>OY783201.1:5725005-6325005 GCA_963678675.1 Xiphydria camelus
TATTTCTCGAACCCCCTTTGATTTACGTCTGCCGCGGAGATGAACGTCAAGACGTTTCAGGTCGTGGCTTTGTTCTTTCTCGCAATCAGGGAAGATCTGATAGCGAGTATATAAATTGACTTGGAAATTGAAGATGAAAATCGTTTCGTCCCCGTGTCTCGCGCCTTTGGCGCGCCGAATTTACATCCAGGCGATATGTGTTTATTCAGCATGTTCGTATATCGATCAGGGATAATAAATGTCCATGATATTTCCATGACTTTCACACGAGACTTCTGTACTTTTCACTGATCGTACTTACGATATTTTTCAGTGCTTATGCAGCATTTTCTGCTAAAATGAAAACAACTTTTTTTTTTTTTTCAAAAATACCAGGAGCAATTCTCACTGTTCCCTGCTTTATATTCAACAAAATTCCATGATTTTTTCATGACCTTCACATGATTTCTATGATCGCCAGACGCCCTGCTATTCATAGAATTCACATATCGGATTGAAGAAAAGTCGTGACTCGACTTTCTCGAAGGGCTTCTTTCTAAAGGTCTCGGCCACTTCCGACGGACACGCATGACACTGAATATCGCGCAACCGCGCGTCTCGGCATCGTCGACGAAGGCGCGCGCGTTCCGCTTCGACGATTTATACGTACGTATGCATATGCGCGCGGCGTAGTGCTTCCGCGAGAGTGCATTCAGCAGCGGAGCGCTGATTCTAGAGTACAGCTCCGTGTATGTGTGTACGTACGAACGCGCATGGATACTCGTTCCGCGCGCGTGTATCGCGCCAATGCGGACGCGCGGGTCTCGCGCTGCGATGCGCTAAAACAAACCGCACCGAACCCAGAGCCGCGGCGAATGCATCTCGGTCGTCGTCGCGAGGTGAAATCGCGATCGGTCGATTCGTATTTTTAAATTCAATTTGTAATCTGTACACGTATTCGATATCGGTCGAAAGAGAGTGTCAGAAAAAAAAAACTATTCGCTGACTTACACCGAGACTTTATTTATTAACGTACCTACACTGAGAAAAATAACTTGGTCAATCAAACCAAAATCTTTGAGACGATGACCAAACCGTTTAGCGAAGTATGAATCCTCCGTCTGTTTGGTTAGACTGACCACTTCCTGGTTAGAATAACCAAACGTCTGGTTGGAATGACTAAACATTTGGTTAGAGTGACTTGATATTTGATTCAACTGATCGGTATTTTGGTTAGCATAAATATACGCGTTTAGCTCGAGGCTTTTCGTCATTTTAACGTAACGACGCGTCGAGGAGACGGTCTCTTCAGAATTCGCACAGTCGGCCTTTTCACTTTTCGAAACATTCAAAGTTGTTTTCGCGGAATTCGTTTGATCTTCCACGACACCGGAGGGAATCTCCTTCTCGGGAAGAGTCGTTCAGTTTCCCGGAGTGATATTTCAATGTGGAATAAATCCCTCTACATGTTGCCAAAGGCATCGCCCATACCAGGGCACGAGGGGTATATTGACGATAAGAGATATTCGATGTCTGTCGCGCGATAAAGGATTTTTTACGGGAGAACTAACGCTTGTTCGCGTCAAATAAATGTTGCTTTTTTTACGGCAAGAAAATGTTTCGTTAAACGGAGATTATACGCTAGGGACGTACGTTTATCTTCGGCATCGAGGAATACGGATTTCCAGCAATTAATGCTCTTCCAAAGTACCGACGAAGTAACGTTCGTCGAGGCGTCAGCCAGAAGATTTCTCTCCAAATTCGTTTAATTGATCGGAGGACAAAGATCGCCATTCTTCTCATAAACATCGCGAACTTCGTATAATTCGATTAGGTTCGAGCTTTCGTTGATATAGATTCATATAGACGATATTCGGAAAAAAAGAATTGATTAGCATTAATATTAAATATTCTCGGATGTTAACACAAGCGGCTGTAAAAACGTTAGAACCGTCCTCATCTCGACGAATCGTTCAATTTCAGCGAAGGCGATTCTACATTAAATCAATGCCGTGAAGAAAAAATACCTGTCGAGCGAGCGACGAGAATGAAATGTCAAAAACAGAAAAGGCACGAATAACGGTCGAGCAGGTGCCTCGTATATTTGATATGTTGTCGCTTGAATAGACTCCTAAAAAAAACACGTAAAAAATATATAGCCATCCCACACTAATTGGAGGCTGCAGGAATTCAACGAGAAAAATCTCCGCCGAGCACGCTGAGAAAAAGAGAATCCAGATTAAAGTCACGAAACACGTTTAGTTATTCTAATAAAAATGCCGGTCAGTTGGACCAAATATCGAGTTATTCTAACCGAATATCGAGTTATTCTAACAAAAAATTAGTCAGTCTGACCAAACACAGATGGAGAGGATCCATATTTCACCAAAGTAGTTCAGTCGTCGTCTTCAAAGTGTTCGTTAAATTGCCTAAACTGCTTTTCTCAGTGCAGAGCTCAATACTGCGGTGCTATTCCAAACTCTCTTGGGACTGACGACGATTTCGTTTCCACGCGACAAACGCAAGAACGTTGCTCTCTCTCGCGTAAAGATCCAGTCGATGTACAGTTTCCCCTTTACGAATACAGAAATCCACACCGTTATGCATTATATCGCCGCCGGGCAGCGCCTCGTAAATGCGGATGAATTACTAATGGATCGGCCCCGCCCCCCTCCCCGAGCGTAGGAAGTGAGAAGGTATAAAGACGTCTATGGGAACGTCGCGGTCCATCACGCTCCGCGAGTCGTCTTCGCGCCGCGCGCACGTTGCGGTTCGATCGCCCCCCCCCCCCCTCGCGCGCTACACCCTGCGATCCCCATCGATCGTTATTCCTTTGTCACCGTATCTCGCCGAGTTACGCATATATACCGGCCGTTCGCACATCTCGCTCGACGATGCAGTCGCGCGTCGACGGCGAACGGTGTCATCGCGCGGAAGGAGGAATTTTACCGATAGTCGCGTTAACTGGACCGACGATCCACTTCGGAACGAATTCTCGTACTCGACATTCAGAAACTCGGCGGGAGAGATGGGATATCTCCATCGGCGCGGATGCCCGCTTCTCTCTTCCGCCCGCGCGCGCGCGCGCGGCTCGCTATACACTTACGGCGCGCACTGGCCGCGCGCGATCGTAGGCATCGATAATCGATGCGAGATTTTGCAACGAGACCGCGGCGCATGCTTTCTAACGTTGCGCGGTTTTAATGAACGTGGGGTGTATATGGGACGCGCGTGCTCGTCTCGCGAAGCGCTTTGTAAATTATACGGCGGACGTCGTATATTGATTTTACGAGGCGTAATTATGAAAAAATCGAAGAGTCGACGAGCGAATTTCAGGGTGCACTCTCGGGCGAGGAGGTAGTAATTGGTCGGCCGGTGAGAGTTTCGTTCGTTTGGAAGAAACGCGGTTTTCGCTCCCTGGGCGGAAGAGTTTTATATGTATATTGATCCATGTGTGGTGGAGTAATATTTTTGGTCATATACGAATTATATATGATTTCTGTATTAACCATACACGGGCTATACATGGATTATACACACTGAGAGAAAATTTAGTTGACCGCTTCAAGAGGTTATGCTGGCAAACTTTTCTCAGTGTGCAGGATCTCCCGGATCAGTCGCGCGCGCGCGCGCGCGCGTATAAGGGGTACAACAGATATTCCAGAGAGGACCGTGATCCGCAATGATCCGTGGTTATCCCCTTCAGACCTGGCGTACATCTACATGTACATAGCTTTAGTTACACATAAATTGATTTGTCTTCACTGAGAAAAAAAAAAATAAAAAATTATTCAGTTAGAAGGATAATCTGAGTACGAAAGGTAAAATAGATAAAAAATTATCTTAAAGAAGGTTAAATTTTAAACCCTGGAAGGATAAATTTTGATCTATTTTACCTTTCGTACTCAAATTATCCTTCTAACGGAATAATTTTTAATCTTTTTTTTTCTCAGTGTTATTAAAATAATCTACACAGACCTTATGTACATGTTAGTGCACGTGTTTTCTACCGACTAAAGCATTTTTGGTACCATCTGGTAGCAAACGGTTGAATTAGCCCCTCTTAAGTTTCATCAGACGCAGATCGTCTAGGTCAGATGTAACACTCTTATAAGTCGTTGTCTATTTCTCTAGAAAAAAAAAACAGTTAATCGGCAATCAAGCGAGTATTTGTTACTACTTACGCCTTTATAAATATGCTAAAATGCTTATATTTTCTAAATACAATGTTTCTGCTTTTATCAAATCGGTGTAAAATTAGATGTACACATATATCTGTACATTTTCTGAAATAAATATATATGTAGTAGCATAATTTCCTAAATTTGTTCATAAATGTGTTTTATTGACCACTAGGAACAAGAATCAATCGCAAAAAAAGGTTTTCATCAAACAAACAAAAATCTGGTCTGAAGGGGTTATAGTCGATTATCGTCTTGAGGTCTCATGTCGTTTTGCGCGTCAATCCTTTTTACATTCCTCCTCCTCCTTCCCTCTCTTCCGTATTATCTCGAGTTAATATAATTATGAAAATGACCGTGACCCAATTAGCCAGCACGGAGGCTCGTTGCCCGTAAACTGTGGCTTTTCGCGGGGAGAAAATTAACCTCAGTCCCCCTTGAGAAGATGGTAACTACATATATACATACTTATATACAGACGCGTACCAACGTACAGCGGCTCTCGGTCTTAGCCCAGGTCACGGCGCTCGAGTCGTTTGAAGTACGTACACACATATTTACCCCGCTCGTTAATTCACAACGACCATAATCCAGACGGTCAACTGGGATATAACGTAGAGCCGATCGGCTCAGCTCGCCTTAAAAATACAATTTATGGACACCTTCACGGACAACTAAATCCTCTATCCATCCGCGAACGGTAAAATGTTACCCGCGCTATATTTACTACAACGGATTTACTACTCGGCGCGAGTACTCGCGTACTGTGTCGGTGCGGAATATTATCCGTCGAGCGGCTGTATACGTAATTCCAATCGGAAACGAGAAGAAGAATAAGGCGCGGAATTGAAAGGGTTTTGCCGACGAGGGATTGATAAAAATAGCCGTAAACGGTATGCGAGAAACGTGCGGTTAAGGGTCGATCAACCTCACCGTGGTTGAATGTAGCACATTTTTTTTAGTGTACATTTCGTCACTTTAACCTAATTATTTTTCTCAGCGCAGGCTCAGAAAATCCATAGAAATCTCATAAGCCATCTTTTTCGTCAGTTCAGAATCGGACATTGTAAATCGACCTTAAATCCTCTCCTCGTCGACGGCGCCACTCGGAGGGCCCGCGCGCCAGCCGCGCCGACGGGCGCAAGGTGGCGCGGAGAGCGATGCCCGCGTACAAAAATCCGGTGCAACGGAGATCGCCGGAGAGAGAGAAAAGACCGAGCGTGTTTTGCAGTTTGTCAATCAATGTTTTTACCGGCGGGGGAAGAGCATTCCACGCGTCGGCCACTTACGGCTTTCCATCGGGGGCCTACGGGAGAGCGCGAAGGTGGAGGAAGCGGCGGTACAGTGGCGGCGGCGACGACGGAGGAGAGAGAGAGGATAGACTTTCTTGCGGCACACGCGATGAGCGGGGAGAGGCGGCTACGATGCGAGCGCGCGGCTCTCCGCTCTCGATTTGGTCGCCTGTACGTATGCATACGCGCGCGCTCGGGTGTACTCGTGGGATTTTAACGAGGTTTGGAGCGCGGGGGGGACGACGGCTGTACCTAACGAGAGAACGTTAGAAGGGAACGCGCGCGGCGGAACCTCAGTTTCACGTGCGGTTTCTCTCCCGGCTTTTTTTCCTTACTTCGCAGGAGCACCTCGGCCTCTTATCCGTAGAGAGGCAATCGGATCTCCGACGCCCGCGTTTTCTTATCCTTCCGTCGCGGCGACGGCGACGGCGAGGCGGTTCCCCTTATATGACGTAAATTATACATGACAAAGGATCGAGGAGGAACTATATTAACCATATGTGAGGACTGTATATGAATTATACAAACATTTAAATATCTGCATATAGTCCTTATATGATTAATACAGAAATCATATAGGTATAATCTATACCTATATGACCAAAACCACATATGGATTATATGCAAAATATATAGAACTTCTTCGCCTGGGACAGTCTGCGGAAATGATATATTATTAGATACCAAGGGAGGGATTAGCAAGCAATCCTAGCGTAACGAACTCCGATCCATCCCACAGCTCCGAGAAAGCATTTATAATTCACTACAGACTCGTTAGTCCCGCGCGTTTAACTACCCCGCGCGTCCAACGAGTCAAGGAAGGAACGGAGAGACCCGACGCGTCATCGGGAGACCTTAATCACGCCGATCCGGTACGCTCGGCGAGATTTTCTAGCGTATACGTATAACTTTAATAACAACCGGGGGAAAGTTTTCGATTCTCACGATCGTCGCTCATAGGTACATCCCGCGCACGTACCTATAGGTGCGAAAGAAAGATCCACCGTGAACTTTGGCACCAGATCTTTCATTTCTACGAGGCAATCTCCGACTCGTTTCATGCCCAAGATAAATCTTCCTCTCGGAGACGGTCGTCTCCCTCCGAATCGATCTCGATGGGCGCAGAGAAGTCGCGCGAAACGCACCCAGATAAACTTGTATGATCGTCACGACATTCATATAGATTACGATAATTAATCGTTCTAAAGTTAACATTTATTTTGCCGCATGAGTTTAGAAAAATAATTGCTCTCTTCAAGAAATTCTTCAAATTGCATCATAAATGCGATTCAAATGAATCGCTGTATTTTATTGCAGTAATATATCTATGAAAACTTGTGCATATATTCAATAAATATTTAGAATTTTATTTGTATTAGTTTGAAATGATATAATGGCAAGTATATTTGCTTAATGATGACTCATAAAGCGCACAACCTTGATACATCAAATGAGTTCCCAGATGGAAAAATTCTATATAATTTGTACATATGATCCATGTGATTTTGGTCATGATTTCTATATCAACCACATAGGGATTTATATATAGATTTTTTTGAATGATTGTATAATTCTTAAAATATTACTTCTGTTGCCTGTAGTAGTTTAAAATTAATTTAATTTAATTTTCAATAGGTAATAATCAGGCCAAACAACAACAAGAATCAATACACGTCTGACGTTTCGGTTCCTCTTCGAACTCTCTTCAAGGGTTCCTTTAGGGAATTCAAGTATCTGTGGGTCATTACGTCTCTGAAGAGGGTTCAAAGAGGAACCGAAACATCAGACGTGTATTGATTCTTGTTGTTGTTTGGCCTGATTATTACCTATTGAAAATTAAATTAAATTAATGATTGTATAATTCATATACAATCTGTATATGGTTAATATATAATAGAAATCACATATAATCCATATATGTACGTATGACCAAAACCAAATATGGATCGCATAACATTTTTTCGCCTGGGCTAATACCACCTAATGCTGTACAATTTACGTACACTTGTCTATCTGGGGTATCTACGGCAGGAGAGTCGCTTGCGAGGTTGTAATTAATATCGATCGATCACGCGCGACATCGTCGGCGATTGCACGGTTCTTCGGGAAACGCGCGAGCGACGCTCGCTCGATTTTTCGCTCGGATGAGGAGAGCGCGGGACCCACGGCGACGGGGTACTTTCCCGCGAGCGTATCGAGGCCGCGCGGTTCGATATACGTGTCGCTTGTATACATACGCCATACGTCGTTGGCGATAGGCTAATTATTTTCGTCGAGAAACGACGAGCGTCGTATACACTGAGGACAAAATTTGCCGACCACAACCTCTTGAAGCGGTCAACTGAATGTATATATATGGTTATCTGAACAAATATGTAGTTTGAATAACTAAAATTTAGTTGAGGTGAATAAATACTTAGCTGCTTCAACTAAATATTTCTTCAAATAACTATATATTTAGTAGGCCGTTCGTAAACTTAAAATTTAGTTGAATCAAACAATTTTTTCTTATAATGTACAAGTAGTTAACGCTATGCTTCCACTACTTGTTTGATAAAATCTTTTGTTGAATTAAACTAACTCGAATCAATTTAACATGGTAGTGAAGTTGAATTGATTTATGTCTACGTATCGGAAAACCAAATTTTATCGAAGGAAACGAAAAGAAAATAAGTTATTCCAACTGTATACAGTACAACCAAATACATAATGATTAGTTTGACGAACTTTAACCATCAACACAAAAAATTTTGTTTGGACAACTAAATTTTTTTCTCACTGTGCGAATCCATTTAAGTACGAAAAGATTGAATCAGCACAGCCGATTTCATATCTGGTGCGTGTGAACGCGTAAGTCAATCCGGTTAATCGAGGGGCGGAGGGGTGCGAGCGTACACGATGAAATGCTCGTTGCCCGGGGCTATGGTCAAAACCGCACGGATAACCATTATGAAAAAATCGGCGGAACGGAGGACGTCCAATCGCTAAATGTGTCCGGAATCATTTCGCAGAATCGTTTTCGTTCGGAGGACCAGACGCTACGGAGAGGGAGGAGGGGCGCGTTCTCTCATCTACGCCATGGCACATCGAGGATAACGATGTGTACCCGCTTAGCCGCGCGTTCCAGCGAACGAAGTTCCGAAAATCGTCGGCTTACGGTATCTCAATTCGTCGAGTGTTACGCGAGATTCGTTCTGCCGCGTCGCGTAATCGCGTCCACTCCGATTGGATAGTCTGTCACTCGTTCGCCGTGCTCCTCTCTATGTACGTCTATTCTTTCGTTATAGTCTAAGCGGAAGAGTCTTATATAGATTATATAATATAGTCCATATATGGACTTGATCCTATATGGATTATGTATGATTTTTATAAAAATCACATATGGATCATATGGAATTTTTCCGCCTGGGCAGGTATACAAGAATTTAAAAAATTCAAATAATCCTATAGTCCATATATGAGTCGTATTATTCTGAGACAGATGGCGTATATATCTCGATTTTTAAATTTTTGTCAAAGAGTGAGTTTTGCAAATATACGACTCATATAATATAGTTTATACAGAAATTTTATACAATTCATATAGGACCAAATCCATATATGGAC
Organism: Xiphydria camelus; assembly: GCA_963678675.1. Lineage (NCBI taxonomy): Eukaryota > Metazoa > Arthropoda > Insecta > Hymenoptera > Xiphydriidae > Xiphydria > Xiphydria camelus. The sequence goes on from OY783201.1 coordinate 5,734,064, forward strand.
TACACACAAACTACATAGAACTTTTCCGCCTGGGACCCCCTCCATACTTCTCCCGATCGATTTTCCTATCAGAATAATTTTTTTCCAATTTCTACCAGGTATACCTATACACTTCACTGACGCAATAACGCCACTCGCCAGACACCCTCTTATCGTTAGCCTCCAATCGCGCGATATATTTATTATTACATCCAATCGCACTCAAATCCTCGGAATATCCATTAACGCGCGTCAGCAGTGGCACAACGCCTCCGACTATGTCGAAAAAAGTCGATTCCGCGCCCACGTGCGTCGGGGACGCGTGCCACATGTGACGCGCCCGTGACCGAAGCGATCGGAAGTGTCTAATTGAAAGTATAGAATGGGCGCGCGCGCGCGTAGCTCGCACCGCGGACCCGAAGAAGTAATATATAGGCAGCGCGCGACCCGAACCGCGCTCGGTTTGTACCTTTTGCTGATGGAGTGCTCGCGGAGCTCCCGCGAGAGAGCAGGCAGCGGGGTATAACTCTTCTCGAGATCTAGTCTAGATAGTGGTGGTCGGGGAAGACAGGCTGGATGGGAACTGGAGCAATTTCATGCTCGATACATTTTTTTCGCGCTTCAGCGAGCAGGCAAATGCTGCTTCGCTCCGCGAGCGCGCGATGCACGTCCGATTTGTGTGGCCGAATGGAAGCTCTCTCTCGCGGACGGTGCGTGTTTCCGACGCACGCGCGCGACCGATTATCGCGAGACGAGTTTGAGGGAAATTGGACATGAAATCGATCGAGACTCCTTGCTCCTCCGGACGCGGAGAATGCGTTTGCATAGAGACGGAATTCTTTCAGGGCCCATCGGACGTTCGCGCGAAAAGTAGTCGCAATCGTTGTCGCTCGCGCGAAATGCCGAATGCGCTCTGAAAACCGTATGGAGGCAGCGCAGAGCTTCGGTGAGACTTCGTTCGAAATATATAAAAGAGAGTATGGCTGCATTCAGACAAACGTTGTAAATTGTACAGTAATGTTACACGGAGAAAGATAAATCGTAGCATTTTTACAAAGTTTGAGGTAAATTTCAGGACAAGGCTAATTTATTGTTACGATGACTACGATTTTAGTAAAACTTGTAGAAGCTGCAAGCGTTGCTGTAATTTTCACGAAAATTGTAGTTATCGTAACAATAATTTCATCTTGTCTCGAAATTTATCACAAACTTTATAAATGCTACAATTATTAATCTTTTCCATGTAGTAGTTTATTGATATAATAAAAATACGTTTATTTGCCTCAGCAATACGTATTTATATTTACCAGAATGAATAGCTACTTTAATTATACCTACAGTCATTTCAGCAAAATGCGTAGATATTGCTCTTGCTATATTTAGTATTGCTATATTACCTGTACTGTCTAATTAATCCGTCACTTAGCCTTAAAGTATAGCCATCAGAGCTGCACTAATTGGGCCGTGTTATGCAATAACGGATTAAGCGTTATGGCATGCAATGTCACTTAATCCACTTTTGCATAACGCGACCTAAACATTTCTCTCAGTGTTCGATTTACATGCGCATGAGGGACGGTGAAATAAATCAAAAGAAACGAGAAAAAACGGCCGTGATGTTTCGATGAATAATCGAGAAGGGAGGAGATCGTTGAAAGACGACGCGCCAGGGGCGAGGGAGAGAGAATGACAAACGTATCGGTCTCTCGCGCAGTCTATTTGCGGATACCGCGTCGCGCAGTAGGTATACCACCGTGCTATACCAGACTTCCCGCGGTGGAAAAGAAACGTTAGAGTCAGCCCCATGCGTACAGGAAACGATCGAGCGACGACATTTGATTCCGAACGCAAATCGAGTTCGCCGGCTGCGGATGCTGTAAACACTCGAGCGCTCTGCTTTGTCCACTCCTTTCGCAAATAGCAAGCGATTGCATCGGACGCGAGGCGATACGATAGCGCGGGGTCCGTCGCGAAGGCGGAAGTCATGTAGTGCGTCGCGACCGGTCGTCCGTGGATTTCGAATAAAATGGGAAAAAATCGAAATCACCGGGCGAGCGATTAATTTCCATCTTTCCGCTTCGCGCTCGATTTCCCTCGAATCCTCGTTACGACGCGCGGAAGTGGGGGCAGCGGCGCGTCCGCGGATAGGACCGAGACGCGCGGGCGAGTGAGAATCGACGTAACGGAAAATAGCTACGGGTTCAACCGAGCGCGATAAGCCGTAAACTCTCGCGCGTCCGATATCGACGACGAAATTTCATATTTTGCGTAAAGCGAAACGTCTGCTCACTGCGCGAGGTTTGTTCTGCGCGGGAAGCTTACGCCGAGGAAAAGAATTAATTGGATCTGCTAAAAATTTACTTGCGGGGTCGCGAGTAATTATTTATTTACATCAACGAAATTGTTTTTTTTTTTATAGTAATTAGACATTTTTTCTTTGCAACCACATACTGCTCCACATGACTGTAAGGAAGAGATATCTAATCGATGTATTACAATGTTTCATTGGTATAAATAAATAATTACTTGCGACCTCGCAAATAATTTTCAGTAGATCCAACTGATTACTATGTTTTTCTCTGTGTACTGTATATTTTGTTATTGCGCTCGAGCGAGAAAAAAAAAAACTACGTCGATCATTTTTGTTTTCAAGATTTCGCGTAGAAGGATATTTTCGCTTCTTCAGTGAAAAGTGTCTTTGGTTTCAGTCGGAAATTGGATGTTGACTGCCGCTCGATCTACGCTTACCGGTCTGATAACGAGTCAAGGAGAAAACGTTCAATATCCGGTGCCGGTAGCTCGCCGAAGAATAAAACGAGACTATACGGAGGAAGTCTCCTTTCCTCTGTCTCGCGCGTATGGCTAAGCACATGGTTGCACTCTCGGAGAGTACCTACGTGCCTAGATACATACCATCGTTCGACCGAGACATAGAGGCTTTTGTGGCATTGTTGCACGCCGCGTTCTGCTCGACTTTTTTACGTTAAGCTCGTCGAAGCTGTTGTCCGTTTTGGAGCTCGACGAGATTGCTTGGCAAAGTATCGCGAGCGAAGGAAGGAAATTTTTCGAAACGACCTCACGCACACACCTATGTAAACTTAGCACCCGCGCGCGAGATTTTCAGTGTTTTTTGACATCGAATAAAATGAGAAACGACGCAATTAATCCGTTAGTGCTCGCTGGCAATTTCAATTGCCGAGGAACTTCTTGTTTGAGAGATATTGAATTAAGTAATTTCATGCAGTCGAAAAATTTCTCCGAAAGCTTAATTTTATTAAGAAAGAATACTATTTCTGAAATCAGTTCTTGAACTTTAGAGTAAACGATTAATTGAATACCTGCGAACAAAAATTGTTTGGCAACTGAAAATGACACCGAGCTTCACACATGGGTTTATTTTAGAGAATTTCGCGTCGATCGAGTCGTAGATCGAATTTTTCGATTAAAATGGAGAGCTATCAATTGTTCAAACATTTTTTTAGGGGGTATTCTTCGAGGAACGATTCATTTCTTTCACGGTACAATTAATTGCAATCAAAGAGCTACCGTATGCAATTTGTAAACAATTTCTTTTTAATGTCGAGTGCTGAGTTCACATAAATCTCTCCAACGGGTTAATCGTAATTGTCACTTCGACTGGAATTCAACCGAATCGGATTGGAAAATTCGCTCCATTTCATAATTCTCTCCCGAACGCATCGACCTCGTTTCCGCACGAATCGCCGCGTGGACCGCGATATACGCGCACCGACGGAACATCGACTTTTCAGAAATTAGTATTCAACAAACGGATCGCGTTTAATTCCAATTTCCACGCTGTAAATCGCGCCAACGAGTTCGTAATAGCTGTAACGAACGCTCGAACGCGCGTGTACGACGAACCGGGCGTGCAGCCGTGCGCGCAGCTTTCACGCATGCTCGCGTTTCGTTTGTCCTGTGCAGCGCATCTACGTGCACGCGGGGACACGGCGAACGCGATACCACGGCGTGCGGATGCGAGGTAATACACGTTTCGCGATTTATATCGCGACCGCCCGATATTCATCTCGAGCAAATATTCCGGACGGGGCGAGCCGCGTGTCGTGCGCAGAACAGGGCAAGCGGCTCGCTTCTTGGCCTGGTCGTGAGAAGCTCCGCGCGGAGCCCGGTACTTGGGGTAAAAGTGGGATGGATGCTTCAATCTTTGTTTGACTTTGCAGACGATTATCTCGAAACGCAGTGGAGATGCATGACAAACGTAATTAGCTTTTTTATAGTAAAAATATAGATAAACATTTTTTACTTAAACTTTATTTTGACATCTGCAACAGATTTCGAGATAATCGACTTTGAACTTGTTCTTCAACCGGGATAGATGCAGCAGTCTCTGTTTGACTTTGAACGCGATTATCTCGCAACGCAATGGAGATACATGACAAATGTAGATAAGCTTTTCTACAAGAAAAATATGGATGAGCATTTTTTGTATAAACTTTTCTTCGATATCTGCAACCAATTTCGAGATAATCGACATTGAACTTGCTCCTCAATCGGGATAGATGACCTAGTCTCCGTGTGACTTTGAACGCGATTATCTCGAAACGCAGTGGAGATACGAGACAAATGCGAAGTAGCTTTTTTATAGTAAAAATATAGATGAACATTTTTTATTTAAACTTTTCTTCGATATCTGCAATGAACTTCAAGACAATCAATTTTGAATGTGAAAACAACAATTGGAAACAAATATTTGTCAAGCTCCTCTCGAACCATCCCTCGAATCAGATTTCTGATAACGAAACATGCGAGGTCCCAGAGCATCATAATTCCGATTAGAGCGAGTTCTTCCGAAAAATTGTCCAATGCATCTTCCCCATAGAAAACCCATCTCGAATGTATCACTCCTCGCTCATTCTTCTCCTCCGTCTCTCATCATCTACTGTACATCGACACCAAACGAACCGCGATCGCGACTAAATCATCCGCGCGCCTCCGTCTCCCGACCGAGACTTCCCTCCACCGCGAAAGGCCGCGCGCGTCTCGCGTCCGCGAGAGATGCGCTTCTTCCCCCGCGCGCGCACCCATCGCCGCGGCGCGGCGTCCCGTAGCGGAGCGAACTCGCGCGCGCGGGAGAGGACAAGCTCTCTCGGCGCCGGGTACTAGGATCGCCGCGCGGTAGTCGCGGTTTCTGGTTGGTCGGTAAGTGGGACTAGCGGGGACTCATAGGCAGGATCCCTCCTACGAGAGTCCGCAGTCGGACTCGAACCCCGAACCCATCGCGTTTTCTGCCTTTTCCGAGTGCAAGCCAAGAGGGGCACCCGTTCTCGATCGTAGAGTCGCGTGCGCGCGCGCGAGAGAGAGAGAGAGAAGTAAACAGACGTAACGCGCGGACGAAACCCGGCGACTGCGGATCTCGCGCGGTGCGCTGCACGGACCCGAGGAGCCTATAGGATCTCGACGCATTTCCGGCCACGACGCGTACGTAACGTGCCCGTCTTCATCGCACATCCAGCCCGTGCCACGCGCAGCGCGCGCCTTCCTTCGCTAGACGCAGTTCCATCTCGGTTCGCCGAGGAGAAGAAGAAGAAGAAGAAGAAGAAGAAGCGCGTTTCGCCGGCCACCGAGGGGACGACGCGAGCCACGATCGCTCGTCATTATCGCCGCGGTCGGTGCAGCAGTGGTCCGAGGCGCAGCGGTACACTACGCAGCAGGTACGCTTGATGGCCATTATCCTCCGCGCGTGTACTGGCCTCTTTATAACCATTATGTACAGCGGCCCCGCGATGCGCGCGCGGAGCGGGTTCGTTATCCTCGGCCGTGGGCGGTTTTGCGCTCGGAAAGGATCTTCGCGGATTGACGGATCCCCCGCGCCCTGCCCTCCCCCCTGGTGTACAAAGGGGAGATAACCGCGGTGCGCGATGCGGATTGAGATATCGCGGAGCCGTTGTCTAGCGCGGGCACTGCGCGCCGCGGGGTGCGAGTTGAAAAATAGCGCGCGGTTCGCTTTTCTTATTTCGCCGGGGGGAGGGGGAGATGCTCGTCGATCGACGCTGAGGGATGAACTCCGCGAGGCGACGATCGCTCGCGCGCACGCGGTGATTTAGCGCGGAGACGCGTATGTATTGTACGCGTCGGGTCGCGGGGACCATATGTCTCATGCGTCAGCAAAGGTCGCGCGCTCCTAGCCGGGGGAATCTTATAACGGTGCGGTGAGAAACATAAATTGGTCAATCAAAACGAAATTCTGGAGGCCATTGTCCAACCGTTTGGTGAAATATGGATCCCCCGTCTGTGTTTGATTAAATTGACCATTTTCTGGTTGGAATAACTAGACGTGTAGTTAGAATTATTAAACATATCGTATCGGGCTATGCTGAGAAATATAATTTGATCAATCTAATCAAAATCCTGGAGACGATGACTAACTACGATATTTGGTGAAATATGGATCCTCTCCGTCTTTTCGGTCACACTGACCACTTTTTGGTTAGAATGGTTAGACATTTGTTTAAAGTAAACGAATATTCAGTTCAGCTGACCAGTATTTTGGTTAGAATAACTAAACGCGTTTGATCAGATGCGTTTTGTCATTTTAACCAAGTTATTTCTTTCGGTGTAAGTTTACTCGTTAGGAAGGAAACTCGAATCACTATTATCTCATTATTTATATGAACTTTTGGCCTACGTCGATGTGAGACTTTGTTGCAGATAAAAATGTAATCTTGGAAAAAGTATTACATAAATATAAGCCGAAAACTCATAGCGACTGACAATTTTTTCCTGACGGCGAAGTTTAGCCTCGTATGATATAATCAGAATAACCGTATATCTGATCCAACTTACTAGTATTTTGATTAGAACAACTAAATTCCTTTAACCAGACGCGTTTTGTCATTTTAACCAAGTTATTTACCTCAGTGTGTGGAGATATTCCTTGGGATTACGAGATGGTTCTTTTCGTCGGAAGTTTTAGGCTCCCCCGAGTTTTATCGAATTATGTTCACGTTATCGGTCTGGGTACCAAAAGTGTTTAATGTCCGCTTTAAATGGTACACTGAGAAAAAAATGTACTTGATCGAAATAAACTTGCCTTTGGATAGTCCCAAGAGCGTATTTATTCGATTTAAATGAATATCGATTTGATTCAAATAACATCTAATTAATTCAATAATTTAATACTTGCGTCCAACCGATATTCATTTAAATCGAATAAATACGCTTCTGGGACTATCCAAAGGCACGTTTATTTCGATCAAGTACATTTTTTTCTCAGTGTAGAAGAAAATAAAAAGGACGCTGAAGATCGAACAGTCGTCGTGAAGCGGACAAAGTAGATAGAATACCGTTCGTGAAACGCCGACGGATTCGTATGTAAATTGGGTATATCCCGACGAACAGTAGTTACGCGAACCCGCTAAACGCCGAACGGTTCGTTTACATCGGCGAGTCGCGAGGATCGGTCAGTGGCCCCCGCGATAGCCGGACCGCGGTGAACGATATCGAACCGTGATGTAGACGAAGCCGCGCGGTGCCCGTCGAGCGTGCATAACGAGAACAAAGGATGACACCGCGCCGAAGCTCAGCGTCACCGCGAGAAGAGCGTCGCGAATCGCGGGCGAGAACGGTAGTCGCGACGGGAAATATAATTAGGCACGATCTCGATTGGACGATCCGCGCGCGGCGTCCAGACGCATTTATATTGTGCGCTGAGCACCGAGAGAGAATGTCTGCGAAACGATTAAAAGCGTCTCTTCGACGGCTGATCAATTATTCGTGGTTCGAATAAATTTCGATGCGAGCTTTACGTCGATGAGAATGTATATCGCAAAATAATTGCTCACGTGAAATTTATGCGAAACAAATGCTTTTTTAAATCCGTAAAATTTTTCGACGTTCGTACAAACTGCAATGATTCATTGTTTTGAAGTCAACGTTTCTTTTGCCGCGTGAGTTTAGGAAAAAATTCTTCTTTAAAAAATTGTTTGACTTACATTATGTGATTCAAATTAATCGCTGTATTATTATTGTAGCAAGGTATTGACGAAAGATTCTACTTATGGTAAATACGTGTTTAGCATTTTATTTTGTTTTAAAATCACTTAATTTCATAAATATGCGTGCATACACTGGGAAAATCTTGATTAAAGTGACAAAACGCATTTGGCTAAACGAGTTTAGTTATTCTAACCAAAGTACCGGTAAACTGAATCAAATATCTAGTTATTCTAACCAAATGTTTAGTTATTCTAACTGCATGTCTAGTTATTTTGGACAGGAAATGATCAGTTTGACCAAACAAATGCGGGATCCACATTTCACCAAACAATTTGAATATATGGCCTCCAGGAGATTTTCGATAAATTGATATTTTTTAGGATATTTTTTTCGGTGTAATGATCAATCATAAAACACATAACCTTGATGCATCAGCTGAGCCAATATTATCTAAAGTTGCTGTACGATTTACGTACACATTTCCCTATCTGAGCGCTCTTTTCCCCGAGCGGGAAACCAGTCGACGAACTAAACTCGTCAATGCCCTCTCCGCGCTTTGACAGCGACTACACGGGGTTCCCTTGTAATTCCCCCTTCGCGCGCTCGCTATTATACAAGTCGCGCGTTATGTCCCACGGCGGTACACCCCCGCGAGCATTAATTGCAGTTACAGACAATTAGACGAACGAGTCATTTCGCTTGCTCGCTTAATTACCGTCGCGGGTACCCGCGGATGCTCGAGGCGACTCGATGAATTTGAAAGATGAAATTTTTATCGATACACCGGTTTCGTTGTCACCCTGAACACGAGCCGCGCGGGCTGTAATTTAGCGTTTATACGAGTGATACGGTTCGTACGGTATTTGCATATCGCCTGGAATTTATAGGATAAGATCGAAAGTGACTTTCGTCGTCGATTTCCATCGACTTTACGATTTTACAACGATCGCCGATGGAATCGCACCTGCGATTCTATTAAAGTTCAATTAAAGTTCTCTTTCAAAGCAAATAGCCACGCGCGGCTCTGTATGCGAGTGCAACATCAAACGACTCCGTGAAAATCGCGCCGTGAAGCTGGCCAATCGCATTTGCCGGGAAATTACGAGCATTTCTCGCGCGAAGCCCGTTTTCTCGAGCGCCTCGCCCTCGCTTCGTCCTCTTGCCGACGCGATCAACGTCCAAAGTCCGCGCGGGAGGAAACAAAGGAAAGGATACGTCGTACCCGCGGAACGCGACGATTTGGAAGAGAGGACCGTTACGTTCGCCACGCTTCTCTCGCTCGCGACCGGGGCGTTTAGCGCGAATGAGATCACCGTATCGTTACGACGAGGAGATCGAGGCTCGACTCGAACTTTTATCGCGCGTCCTACGCGTGTACGCTGAGAGAAAAATGTACTTGATCGAAATAAGCGTGCTTTTGGATAATCCCAAGAGCGTATTTATTCGATTTAAATGAATATCGGTTGGACGCAAATATCATGTTATTGAATTAATTAGATGTTGTTTGAATCAAATCGATATTTATTTAAATCGAATAAATACGCTCTTGGGACTATACAAAGGCACGTTTATTTCGATCAAGTACATTTTTTTCTCGGTGTACCGATGTTCCTTCTCAGGCGGAAAGTTTTTTATATAATTTGTATATGACCCATATGTGGATTTGGTCATAAGTGATTTCTACATTTACCATATAAGGAATGTATTTGGATTTTTGAATGTTTGTATAATCCACATATCAATCACTATTATCACTATTATCTGTGAGCTTTTGGTTCACATTTAAATACATAATACTTTCTTGAAAATTACATTTTTATCTATAATAAAGACTTATCTCGATGTAGGCCAAAAGTTTACAAATAATAAGATGATAGTGATTGAAGATTTTTTCCTGACTATACAAAATTGACGCTGATTACAAAACTGGAGCAGTTGAGTCCAAAACAGTTGTCACAACTACTTTTTTTCTTCAGTGCAAGTTTAGCCTCATATGGTATAGTTAATGTTAACTATTATCTCATCATCTATGAGCTTTTAACTCATATTTGTATAATATTTTCTTGGAGATTACATTTTTATCTATAATAAAGTCTTATATCGATGTGTAGGCCAAAAGTTCATTGATAATGAGATAAATGGTAATTGAAGATTCTTTCCCGGCGAGTAAGTTTAGTCTCATATGGTACGGTTAATATAGAAATCATATATGTGACCAAATCCACACATGGATCACATACAATATATAATACATAGAAGTTTTCCGCCTGTGTTCCCTTTCTTCCGCCGTTAATAAAAACACGGCCAGGTGATACCGTAGCCGCCTCTCTCTCTCCCAAAAAAAGCAAGCATCAGATCGAAGTAACCGTAGAATTGTGCCCATCCCCCCTCCCACCCTGAGCCATTTCGCCTTTCGCGAAGGCGGCGCGCCGTCATTAAAACCGCATTTACGTTGCCGCGGCCCCCTTTTTTCGCCCGCCCGCGCCTATAGCTATATCTATGCACGTAGGTATGTATCGACGCGGCGGAAGAACGCGACGAAAAAGTTATGAATCCTCGCCGAGGCGCCGCAGAACTCGCGCGTATATAGGAGGTGTATCGTATACGCGCGCTCGTCCGCGTGTTTTCTGGAGCGAAAGTCGGGGGGGCAGGTAGAGGGAGGAACGGAGCGCGGGGAGGGGTGACGACACGCGTTCCGCATTCTCGCAGAGGCGAACGAGAGGGCGGATGTATTGTGGAGCGAGGGAGCGAGAGAGAGGAGGACGCAGGTGTTTATCGCGGGACGATGCGTGTACGCCGAGCGGGGCGGACGCGTCTACGTCGTCGCGCGGGTTATCTCGACCGTGACGGTAGGCTCGACGAGAGAGATGCGATTTTATTATCGCAATTGCAGAGACGCGAAGGTGTTTCTCGGAGCGAGGGAAATATTGAAATAAATCTTTCGAGCGTACGATTGTACATTTAACAAAGAATTGGTATTAAATTTGATATAATTGTATGCAAGCTTTTATTCAAAACGTGATTTGGTTTTCCCATAATAAAAAATATTCATGTTTTTCAGTTCAATTTGTCATCTGCACATATATTTAATATTACATGAAAAGGGAAATGTCCGAAAAAATAATTATTCTCGAAATTGTATAAGTAGGTACGCTTCTCTCTACGACATTGTGACTTATGCCGAGTAACGAGTGCGAGAGAGATAGGCTTTAAATACCGTTTTCCAGCTTGAATATTGCTGAAAATGAAAAACGAAGAAATACGGGGTTGATAATTTTGTCCAAATTTTTCGAATCTGTAATAATAAAAAAAGTTGTGGGAAAACCGAATTACGAAGATTAATATACTCGGTTATGAAATTTCTAGTCAATTCAACACAATTGTATATAAAGTTCAACAAATATTACACATAAATTTTACACGGGGAGTATATTAACTTTTATAATTACGTGTATATATTGGAAAAAAGCTTTACACATAATTATATTAAAAACGCAAATTTTTCCCTTACCGCGCATTCACCCCTTTGAATATAAATGTGAAATCGAACAAATGAAAGATTATAAGCGAATGTCTTTTACGAGTTTTCCTCGAAATGAAGAAATAGAGGGGAAGGAAATTCGACGCGGGAAAAAGGATGAAACTCCCATAATTGTATGTACATTTTTGAATGAAAGAAAAAGGAAAGGAAATAATGGAAATCTCTGGCGCACTTCCCGAATCGCTTTTTCGACATTCGTGTGTAGCTTCTGCGAGATTTATGGAAGTGACATGCGAGGGTCGACCTTTTTTCCCACTCCCTTCTCGCCCACGCGCGCGCGCGCGCGTGCTTGGTACACGAGAATAATAACAATCGTTAGGTTTGAGATTCTCGTCCAATTCGTCGAAGCGATTAATGAAAAAATCGTACGTAACCCGTTTCGCGCGTGGGACGGCGAAAATTATTGAGTACGATTAGGGAAGGCAAAACGAACGGAGTTCTTAGAAATGCCGACGAGGTAAAGACTTCAAAGTCGAATATTCGCTGATAAAATCCCATCCAATTCGGATGGTGGGTGAAACGGTGACGTAAACAGGTCGAAAGACGCGTTAAGACTTACGATGTTTTTAAATCTCGAGATTACATCATTCCACTCTTATTTCAAGCAATTTAACGGCGACTCGTATAATAAACCATTCATGCCTTTACGACATTTTCTCCACGCCCCTCCGGAGTTTTCCGCATTCGTCAAATACGAAATAACGCCATCAACCACCGGCGCTCGCGCGAGACGAGCTCTGAAATCGTGGCTCGCCCTGTCTTCGTCGAGAAATCACGTTGTAAAACAACTTTGTATTTTTAATATAACTTTACACGAAGCTCTTTTTTCCAATACTTATACAGGATAAACCGATCAGATGGCCACCCAGTAATGAATGAACACCTCAATGATTTTCAAATGGCAATTTGTGGCCAATCACTGGGTTTATCGTCTGCTTTAAGTGGCCATTCACCGGTCAGTTTATCCTAATTGTGAAAATTAATATATTTCCTTATGAAATTGTCCTTATAAATGAAGTGGAATGGATGCCCCGGTTGGAGAGCAAGTTCAAAATCGATTATCTTGAAATCGATTGCAGATATCAAAAAAAAGTTCAAATAAAGAATGTCCATCTATATTTCTACTATAAAAAAGCTGTTTTACATTTTTCATGCATCTCCACTGCGTTTCGAGATAATTGCGTTTAAAGTTAAACCGAGACAGGGGCATCTATCTCATGTTTACCTTATATAAATTTTCATAACCAACGTATTGAATAAAAGCTTCACATACAGTTATATCAGGTTTAATACACAATTTCTTGCAGCGCGGTGAAAAGACGTTTCTCCCGAGCGCGACTCGGCTTCAACTGGAAATCCGCGCGCATTTTTTCCCGAACGAAATAACATAAAGAATCGCGTGAAGACGAACGAGCAAAGCGGGTCCTCTGCTCGTCTCTCTCTTTCCGCCATTCACTCGCTTTCCTCACGCGCGAGCGCGCGACTTGGTTTCGTGTTAGCCGCAAGAAGAAAGGACGCGATAAAAGAGCGAAAAAACGTGCGCGGCCCTTGAGGTTTCTTTAGCGTTATACTAAAAATAATGAGAAATGCTCGAAAATGATTGCATTCGGTAGATTGAAGTAAACAACAAATTCAGTTAAATTTTCAAGTCTTTTAAGAAGCTCGTTGCAAAGATTTTCGAATAACAAAATAGCATGTGTTCTTATGGGTAACCAACAAACCGCGATATTTCTGAGAAAAATAGTGAAGAAATTCTGAAATTTTTTGAACAGCAAGTTTAATCAACTAAAATCATCTATACCAATTTTCACGGTCATCAAGAAGCTCGTTATTTTTTGATTAATTGTTCTTTATAAATTTAACCTTTGATAAGTCAATGTGGCAACGTTGCATGACGTACAGATGCATGCCCAGATGTTTTGGGCTCCATTTTTGAACTCACAGATACACACATACTACGGTACACCAAACATTGTTGCCACATCGCACGAAGAACATACTTTCGAGTGTTACTGTACTTCAGTTGGACTAACATTTAACAGGGAAAAAGCCCCTGTAACGCTCGAGAAACCTTAAGACGAATCGGCGGACGATTTCCGTCCACTTCGCGTGATCGGCGCGAGTATAACGGCGACGCGAGGTTTAACCCGCCCGCCGCCGCGGTATAGGCGCGGTAATTGCGCGAGATTGGTCGAAAACGGTACTAACGGCCGCGGACCATGAATTACGTCCTAACAGGGTTTAATATCTCGATGTCAGGTGCGTGCAGTTCGCGGCCTTGCGAATGCAAAGAGATAACGGAGAAGTGGAATGTACCGGGGGTGACCCAATTGCGCGTCCCTCCTTCCCTCCCTCCCTCTCTCTCTCTTCTACTCTCAGCTCGGCAAGGTCTAGGAAGAGCGATCGAAGCTCCCATCGTTCCTGTATTCGCATGGGGTCTCGTTTCAGTTCCATTCCGGTTCATTCTCGGATGACGCGAATAACGATGCGATTGCACTGCAAATCTACGCTCACTCGGTATATTATTTCAATAGAAGATGTGGTTAAATTACTACACCAAAATATAGCGCACCACTTCGCTTTTTAATAGCAATCTTTTTAAATATACAATGAAAAAAAGATTATTTATTATAAAAGAAAATAAGGAATGTTTTGGAAACATTCTTATTATGTCAGAGCATAAAAGAAATTAGTTAAAATTATGTGTGTGAGCATAAAGTTAATTTCAAATGCACAGAATATCATAGGAATTATGCTCAATTATTATTATGCATTGGCAAAAATTTAATGAATTTTTATTAGTATGTCCCGGCATAATATCATATTTAATTTTGTCATGACACAATAATATTACCACACGATGAATTACAATTAATAATTTAATGGATTTTTATTATATCCCGACATAATTTTTTATTCATCGAATTATTATTATGTCGGGAAATAATTTTAATTCATTTTTATGAATCACATAATTCATGTTTGGCGAAGTTCTTTTGTGCCATTGGAAAGCAAAACGGCGTAGCATATCAAAACGTCTAAAAAATGCATTCATTTAACGTACTTTAGCGTATTAATTCCAAAGATTTGAATCGTGTTATACTATATTTCTAACATGGAATTTTTACATATTAAAACCTAGCACACAAAATACAACGCACGCTAAGTGAGTTAAAACGACACACTCTTAAAGCGCACAAAAAATGGCTACAATATGAATTACACACGTTAAATGTATTATCATAAAACGGTTAAGATTTGCAGTGATGGAAAGGAAGTCGCGGCGGTAATTTCTTCGCGCAATTTTTCTCCACGCCCACGCGCGCGAGAGAAGAGGAAGAAACCGTACGCATTCTCGAATGGTTCTACCGTTCGACGGTGAGGAAGAAACCCTTTCCTTTCGAGGTTTCCCCGCTTTTCTCGCGTTTCGCGGAAACCGAGAGTACGACGAATTTCACGGCTAGTGAAACGAAACGTGAGCAGCGGAAATGCGTTACCCGTGAACTCGAGCGTACAATACGTACAGGTCGCTGTACAATATTTCCTCTTGTGGAAGTGATCTCCCTCCCCCGCCCCTCTTTAAATATCCGAGCAAACTCTAGATTCCCGAAGAGACTTCGAAACCGCGGAAGCGTAACGTCGACCGTTTGCCGCGAGCTCTTATCTCGTAATTAGATCAATTAGAAGATACAGTCCTCGATAAGCCCGGCGAAGGAAGGAGCGTACGTATAGCCGTGAAAACTACGTTGATCACCGATACGCATCTCGTGTATACATATAATATATATACAAGCACAAGCTCTTCGCGGCGCTGCCGCGTATTACGCTTAATTGCAATTAATTAGCCCGACGGTCGAAAGCTATCGCGGAGATCGCATCCCTTGTTCGCTTTGCGGTAAAGGACGGTGAATTCGTTACAGGCTTTTTTTTACCGTAGTCCCGTTGCGCGACGTTTTAACGATGACGATATATTCTTATCGATCCCCTTCGACCATTATTCCACACTCGGTTTCCTCGCGCGAATAAATCTTCCGTGAGAGAACGCGCGAGTAGATTCCCTCGAGAAATATCCGGCACGGGGATCGTGTGCAAATGACGCTACGTGTGCGGCTAACTGCGTTAGTAGTGCATCGCCACACGAGGTGTGCGGAACGGTACCTTCGCCCATAAATGCAATGTTACGTCGCGAGCGGCCGTACGTATAACATTCAGTGCCCGGTCGCGTTGGCTCGACTCTGATTTCTACGGCACGCGAGCGCGGCAATTCGCGTGGGCGCATCGCACGTGGTTACGCCTCAATTCATTTGGGGAGATCGACGGGAGGGGCGTTACTGCGAGTGTCTGTATAACGGGAAAGACTATCGCCGGTCGTGCGCCGGGATAATGTTGTGAGATATGAATTGTGTGAGATGTCACTGAACTTATACGTACGAGAAGTGATTTTCTTCGCATAAAGTTATCGATATCTCGGTCTTCACTTGAGATTTGCTCAATATATTTGTCACTCGTGATCAGCGCGAAAAAATATATAAGAGAGGATGGTCGAGGGATCGATTTCAGAACTTAGATTATTGGGGAAAAAATGAAAAAATGTCAGGCGAGTCAATTTGATGTTTGAAATTTTGCGAAAAATCGAAATCTCTGGAACCGGTCGCTCGACTGGCCTGTCTTATGTATTTTTTCGCGCTGATTACGAAAAAAATGGATATATTGACGATATCTCAAGGGAAGTGTGAGATATCGGCGATTTTGGGTTCAAGAAAATTATTTCTCCACAAAAAAGTATCGATATCTCGGTATTCTTTTGAGATTTCATCAATAAATCTGTTATTTTCGGAATCAGCATGAAAAAATATGTAAGATAGGCTGATCCAGAATTCGATTCCGGAGATTTCGATTTTTATGAAAATTTGAAGGTATACGACTTAACATTCTTTCAATTTTTCGCAAAAATCGAAATCTCAGGAATCTGACTCGCGACCACCCTATCTTATGTATTTTTTCGCGCTGATTCAAAAAATAATAGATTTCTTGAGAAAATCTTAAAGGAACACCGAGATATCGATGATTTCTTGCGGAAAAATAATTTTTTCATACACAAAATCAGCGTTATTTTATATTTCTTTTGAGATATCGGCCTAATAACCGTGGTTTTCGGAATCAGCGCGAAAAAATACATAAGATAGGATGGTCGAGAAATCTCTGGAATCGAATTCTCGACCATCCTATCTTATGTATTTTTTCGCGCTGATTACGAAAATGATAGATGTATTGAGGAAATCTCAACGGAACACCGAGATATCGATGATTTCTTGCGGAAAAAAAATTTCTTTATACACAAAATCAGCGTTATTTCATATTTCCTTTGAGATTTCGACCAAATAACCGTGCTTTTCGGAATCAGCGTAAAAAAATACATAAGACAGGGTGATCCAGAATTCGATTCCAGAGATTTCGATTTTTGCAAAAAATCTAAGGCATACCCCTTAGATTTTTCGCAAAAATCGAAATCTCTGGAATCGAATTCTCGACCATCCTATCTTATGTATTTTTTCGCGCTGATTACGAAAATGATAGATTTATTGAGGAAATCTCAACGGAACACCGAGATATCGATGATTTATTGCGGGAAAAAAATTTCTTTATACACAAAATCAGCGTTATTTCATATTTCCTTTGAGATTTCGACCAAATAACCGTGCTTTTCGGAATCAGCGTAAAAAAATACATAAGATAGAGTCATCCAGAATTCGATTCCGGAGATTTCGATTTTTGCGAAAATTTTAAGGTACGTATATAACATTTAACATTTTAACATTAAAATTAACGGTATTCCTTTAATATTTCACCAATAGATATGTTACTTTCGGAATCAGCACGAAAAAATACATCGGACAGGGCGACCAGAGTTCGATTTCAGAGATTTCGTTTTTTTCCGAAAATATTAAGTACACGTAGAGAATTTTAAAGGAAAAATTACACATCATGTGCAGGCTAATCCTGCATCATAGTGACGTTTCACTGAGAATTTACCCTGCAACACAGAGTGTAAAGATATATAATAACGCGTATTCTATAAAATATCATTACGCGCGTATAGAGGATTATTTTCCTATCACCGCGGTAAATGCTCAGTGAAAGATCACTATGATGCAGGGTCAGCCTGCATTGATGGGTAATTTTTCCTTTAAAATTCTCTCCGTGTAGTACTAACCGCACTGATTCATCGAACTATACCAGCGCAACTTCCACGATACTCGGAACACTTCACCGACGAGTCCGCCAAAACTGGCTTGGAGTTCCTCGCGCGTCAAGAGTTCGGTTTAATGAAAGCGGAAAGGGGCGCTAGCGCGGCGGCGGGCTGATTATACGTGGATCGCCCGACTTAATTACTAGTGTTTACCGCCACGGTGGCGCGCACGCGCGCGCATTAGATCCGGACGGTTAAATCAGTTTGAACTTGATCGCTCGACTTAACTTGGCATTTAACGTGCCGCGCGCCGGCCGGATGCATAATTCATGCGCAAACAAAGGCGAACCAACTTCCGCAGTCCGGTTGCACGCGAACATGATAATTCGGTAGAAATGTTGTAGGGGTGTGCCGTTTTACGATTCCACCCACGAAAATGAATAAATTCATCAATTCGAATCCCATATTCCAGAAATGCTGTACCTTGGAGAAGCAAACACTCGATAAAGCACATAAAGTGCGCACGTTTTAAATGAAATCTCATTTTCCCTTTCAGGACCACCTTGCGCGGGGCCGAGGACGTCGAGCGAGCGAGGCAACAGGTATCGCCGCCGCGCATTGACGAATCGCACTCGGGATACTCTCCCGAGGGAGTGATCGAGTGAAGGACATCCCGGAGAAAGCGACGAGATGAAGTCGATCGCAGTGGCGGCGCTGTTGCTCACGATATCCGGAAGCCTCGCGCTTCCGAGTCAGGGCCAGAGCAGAGGTACCGCCAAGGGGAAGCAAACGTCTCCGGCTCCGAGCAACGTCGTTACCACGACGGTCAGCGCCGTTACGACGCCCGGCCCGACCGATAAAATGAAAGCGTCCTCGTCGACCACGGCGGCCGCTCCGGTGAAAAAAATAATAGCCGACGATAAAGCCACCGCCGCGTCGTTGACCTCGCTGAAGGAGACGCGCGACGCGCCCGCAAAAATTCGTCCCCAGTTGAAATTGACCACCAATTACACGAGCGCCAGCGAGGTGAGTCCGTCCTTTGTCAGTTTATCGTACCTATAATCCGTTGACGTTTTTCTCCCCTCGCAATTTGGTGGGTTCGCGGTGAATTATACGAAATCTCGAGCTCGAATTCCGACGGGATGAGAGATAAATTAGACGATAAAAAAAAAAAAGACCCGTAAAATTTACCCGATCTTTAGTTCGGTCGGGAAAGATATTATCTACGTTCACACACAGTTCAGTTTTGCCGATCGCATGGAATGTCCACGGTGAAAAAATTGAACTCGAAGCTTCGTTAGGTTTCATTCATATCTTTGTAAGAGCGCGAGCCGCCTGCACGGATGACGTCATCGAGATCATCACGGATATACCTCGCCGAGTCGAAAGGTTTCGCGAAGGAAGATTTTTAGATTCGCAGCGTGCTGCAGACTCCGAATCAATTGTAGCGCAATTCGAACTTCCGAGAAAAATAAACCTTGCGGTATTCTTTCGAGCGTATAGTGGATAAAATTCGTTCCCGTTGCCCTCGATTAATCATCGTATCCGTTAAAACGTACGGAGGACACTAACGATCGGTCGATGCGCGCGCGATCTCTACTTCATTAGCCGACGCTAATCGCGATACGAACGCGGAACGCGCGTCTTTCCTATACGCGCTGGCACACGGTGCCGGAAGCTTTCCCTTTGGTGGATTTAGGTGCCTCGCCGCGACGACTTTGCGTAATTGCGCGAGCGATTAACATCGACGAGGTGCGACGGACGTGTGAGGCGAGTTCCGTTCACCTCGAAATCCCTCGGTCGCGCGTATTGCGGAAGCTCACTCGGGCGGAAATTCGTCGCGCGGAAAGAGGGAAGCTTGAAAGCGTCACGGGATAGCGTACGGAAAAAAGAATTTCGTACAAAGTGCTCAATAAACGGAGCAATTAGAGATACTTCAGATAGCAGCTGCCCAGGCGGAAAAGTTTTATTTCATTTGTGTATGGTTCATATGTGGTCATTTGGTCATATTATATATGAATTATATACGATTTCTTTTTTTTTTTGTTAACCATATAAGGACTGCATTCGAATTTTTGAATGCTCCCAGGCAGAAAAATTCTATATATGGATTATATATAGTCCATACATGGATTTGGTCCTATATGGATTATATATGATTTCTATATGAACCATATATATGGACTCTATATGTATATATGAATTATACAAAAATTTAAAAGATTCAAATAAAATCATGTATAATCCATATAGGACCAAATGCATACATGGACTATATTATGCAAACCATGTAGAACTTTTCCATTTGGGTTTGTACAATCCATATATCGAGGGTATGGAGCGAAAATCCTGTAAGTGACGAGAAGTGAGTTTCGAAATAATCGCAATTAACAATTTTATCAACTTAGGTGAGAATTTGTGGACGATAAAATGCATCCCATAACTATTTAATTCAATCAGCCTCACAGAGAATTTATACAGAGCACACAAAGAAATGTGTTAAGTGAAATGAAAAGTAAATTTTCGACATTTTCGTCACTTATCGGGTTTTCGCTCTATGCCCTCGATATAGCCCTTATATGGTTAATATAGAAATCATACATAATCCATATACGACCAAGACCACATGTGGATCACATACAAAATATCGTAGAGAATTTTTACGCCTGGGTATGTAAAGTACCACTAATTTCTCTACGTATTGTGTGTACTCTCTCTCTCCTCTCTTCGTAAGAAATTCTTCTTCCATGCGATAAAAATTGGGATTCCAAGTAACTTTGTCAACATATAGGGAAATAACGCGACGGTAGCTATCCGTCCCGGTGGACCCCAACCGCGCGCGTGCGCGCCGATGATAAATGAACCGCGCGTCGGAAATACGATTTCTCTCCCATTCATTAGTCCGGATAACCGCGATGATCGATCAGAAAATCAACCTCGTTGTTGCGATGCGCGATGCGAGGCGATAATAATATCCCGGAGTCCCCTCGCGCGAAGATCTTCAACGATATCTCTCGCCGCGCCGCGATCGCTCGCCGGAGTGGATGCTGAGGGCACCCTTTTTATCGCACGATAAAAGCGCCTCAGTGCGCGCGCGCGGGATAGGAGCCCGAGTATCGCCGACAGCTATACGCGTTGCGTAAATAAGAAAAGAGGTATGCTCCCACCCCCTCGGTTCGTCTTCATTAATTTAAAGACGCCGTTCCGCCCCCGGACGCAATCTCGTCTTTCGAGGGCGAGCTTCAAACGTCAAATTCGCAAACATCGTGAGCGGGATGGATTTTCGTCTCCTTCCGGGCGTGTATAAGACGCGGTCTGTGCCGGCGAAAAGCGTATCCTTGAGTTGTGAGGTAATCGAGAGCGATCGACGCGTTTCTCGAAGAACCTATGGTATCCCGACTGCCCAGGCAATGCAATAAAAAGGGTTATTTTGAAGTAATCCGTGGGCAATCTAACGTCTCACTTTTTGTTAACTTAGATTTCACCTGATCCGAAAAGTAACTGTTGGATGATTCGAAATTTAAGTTATCAATTAATAGTGAGACGTTACTCTCTTAACCCCTTAAGGGGGGAAACTCCTCCAGACAACAGGTTTTTCAATAATTTTTTACAAAGAACTGAGAGCATTCATTGCAATGAATAAAATTACATAATAATATTGACATTCAAATGTATACACACAAATTTTTTTAGGAGTGAAAAAGACAAAATGGCGGTGCTACAGCTGATCAAACTTGACTCCTCGAACTTTGCGCCGTGGAACGCCCAGGTCCTTGTAGTTAACTAAAATCAACGAACCAAATTTTTTTCATTAAAACAAATCATTCCGCATTGCATAAACCTAAATGTAACGAAAAAGAAAAGAAAGAAATAAAAATTTGAGAACAAAAAGAAAAAAACGTTTAAAGTTAACTTTTTCTTTTTGCCCTCAAATTTTTCTTTTTTTTCTTTTTCTTTCGTTAGATTTAGGTTCATGCAAAGCGGAATAACTTATATTAATGAAAAAAATTTGGTTCGTTGATTTTAGTTAACTACAAGGACCTGGGCGTTCCACGGCGCAAATTTCGAGGAGTCAAGTTTGATCAGCTGTAGCGCCGCCATTTTGTTTCTTTCACTCCTAAAAAAATTTGTGTGTATACATTTGAGTGTCAATGTTATTATGTAATTTTATTCATTGCAATGAATGCTCTCAGTTTTTTGTAAAAAATTATTGAAAAACCTGTTGTCTGGAGGTGGTCTGGAGGAGTTTCCCCCCTTAAGTGGCAGAAGACTGGGATCCATTTTAAAACGCATTATATGAACATTTTTTATGTACATAATATTTCATGCCATGAAAAAATTATCTTCATATTTTAAAAAATTATAGATAAGGTAAGGTGGAGTAAGAGAGTACAACAAAAATAGACGGGGCAAGTGCCTCATATCAATTTTTATTCAAATTTCTCTACGAATGGTGTTGCCATCTTTAATTTGTAATTTTTTGTGAGTACGTATTAAGCTGTTTAAGCGTTAATTAAGCTTTTTTTTTTTAATCTAAGAGGTATTTTCACAGTCCTTGTTGATGTGTTCATGTAATGTACTTGTCCCGTCTATTTTTGGTACGCTCTTACCCCACCTTACCTTACTTATTTATATTATTTTTCCATATGTATTAGAATTTACATTTATCTTGTGTAGATTTAGTTTTCCTTTAAAATATCAGCTAGGAGACTTAGGCCTGGTGGGAAACTATTCTCCCAGTAAAACTTAAAGGGTTAATCTGAATCAGTAAGAATAACTGAGACTCAATGTATGGACACTCTGAAATCCAGTGTAATTTAAGTAACCTTCTATTTATTGGAGTTCAGTGACATTTCACTAATTTTCAATGATTTTCATTAAGAGATTAGACTGCCTTCGGGTGACTAAAGGACAGCTTTCTGGCTAGTGTTGTCCGGGCAGTAGAGCCGGTGGAGCTCGTGCCGCCCAAGTGATAACGGCGCTATACGGGTCGGCCACGCGCACGGCTCGGGTCCCGTGCGCTCGTGCTGGCCAGCCAGGCCCGCGGGCGGCGTCGACAACCACGGCGAGGAGGAAATGAGAATCCACGAGAGCTTTCTAATATAATTACGCGCACGCAGGGCGGCGTATATATGTGGCCACGTAGATACGCGTGGAGACCGACGGCAAGAAGCGTGCCGAGGGATAATCACGAGAGCACCGGCAGGTCCCGCGGGAAAACGGTATTTATCGTTCGCGCGTCATTTTTCCACGGCGATTTACGTGGCACTTCCGGCGATAAAGCGTCGCCGCTCGTTCTCGTCTCGTTTAGCATTGATGAGAGAGTGTAGAGAAGTCGATCGTGTACCTACGATACTTTTTTGTATTGCGCTGAGAAAAATGATGTTTCAAAATGTTGCGATCAATCTCAGAAAATATGGGGGAAAACTCTAGGTAAAAAATATAGCGATGGGACGGTTATGAATTTGGTTTGATATTATACCGTATACAGGACTTATATTTACGTCTGGTATAGAAGTAAATTTTATACGTATAGTATTTAACCGAATTCATAATTAAACTATCACTAGATTCCTTACTTGGAGTTTTTTCCCCATATTTTCTTGGATTGATATATTGCTACATTTTGAAGCATCATTTTTCCCAGTGTGAAACATTGAAATGTCAATACGCTACCTGCATTGAGAGAAATAATTGTTGGTACGAAAGAAAAAGGTTTTCTTCGATCAAAAACACGATATAATTTTTAAATCGAGCCATGGTTTTCTTCGTGTAAGAAAATATTTCATTAGCTCGGGTAATTGTTTTTTTTTTTGGGCAGAATGAATTTTTGTTCTCACAACGGTATTCTTGAATCAAGAATATAAATATATAAGAATCTGTACCTTTTAAAAATTGGTCAAATTATAATATGTTCTTGATTCAAGAAACATTTTTCTGACACTACCAATTATTTCTCCCAGTGTAACGATAAAGATCGAAAATAGCTCGAGTACGTTTATCTGCTTTAGAAAACCATGCCTCCGCTCTATTTCTCAATACACACATTATCTTACGTCTTTGTGAGGACGACTGAAGACATTTCTATTCTACAAGATGAAAATATCTTCCATTCCACACGAAAGACACCTTACGATGTAGCGTATGAAAAAGGATCACAATGTAACAGCAAATCATTCCGCACGTACGAACCGCATCTCGTAATAACAAAGCGCGTACGAGAGGCGCCCTCGCGCTGATTTCTCGGGCGCACCTCAGTGCTACAATGTTCGCGATAGAGCGCCGACGGGCTCGAATAGCGTAAAGTCGATCTCACACGAGCGAAGAGCCAGCGCGGGGAAGTTGCAGTGGCACCGATTACAAACGCCGAGCGAAATAAAACGAGAAAGCCAAGAAGAGGAGAAGCGCCGACGAAGCCGAGAAGAATCGAGCTACTTTGCATCGCGACGGGAGGCGAACGAGTTCCGTTGTGAACACGGCGCGTATAACCGCCGGATGAAAGTACGTAGATTACATATGCGGCGCGCGCGTTCGAGCTTAAAAGCCCATTACGAACGACCGCTCGCGATTCGCGATGATCTCGCGACGAGCAAAAGAGAGCTGCGACAAAAGCGCCTTCTCGCGAGTCATTAGACGGCTAACCTTAATGACGGCGCGAGTGGGTAACTATAGGTATACGTGCGCGCGCTCGCGCAATTAACATCGCGTGTTACGGACGGCCGATCGTCGCGCGAGTCTTTGAGGATGTTAGC
Source organism: Xiphydria camelus (assembly GCA_963678675.1). Taxonomy (NCBI): domain Eukaryota; kingdom Metazoa; phylum Arthropoda; class Insecta; order Hymenoptera; family Xiphydriidae; genus Xiphydria; species Xiphydria camelus. The sequence continues at coordinate 5,758,500 of OY783201.1, forward strand.
TCGCTAAATAGCGCCCCGCGGGATGCGATTGGGGGGAGAAAGGAGGGAATTGAATCGGTAGCATTTCGGAGAACGGAGCACTGAAAAAAAAATGGTTACGTTTGCAATTGCACGATGCGGTCAGAGAATTTGTAGTCAATCAAATCGAATTTTGCTTAGCATGACTGGATGAAGGTCGATGAAACTAAATTAACGCGGCAGATGCAATTGCACACTGTAAAATAAATTTGCATTGAATTTAGTACAATTGTATATAAAGTTTTTATCCAATAGGTGATCATGAAAATTAATATACTCCGTTATGACATTTATAAGGGCAATTTCATAAGGAAATATATCAATGTTCGTAATTGCGGAGTATATTAATTTTCATAATCACGTGTGGGAAAAAAGCTTTATATAAAAGTACATATATTAAAATTAAATACAAATTTTTTACAGTGCAGTTGACTTGTTCAATTGACTTAATTATGACACTAATGACGTTGCCTTAAATGTTTAGAGATTAAAATAACGATTGAGCGATTTAACGAACTATATTATTCAGTTAATTATCAAGCCAATGCTTCAATAAATTCATCGAAGTTCCTAAACAAATTATGTACCTCAACCACCGATGAGCTATATGGAAAATTATCGCCCAACTGTGACGCGCAATTGGAAGAACTTTGCGTTTAAATTCCGCGTATTTAACACCGCAGTATTGTTGGCTTAAATGGATACTTTTTCTCAGTGAGGAATTATTTCGATTTCTTTTTTTTTTCCGGTAGAAATTACCCTCTACTGTTGAACTTATCACGAGGACAATATCGAGGATAGAGACTCTGTTTTTATTAATTGTCGCAAACCCGCTCGGGAAGCTATTATTCCGGCGTTCAAACTTGCCGGTGTAATAACGTCGGAGCCGACAAAGTAACTCGATTAACTTCGGTCCCACCCGCGAGTTAATCCGGGAGAAAATTAAAGCCGGCGCGAAAAAAGTTAACGAATTGTCGGTAGCAACTCGGCGGCAGGTGCATCAGCGAGAGGAGCGAAGGATCGAATTCGTTTTGTGCGACGGAAAAGTCGCGAGTGCAAAAGGAGGAGCAACCAGAGACGGTGCTCCGGAAAAGCTTCCGACTGAAACCAGGGAAATTCGAGGCAACACGTTGAAAAATAAATTGTAGCATTTTTACAAAGTTTGAGGTAAATTTCGGGACAAGGCTAATTTATCGTTACGAGACTACAATTTTAATAAAAATTACTGCAACGTTTGCAACTTCTACAAGTTTTACTATAATTTTCATTAAAATTACTGTTATCGCGTAACAAAAAATTGGCCTTGTCCCGAAATTGACCACGAACTTTGTAAACTCTACGTTTTATTTTATCCCGTGTATGGTTCTTTCAACCAGATTGTTCTCCGAACGCGTTATAAAATAACGTCAATATGAAAACGATTATTATTGCCATTTTCATAGCGGGAAGAATTTTATCGAGGCTCTCTGTTTAATCGAAGTGGTTTCGAGAATCTTTCCGTCGAAGCCGTTTTTCCTATCAGGATTCGTTCGCGCAGGACTGGTAAGCGGGAATATTATTTTTCTTCCGGACTAACATTTTCATTATTCTTTCCGGAGTATTTTTCCCCGTGAACTCTACAATCGGAGGGCGACTTCGCGGAGCAATTTCCCTCTTATCTTCCCGCCTACAGCCGAGGACCCCTCTCGAAATCCTCGACGACCTCCTTTCGAGAATTCGACATTCCTCAAACATAATTGGCTCTCATCCGTATTACGAAAAGAAAAAAAAAGCAAACATAAATCTCTCAAATGCGAAATAAGAGAGCGCGCATTGCACGGTAAAAAAGTGCAGATTGCAACCAGTCGCGTCGTAAGAGATCTTCCCTCCCCCGAACAAAGGAGGCGACGATCCGCGCGAAGCTCCCTCCGGCAACCGCGTCCGCTGCACCGCGAATGGAAGGGGCTGCTGCTGCTGCTGCTGCTGACACCGGAAAGAGAGAAAAGAGAGGAAGAGACCGCGGAGAGTCACCGGTCGCGACGTTTTCTCGCTCGAGGTACTCCGAAGAAACTCGTCGCGGTGCGCACCCCGCGCGTCGAGGTGGCACGTCTGCACCGAGGGAAATAATCTCGGGTTTAGGGAAGTAGTTAGCGCAATCGCTTCCCACCGGCGCACGACTCCGCCTCGTGATGACGGTTCCCCTCTACGTGCGCCGTGTAATCCTCCACCTCGCCGAGGGCATCTCGCGCTCCTCCGGCCGCGCAGCCTCGAAGCTCGCGGTACAAAAACGCTTGATTGTTGTACCGCGCGCGCGCGGCGGAGATAGACTCCCCGTCCGTTTCTCTCTCTCGCTGTTCTCCGAAGCATCGCGCTACGGCGTCTCGGATCGAAGAGTCGCGTCCTGACGCGACTTTCAAGGGATGACCTTGTCTCGAGGGCTGAAATTGCGACCACTCGTCGGATGGCGGGCGCGGACGTGACCTTTCTTTTCCGCGAAACGCTCCGAGAGGCGACATATGAAGACGCAGATAAGGGTTATTTCTGGATACGTTTGAAACTTCTCTTTCGTGGAAGATACTCGTCACCGCCCCCGTCGATTCGTTTGAAAGAAATCGTTTTTCTGGCAGGGTGGATATCGTGAGAATTGAATTCCAAAATTACTCCACGCCTGCCACGCGCTTCTCGACAGTATCAGGGAGCGTGTAGAAATTAGGGGTGTAAGGGTTCTAAGGGGAGGAGGGGGTCAAACGACCCCCGATATTACGGAGTGTTATAAGAAGAGAGAAGGTGATATACCTAGACTGAGAGAAAAATGTACTTGATCGAAATAAACGTGCCTTTGGATAGTCCCAAGAGCGCATTTATTCGATTTAAATGAATATCGATTTGATTCAAATAACATCTCATTAATTCAATCATCTAATATTTGCGTCCAACCGATATTCATTTCAATCGAATAAATACGCTCTTGGGACTATCCAAAGGTACGTTTATTTCGATCGAGTCAATTTTTTTTCTCAGTGTATAATTCAAATCTTACGTAAGATAGTAATATTGAATTTGTATACAAATTGATAGGTTGGATGCACATTGGACAGGATCCGTTTTCTTATTTGATGAATCGTTGTCAGTTCTCTACGTTAAACCCACGCTGAAAAAAAAAAAGTATAGTTGAAGTATGGCTGGGAAGAATTGAACGAAAAAAGTACGGCTACAGATCGTATCCTAGACTTTCGGCTGGACAATTTTCGTTTCTTTTTCTTCGAAAGCACAGTCAATCAAGCTTTGCTTTTCAACTGGTGCGAAAAAATTTCCCGCGACTCAGAGATTAAAATACGTTCCGCAGCCATATTTTTTTGATTCGACTCTTCTCAAACTTCCGCCATAACTTAGCCATACTTTTTTTGTATGCAAGAGCTCCTGTTAAAGTAAAATCTGCCTTAAAAAAAAAAAAGAGAGGAGGGATAAAAAATTCACCCAAAATACCTCTCCTGATTTATGCACGCTCCCTTATCACCAGCTATGCGATCCGCAAAGGAAGTTTCCGCGCGCGCCTCGACGTAGACCGACAAACTCTGAATTCCACGGGCGAAGGAGCCACGAAAATTTGGGTAGGTACCTACTCACGCGAAAACCCACCGGAAGACGGCGGCACGAGGGCGCGGTATCGCGCGCGCGAGAGAGACCCCGGAGGTGGGGCCTGCGATGTCAAGTGTCGAGCAAAGACCCGCGAGTCTACATAGGCACGAGGAAGGCGCGCGGCGTAAACGCGCGTCCGGAACGATTTCACAATGCAAACGACATACGGGCCCCCCTTGACACGAGAGTCCGCCACGCGGTTCCAAAGGCGAACAGGACGCGCGCGTATACGTATATACAAGTCGCGCGCGCTCTCCATCGGGCTCTCCTTTCTCTTTATCCGCGTCAGGAGACGCTGCAGACCCGCGCCGTGCTCGCGTGACCGAAGGAAGATCGATGGGCGACGTCGACTGCGGAGGGACGATATATCGGCAAGAGTCGCGAAGCGTCGCACATACCGGGAGGCGTCGCTTTCGCGGAACTCGCTGGTTTCTGCCACACGAGGTGAAACTTAGTCGCCACAGGAAAGAAGTTTCAATCACTATTGTGTCTCACAACCTGTGAGCTTTCGGCTCATATTTGTGTATGATACTTTTTTTTTTGGAGATTACGTTTCAATCTACAATAAAGTCTTAGATCGATATAGGCCAACAATTCGTAAATAAGGAGATAATAGTGATTGAAGTTTCTTGCCCGGCGGTTAACTTTAGCCTCGCATGGTTAAAAATACTTGGTCAAAATGATAAAACGCATCTGGTTAAACGAGTTTAGTTATTCTAATCGAAATATACTAGTAACACATGAACCGAATATTTAGTTATTCTGACTACATATCTAGTTATTGTAACCAGAAAATGGTCAATTTAATCAAACAGATGGAGGATCCATATTTCATCACACTGTTTGATTATGGTCTCCAAAATTTTGTTTAAGATGACCAAGTTTTTTTTCTTAGTAGGAGAGATACGAAGAGGGCGAGGAGAGGATGAATTATATTTGAAATTCTCCAAATAAAACAAAGTACAGCGTTTCAATTAAAAAAAGAAATTGCAATCTAGGTGAAAGGAGCGATTATAATTCGTCGAGCGCAAATCGTACGGCTCTAGCGCGAACTGATTATACTCTTTTTCGTACATAACGAGACGACGAGAAGACCGAGCGAGATTTCGTGACGCCTCGGAAACGCGATACGAACCGCTCGCGCCCTCTTGGTGTCCCCGACGAGGCGGACGTGCCCAATTACGCCCAAAAGTGTGTACATTGGAACGGTTTCCCTCTCCGGACTCCGGTTTACGGTTTTCGCCGTTACATTCCGAAATTCTCGAGAGGGAACGGTATGTTCTACATTGGGAAAGAAGTGGGTGGTATAATCCCAAGGTTGAATTTTCTCGGTTACTAGTACCGTACACTGTAAAAAGAATTGTATTTTTAATATATTATACTTTTGTATAAAGTTTTTTTTTCCAAATTAATATACTCCGTAATTAGGAAAATTAATATAATTCCTCATGAAATTGCCCTTATATATTTCATAACGAAGTATATTAATTTTCATGATCAGGCATTGGATACGAGATTCGTATACAATTGTATTAAATTTAATACAAATTTTTTACAGTGTAGGTATTTGTGATAAAAAAAAAAAATCATGAATGCAGTCGAAAAGACTTTTGTTGCATCGTTTTAGTAACAACGAGGTTTTAGTTTACGATAGCTATGCGTCATGATTGAATTAACCACAAGAGTAAATTTATAATATTACTGCATGGTAGTGTTAGGTATCTGAAAGTTTGGGGACATCTATCGACCGTGCTGCAAGTTGAAATGGTTTGAGCAACCCTGACCTGTCAACCTGTCATTACAATAACCAGAATCTTAAGATTGCTTAGAACAACTATAAAATTATGACGGGCGTTAAAATCGACCACGAGATTTCAGGTTAAACTCTTTTAATCCGATTTTTCTCCGAGTGTATCGGAGAAGACGCGGCGGCGCTCGCCTATTAGCGCGGGAGAAAAGCGCCGCGAGGATCGATCGCACCGCACGGGATCCGATCCGACCAGAAATTAGTATCGAGCCGGGGCTTCCCTCGATCTCGGGATTGATAATCTACCGCGAGCATAATCGGGGTCGTGCGGTTGTGCTCGGCTACGAAACGGAGGGAGAGAGAGAGAGAGAGAGGAGAGAATCCCGTGACCTCTTCGCGCGCCGGCGTCCGCGGAATGGTTCCTCCAAGGAAGCGGATCTGGTCTCGTAATTGGGCCGGGGACTCGGTCGTTAAAGGGGCGTGCGACGCGCCTTGGACTTGTGGTTATTGTTAGAACGCGCGGCGATTAGGTGCAGTCGTTGAATATTTCGAGGGTGCGGTCGAGGTGAGATAAATTTGTCTCTCTATGATGCTCTTCTCGGATTAATATAATTAGAGTCGTGATCCGAATATAGAAATTAAACATTTTTATGGAGCGTTATATATAGCTGAAAATTGTCCGTTAGAATGGGTCCACCCATTTTTGTATATTAAAACAGAAAAATGTTTTGTGTTAAAATCAACGTAAAAAGTGTTAAATTAACACGAAGAATCGGTTAATTGTAACATTAAAAAAAATGGACGGATCGATTCCAGCACAAAGTTTCTAACTGTGTAAAAAATATATTTGAACTCGAATCTACAATAAAATAATATTCCCATTAAAATACATTCAATCGAATATCCATTCCTCGCTAAATCCGTATTCGCGATATTTGCTGATTTTTTTCGCGGGCAAATATACCCCGACTCGACTTAAATGGATCATCACTTCCGCGTCAAGTATACATATACATTTACACATTTAACGGGAATCGATTTTCACGGATAGCGCTTCCCTGGCGGGCACTGACCTCACCGGCGTCTCTTTATCGGCGCGCTTCGACGTATATATACTTCGTCGACCTAGTTAGTGATAACGCGGCTCCGATGAGACACGGGTCGACTTGGATTTTCGAAGCGGCTCCTAATGACCGTAATAATGTGGCGCACGGAGCGAACGCGAGTGGGCGTATGGATACGAATACAGAGCAAGTACATAAAATAGATACTTATATATAATGTGGATATACCATGCGCTGCGCGAAATCACCTATATACTCTAATTCTGAATAAAGCCCTATATTTACTGACTGCCAGTCAATTTCCCAGGCGGAAATGTTCCATATGAGCCATATGTGGCTTTGGTCATATGTATATGAATTATATATGATTTCTCTCTGTATTAACCATATACAAACTATATATGGATTACAGTTATGAGTATTATTACTCTTATGACTTCCGGGTGGTAACCGCGTCCAAAAATATTATTTTGCCATATATGAGCTGTTGAAAGCCAGAATGGTCTAAGTCACATTTCATGTAAGCTGAGATTATTTGACTGCAAGGTTAAGTACAATTTGAAAAATCTGTCTAGATGATACAAAACGGATATTTACGATTTAAAATATTTGTTTATATCATCTAGACAGATTTTTCAAATTGTACTTAACTTTGCTGTCAAATAATCTCAGCTTACATGAAATGTGACTTAGACCATTTTGGCTTTCAACGGCTCATATATGGATTACACAATCATTCAAAAATCTATATACAGTCCTTATATGATTAACATAGAAATCATAAATAATCTATAAATGACCAAAACCACATATGAATCGTATATAAAATATACAGAATTTTTCTGCCTGGGGAGTTGCAATGTTCTATAATAATACTAAAGAGATACGTGCTTTTTTTTCTGGTACCGGTTGAAGTGTATTGAATTGAACGAATCTATACTTGATTCGAATAGCATGTTCTTGATTCAATGACAACGTGTCTGACTTAAATAAATATGTGCTTGTGGCACTATTCATATCGACGGTATTGCTTAGATCGGCAAATTTGTTTCACAATGTATCCATGTACGGAGTAGGTGTACGAAAGATTATACGGGGCGGCCGCCCGGGTGACGAGGATGATGTCACATCCAAGTTCCTGCGCGCGTATCTCCGGAACAATCCGTATAACGGTGATATTTCCTTTTACAACTCCGAGTCACACGCCCAACCCGCGAAGCACTGAAAATATCTCTTCTCGGATACAATCGTCCCACGCGTATAAAGTCGCTCGAGTTATTCGAGATCGATGTCCCCCGATCGGACAACGCACACAGGTATAATAGGTATGTATAGCCTGTGACCGATGACCCGAGCTAATCTTAATCGCGAGCGACACTCGAGCGACGTCGTATTTCGCGTGACGAGGGCGTGTTAAGGCAGAAAATGACTTATTTCGAATTTTTCGCGAAAAACATGCGACGAGATATGTATCTCAGTATTTCAGAAATAGCTCCGCCCAAAAATAACCCCTGTATATCTGTTTCACGAATTTCACCAGAAAACATCCCATAAAGTACCGTGTCTAATCATGGTCGTACACTGCATCGAGAAAACAATTTTATAACAGTTAATAAATGTAATTTCAAATACGGCGAAATAAATATTTCGTTGAGGCAAGAAAATACACGATTACCATTAAAATGTTTATTTTATTCGAATGATTGCTTGGAACGATCGAACGGTACCAAATAGATATCGCAATAGTTAACGAATATTTACTCGGTCCAACAAAATGTTCATTTCGCCATTTATTAATTATAAGTAAATAAATTGTTTTTCTCGGTATGAGAAAAATAGCTCGATCGAAATGACAAAACATCTCCGGTTAAACGAATTTAGCTATTCTAATCAAAATTTGAGTAAACTGAACCAAATATTTAATTATTCCAACTACACGTCTAATGCAGTCTAAGGATTAATGATATAAATATCGACAGCTTTACATTCGCAAAAAAAAAAAAACATTGCAACTAAACGTAGCATCCTCGATTCCCCTATTTACACTCGCATTTTACGCGGATGCTCGTTACCGTAATCGATAGGTATACGTTATTCGCGTGCGACGTTTTATCCCGAGAATAATATCGAGGCAAAGCGGCTCGCGCGCCGCAACGTTCGGCGGTACGCCAAAGAACGCGCGGCGACTCTCGTCATGACGGCGCGCGCGGGGCTATTATCATTCGAGAAATTGCAACCCAGGAGCAAAGGGATCTCCGCGAGCCGCCGGCGGTAATGGCATGGCTTCTTATACATCCTGGAAAAGTGACGTACCGCGAGAAAACGAACGACGCGGCGCGGTCCGGGATCGTTACGCGAACGATCTCCGCGCGTGTCCGAGTGGGATATCGGAGGGGATTCTTAATCGGTTGCACGAGAGAGCGACACGCGAGGACGCACGAGCGATCGCGTTGGAAGCGTTCCATCGGCGCGTTCTTCGCCACCCGGGGAGATTCCTCGGCTTCGCGAGACTGCCAATTGGCACTGATGGCTAGGAGTAAGCTTTCGCTCGACCCTGCAGCACAGCGGATCGATATTAATAAGCATTGAATTCGATCCAAAACGGCGTGCCGACCTCTGGCAGAGATCCGAGGGACTTCTCTTTGCGCGTAAGCCCTGCAGAGTTGGCCCCTCGGATTCATGATCTCCAACCGACCGTGTACCTGCACTACCGCTGTAAACTCGACCTCGCACGCGCGTTACTTGTACGTTCCCGTTTCCCAGACGCGAGACCACGCCACCGGTTCGAGAGCGAGAGAGCTAAGCCATGCGTGAATGAATGATGGGGACTGCGCGTGATGACGCGCCTTGCTCTATAGAGCGAGCAAGGCGGTGCGAAATGTACATATAGGTCGCACCGGGCTGTGTAATTCGAGAAGCAACACAATTGAAGTGTATAACTTCTAAAGTGTCTAAGTGCCAGAAAGCTAAAGTTTGGAAAGTCGGCAAAAACAGGCAGATGCTTCAAGGGAATATAGGTACACTGAGGAAAAAAAAAGATTACAAATTATTCTGTTGGAAGGATAATCTGAGTACGAAAGGTAAAAAATAGATCAAAAATTATCCTTCCAGGGTTCAAAATTTGACCTTCCTTGGCATAATTTTTGATCTATTTTACCTTTCGTACTCAGATTATCCTTCTAACAGAATAATTTTTAATCTTTTTTTTTCTCAGTGTAGTCGAGCATGTCTTGCAGATTTTTGAATTTCGAGCCTCTACGTGTGCTTTTGCACGTAGAACCTTTTCAGACGCATCGGGGTTTGCACTTACGACCGTTTTCAAGCAAAAAATATATTTTTGCAAATATAGCACTTAGACCCTTTAGAAGTTATACTCTTCAATTGCTATTCAAATCCGAATGTACTGTTTTGTTTAAATTCAAAGCTGAGAAGAAAAACGTATTCGTTTCAAATAAATACGATAAACGGTATCAGGTATTCCTAAACGGCATGTTTATTTGATTCGAACGAATATCGATCAGACTGAAGCACCACTCGATTCGACGGATAAATATTTATACGAATTTAATCGATGTGTCCACTCGAACCGAATAAACATGCCATCGGCGATATTCAATTCGGTTATCGGATGAAACGAATATTCGTATTTCTTAATTCGACTCTTGTAATCTGTATACATATACAATGTGCCGCGCAAAAAAGAAACTGTCGGAAAAAATAGTTATTCGCAGGGTTAGAAGTGCTTTTCTCTCTATTGTACTATGACGTCATCGAAAAAATCATGAGAAATGCGCTTATGCCAAGCAACGAGTGTGAGAGAGATAGACTTACAATACACGGAGAAAACTAAATCGTAGCATTTTTACAAAATTTGTGGTAAATATCGAGACAAAGCCAATTTATCGTTACGATGACTACAATTTTAGTCAAAATTACAACAACGCTTGCAAATTCTACAGGTTTTACTATAATTTTCACTAAAATCGCAGTTATCGTAACAATAAATTGGCTTTGTCCCGAAATTTACCACAAATTTTGTAAATATTAGGATTTATTTTTTTCCGTGTACTATGACGTACCTATGTGGTATTTTTAAATACCATCTTCCGGCTTAAATAAGGCCGAAAATCAAAAATTAAAAAATACAAGGTATAATATTATATAATTTTGTCCAAACTCTTCAAATCTACAATAAAAAAAGTTAGTAAAAGAACCGAATTACCATTTCGAATACAGAGGATCCAGATCAGGGATCAAATATATCACTGACGACTATCATCATCATTTCCTCTGAAAAACTACGCCTCTTTGGCGAAGCGCATTCAAAGAAGCACCCCATCGCCAGGTAACATAAATGACACTTTACTTTGTAAACCGAGCGCGTGGGTATATATAATACTCATATTTCACCGCATACGACCACGGCGTGGTATCGTTGGCTAATTTTCTCGAGAAAGAATCCTTCCGGCGAGATTATCCGTCGCCGGAATACTTAGTCTCTACTCGGCGGGGAAAGAGAAGATAAAGAGCGAGAGGCGCGAGCGGAAGGAAGAAACGACGAGTACGGAAAAAGAAGAGGGGATAGCCACGAAGAGACTCAACGCCTCGGAGGAGGAGGACTCAACAGGGATATAACGGGACGCGCGTGACCGCTCTCGCGCGGAGATTTAAATCTGAGAGAATAACGTCGACTCGGAGATTATCCGACTATTAACCCGAGACCCGCGTGTAAACCCGCGAGTAAACGAGCCGAACAATGCGCCGCGCGCGCGGGCGAGAATAACGCGCGCCTGTAACTGCGAGCGGAAGAATAACGAAACCGGGTCTCGCTAGCGCGTCGCACGGCGTTTATTCTACATTGTGTACGAGGCCCGATAATCGGTGCGCGCGAAAGCGACGAAACTTCGTCCTTATCGCGCCTGCTATAGGGCGATTGGGTAACTGCACAAAACAGATAGAGTGCCATCTGTGGCACGCACCAAGCATTAAGCAGATGCCCGTGGTATAAGCGCTGTTTACACGTTATTTTGGATAATAATTGAAGTGTTTTACCTATGAGATTTAATCAACATGGCCTCAATTATAATAGAATGTGGATTTGAAAGCATTCAAATAAATTCTTTCCGTGGAAAATCGTTATCAAAAGGTAAATACAAGCAGCGCCACCAAGCTGGGTTTCTTGGCGAAACTTGGATGTACATTCTCTATATGTACACGTGTAACACAAACAAAAGCTACGTTTGTGGAAGTACGCTAGAGCCCTATAGAGCCGCATTATCCCTCGTCCAAGGGTATAAAATGTATAATAGATCGTGCGAGGCGAGGAAGGACGATCCATCGTCATCGGTCCACAGAGAAAAAGAATTAGTTTGCTCTAATTTGAATCGAATAATATAAATTTAACAATTTTTGGAAGAACAATTCTTTTTCTAAACTTATGCGGAAAAATATTGTTATTAAATGATTGAATAATCATTCGATAACTTCAAACTAACAGAAATAAAATGCTAAACATTTCTTCGATATATGCATAATTTTTTGTAAATATGTTGCTATAATAAATACAGCAATTAATTTCAATGAAACAATAAATTAAAAAATGTCTTGAAGAACAATTATTTTTCTAAACTCACGCGGCAAAATAAACGTAGACTTTAAAACAATCAATATTGTTGCAATATAATATATTATATTTTATATGAACGTCGTTACAATCACGTAAGTCTATCTGGGTATGATTATCGAAGCGACGAGGCCAACGTCAGTTTTCCGTTCGTTCCGTCATCCACGATAGAAAGCGCCTATTATCTTCTACGACGATAATTGAATCGAGACACCCCATATGAATACATAATACGGCAGATTATACGTGGGGGCTTTTTGAATCGCGGATGGACGCGTTAGCATCCCGTGTGGCGCGCGTGTAGATACGGGAGATTGCGAGCAAACCAACGGGATAGAAGACGAATTGCCTCTCGAATATGAGGGCGAACTGGGGCAAGAAGCGAGCCAATTTTCCCGACGGAAATTAATCTCCAATCGGTTGCCGGGTATGCGCTACCTGCGTGCGTACAGCGCATGGACTACGCGGGGGCTTACGATTTATCTTCGGCCTTATGCCGCGTCGGACGTCGGTCCACGCGTGGAACGTAATCTCTCATCCTACGAGCGGTGTGCGCCGGTGTACCGCGCATCACCTGCAATCGGCTTTATAGGCGCGGTGGGGTACGCCCACGAATCGATTACCAGGCGAACGATTGAAATGCGTGCCCTCTCTCGCGGGAATGCAGCCGGCCCGGGAGGGAGAGCGGCTTTGAACCGATTCCGGTTAGAATTTGAGGTTACCGAATTTCATCCCTTTGTCGGGATACGCGTTCCATCGAGCGCGCGCGAGGGCGGTATAATTTCTCTCGTTGCCGGTTCGACTATTTATGCTAATTTTTCTTAAAATTTTCCGATCGCTATTATCGTACGTATCTCGAACCCGTTTGTCGATTTGACTGTATATATGGCTCGATTGGAAGCAGAGATCTCAGGCTGTATGTGAAATTAATTTTGTAATTCAAAACGTCTTAATTACTGAGAACCGGAGAGCTCATTACCGGAGTAAATTATACGCGGAGCACATATATGGCTTCTCTGCGAGCCTGGCGCTGCGCTCTTATATTGTGAACAAAATTGTATTTTTAATATAGTTAACTACTTTTATATAAAATTAAAAAAAAAATTTTTATATAAATTTTTTTTTTTCACGTATTTGAAAATTTTTTTCTAATACGTGATTATGAAGATTAATTTATTCCGTAATTATGAAAATTAATACATTTCCTTATGAAATTGCCGTTATACATTTCACAACGAAGTATATTAATCTTCATAGTCACGTATTGGATAAAAGGATTATTATTAAATTATTATTATTATTATTATTATTATTATTATTATTATTAATTAAATTCAATAAAAAATTGTTTACAGCGTAGTCCTTGGCGCGAATCCTGATAATCGAGTCGACCTTTATCGCGATCAGAGTTTTGTATTCACTGTGCGCGGCGGGTTCCGTCGCAGAAGCGAACACTGATAGGGATTATCCGTAAAGCTGATTAAAAAAAACAAATCAAATCCCCTCGCAAACGAGATACGAAAAATAATAGAACGGGAGCTCTTTAAAAATGTAATTCCTTTTGCACGCGCAGGCCGAAGAAACGCGCTGTGCATCCGCGAGATAAACCCTTTTATCTTTCCGCGAAAGAATCTCCGCGAGCGACGTTTACGTACCGCGCCTCGTCGAGATGGATCCCGGTCTTTCCTCCCGCCGCCGATAACAAATGAAACCGCGCTTTCCCCCTAACGGTCCCGATGCCAAATCGTCCCGATCGATTCTCGATAGGAAAAGACGCGGCCTGACCCAAAAAAGAACGCGGGAAGATGCGCGCGGCAACCGATTCGGGCGGCGCGCGCGATATTTTGGGCGACCGCAGGGGACGACTGCAAGAACCGTTTCCGTGTCATCGGAGCAACGAAATGCCGTCTCGGTTTGCCGATCCGCGGCTTCTTCTCGTCGTATCGGCGGCGGGCGGCGAGGAGGGCTTTCCGCGGAGTAGGCACACCACTCTCCTCCCGGATGATTTGTTTGCAACGATACGTTACTTCTGCCGTGGCGACTTTAACCCTTTAAGTGGCAGAAGACTGGGACCCATTTTAAAACACATTATATGAACTTTTTTTCATGTATATAATATTTCTTGCCATGAGAAAATTATTTTCATATTTAAAAAAATTATAGATACTTATTTATATTATTGTTTCATATGTATTAGAATTTACATTTATCTTGCGTAGTATTAGTTTCCCATTAAAATATCAGCTATAGGAGACTTAGGCCCGGTGGGAAACTTTATTGTTTCAGCTCGAAAGGCGAAATTTAATCGAAAAGCGCGTCTTATCGAAGCTCGACGATATCCTTTAAAATAAGGCATTCCCTTCGTGAAATTGTAACGAGCTCGAGATGAATATTATATACATAGATACCTACGCGCGTGGCCAGCTTCTCTTGAGTTCACCCAAAAATTTCTGCGCAGTTCACAATTTTACGCTGAAATCGATCCACCCATTTTTACACGTTAAACCAACCGATTCTCCGTGTCGATCCAATAATTTCCGTGTTCAAATTAACGCGAAAGATATTAAAATTAACGCGAACAGCGTTAAATTAACAGAAAGCATCGGTTGACTTTTTCCCTCCAAAAATGATTAGATCAATTCCAACGCAAAATTTCCAATTGTGCACCCGCACCGAGAAAACAATTTATTAATCGTTAATAAATATCATTTTAAATAAGGGGAAATAAATTTTTCATTTGAAAAAAAAAATTTATTTATTAAAATGCTTGCTTCATTCAAATAGTCGCCTCTGAGGATGAAATTATGTCAAATAAATATTGCAATAGTTAACGAATATTTACTTGGTCCAATCAAATGTTTATCTCTCCATATCCGAACAAATATTCATCAACTGCAAATAAACCGTTTTCTCGGTGCATCGACCCTAAAAATGCGTCACCTCAAAAACTACCCCGACGAGCGCGACACCACTTTTTTATCCCCCCTCAAACGAATCAACTCCGCAACCTCGTCCCACACCTCTTTCCCATCCCCGGAAATGAAGAAATCGAGTATCGCCTCCCCCCCTCCCCCCCCCGCGTAAATTCGTCTCGTTTCTGAAAACGGAGGCCGAGATCACGACTAAGTACCTCGCGCGGTACTTGAAGCGCAGCGAAGCGACGCTTTCCTATCGCGCTCCATTGATCCTTCCCGTATGTACAGTTCGGCGAGCGGTACATCCGCCGTAGCAACGATCCGCGAGCACGAGATGGTGTTCGGCCCGGCGCGCGGTGGAATCCACGACGGCGAGTCGCGGCAAATAAATCGACGAAGATCGGGTTGTAAATGCCGCGCGCTCTTTTACGGCCGGAACGACTGCCAAAGCGGAAATGCGACTCGCGACCTCTCGTCTTCTCAAGAGCACTCGTCGATATTCAATTTTCTCACGGCCCCCGCGTCGCATCGCCTCCGTCGCCAGCTGTGCGATCGGATACGCTTCACGGTTCGCGTTTTGCTTTTTAACGGAAATCGTTTTAAATGTAGAACGAAAGATGGGTCGATTTTTTATTTGAGAGAAAATAAAGAGTAGTTTGGAGAAATTAACGCCAAACATCACAGAATGTCATAGGAGTTGCGCTCAATTGTCATTATTATGCGTAGGGATAAAATCAATGAATTTTTATTACGTACCAACATAATATCACAATATTTCAATTGTTATAACGTAATATAATGATATTACGATGAACTAAAGTTATGCCGCGACATGATAATAATTCAGTGAATTTTTATCGTGTCCCGGCGTAATTTCAATTCGCTGAATTTTTATTATTACGTCGAGACATAATCTTAATTAATTTTTATGAATCATAATTTACACTTGGCGAAATTACTTTCGGGCCGTGTTAAAAGGAATAACGACGCGCCATATGCGAGAGTTCGTTCGTTCGTCCGGCGGCGGAAGAAGATTTCTCCGAAGAAGAGAGGCGCGCGCGTGTCACGTAACGGCGGAGGAGAGGGAGGCGAGGCGCGCGCGCGCGCGCCGAAAAGCACCGCATTGCCCAACGCGTTATTAATCTTTGAATTGTAGGCGCGCGCGCGCGCGCGCCGGCTCTATTGTCATTGGAGTCTGCTAAGATTGTCAGTCTCGTTAGCCGTTATATCGGGGGCCATTATACGGCCGTACGGTCAACGTCACGCCTCGAAGGGCCTTGTCGTTGCCGCCCGAAACTGTTATGTCGACGATCCTCCTCCTCCGCCGTTGAAACGGTTATGTCGATCTGTTATCGACCGCTGCGGGGCGCGCTTCACGCGCGCGGCGACGAAACGTAACGGAGGATGCGCGGCGCGTTGGCGTTCGCGAGAGCGAGCTACGGATTGGCGACGCGGGACAGGCTGCACTGTCAATAACGCGCATGTTCACGATTTTGTTTTTGCTCATTCGTTAATACTTTTTGTGCTTGTTAATAAGATGTGTTTGCTTTTTTCTCTGAGCACTACTTTCTTTTTTTTAATGTTTAAAGTTTGACTTCGATTCAAACGAAATCCTTAGTGACGTCACTAAAGCCATTGGCAAGGGGTTTGTGAATGGTGGAGAATCTGTTGCCCGACTCTGATTGGTCAGTTAAAATGGCGGTGAAAGTCCGACGCTTTAAAACGAATGCCTTTTTTAACATCTCAAAAATAATGGAAAAACATTTTTTTAATGACCCATTCTTTACCTACATTACTTTAATACCCTGATCTTCCGATTCATGCACATTCAACAGTTGTACAAAAAGTTGTGAACATGCCCATTTCGTTTGAAATTTGAGTGAATGCAATTATCCACATTTGCATCTAAAATGTTATACAAAATAATAAATTATCGTGTCCATAATGTCGTTTCGTTTGTAACTTTTAGTCAAAACACAATGAATATCGAGGTGCGGTATACGGGAAAAAATAATTTTACAGTCTCAGCAAAACTGGGTGCTCCTGAGAACCTTCTGCTGTCGTGACAATGATATCATCTGCAGGAACGAAAGATATGCCCGATAATCATAAATGTAACTGCAACCCCGGTGAAGTTTTTCTCGGTAAAAATGTTAGCCGTCCCAGCAAATATTTTTCTCACGATAGAGCAATAAGTTCTCAGCGAAACCTGGTTTTGCTGAGATTGCAAAATCGTTCTTTCCGTGTACAAGTATTCGAGTACCTACTGCTGAAAATTCAGGTTCTTTCAATTCTTAAGATTCAAACCACTTTCAATTATGTGCCTTGCGCCTTATCGGGGCGACAAGTCGCACGCTGAGAAGAATAGAGTTAGGTTAAAATAACAAAACGCATCTCGTTAGACGCGTTTAGTCATTCTAACCGAAATACTGGTCAGTTGAACCAAATATCGAGTCACTCTAACGAAATGTCTAGTTATTTCAACCGAACGTTTAGTTATTCCAACAACAAAATTGGTCAATTTAATCCAACACACAAATGGAGGATCCATATTTCACCAAACGGTGTGGTCATCTTCAGGATTTCCGTTAGATTGACAAAGTTATTCTTCTCAGTGAACGATCGCTTTCGTGAGGGAGCACGTGACATGAAGAATTCCAATCTCGGTCGTAGTCTTGAGAACAAAAAAGATGAGTGAAAGGGATGAGCAAGAGGGCCGAGTAATTAACAGCACGGAGCGTGAAAAAGGGACACGGGGGAGTGCTCGCCGAGAAACGTTCGAAATTGCGCGAATGAGGCACCCTCCGACACATAGAGGTGCGATGAGACCCCACCCTACCTCTTTCGTCTCCTTTGTGCGCTTTCACAGAATTCACGGATGCGCGAACCGGAAGGAATTGATGTCAACCGGCGTCGAGATATTCCGGAAAAAGAGCGAGAACTTTTTCCCTCCGAACACAATTAAATCTCCAAACGAATCGAGCGAAACCGATGACACCGCGGAACGAATCGCGGATCCGCAATTAATCGCGGAGGTGGCACGTTTCCGCGCGGCAATTCCTCGCCCCTCGGCATGACTTTCATCGCCTACCTCGTTCCGGTGAGAAACGCAAACGCGACGGGGCGATCCAACGATTGTACAAGCATTGCGCCGGGGGGGAACGAGGGTGACACCCCTAAGCGCGAGGCGCGACTCGAGCTGAACTCGTTATCTCGGTCGAACAGAGTCGAGAGGGTTTTTCATTCGCGAAGAGAGACTTTTCTACGTGTAGGTTCGAATTCCTCGCGTGGAACAAAATAAATCGTAGCATTTTTACAGAGTTTGTGGCAAATTTCGGAACCCGGCAAATTTATTGTTACGATAACTGCAGTTTTAGGAAAAATTTTAGTAAAACTTGCGGAAGCTGCAAGTGTTGTTGTAATTTTTATTGAAATTGTAGCTATTGTTAGTGTACATTGCGGCTAATTGTTACTGAAATTTAACACGAACTTTGCAAATGCCATGGTCAATTTTTTTTTCCGTGCACTCGCTGTACACCATATAAGGCTAAGCTTGCTAGCGAGACAAAAATTGAAATCGCTGTTACTTTATTGTCTGTGAGCCTTTAGCTCGTATTTGTATAATACTTTCTTGAAGATAACATTTTTATTTACGACAAAGTCTCACATCGATGTAGGTCAAAAGTTTATAGATATGTAATGAGATAATCGTCATTGAATTTTCTCTCCTGGCGAGAAATATTTCATATTTCGACAGTTCTTGATAAGTAACCATTCACGATATTCACCGAAATAAAAAAGGGAACAAATTGAAGTCGCTTTCTTCAAACAACGGCGACGCGGAGATATCGCGATTTATTTCCACTAGTCAAAAGACAAGATAAATCACTCGATTATCGTTACGCGGACGGAACGATTCATATTTTCTTCCCGGACCAATCATATGGACGAGTCGAACGCGCCGAAAAATATGTGCGTATAACGCGTTACACGTGTATAAAATCTATTTTACTCCATCCACCCCCGATAACCGCGCGTGCGATCCGAATCTCGTCGGTTCTCCGGCCGATGCGCCTGACTTCAGCGGACGGCCCTTGGGGGATTGGCGTTCGCCGGCCCTCCTCAAATAATGACTCAATTCGTAGAAAACGGATTCCCTCGTACCCCCGTTCCGCGGACAGCGTTCAAAGAGACCGGCGTTGGTCTCTCCAAGCAGAGGTTGCTCTCCTTTTTTCTCTCTCTCTCAGCGAAGAGAGCTCGGAGGGTCCCTCGAGTCCGGCGCTCTCGAGATTGCGAACGCAACGCAGTCCAATTCGAATCACTTCGCGATTGAAGTAGTCAGATCAGCTCTTTGGTCGACGGAAATTCGAGTTCGATCGATCAAACTTGTTCGATACTATTGCTGGATTAATTCGGTCTTCTCGTAAAGAAATATTCGTATTTTTACATTCAATTTCTAATCTGTATACATGTTTAATATCAAACGAAAAAGAAGATGCCCGAAAAAAATAATTATTTGTAAAATTATAAGAGCGCTTCACTCGACATTGCGACGTCATCGGAGCACGAGAGAGACGCACTTGTACCAAGCATCGAATGCGAGATAGATAGTCTTACAACACGATGACGTAGCTGTATTTCAAAATATCATCTTCCAGCTCAGACGAGATCGAAAATGAAAAATTAAAAATATCTACGGTGTACATAATTTTCTCCGAGTTTTTCGAAGCTGCGATAAAAAAAAACAATTAACGAGAAATCCGAATTAACTCTTAAGGCGCGCCAATAGTTATACGACGTAGAGCGATATTTTTCGTATTCTAATAATTTGCTTCTCATTTCGAAATGCAGGACTTCGTGTCGTCCGGCACGTATAAACGCAATTTGCGCAAACGTCGCGCGCGGCAGCGCGTGCGCTACTTCGCGTCCGATTCCGTCGTCGACGGGTGATCGGTATCGCGGGGGAAGGGTATAATAAAAAAAGAAGACGCGGCCGCGGGAGACCGTATACCGATCGGTGGGTGTCTGAGCGGACATAAATAAAGAGTACAAAACCGGTCACACTCTGGTTGGCTCGAGCGAACCGAGCGCGCGGACGTGTACGCCGCGCGCATGCATTCGAGAGCGGGCCCCTGAACTTCCACGAGCAGAGCCCGAGCCTTCATCGTGCATTATGCCGTCTCCCGCGCGCGCGCGCGTAATGTACTCGTATATACCGCGCATAAAAGAGCAGCGGCGCGCGCGAATGGGGGAGAGAAGGGAATGTAAGCGCGCCTCTCCTTCGTCGTGGATATAACTTTCCTCCGCGCGGAGCCGAAGAGCTCTCGCGATCCCGCGTGCCGTCGAACACGATCGTCGCCGCGCGCCGCTCCGACGAAGCGAGGTGGCGCGACCCCGCGCGTTGAAAGTGATCTGATTTTCCCTGGGGGATGGAAGGGGTGATTTCGCGCGCGGGGAATCGCTAGCGCGCGAACGAGAGAGAATTCCTTTACGAGGGATCGGCGATTCCAATTTGCTCGGAAAATAAAGTTACGGCGCCCCTCTCGAGAGAGAAGGAAAAAAGTATAACGTCGATCGAACGAGATTAATATTGACGGGCTGTCGTGTCAGATTTGGGGCCATGGCGCGCGACATCGTCATCGATGCGTACTGATCGAATTTTCTCTATTAGAGACGTCGATTCGTGCACGCGGCAGAGAGGGCGTTGGAAACGTTACATTGTTGTATACGTGATATGGAAATACGTTGCGTGTAACGATAAAAAAAAATGTAGCGAGATTTGTCGAATGATTCTTTGTGGAAAAATAATTGTTTCGTAGATAAAATTGTCGATATCTCGTATTTCCTTTGTGATATGTTGAATTTCTCATAATTATCGAAATCTCTGGAATCGTTTGCTAAACCATTCTATCTTGTGTATTTTTTCACGTTGATTACAAAAATAACAGATATAATGCGAAAATGTGAAAGACAAAGCGAGTTATCGATGATTTCTTGCGGAAAAATGATTTTTTTATACGCAAAATCAGCGTTATTTTATATTTCCTTTGAGATTTCGACCTGATAACCGTGGTTTTCGGAATCAGCGTAAAAAAATACATGAGATAGGGTCATCCAGAATTCGATTCCGGAGATTTCGATTTTCACGAAAATTTTAAGGTATATGACTTACATTTTTTCAATTTTTCGCAAAAATCAAAATCTCAGGAATCTGGCTCTCGACCACCCTATCTTATGTATTTTTTCGCGCTGATTCCGAAAATAATAGATTTATTGAGGAAATCTCAAAGGAACACCGAGATATCGATGATTTCTTGCGGAAAAATAATTTGTCTCATACACAAAATCAGCGTTATTTTATATTTCCTTTGAGATTTCGACCTGATAACCGTGGTTTTCGGAATCAGCGTACAAAATAAATAAGATAGGGTGATCCAGAATTCGATTCCAGAAATTTCAATTTTTGGGTACATCTTGACATTTTTTCATTTTTTCGCAAAAATCGAATCTGTGGAATCTGTCGCTCGATCGTTCTATCTTACGTATTTTTTCCCGTTGATTCTTCTATTCTCTTCGAAATATATTATATTCTCTTTGCTAATATCTTACATTTTCTTCGACATATTGTCTGCGCGAAAAAATAGACAAGATAGGGTGATTGAGCTACCGATTCCGGAAATTCGACTTTTTGGAAAAATGTTTCAAAGTACAATAAAGTATCCTACAATCCGATCTGATATAATTCTTCCACTCGCTCCCATTTAGCTTTTACAAAATCGATCTAATCCCGTTTCAAGACATCCGCAAACAGCCGGAACGTCTCGAGCACGAAAAGACGGCTCTTATTACCGCTGCGAAATGGTGTCGTAAGCGGATCTCGAATAATTAGCAATGCAAAGTTTCTCGAAACCATTCAAGAGTACCATACGAACGAAGCAAACTTGGAAGCCGCGCGCGCCGCGAGTAACTTCGTACGTCTTCGCGGCAATATCGGAACTTCTCGAAACTCCGAATCACGATCAACGGACTGCTATACTTGGAACAAAATGGTATATTCAATTAAATCGGCGTTGACGGGTAGGGGAATGCAAATTTAGTTGCTTCACGGTGAAACTTGAATAGTAACGATTCCCAGCCAGAATAGTAAATAGGCGACAGCTTCGACAATATCGTGTTAAATAATCTGCAGCGTAATAATTATTAGTATTCGAATAGCGATGATTATTATTCCGCAGATTATATTATTGAACACGATATCATATCGATGCCGTCACCTACACTGAGAAAAATAATTAGGCTAGAATGACAAAACGCATCTAGGTAAACATGTTTAATTAGTCTAACCAGACAGATGGAGGATCCATGTTTCACCAAACGGTTTAGTCATGGTCTCCAGGATTTTGGTTAGATTGACCAAGATATTTTTCTCAGTGTATTTATTATTCCGCACGAGTTTCGTCACTGTTTAACTTTCTCCGTGTTCGACTAATCAATTTAGTATGATTAACAGCTATTCGAAGGAAACAGGTCGCAACCCATTCGAGCCGATTATCAGTCCAATTAACTAAATCTGATATTCTTCCCATCCGTAATCGCAGTTTTAGTCAAATCTACCGCATTTTTTTTCAGCGATATACACTACAATTATATGCGAACGATCGATTAACCGATATATTATTATCGTCACCGTGACTCCTCGTCCGCTACCGTGACTTTCGATGTAGGTCATCGGTACAACGCGCTCGTGTCCTCTCATTTACAACGAATTCTCTTTTCTCTATTTTCCCCCGCCCTCCCTCCACCCCAATCGCTCGTTCCCCTCCCTCTCGCCGAAAATCCGAATCGTCGCACTTTCGCCGCTCGCACGCGACGATGGAATTTCGGCACGAAAGGACCGACGCGAGGTGTGGAAGGGAGATTGATATTCGAACATATATCGGTGCGATATAGCGCATTATAGCGTGTGCGCGCTGTCGCGCGAGAGATGCGTGCGGCCTGACGAGGTGCCTGTACCCACGATATGGTCTACTTATCGCGAATGGCGCGGGGAAAAAAGTCGATGGCGAAAAACTGACTGGAAAAACGTCCAGCCAATGGCACGGGACGGCTCTATTACTGGAACAAACACTTCGCCTCATTAACTTTTGCGAAATCGATGACACAGATTCTCGTCCCTCGCGCCGCACAGCAGCGCGCGCGCGTTTCCTTGACGACCCCCGCTCCGTCGTGACCGAGATGGACCGCATTAAAAATTCATCATCGCAGGGAGGAAAGTATAGCCTTTTTTGCCCACATCGCGAGATTCGATCGATCGACTTTTTACGCGGGGCTCTGTACACCGAAAGAAATGTTATGGATTTCACGGCAATGCTAGTAGTTTATTAACGTGAGAACAAGTTCTAGTTTGCTTAGCAATACTTATTTCTGTAATATTTCAGCTATACGTATAGTTATTTCAGCAATACTTATTGTTCTTGTTACTATTCGGTATTGCTATATTACCTACATTGTCTATAACCTCACCTTCAAGTATAGCTGTCACAGTTATACCAATTGCTCGGCGATCTATAAATTTCTCTCAGTGTACGGACGAAATCGCGACGATTTAATTACGAGTGCAACTTTGATCAGAGCGAGGATTGCATTGTTTTTTCTTATCAGGACGTTCTGGCAATTTGTAACGAACGGCAATTGGCAATTTTAAGCGGAAAATATTATTTTGCTATCCCACAAAATATGTATATTTCCCTTCGAACGATAATAATTAATAATAGTCGAATGCGGATCGCTTTAAAAATGTCTATTCGATCGAATAATTGTCATTCGTAGAAAGTAATTCGATCACTGACGGATTCCCCTTGAAATAAGTCGATCACTCGTTTCCGGTATACCCTTGGGGGGTTCGAGCTCCGCCAAGTATGATACAAATGATAACGATATCGGTTCCGGACCGGATGCTCATCCAGAAAGGAAACTTTTAAACGAGCAGTAATAACCGATAAGCGAACTCTTTCCAACTGGCTTATAATACTTCTGCTCGACTTCTCCATTAAATTACACGAGTATATACACGGAAGTCAATCGACAAGTGCAAAATTTACTGTGCCGAGCGTTTATACCATCCTATAGATAACGAACGCACGCGCGCCGCGCCGTGCATCGGGAAGATTATTAATCGTCCATCGCTAATTAATCCGACGGAACGGGAAGAGACTCTCCGGCGGAATAGTTTGCATACCGGTTCAGCGGCGCGCGGGCGGGCGGCCCGATCGACGATAAACTCGGAGTAACGAGTCGAAGCCGAGGAACTCGAGAGATCGGTCCCTTTAACTCATCGTTTCCTCCCGTTTACGGCATAACCGCGACGTTCGTTAGTTACAGTTCCTGGGAAACTCGACGGGGCTAACCGCGAGGTCTCGCACGTTATAGATAACAGACAGGATGTGTGCAGGATGCATATCTGTCTCGTTCGCAACTGCAGTTCCTTCGATAAAATTCTAAATTTTCCAAAATTCCTGTCGACCACTGTCCAAAATTACGATTATCCCGGAAACGAGATCGGCTCAATTCCGTCCCCTTGTAAAAAAATATTCGCATTTCTAAATTCAATGTTTAATCTGTATACATATTTAATATCACGGGAAAAAGAAAATGCCCGAGAAAATAATTATTTACTGAGTTATATAAGCGCGTTTCTCTCGGCAACATTGTGACGTCATCGAAACGCAAGAGAGACGCACTTATGGCAATCAACCGGCGCGACAGATAGGCTTACAATATCACGGACAAAAATACATAAATCGTAGCATTTTTTTTTTTACAAAGTGAGGTAAATTTCGGGACACGAGGCCGATTTATTATTACGATAACTACAATTTCAGTAAAAATTACAGACACGCTTGCAACTTCTATAAATTGTACTCGAATTTTTATTAGAATTGCAGTTATCACAACGATATCCTTATCCCGAAATTTACTGCAAACTTTGTAAAAATGCTACGATTTATTTTGTCCTCGCGCGATAACGTAGCTGCACTTCTAAATGTCGTTTTTCAGCTTGAATAAGGTCGAAAATGACAAATGAAAAAGCGTCTACAGGATAATTAATTTTGTCAAAAATTTGTCGAATCTGCAATAAAACGCATTATCGAGAACACCGAATTTCCCTTCTCATTCTCTCGCGCGAAATAACGAAAGATATCCGATAAAGCGAGAATGGGAAGGAATTTGTTCCCTTTTCGGAGTACCTGTATCGTATATCCTACGACGGAGGGCGACGGTAGGAAATGAGGAATTCGACGAAGAAAGAGCGGGCCGGCGGGTAAACGGTAAAAGAAAATTATCAACGATCGACGAAATTACACGGGAGCGTCGCGATGACAGTTATACGCGAATTAGCGGAAGCCTCTCTCTCTCTCTCTCTCTCTCTATCTCTCCTTACTCCCACCGTCGAATTCTTTCCGGCGGTCGCGGCGACGCGACGGCCACGAGAATGCCCGCTAATGTAAGTAGCCCGCTCGGCGCTTCTTATCGCGAGGAATGCCGTATCGCGAAAGGAGGACGTCCCCGCCGAAAAAAAAAAGAACGCCTTTCGGTGACTAATGGCCCGTGTATTCCCATTAGAGGACGGGACGTATTCATGGACGAGTGGGCTGTCTGCGAGAGGAATCTGGGGACAGGCGAATACATTCCCTGTGTATATTTACGGCTTGTTATTTATGAGAGAGGACCCCGTTGCTCTCCCTTCGTGGGAGCAGTCGCGAAAATCAATCGAAGTCGACAAGAAGTGCTTCGTTAGAGCAGCCGGATGGCGTTCGGCCTTTCGACGAGAGACGTTCGTTTTTTCGGTCGACTTCTTTGGGTTTCCGAAAGAATATGAAAGCTTTCTCGTGGATCTCAACTCAGAATTGGTTTACAGGCTTTGAGAGATGAACAATGTCGTCGATACGGCGAAAAGAACGAGAGTTAAAATAAGAAAAATAAGATAAAGTAGCGAATTCTTTTTTTTTTATAGTATAATAAACTGAGCCATTATCTTCCAAGGGTAAAGGAATATCGGCTTTAAGACTCGCCCGATTTCCCCATCTCTCGTTGATTAATGCCGGGCATCGTCGCGACTCCCTCCCCCGAACGCGACACCCTTTCCAAACCGATCGACGATAGCGGAAATATGCAGTGCGAGCGGCGAATCCACGTGGCGAGGGTTTAAAGTCGGCAGGTTTTTTTCTCGCGGGGAAAGAAAGTATCCGAATGCCTTCGCAAATCGACCCCCGCGCAAACATCCGAAACGAGACGGCAAACGATTCCCCCCCTGGGGAAAGCCACCAAAGATATCCGAGGTCTCGCTATAAATACTTTCGCATTGTAAATATCTTCCGGAATACCGTGGGATTACTCGAAGGGAAACCGATGCTCCGTTAAGGAATTCCCTCTGAAGCCACCGATTCTCAAATGAAATTGAATTCTAGTTCTCTTCGGGAATTTCTGTAGAAAAAAAATAGTAGATTTGACTAAATTGGCGATCACGGACGAGGGAGCGCCGCGATTTAGTTACTTCGATTAAATAATTTAACTATAAAACGATCAACGACTCTTCGACGAAAACGAGCTGTAGTCGAGATTCCAGCAAATTATCAGTTCGAGTAACTAGAACTGTCCGTGACCACTAATTTAGTTAAATCTGTAAAAGAATTTGTATTAAAATTAATATAATTGTATATAAAGCTTTTATCTGATATGTTTATTATAAAAATTAATGTACTCCGTTATGAAATTTATAAGGACAATTTCATAAGGAAATATATTAATTTCCATAATTACATATATGTATTGGAAAAAGAAAGCTTTATATAAAAGTATATTAAAGACACAATTCTTCCTCTCTCTCTCTCTCTCTCTCTTATAGTGTAGTAATTCTCTCCTAACATTTTTACTTTGTATATTCTACCGTAAAAAAAACCGACACAAACGTCAACCCACGTATACATACATTGTAATCAACCAAAGGAAGCCCCGGCGCAGCGTAGCGCGGCGCATTCCCCGCGCCGGGAAGCCGAACGATTTCAGTTATCACGCGAATCGCACGGTAACATTCCACGGCACGGTTTACTGCCCGGCAATATCCACGAACGCGCGGCGCGCGGGTCCGAGCATCGCGCAAATAAGAGAGCGTAAAGAGCGCGAGCCCGGCGAGGAGAGACCACCGCGCCAACGCCTATAGGTATAATACCTGAGGGGGTGCGCGAGTATATAAGTTACCGATCGGCGAGACCCATTGAAAAACCACGACGGTCCGCGCGCGGCTACGCGCCCGTAAGTTTTCTGCGAACGTGTCGATTACCGGGAACGTTAATCGTTAACCGGTAATTTAGTCCGCGGCGAGTCGAACGGCCGCCGATCGCCGGCGCGGAGATTCGCTCGGTTCTTCCGGGTATGCACCGCCCGGAGGGGGGCGAGCGGAAAAAGCGCGCTGAGGCTAGAAGAAAGTCGTTTTTGGTTCGACGACTCTTAAGCGGTTCGAGACGAACGATCCAGTGCAGAGGAAGATCGAAGAAGATCGGTTGAGATATTTGAAAATTCAATTTTCGACTCGCGTCGAACGCAAACAAGATTTACCGGATAAATCGCACGATACATCGACGGAGGAAAATTCCCGTTTCTCCTGTCTCTCTTCGAAAACCAATCGGGGTCCTCTTTACTCGTTTATCGGTAACCCGATCGGGAGAATACGACTCTTACTCGTGAAAAGAAAACGCCTATCACTCTCCGGAGGAGAATAAGAATCCACCGCTGCCCCCGTCGCGCGCGACGATCGACGGTAACCCTCCACGGGGTCGGAAAGATCAAAACGAACGGTTAGCGCGGAAGAAGGTAAGATAAAGAAGGAGCGAGAGAGAGACTCCCGCTCATTCGCCACGGAGGCGCAAAAGTAGGGGGTTCCGGTGGCATAGACTCACGTTCCAGGAAGTCACTCGGCAAAGAGAGGAGAGCTCGGCTCTTCTTCTGTCTCTCAGCGCGCGCCCCGCTATCCGTTGCAGCCGCCCGCGGTAATGCAACGCGAATGCGCCGCGCTCTCTCGTGGGTCTCTATTGCCGCGGGCCACGAGAGTCGGCCTCTCCGCGCGTTGCCCCGTGGGGGCGAAGGACCCCCTCGCGCGTGTACGGGTTCAGGCGGAGCGGCGGCGCTGCTGGCGCGGCGATAGAGCCGAGCGTGGATGCAGCGAGCGCTGCACCGGCGGCGGCGAGAGGCGCGGATAACCGGTAGTCGCGCGAGTGTACAAGGTCGTGAGAAATGCTCAACTTTCGGTGTCATCGCCCTGTGGCGCTCTCCGCGCCGACGGCGGCGAGAGACGCTCACTTTCGTGAACGCTGCGCTTGGCTGTGCGACGCGACGTTTTGCCCCGTCGACGTATGCAGGCCCGCGAGTCGCCGGCGCGGTCGTCCCGCTCGATCTTCGATGCGAGGCGCGGTGTTTGGAAGCGCTCGTGTCGGTTGCAAGACGCGCGAGCCCGACGGAGATCCGCTTCCGCGTTGAGCGCGCGCGCGTGCGCGCCGCCGGTTATGCTCCTCCTTCGATTCCACGCTCGTCACGAGCGCCTGTTTCCCTTTGTCACGCAAAACGAACGGTCGCGCCACCGCGCTGCGGTTGTATTATGATGCTCTCCTGGTGGCGCGTTTACGCGGAAACCTCCCGCAGCGCGAGTCGCGTTTCGCGAGGAGAGAGTCGTCTTTCGGCACGGGGCGTTAAAATTTGACGTTCTTCGAGATTCTGATGATTACACACTGATGTGTGTAAATGCTATTGCGCGCTATTCCACACTAAGATAAATACAGTCGTCCCCCCCGCACCACAGTAATTCGCTTTAATGGACTGTAATGAAGCGTATCGGGCGAAAGGCACGTTCCGGACCTTCCTAGGTAGACCGTCGAGTCCCGTAATTTGCATTTTTCCATATGTAGCAGTGCCGTATTCCTTACTGGCAAGCAGATGCGGGACAATTTTAGTCAGTTTTCGTTGAGATTTTGAAGTATGAACACGATGTCGGGAAGGGAAAGAAGAAATCGTCCGGCTTACAAATTAAAGAAAGAACTTATCGCGACGAAGAAAAGTGGTGCTTCCCGAGATGAAATCATGCGGGATTTCAATTTATCAAAGTCTGCGTATTACCAAATTATCAAAGATGAAGCTGAAATCACTTATTTTAAGAAGTGTCAGATGTTTTGAAACCTAGAAGCAGAAGAAAATTTTGTTTTCCATTTACTCTGAGTCAAAATTGAGATTGGACATTACTTATGATTTTTTTAAATATGGCAATATTACAATTATAAGAATTAAAATATCAAAAGTACACTAAAAGTGATTGTTCTTCATCGAAAAATGTTAAAACCGAATTGCTCGAGCCTGACAAATATTTCTTTGCGTGAAGAAAATCGTGACTCGCTCCTGGATTTATATCATGCTTCTGATTGAAGGAAACATTTCTTTGGCACCAGCAATTATTTCTCTCAGTCCATACAGTAGGAATGAAAATCTCGAAGATCGCTAAATCTGATTGTCCCGTGTTAACTGTCAGTATGTCGATCTCCCCTCCCCCCCTCATTAGCAACGCTTGTATAGAAATAACGAAACTTATTTGCCTGGAAATATCCTTCGGCATAAATCACGTGGGCGCTGACCGGGTGTATGCGCACATAGTGCGCGGGATCGTTATATCCGCGCGAAAGCATTTACTCGACGCGGCCACGGTACGGGTTCATTCGCATCGAAGCGAGCGCTCGTCAAGGGGTAGACGTCCGTCGAGAAGCGCGGCTATTCCAATGATTCGACGATTCTCGGTGAGCCATAAACTTCCGCACGCATATAAATCCTAATTTCGCACTACGATAGGCACGATGTAGGTATAGGCACGCGTCGATCGAGACGGATGAGACTCGTGACCGTATACTGTAAATATTCATGACGTTTACGATATACGACGCGAAGATTTCGATACACTTTTTTTTAAGAAGCAAATAGACTTTGATAAATACATTTCTCGTATTTTCCCTCGATCCTGTGTGGAACACTTCACGAAGTACGAATAAATTTTCTCCATCGTGTATTACGAATACTACAGAGAGAGAGAAATAATTGCTGGTGCTAAACAAATGTTTTCTTCAATAAAAAATGATATAGTTCCAGGATCAAGCCATGGTTTTCTTCGTGCAAGAAAATATAATATTTGATAGGCTCGCGAGTGAGTATTTCTTTTCGCGCAGAAAGAATTTCTTGCTCCTTCGACGGTATTCTTGAAAAAATTAAGAATATATATTCTTCCAGATATTTTACCAGAATAAATAGCTATTTCTCAACAATGCGTGTTGTTCTTGTCACATTTGGTATTGCTATACCATACGTGGCTACATTTACTCGCAAGGAAAGAAACTTCAATCGCTGTTACCTCATTATCTATGAACTTTTCGTCCATATATTTGTATAATACGTTTTTGAAGATTACATTTTTATACACATTAAAGTCTCATATCGATATATGCCAAAAGTTCATAAATAATGAGACAATAGTGATTGAAGTAAAGTATAGCGATCAGAGAGCTGTACCTTAAATCGAAATTCCTGCCAGAAAATGACTGACGAGTATCGTTATCGCCCACAGCCACGTGCCTAACGGAATCAACGCCCCCGCGAAAATTCCTTAAACGAAATATCCCACGACGGGGCGGAAACTAAACGAACGCGACCGTTCGCCGTTCCGTGGCGCGGCGCGGCGCGTAGCGGGTCGTAAAGCGGAGGAGGGTAAGGACAATAAGCGAGGCACGCGATAAAAATGAGGAGTCGTCCGCAACTTTTACGGGCGCGCGTAGCTTCCTCGTCAAAGGGGAAAATCTGCTCGGCGATAACAAGAAAACGATAACGATCATTGCCGCGCGGTCGCTTCCCACGGAGTCTAAGCATCATCGATAACCTCGTTCCCTATTTATGCGCTATTATTATTCCCGTGGAAAGTCGTATCTTTTCCCTCCCCCTCGTAATAATTAATAACGACCGCGCGGTCGAGCCGCTCCTTTTTCCCCGCGGTTAATTGCATCTTTAACGACTACGCGGCCTTTCTTGCATTTTCCTCCCTCTCCCGCCTGCGCGCGAGTCGCTTCCCGCGTCTCGCTTCGTATCGGGACGGCCCCGATGGGATCTTCTAGCCGCGCGTCGTATCGTCGAACGGGACGCGACCGCCGCGACGCTTTCGACGCGACATAAAGGCCGATTATCGAGTGAAACGCCCGCGCTGCTCTCTCTCCTTTGTAGTGTGTGTAAGCTACTGTTACGCGATTTAACGGTGAGCGGACAATTAATTTTTTTACGAGGCTCGATCTGATGCTCTTAAAGGAGAGAGAGAGAGAGAGAGAGAGAGAAATCTATCTGTGCTATACAATTGAATTCTCGCTGCATTCGCTCGTCTCCTCCATAAGCTACAGTTTTGTTATACGCACTGGAGGTGCTTATTCGTCCGCAGCGCGTCGCGAGAAAACTCATTCAACGTTTCAGAGGAGTTTAGAAATAATGAAGCGAATGAATTTTTCACGCGAGCGAAGCTCGTCACAATAATACGGACTTTCTTGAAATCGTCGACAGCTCCACACACTGGGAGCTCCCCTCTTTTTTTTCTCTCGTGACAACTGCATAATTCAGTTAGATTTGAGAAAGAATGCGAGGAGAACCGCGAGAAGAAATAATTCCCGTAAAAAATGTGAATTTTCTCAACCCGTCTTTTTCCAAACTCAAATCGAAATACGAAATTCTTCATAATCCGACAAGGCTCGCTTTGGTTACCCAGATAGACAAGTGTGCGTAAATTGTACAGCAATTTTAGGTAGTGCGGGCTCATCTGATGCATCGAGATTGTGCGCTTTACGAGTCATCGATAAGCAGGCATATTTGCGACATTAAGTAAGGCCCGTCGGTATTCATATAGTCGGAATTTACAAATAAGCACGACTCAAGTCGCCATCTCGACCAATAAGTGATCTCCGATGCTGACTCATTGTCAGGTCCATGCCTATTTACAAGTAGCGACTATGAATACTGACCTGGATGGCTTCAAAATAATGCAAACAAGATGCTAAAAGTTTATTTAATGTAAGCACAATTTTTCGTAAATACGTTACCACAATAAATATGATTAATTCGAATCACGTTATAATCTAAATTTAATGATATACGCATTTTAAAAGTTATTTTTCCAAGTCACACGCGGCTTAATGAACGTAAACTTTCGAATAATCAATTATCGTAATTTTTATATAAACCTCATGACGATCACGCGAGTCTATCCGGAACGCGAATCCCACGATTACTCGTGAAACAGCACCTGCGAGGATTATACCGATGGACCAGGAGGAGATTAGTCGTAATCCAACCGATAGCGCGGCAATTCACCTCCAATCGGAGATGCGTATTACCGGAGCGGTCATAATGAAATTCTGCGGTATCCGACATTCCGAGCGAGAGCGCATCATTTTAGCGTTCCGCTTCACGCCCTTCGTTCGAATGCGCGTGTCGAGAGGAACTCATCGCGTCGCGCACCGCCGCGGAATTCCACGACGCGCGGCGCATTCGGTGTGCCGCTGGAAATCAGCGAGACAATGTACCGCGGGGAATAATCGTTCGCATAAACGTCCTGCAATTTCAGACGGGAGTGCGGTTGCCGGAAGGAGCGAGCGCTGCCCTGGCGAAGCCGACGAAATACCATTACTACCCCCACAACCAGCACATCTACCTGCTGCCGGAGTGTGCGGTTCAACAAGTATGCAATGCCGTTTACGTGAGACTCAACTTCACTCAACCCCTGTGCGCCTGTCCCGGACGCTACCGCGATCCTTGCAGCGCCTCGCTGGACAGCGACGATCTTCATACCACCGAGCTGGTCACCGATCCGCGCACGAGGGTGAGTCGCTATATACTTATTGATCGTTATCGAGAGGGGACTGATGTAAAATCGGGACCCAGTACCGATGTAGATATACAGTTAAAAGGTATGACGTGGAAACAGTCGATCGGGAGAAAGGTTGAATTTAGTAAAATATTTAAATACACCTCTCAAAATTTTCTAGTTTTTTTTTTTCGCGCTGATTATGTGAGAATAACATACACTCAAAAAAATTTGGCCACAACTAGAAAAAATTATAGTAATTGCAGTGATAATTTTCTTCGCAATAGCATAGCAGATATTGGCGATTTTAGGTATGAAAAAAATTATTATTTTTTTTTTTTCGCAAAAAATCGCCGATATCTCGGTGTTCCTCTGGAGATTTCTTCGGAGAATTTACTACGTTCGGAATCGGCACGAGATAATAAGTAAGAGAACGTAGTCGCGCGATCAATTCCAGAGATTTCGATTCGTGTGAAAAATGAAGGAAATGTCAAGGGTTTTTTACCTCTTGACGGTTTGCCAAAAATCGAAATCTTCGCAATCGTTTGTTTGACCGCCCTCTCTTATGTATTTTTTCACGCTGATTTTAAAAATAACGGACTTATTAAAGAAATCTTTAAAGAAAAATCGAGATTGATGATTTTTCGTGAAAAATGTTTTCCTACGAATAAAATCGGCGATATCGTATATTCCCTTTGAGATATGGACCTTTAAACCGTGCTTTTCGTAATCAGCAGGAAAAAAATACAAAAGATAGGGTGGTCGAGCGATCGATTCCGGATATCTCAATTTTTTACAAAATGTTAAGACATTTTTCAATTTTCGGCAACAATCGAAATCTCGACCACCCCATCTCATGTATTTTCTCGCGCTGATTACGGAAGACACGGTTATCAGGTCCAAGTCTCGAAGGAAACGGAAGACATCGATGATTTTATATATGTAGAAGAAAAATATTTTATCACGTGAAATCGTCGATATCTCGGCATTTCCTTTGATATTTCCTCAATAGATCCATTGCTGTCGTAATAAGACTAAAAAATACATCGGTGACGCACGCGATCGGTCGATAGAAGAAGGGAAAATCGTCCAAATCTACCCCTGAACATCCCTCTCTCTCTCGTTCACGCCGAAATCGTCCAACCGATCGGCGACAAATCGCCTTTACTTCGTCCAAGTTCCCTCGTCGCGAGATCTACACACCCGCTGTGGCTGCTTCACACACCTACGTGCATTATCTATTATACCCCGCACATGTGCTCCCCGTAACGGCAGCCCCGCTCTGACTGCCGTCGTCGCGGCGCGCTCGGTCCGAAGTAGGCAAACGGTGCAACGACTTGCACACTATCCGCAGCGAGACATTTTTGCGCGATGCGATCTACGGAGCCGATCGAACGGTTAATACGTACATACACGTGTCCGCTTATGGGACGCGGCGGCAACGGGGGAGAGCGCGGCTCGAAAGCAGCGACGCCGTGGTGCACGGCGCTAGCTTCCCGAGAGAGAGAGAGAGAAGCATCGCGGAAAACGACGATCGAGAGCGCGCCGCGCTACCTAAAGCAGAGTCGCGACGACGAAGACGCGCGCCTCTAGAGATGCCTTCTCGCGTGAAAGCGCGTCGGTCCACGTTTCTTTAAAAAATATATAACAAATCGATTTTATTATTCCCGACGAAGCGACAGAGGAGCGCAACGGGAGAGAAAGAGAGAAAGTGAGGATTTCCGGGACGGTGCTCCCAATTTTCGCCCAGCCGACATACATAGGTGCCCGCGTACGCGTAACCCGGGGTTCCGGTTGATTTACAGTGTGATACGGGGCGCTTCCATGTCGCACGGTGAGGAGGGAAAGAATGAAATGGAGAAAGAGACAGAGAGGGGGAGGAGTAAAAAAGTTGCTCCATTCCGGGAAAAAGTCGCCCGCTGATAAGTTCAACCTAAACGCGACGGCGGGGGCCCCCTCGCCCCGATCGCGTTTATCGGCGCGGACGAGAAAAATAGCGCGTCGATCCGAAAGGTAGTCCGAGAATCACCGAATCGACAGAGATATCGCGTCGGTGACAAACAATCGGCGGATAAACACTGGCGGATGTCTACCTATAATTTCGGGGAGGAAAAAACAACCGATTCGCTCGTATACCGCGAGAAATAATGGCTGGAGGCAAAAAAATATTTTCATCAATCAAAAACACGATACAAGATAAATGTCCCGACACTATCGGCTATGTCCCAGTTACGGAAGAAACTCTCAAATATCTCTATATTTACTTATTGTACACTATTCAAATGAATATCTTTATTATCTCTTGTTATTGAAACATATATTTTTACTAATTAAAGGCCCGTCTTTTTTCGCAATTTTATCGACAGATCTTAACACGTAAGTGGTTGGTGATTGCGACACTTACCTTCATTTCAGAATGGGGAGCCATGGTTTTCTTCGCGCAAGAAAACATTTGACAGGCTCAAATAATTATTTTTTTTCCGCGCACTGAAAGAATTTCTTCTTCCCCACAACGGTACCTTCTAATCCCACAAATATATATTCTTCGCTCATGAATCAGCGTTCTTAAAGATTTGTAAGATCGTACGCGTTCTTGATTCGACAAACATTTTTTCGACACTGGCAATTATTTATCTCGGTGTATCGGAATAAAAAAAAAAGCGGTAAGAGAACTAATATAAACGAGGAAAAGTGAAGGAAATAACAATCACCGCTCGACTTCGCAAACAGCAGTAATATCGACGACGCGAGTCCACCTGTGCGCGACAAAACTGACGATGATATCGGAGA
This sequence comes from Xiphydria camelus, assembly GCA_963678675.1. Lineage (NCBI taxonomy): Eukaryota > Metazoa > Arthropoda > Insecta > Hymenoptera > Xiphydriidae > Xiphydria > Xiphydria camelus. The sequence continues at coordinate 5,794,198 of OY783201.1, forward strand.
GACGTCACAACACGCGCGCATCGAAAAGGGTGGACGACGCGATAGCAATAAATAATCACTCGACGACCTCGACTCTGCATCGATATGTCAATCTCCCGACGCTGACACGCGTGATGGATCCGCGAAGCGTGCATTAAAAATGAAAAACGGACATCGAGATGAAAGCGCACACGTGAATCGGAACGAGTGCGCCGCAGCATCAATTGGCACACGGATCGGGAGCGGGCCGAACGGCGCTCGATGTGCATACGTCTGGGCGCGTAGAGATACGCGCGGGATATGTAGAGCGAGCGGATGTTTGCGTGCACTTTTTACTTTTTACCGATCGCCCCTCCCGCCTCGCCGCTCCGGTCGACCGGGTCCGCGCCGCACCGGTATTAGACGGACATCTAGTGCATGTCAGGAGGGCCGTGGCGACTCGAGGCGAATGCAAAGAGCGCAATAGACGACGGCGGGCTGTGCGCCGCGCGTGTCGTGTACGTGTGCACGCGTTTCGTCGGTGTGCAGTCTATCGCACACCGCGGAGGGGTATCGACTTTTTACCCCACTATATCGCCGGCAATTTATCGCGCCGAGCTCGCGTAATTTGCCACCGCGGGTATGTGGGTGAGAAAAGTGCGGCGAGCGGACGGAGAGGCGCTCCTCGGGTAACCGGTTCGACGGATATCGGAGGAAAAGCGGAGAAAGGGACGTGGGTGGTGGCAACTCGATTCCGCTAAAAAAATTCCCCGACTTTTTCCGGTTTCCCTGGCTGAAATCGCTGATTTTCCCCGACTTTTTAATATGCAAGATGTGGAAGAACAATATTGAATTACTGCAGTAATATGGTTTATATACTGGACGAAATGTTTGTCCTAATCGGGATATTTCATATTTTGTAACGATGATCGGGCGAGGGGTTGAAGTGGCACGCCAAAATTATCATACACGTATACTTACCGAATAATTCTGTAATATGTTGATATTTGTGGGGCCGATGCGAGGGGCAGTCGCTAAGGGCTGTAAACGAGATTGTAAAAAGAAGACGGGTGTGGACGCTGGGACAGGAGTCAGTCGTTGAGGAGCCGCGGAGATAACAGATCGATTGTGTAATAAGAATAAACTCTTTTTGCTGTTTTCGATATCCTTGCTCGAGTTCGCCCTTGATTTCCCACATAAGTATTTGTCAGTTACTATTTATCACGTAAGCGTTTATTTGAATTATATGAGTACGACAACTAAATGAATGCACGCGGGGTTGGCTGTAATTACATAGATTGTAATTTTAAAATGCACACGGAAAAATGATGATTTCGCAGTCTAAGCAAAGCTAGGTTTCGCTGAAAAGTTGTTGCTATCGTGACAAAAATATTATCTGTGGCAGCGAAAGATGTGTCCAAATAATAGTAAAAATATTTTCTGAGATTGCAAAAATTGTTACGAAAAAAAAACTGCTGCGCCACAGATAATACTTGTGCCATGACAACAAAAAGTTCTCAGCAAAATCTAGTTTTGCTAAAAGATTGCAAAATTATTTTTTCCGTGCATGGATACGTTTTCTCTATACTTCAGTAGCTCATTACTGCTCAGGATTAGATTAATGTGGTATGATAATTTTAATCAAAGTTACTACAAATTTTTCACATAAAATAATTGAAGAGAAAAATATCTTAAACCCCCTCTGGATTTATCAAAAATTCCCTGACCACCAAAAAAATTCCCTAATATTTCCCGGTTTTCCAGTTGAGTGGCCATGCCAGTGTAGGACGAGCGAGGGACCGCACGCGCGATTCCGCGATTAGCTTTGCTGGCACGTACCGCGCGTATTGTACGCGGCGTCTCTCTTATCGCGCTCGCCCGGGACTTTTGGCGTACGGTTCGACGGCCTTTGTGTCTCGCATTTCCCCGAGTGTATAGGGTATGAGTAGAGCCGATCGATTTCGCCTGTCGCGTTTCGTATTTTGTACACGTATACGGTTACGCGGTGTCGTGCGAATTATCACGCGGTTCGTTAGTGTTTCTCATTAATTCGAGGGGCTAATTAAGGTCGCTTTGATCCATTAAAAAAATACGCGATCGCGTGGAATTAGATATTCGAGACGAGCAATCCGTGAGACAAGTATTTTTTTACACTGAGAACAACATTTTGCTTGTCGGATCATGGATTAATATTTCTTAAATCGCCGTGAAAATTAACATTCCACAGTCATTAATATTACTTCATTCATCTCCGATGAAGTAATACGAATGATCGGAATTCTCATCTTCACTACGATTTCAGAAATAGTATTGAAATCGTAATAGTATAAATATGGATCTATATGATCCGATTCGTCTCGGACTACCCTATTTTTGGATAGTTCTAAAAGCACATTTATTCGATTCAAATGAATACCGATTTGATCCAAATAATATTCAATTGAATCGATAATAAAATTGATATTCATTCTAATCGAATAAATGTGCTCTTGGAACTATTCAAAAACACGTTTAACTGACTCGAGTAATTTTTTCTTTTCAGTGTATGTATCACTGTTACATTAAACTCTTCAAATATGTACATGTGTGTAGGCTGAAATAAAAATTGACTCGCGAAGATATATCGACTTCGTATTTAGCCGGAAAGGAAGTCATCGCAAAGTCGATTGCTGGTACCTAATGTGTATACGTATATTGTCGCGCTGTAACGGTTTAGCCAATCTCATCCCCCTCAACGGTTTCCCTCGCGCGGTGAAAGGGACGACCCACGTATATATACGCGCCACACGCGTGTAATGGGAAACGATATTCCGTAAGGAATATTTGCGGGAACACGCGCGTTTCCCGTAAAAAGTTAAGTGTCGCGGGGGAGTTAAACAAGAATGGATATACGCGTCGCGGTTCTCCCGATGTACGAAGCGAAAAAGTGGATATTTTTTTCGAGGGCCTCGAGGATGTGTCCGAAGGAGGAATACACTGATACACCGAAAGATTTTCCATAGATCGCGAATAACGACGAATCGATACCGAGAAAACGGTTTATTAATAGTTAATAAATGTAATTTCAAAAATACAGTGAAATAAATATTTCGTTAAGACAAGAAAACACATGTTAATTATTAGAATATTTATTTCATTCGAATAAAGGAATAAATTTTACCAAATAAACATCGTATTAGTTAATGAATATTTACTTGATTCAATAAAATGTTTATTTCGCTATATTCAAACAAATACATTAATAACTAACAAATGTAATGTCAAACACGGCGAAATAAATATTTCGTTAAGACAAGAAAATATATGTTAATTATTAAAATCTATATTTCATTCAAATGGTTCTCTCAAAGGATCAAATTGTACCAAATAAATATCGTAATAGTTAATGAATATTTACCTAATTCGATAAAATATTTATTTCGCCATATTCAAACAAATGTTTATTGACTACAAATAAACTGTTTCCTCGGCGGAGGCTCTTTGGAACGGGATAAACAAAACCTTTGTGGTTTCAAAAATTTGTCTAAAGAAAGAAATTCGCGTCTTGCCCCTCAAGCGTCTACCATTGGAGCTCAGTTGCACGAGTAATGAAATGTAAAAATGCCAACGCGGTTCACAACGAGCGCTTCGTGGGAAATCAGTCTGTAGCGCGTCCCGCGGCAGTTGTACATATGTATATGCGACGAACTCGATCCTATATCCCCGATTCATTTCCCATTGCCTATTGTGCCACGATGCGACGAGCCATACCGCATCCGTAATTGCACCTATGATGCGCGCGAACCAAATACCTGTGGCGCCCGACCTTTAATATTTACACGATGGAATACCTACATATCACACGAGGCTGAACTTATTCGCCGGGGAAAAAAAAACTTCAATCACTATTATCTCATTATCTATGAGCCTTTGGCTCACATTTATATAATACTTTTTTGAAGATTACTCTTTTATCTACAACAAAGTCTTACATCAATGTAGATCAACAGTTCATTGATAATGAGATAATAGTGATTGAAGTTTCTTGGCGAGTAAATTTAGCCTCACATGGTGTGTATGAAGTGCCATAATTTCTCATCATTCGCCTATGATGTCTATGATAAATATAGGGTAGATCGAGGCGAATCGGATCATAGATCCATATTTCTTAAATCATGTTGAAAATGAGCATTTCGATTTTCGTCCCTCTCCAATGAAATAGTATGAACAATCAAAATGCTCATTTTTTTTACCACGTATTAAGAATTCAAGCTCTATGATCCAATTCATCCTGTGATTCGATTCGCCTCGGTCTACCCTAAAAGGACCTGGAAATAAACGAAAGAACGTATCCAGCGTTCTAATCGTGAAGACGCTTCCTCGAATGATAATAATTTTTAAAAAATCCTTCAAGTCATAAAAAAGCACGCACAGATTGATGAAACTGATCTTAAAAAATTGTTAATTTTCGTGTACGTAAATGACGCGAGGGTCCGAAACCCAGAAGAAACTTATCTTAGAAAGACGTACGCGCCAAATAACGATGCGCGACTCATCCCATTCTCGCGTATCGCGCGAAATAAAAAGTGTCCCGCGCGCGCGCGCGCGACGGACACGGTGCAGGAGAAAGAGGCGACGCGGAGTGGGGCGCAGAGGAGCAAGCTCTCGACGAGCAAGGTGAACCGGCATCTCGCGGCAAGAAATGCTCACTCACTTTCAGCCGGTATGACAGGCCTCCGCGGCGCAAATAAAGAAGTCGGATGAGACGTAGGTGCGCGAGTCGCCGACACATACATATATCGCGACGCGTCCCCGCGCGCGTATTCGTTCCGCGGAGCTGTACTTCCGCTTTCGCACGGCCGCGAAAGGTGTCGTATGCTCGCTTTGCGCGCGTGCAACGCGATACCCGCCGGAGGTGGTTGCGAGAGAGGAGGGGGAGGGGGGAGAGCAAGAGAAAAGCGCGAGGGAGAAAGGTGGACATTGATATTTCTCCGTCGAAATTGTCGCTCGAAATTTTAGCGGTACTTTGCATAATCAAACTGCACGTACGCACGTCTGATATCGTATATCGATATGCGATCGTACTTTTTTTTTTTCACCCGAAACACCGTCATTTTTCCATCGTACGTCTACTTTTCCAGGCGGAATAGTTCTATATATATTGTATAGATCCGTATGTGGGATTTGGTCATATATGAATTATATGTTATTTCCATATTACCCATATAAGGACTATATTTGGATTTTTTAATGTTTGTATAATCCGTGTACGATTAATATAGAAATAATATGTAATCCACACGGAAAAAACTAATTTTATCTAAGTAACAATATCGAAAATCAATAATCACAGCAACATTTTTTCTTACGGTAATAAAAACAGTTTATTGTTGGGATGAAAATATTTGACTGGTTTCCTTGGTTACAATGAGAGCTATTGCTTTTCTTTTTTTTTTTTTTCGTTGTCATAACAAATCGATCCGTTGCCACTACTTTAACTCAAAACACTTGTTACGGTACCTAATTCAAATAATGTTACACTGCTAAATTATTTTTTTCCGCGCACATAGGACCAAATTCATACATGGATCGCACACGAAAAATATATAGAACATTTTTCCGCCCGGGGTCGGAAAGTAGCCGTGCGAGCTACGCGCGCCGAGAGCGCTCGAGGATCGCGCGGGCAGGTGAGAAAAGAGGAGAAGAGCCGAAGACGAGAAGAAGGAGACGCTCGCGGAACACAGTCATGCTAGGCTTGACTGGAGGAATCCAGCTCGAGATATTTATAAACGTATAGCTGGAACTTAGCCGAGATGGAGTCTAAGCCTAACTGTAACCGAACCTACCGCTCTCCTTCTCTCCCTTCTATTAGTTCTTCCCTCCTCTCTTCGGCGTCCTCATCCGCGCACCACACCTCGGCTTCCTCTCGCGGTCTTCTCCCTCGTTCCACCGTCATGGTTCGATCTCGCTCCTTCTCCTCCTCCTCCTGCATAGCCGTGGAAGCTGGATAGGTGCGAGTACCCAAAGAGGGAGAGGGCGAGAGAAGGACGAATATAAGCGCGGCCGGACTTCCACGAATCCGATACACGCGGAGTAAACTCGAGCAACATCGGGGGACACAGATTTGGCGCGGCGTGTACGGTCAACCGAGCAGAAAGGGGATCGCGAGGTAAAAAGTCCCGGTATGCGATTTCCTCGGAGCAACGGGACACCGGAAATATTCGGGCCGCGCCGCCGGTGGAGCGTCGAAGGGCAAGAAGGAGCGCGCGCGTCGTCCGCTTCGATCTTCGAGCAGCAGCGCGAGACGCGAGATGAATGCTGAGCGTCGACGCGAATGGAGCGGTGCCGTAATCGGTCGCCGGTGTGCTAGAGGCAATTGGCGTCGCGGAAATTCTGAGCGCTCGACGAGAAGGAAAAAGAGGGGTGTAAAAATTCCAGACATTTCTATCGGCGCGCTTCGGCGTGAGTTATTTTTATCGTGGTGTCTGGCGAAGTATGAAAAAAAAAAAAATTCTCTAACTTTTCCAGGATTTCGAATCTAAAATGTTACATTTTCCTTCACCATTACTATCGGTAGAATGAGAGAACTGATTCATGGGAAACTATCTACATTTTTTTAATTCATGAAATTTGGATATTTTTGAAAAATTCCAGAAATTTCTTTAATTTTCCTGACTCGTCCCTGGCATTTCTACGATTGACATAATTCCCCGATAACTACAGATTTTGCATCAAAATCGTAACGCACCGCGAACGAGTAACAATACGGTGTGGCCCCTCGCGAAGGACCGTTCGCGATAAACGTATCACGAGCCTCAACAGAGGCTCGCACCAAGGGAGCACGGTATATACGGCTCCAATTTGAAACGTGCCCACGTCACGCGAGTTCCTCGCGCGCGCGCGTATATCTCCGGCGATGAAACGTAAACGCTATACCACTGCGAAACGAGGAACGCGATATTAAAGAGAACATAACGCGATATATATGGACATTTGCATGCGTCTGCCAGATGGTAGCAGACGCGTTGCAGTGTATTGCTTGACTTGGAAAAAAAAGAAACTAGACGACTCCGGCGTGCGAACAAAGCGCGACGCGGAGCGTTTGTCGAACGTCGAGTAGGTACCTACGCAATACTGAAAAAAAAAATGTCTATCAAATTTAATATAGTCGTATACAAAGCTTTTATCCATTACGTGATCAGGAAAATTAATATACTCCGTTGTGAAATTTATAAAGGAAATTTCACAACGGAGAGTATACTAATTTTCATAATCACGTATTAGAAGAAAGCTTTATACAAAAAAATATTAAAAATACAAATTTGTTTACAGTGTACAGCACGAATCTGCGGTACACACACTGTGAAAAATTCTCACAATAAACTTCATATTACTCTTATGAAGTTTTTATCATACTACATATTGATTTAAATGACTATACACGATTAAAACGATTAAATTTACTACAAATTTCATTTAAATATACCACAAAATCACCTCAAATGTGTACCAAAATTGAAGCATCTCTTTCCAGCAAAAACCGTAAAATTCAAAACTCTTTTCGAAAATTGTCAAATAATTCATAGTGATTCACATTACTGCGCCTCACTTGCAACCTTATGGTATCTTTATACAGAAAATGTGTGTGTGTGTATAGCTTACACATTCCATTAACGGTGTAAGGGTCAACAGTGGTGAAGGACGGTCCGTCCTCCGCCGCAATTTCGATTAGGTACGCAAACTATCGAGATTCCGCGTACGGGTGAATCGGGTCGATCGAACTCGAACGCGTTCCCGCCGCGTCCGTTCGAAACCATCACCGCAAACTGTAATCGCGCTCGACCGTGTAATAACGATCGCACGCCGAGTCGTAAACGAAGCTTTCCAATTATCCGTTCGCATCAACGCCGCGGCGCATCGGGTTCGCGGTGCGCGTTCCGCGGACTTCTCCTGTTATATGTACCCGGCGAGCCACTCGTTCACGCCGACCGCCAATACGTTTCTTCGTCCCGGTCTTTCAGGCGCTGACCCTGGTCAAGACTTGCGAGCCGGTCGCCGAGATGCGCGAGTGCAGGGCGCCGAGGGACTGGTCGTTGCTCGCCCTGCAGAACGTCCGGACGGGGAAGTCTCACTACCTCGTCATCTGCCGGTGTCCCGACACGAACATATTGGGTGAGTTTCCCGCGAGTGGGAATTTTTTCTAAGCGTTAAATCGGGGCAAGTTAATTTGCCACAATATTATCTTGGCCCTATATAGAAATGTCCCACTCTCTTAACCAAGACCATCACAGGTCGTCCTAACTTGGGCCAATTTAGGTTGCCCTTACTTTAAATTAATGGGAATGGCCGGGACAATAAGGACCGCGAGTCCTAATTTGGAACTAATGGGGAAAGCTGGGATAAAGTTAAGGCTGATGCCCAACTAAATCCTAATTTGGTCCTCGTTTGGAATTAACGTCAAAACTGAGATAAAATTATCGTGGATGCCCAGCTGAATTCAAACTGGGTCCTAGATTGTAATTAACGGGGAAAGCCGGGATAAAATTAACTCGGATGCCCAACTAAATCCCAACTATATGCCCTCGTTTGGAATTAACGAGGAAGAATCTATTGTGGCAACCCAGATGACGCTTGTCACGGGCCAAAATAATAATCTGGCAACCAAGGTTATTTTTCACTAAAGTTCGTGTTCCCTGCACGTCCCCCCTGATCTTTGGAATACTTGCAAGAATCTGAAAAAAAATACTTTCGTTTCTGTCCTCTTCGCAGAGGGTCCCATGAGCCACGACCAACCGACGTACGCCAGCGTACCCGGAATACGAGTGTACGGAATGATGTGCGTACAGGGTAACAGGAGGGGACGTCCTTTGCGACACGTTCGGAGTCTCCTTGGTAAGCGATTCTTTCGTTTTCGTGAATTTGGCAGAGAGGTAAAAAAATACGTAGAATTTCGCTCGGCATTTCGATGAAGGTAAAAGCGATTCGAGAGAAGTGATTTAGCGCGATATTTGAGCGTTATTCTCGTATAACAATGCAAGGAAAAATCTGGGAATTTACGTGAACCGCGATAATGAAAAATGGGGTGCGTCGCGTGGCACGCAGGAGACGAACGAATGTTTCGAAAAATATTCCGTGCGGTGTGATCGCGTTGACCTTTCGAGAAAGATGTCATATGTATTGAAATCGAATTTGTTCAAAATTTCGTTCATTTCAGTTTGATATTTGGTTACGTTAAAGTTGCCGTGTACTCGAATGAAGCGAAACGTTAATTGTGATTTCACCGAATAATTTGTATCGGAATCTCTGGAATGGAATACTCGACCTCCATATTTAATGGATGTTTTCCTGGCTAATATCGAAAATCACGAACTTATTAAATAATACCGAAAAATCGGTTTTTTCTTCGGTGAAAAATATTTTTGTTGTACATAAAATCATTGGTATAGGTATGTTCTATTTCCTTCGAGAGTTAGACCAAATAACCGTGCTTTTCGTAATCAGCACGAAAAAATACATAAGATAGAGGTGTCGGGAGCTCAATTCGAGAGATTTCGATTCTTGGTAAAATCTTGTACTTGACAATTTTTCAATTTTTCGCAAAAATCGAAATCTCCGGAATCGAATTCTGGATGACCCTATCTTATGTATTTTTTTACGCTGATTCCGAAAACCACAGTTATCAGGTCAAAATCTCAAAGGAAATATAAAATAACGCTGATTTTATGTATAAAAAAATTATTTTTCCGCGAGAAATCATCGATATCTCGGTGTTCCTTTGAGATTTCCCCAATAAACCTATCATTTTCGAAATTAGCGCGAAAAAATACATAAGATAGGGTGGTCGAGAGCCAGATTCCTGAGATTTCGATTTTTGCGAAAAATCTAAGGGGTATGCCTTAGATTTTTTGCAAAAATCGAAATCTCTGAAATCGAATTCTGGATCACCCTATCTTATGTATTTTTTTACGCTGATTCCGAAAACCACGGTTATCGGGTCGAAATCTCAAAGGAAATATAAAATAACGCTGATTTTTTGTATAAAAAAATTATTTTTCCGCAAGAAATCATCGATATCTCGGTGTTCCTTTGAGATTTTCTCAATAAATCTATCATTTTCGTAATCAGCGCGAAAAAATACATAAGATAGGGTGGTCGAGCGGTCAATTCCAGAGACTTCGATTTTCGGCAAAATGTCAAGGGATACGAATCCACTTATTCTTTCTCGAAATCAACTAAATTTCTTTTAATCGATATCCCAACTCAAATTGCAATTAAATCGAAGCTAACTCGGAATTCAAACGATGAAAATTACCGATCTACCTTCACTCTAATTTTAATCAGAGAGAAAACTATCGACGTTAGCCAGAATCACGCAGTACACCGCGTATCCGCGTTCGAGCCTTTTATGGTCTCATGTTAATCACGCGGAGAAACATATGAAACCGTACGCTTCATTCGCGGACGTACGGTACTTCCTGATTTAGGGCCGATTCCTGCGATAATCACGCTACCCGTAAACGGCAGTCACCGTTAAAGAGTCAACAAACGCGGTGTCAAAAGATCGCCGATTCTCGCGGAATTCTCGATACTCGCATCGGCACATAGAGCGAACGTCATTGAAGGCTTTGATCAATTCATTGGTCAAGATCAGTCGAATCGATCGACAGAATTCCCTCGGCCATTCGTTTAAACACTGAGAATACAACGTTCGCTAATCGATCATGACAATATTAATGTCACCTCCGCCGCCAGCTGACGCTATCGAACCGATCGACCGTGCTTACAACCTTCCAACGATAAATCTAAAGTAGATGGGAACCCACGGCCAACGCGAAAAAGTCTCGTCACGCCGCACGGCCGGGAACTGAATTTCTCCATAACGAAATATTCGTATATAGTTGTCGACGCGGCGACAAACATTGCTCGCGGCGAAGTGCATTTCTACGTTGAATATGCATGCCCTGCGCTTCGTTAAAACAACGGACGCGTACGGGATCCGGACTTGGATCTGCAACATAGCAAATATAACGTAGACGAATTTTTACAAGTATAGACGATGAGCGTCATCGTTGATTGGTCGTGGTGGGTAGAGGAGGTCGGCAACTATAATGATGAAACTCTTAAACTGAGGTACACCCAGGGAAAATGTCTAGTTGAATACGAACCTGGTAGAAAAATTTATTTGAGACGAATAGGGATTTATTCACATCGAACAAAAGTCTATTTGAGTTAAACAAGTGTTTTACTATAACAGATTCGTACTCGATTGAGAAAAGATGTGCAAAACATCAATCATATTCAAATAGACTTTTGTCCGATATGAATAGATTCTTATTTATCTCAAATAAATTTGTCTATCACAGGTTCGTATTCAACTAGACCTTTTCTCTCAGTGTTCGATTCAAACCAGAACTAGAGTGAAATGTGGTAAAAATCAGGCGTACCTACTTCAGTTAAAGAGTTTCATCATTACAGTTATCCGTCCCGCTTAACCTCTTCTATCTAGCACGACCAATCAACGATGACGCTCATCGTCTATACTTCCACAAAACTGCGTACACTCTCTCTGCATTTGCTATTTTGCAGATCTAAGTCCGGACCCTGTATATATTTTGCACGCGCGAAAAAGCGCACGCCTCGAAGGAGACCTTATGAAAAATTGTCGAGCGAAAAGACGTTCGATAAAATCGTTCGGCAGCTGTCGGAGCCGTTCTCGCGGCACTTTATATCCGGGAAAACGAAGCGTCACGAATCATCCTTACGCGCTGTTTCAGGCCTGACGGGAATCAACGCGGTCGAGGCTGGACCGCAGGATACGGAGAACGAGGAGCAGGGATTGGCGTTTCCCTGGCACAAGATACCCGAGCTCATGAAAACGGCCATTTGGGATTAATCCGAAGAGCGTAAAGCATGCCATTCGCGCATCGAATCGACACTGAATCGGCAGTCCTATGTACTAACGACCCCGTCTCTGTAATACCCCACCCCTGTTCCTTCTCTTTCCCCGCCCGCCCGCGACCCACTATTTATAATATTTATTCTACCGTAGCGCGCGAGACGTGGACGACTGAAAAAGCTCCTCTGATTACTTAAGATTTCGTTAACTTCCAACGCGCTTCGGCGTGAAATAGATTAGGTGTATGCTAGCTATATATGTATATGCGAGGCGCGTTTATCACGGAACCGCCGTCACAGTTGACACGAGTGACGAAAGAAGCGCTGTGGACACGCGACAGCGTCAAAAGCGGACGGTATCGGTCGGCTTAATGTTATTAGTAAAAATGATCATTATATTGTCATCCGTGATCATTCTCAGCAAAGTATTTTACGATCCACGGTGAAAAGATCTCGCGAAACGAGCTCGACGCTCGAAAATAAAGGGAAACTCGAAATTGAATTTGGAACTCGTTCGTCGAGACTCGCGGGAACGAAATGTATTCGCGACGATGATAAATACTTCCGCCGAAATTGGGCGAATTCGTACTAAGACAGCCGGGTGTACCGAGTGAAGGAAATATAACAAATTTTTTTGGAAAAAAACTAATGTGGATTTGGTCGTTACTCTTGGTTTTCCACGATGGTTGCGATTTTCTGCGATACTGATAATTAATTCAGGCGTCCCCCCCCCCCCCCCCGGATAACGTCGTTCCTATTGTGGTGTTAACGTGGATTTATAATATGGAGCGGTACACGACTTCGATCGCGGAGACTGCGCTTCGATCGTACTTAATTATCTTCTACTCCGTGAATTCGGTCTTAACATAAACAAAATATTCGTATTTTTAAATTTAATTTGTAACCGTATACATATTCAATAATAAGGGGAAAAGAAACCGTTTGAAAAAATAATTATTCGCAGTTATAAGTGCGTTTCTCTCTATAAGATTGTAACGTTATCGGAAAGGCAAGAGAGATGCACTTATGCCAAGCAACGATTGCAGGGGAGATAGTCTTAATATATATTATGGCGTAGCTGAATTTTTAAATGTCGTTTTCCAGCTTAAATAAGGCGGTAAAATGATCAAATACGAGGTAAATAATTTTGTTCAAATTTTTCGATATCTGCGATAAAAAATTTATGTTAAAACCGAATTATAGATCGAAATTGGTATAGTACTTTCTCGAAGATTGTGTCTTGAGCTGTAAAAAAGTTGTACACCGAAATCGACCAAAAATTCAAAGAAAGAGAGTTAATCGGCACGGAAATCGCGTCTCCGAGATCGGAGTCACCTGTACTCTTCGCGCTAAATTTCTTCCATTCGCCAATGCATCAAAATCGCCACCAAACGGTGTCGATCCGACGTCAAAAGCGATCTGCACGCGTAAGTCTATAACGCTAGATTTTTTACCGTACATGTACTCGCTTCCTTATATCGTCACCGCTATAGCAACGTATTAATTTGCGCGGCACTATAACTTATACGTTAGAGAGAAAAAAATAAGTGCGGAGTAATCGGGAAAAATAAAGCTTACAGCACTGCCGTACAGTGTGCGTATCGCACGACGTACCTGATAATAAATCAGTGCGAAAAAGCATAAGACACATTCGTAACACATATCATATTCTCGGCCGAATGTTCGTCGCCGGATTTAAATTTCATCGCTCACTATTCCGACAATTTCGGACTTTTAATCCACTTTCAATTTATATGGAAAACAGGGAGGCGCGTCGTGACGCATACGTGTGCAGAAAATAGGTTTTCGACTCACCGAGAACATCCGAGTTGACGAGCACGCTGCAGGAGTACATCGGTGTGACGAGACGTGGTCTCCTCAGGTTGAAAGCTCTTCGACAGGCCTCCTTGCACGCAGATATCAGCTGTCCTCCGAGGCTTCCTTGGCTCTGATTTCCACTCTCGCTGTAAGAAAGGGGTTATTGTCGAATATGCAGAGTACGTGAGTATCTTGTCTGAGAATGGAAGGAGCTCGGACGAATCAGGTATTGTCGGTAGAGGATGTGTCGCTTCCTTGAGCCTCTCCTCCGGAATACGTACCAATACCTGATCCGATGCGCGAATTGCAGCGTCAGCAAGCCTTTCTATGCTCGGAACAGATGCCGATGCATCTTTTATATTCTAATTTTTCAGGGAAAGGCGTAAATATCCAAATGGGTGAATATGCTTACCGCGACGATCAAAACGAATTCTTCTACAGGATTTTTTTTTGGAATATAGAAGATTTATTAGTATCTGGTCTGAGAATGAAAGGAGCTTAAACGAGCGAGTTATCCAATGGGACGTCGTTGGTAGTGATGCGATTGCCTTCAGTCCCTCATTCAGCTGGCGCAGGCAGGAGTCGATGATCGACTTGTTGGTGCACTCATCAACAACTCTTTCCATTCTCAAAACAAATGCCAATACATCTCTTATATTCTAATTTTCAGCAGGAGAGATATAAATATAATCAACTAATATAAGATTACAACGATTACGTGGAAGCGCTTCATACTAAAAAATATAGCTGAAGTCGTGGAAATAAAGGAGTGTCTATAGAGCAAATAAGGGGCACAGATATATAATTATATCCTAGCGGGAAAATCAGTGGAATATTCCCGATCCGTTGTCATCGAGCGTTCGGTAAAGATCAGCAATCGTGGTACAGCTTGGCGATCTGCACCTGTATGAAAGATAAAGCATACCTATGCGAATCTTCGTTTATGTCCCACTTTTTCAGGGTAAAGCACACGCCCATCATAGGTTCCTCGCAGAGCGGACCAGCGAGCGTTGCCAATTGAAAGCCGTTGATGATACTGCTATCGTACCTGATCCCACAAACGACGAATACGTGTTATATTTCGCAGCTTAATCAAGCCGTCGAATTTCCAATGGCGAAAACATCGCGCGGAAACGTGAAGCACTCACGTTGCTCTCATGTCCGATGATTTTTGTTGACGCTCCCAAAACGGCTTCCGCTTGTAATTCGTCTCGTTCAGCAAGACGTTAGGGCCGCACTTCCGTGGGCCAAACGTCCATATCTTGTCGAGCACGTCTTCCCATCCGGCTTCCTTAAAAGCCTTCGCCAGCTCAACTTTCAATGTCTCCATCGCCTTTTGCGTTCGCTCCGTCAAGCAGGACTCCTCTAACGACAACTTCGACGCATCGGGAAGTCCATCGGCAGTCGTATCGTCCCTCTCCTTTCCCAACATGTCGAAATGCTGATCCAGCAGCTTGATGAGATCCGAATTCTTCTCCAATATCTTCGTCACATCCTCCGGAAGTGGCCTCGCGTCAATTTCGAAGCAACACTGTCTGTTCGACGTCCACGACTCCAAATTTACTTCCTCGGCTCTCTTCTCGATCTCTTCGTTCACCATGTCCACCGTTGGCGGCGGCACGACGGTCTCTCGAAACGGCACGATGGGCTCCGAAACATTGACGTCCACTTTGGCGTACCTCAGCTTCAGATCCTCCAAACATCTCTCCAGGTGAATCTCGCCGGCTGTGCTCAAGACGATCTCGCCGGTCTCCTGCATGTGAACCACGGCGCAGGCGTCCGCTTGATTTAACATCTTCAAGCCGTTGATGAGCTTCTGCAAGTCGTTGGGATGTTTGGGTTCCAGTGCGACGCGTAGAATCGGTACCGCGAGGAAGGTCAGTTCCGTGAATGACGGACAGGCGATGGTTGTAGAGAGCGTGGCGGTCTTGAGAACGTGTTCCTCCAATCCGCCGATACCGATTACGTTTCCCGCTGTAACTTTGCCCAGCAGTTCCAGCTCCCGTCCCATCAGAAGATACATCTTCTCCACGGTCACCTTCGTAATGTATCTTCCATGTTTCAAGTCTTTCAGCGATATATTCGGATCTATTTCTTCGCCGTTTCTCTGCCTCTCCAACGCTATCCTCGGATTGTGCTTCGGGCCCAGCACGAATACCTCGCTGCCTACTTTCAAAGTCCCGGAATAAACCCTGGCGAATGCCACCAGCGCGTCTTCGATAACTTCTTCATCTTGACTCTCCTTGACGTCGAAGGAACTCTCGCTTTCTTCAAGTTGTCGCGACTCTCTTTGCGAGTGTTCTCCTTCCAATCTCTCCGTGTGCCTCTGACGAGCGATCTCTTTTCTCAGCATTATCTCCTCCTGTGTCAAGGCCTTCCGTTTGTTTTCGGGCAGCGTCTTCTTCTCGACGGGAAACATTTTCGATATGAATATAACGATGGGAGCTTCGGGGGAGGAATCGCAAGCCAAAAAGGCTTCCTTCAATCTCTGAGTTTCGAGCGGCAACGAGGAGAAATCGGTATTCCCGCTTATTAAACGCTCGATTTTCTCTTCCGTCAAATTATTAGGTGGCGGCACCTTCTCGCACACCATATCGAGGCAAGCTTTCGCCAGCGGAAGCCACTGCGAGCAGATGGCTTGCAGCTGTGCCCTCGGGTCTGTGTTTCTTAAATCTCGCGTCATCAGCTTGATATTTAATTTTTCTACCATCGAAGTCATCTTTTCCTTATCCTTCCTGATCACTACCGTCTCGTACAACGACCATATATTGTCGAGGATCAGTTGCACGAATAGCGGTTTCTTCGCTTTCTCTTGAGCACCCTTCATGATCCTCTTCGCCTTGGCATTCAGATAAAAATCCCCCCAAAGCGTCTTCAGCAGCACCTTCTCGCTAAAACCTAACTTCTCCGCGAAAATCTTAGCGAATTCCTTTACCCCAAAACCCCAACCATCTACCGCGCTGGTAAATAAAACGTTTCCTTGATCCGGTGAGAAATATAAATTGGAGTCGTCGGTCTCTTCGAGCGCGGATTGCCAGTCAGCCAAGTTTCTTTCCGTTACGTTATCTGTATCGCTCTTCGACGTTACCTCTTTATCTTCCCGATCTATTATATCGCTAGCGAAGAGCTCCCCCATCACGGCGTTAACTTGTTCTAATACTTGGGTCAAGTGTACGTAGGCGTCCAGCGGCGATAACTTCATTTCGACGACGAGCCTATCGATTTTATTGAGAACTAAAATAGGCTTCAGCCCTTCGATGTACGCTATCGACAGGGCACTGCGAGTTTGAGGACATACTCCCTCGACGACGTCGATCACTATGATGTTACCGTCACAGAGTCTAACGGCGGTCGATACTTCGGAAGCAAAATCTACGTGGCCGGGAGAATCTATGAGATTCACTATCAACTCCGTGTTATCATACACGTGGTACAGGGAAATGGAGCTCGACTTCATAGTAATACCGCGGAGTTGTTCGTCGGGCCGGCTGTCCAAGTATCGTAATTTTCCGGCAAGTTTGCCAGAAATTATTCCGTTGCTAGCGACGAGCGAATCCGCCAAGGTGGTCTTCCCATGGTCGACGTGGGCGAGTATGCAAATATTTCGAATATTTTTGGGATTCTCTTGCAGCTCACCGAGCTTTTCGAAACTGACGAGCCTCATTCTTTTAGCGAGAGCACAACCGAGAGCGCTATAAATCTGGAGCGTGCGATACGTCTACGAGAAACCTACCGATACGCGATGGACGTAATCAAAATTGAAACCTAACAGTCTTAATTGAAATAAAAATACACTAATAATCGGCTAATCACTATTTCACTTTATGCTGTTTCCAATAGGCAATGTGTTCGCTAAACACAAGGATAAAGTGTCGCTTATTTCGCATAGCTCTCGACGAACAGAGCATACCCGTTTTCTCGAGCGAATACAGGTGCGATGGGGATACTTATCGAGATCGATCCGCTTTTTTCGTCCGCACCGAGCAATTTCACCGACGAATGATCCGCAGCCGCGAAACGTGGTTGTCACTCGAGAGCCGTTTTGAGGTTACCTCACTCCGGCACGATAGTTCCGTCTTGTCCACTAATATCGCGATATTATTCGCACGGAATTTGAGGATCCATTTATTTGCGCGTAAACCGACAGCCGAATGACGTTTGATCACTGCATCGTTTCACTGAATTTCGCGAACCCGTCGTAAACATAACCGTGTACTAGCAAGGTGAAAGCAGCCATGACACTACGTCACACGCGGCCCGATCGAGACGGTCTGACTACGGAAGAGGGTGAGGGGGGAGGAGAACTCAATGCATCCCCCGATAGGGGATTTTCATAAAACTTACGTCCCCTTTTTTACCACCTCAGAAGAAAGGTTTCGTAAAATCCATTCTCAGTGAGCGTTTACGTCGCAAAAGAAACTTACTGTCCAAATTTCATGTAATTAGCTTCAGTGGTTTCGACTCGGCGTTGAATTAGTCAGTCAGGATATGTTTTATGTAGGTATAAAGATATAAACCTACTTGTGTGTATATTCCATATCTAGCAATCCTATGTAATTTTTATAACCCCGTAAAAAAAGGGCCAACATGAGGTTGCTTAGAATTTGAGAGCGGACTCGAAGAAATCATTACACTCCGAATATTAATTATATTAATAAGCATTCCTCAACTGCAGCAACGTAAGACTCCGAATAAAATTCAAATTATCGTCGAAGCTGACGAATAGCTTAATAATATAATCATATTATTATGTTGTCTCTCCTTGTGTGTGTAATTTAGATATATATATTATATATACGATCAAAACCTCACGCAGCCACGATTCCGAAACAATTACAAAGTAACACGCGCGACACGTAATTTCTTATCTGTTTTAGCGGCATACATGTATATACTGTAATTATTCCCGTATTATCCGCAAAAAAATAAAATTAGCATGCGATGGAAAATATGACCAGGAGCATTAATCACTCTCAGCACACGATCTAACCGGAAGTTTACCGATGACGTTCGACTGCGAGACTTACACCTCGCCGCGCGTCCAATTAAGGCGACATTCACGGAAACAATCACAAGGACGTTGATTTGACACGATGCACAAATTGCATAATCAAAGTGATAGCGATCTAAAATTCTCTGCTGCGTCCTTGTACACAGCTCAATTTTCTGTCACGTATATATATATATATACATATGTAATGCAAACGACATTTCTCTGACTGATTATAAAAACGAACTGCATCGCAGCGAATCGCACAGAACAACAAGATGATCAAGTCGGTGATATTCGTCGTTGCGCTTTGCGTGGCGGTCGTGAGTATTTTTTCATATGAAGATAAGCAAATCGGAGGACTTTTTTTTAACGCGCACTCCTCGAGGCTACAATCTATCGTTATTCGATAAGAAACTTTTTACGATTAAACTTTCATTGCATCGCTAAATGAATTTTCGAAATTCAATAATTCACCGATACGTTCGCGATCATCGAATTACCTATAACTCAATGTAAAAAAAATTACCGGGAACGTAAAAAGCTCAATGATGTTCGCACAATCATCCGTATATTGCGCTTTTAAACGAAGTTCTATTTCATAACCGACCGTTTTTTTTCAGCTCTGCCAAGAGCCTCCTCCGAATGCATCCTCATCGCCACCGATGAACAGGGTGAGTGCAAAAAACTTTAGAAGCACCGCAACGATATATTTATTTCGAATGGAATACGCGCCTACCTTATCCTTTTTCACCTTTATTAACGACCACAAAAAGTTATCCATTACGTCTTACATAATGACCGACGAGAATTCTCTGCGAAAAAAAAAGAAAAAAAAAATTCCGTTAAAAAGCCACATCACTACAGATTGACATATATTTGATTAACATGAAAAAAAATCTCACGAGCGTTAATATCGCCGAAAAATCAAACTGTTAACGACGGAAGATCCCGAGATCTTCCTTTCCCGTCGATCATTTAATTTTCCCCGTCGCACTCTCACCGACACTGCCCCGGACCCCACTCGAAAAGTCATTTCCTGCGCGAGGATCCGCGAGGCGAACCGTCAAGTATTGCGATAGCTGGAATGTTTCTCTTTCATTTGCGGACCGCAGATTGCACGTCAAGCACCCGACATTTCCGCAATGTCTGGAATGCCGCAAGGCGGTGGCGGGCAAGCGGGAAACATGGGTATGCAGGGACTGGGAAACATACCCGATCCGACGGCGGTGATTAAAAAGATGCAAGAAGTGGGTTCTCAAATAGCATCCGGCAGACGTCGTCGCGGCGCACCGCCGCCTCCCCCGCCGATGCCGGTAAGTACTATTAATACGTGACCAGATAAAAACTGCGCGATAAAATGTAGCTATAAGGAAGAGAGAGAGAGAGAGAAAAAGAGCGTTAAACTACGAAGTGATTCAAAAAAATGGCACGTAACACTCGAAGTTCCAAGGTTCGAATAAGAGCCTAATGAAATTGTCTGAGAAATCTTATCTCTCGTGTAAGAAATATCGCCGGGCAACGTAGTTGAAACGAAGGCATCTCTTCGAGAAATACGATAGGCTATTCATTTTCCTTTCTGTAAAAAATTGCACACCGACGGTGGAAAGCTCTTATCGAATTGAAAGTAAATATAACCCTACGGAGCCGAAATGCTCCGAATCAAAATCAATTCGAATTTAGGCGTAAGCCGAATACACGTATTCGATGCGTACAGAACTGAATTTAATTACGGTTTTAATATATCCATTATTTGTATTAGCTTACAAGTAAAATTATGCGACTTGGAGCCTTTACCGACAGAGAGCAAGCAGCAAAGGATTAGTCGGTCGCGTTGGTTATTTATAAAGCGGATAACTTTGACTGGAGAGCGAAAATACTTTCCTCCTGAATCGAGTTAACGATTCGTTAACGACTTTCTGTCCGCAAGACTCGTCAGTAAAGCGACTTTGATGTGATGTTCGGTCGAGGAGAGGCAATTATTATGTAGGACTATTAAAATTACCCGCAAAATACAGGAAACTTTGAAAAAAATCGAATACACCAGCATAGATCTATACATATACTCGAATCAATCGACACCTATTTTTTACCTTACAGGAAGGAGTTCCACCTCCACCCATTCCCGAACCACCCCGCCGATAAGCAATTGGAAGGACCAAGCAGGCCTCGCGGAATGCCACCCAATACCCGATTACTTTGACACATTGATGATTTGATAACGTACGAATTAAAATTGTTGCATGTATTCGCATTAGATAAACTATCAGTATAAGTGGGGCGGTCGTTGGATTAGAAATAAATAGTGCACTATACGAATCCAACATTTCTGGTTGTTTCTAATTAAAACTTCGCCATAAAAGGTCCCACCGACTGTGAAATTTGTATAATGTATAACGCTGTAATATAGTATTGCGTTGCAATAGTTATTTCCCTCGTGGAGAGAAATTCGCGAACATATAACGATGCTCTATATGCGTTCAACGTTTCCAATTACAATCAGCTCTAATTAAAGGACCGTGACGTCGGCTTTCCTCTCGTTAGGAAATTCGCAGAAGTGACAATGTCGCGTTCGTAATACGAGACGCTTCGAGCTCGTACTTATTGCATTACGCCCACCTGCGCAACGCGACAGGTGCACACACATCGCGGGAACTTATTAAAAACTTTGGATGTCATATGGGTGCGATATCTAAAGAACGAGACTGAAAGAAGGATAGATGCTGAAGTTGTTCACTTGCCTACATAAAAATAATTCGTTTTTTCCTCCAATAATAAATTTTTAACGAGCTTCAGGTAACTTTTAAATAAAAATTTCACGTTCAAGAATCGTCCTTCCTTTACCAACGATAAACTCGCCGCATCATATCTGATGCGATACGAGCCGATAAGGCGATATCGACAGGTTGGGCATCAGTCTGACTGTCAGTGGAAACGTGAAAATTACGCGGTTACTTCTGCGTCACTGACTGGATTCGACGTCAAAATTACTTTTTCATCTCACGTAAAAGAGTCAGTGTCTGAGCATCGACGGACTATTGGAATACGACTTCGAGAAAAAGTATGTACATAAATAACCAACGCACGTACAGATATCGGGAATACGTTTTATCATAAGAACGGTTTTTGCACGGTTGAACATAAGGGATGTACCTATTTCTTCATACTGATTCAAAGAAGCATAGATTTATTGACGACATCTCAATGGAAATGAAAGCTATCGGCGATTTTGTATACGAGAAAATGATTTTTTCATAAAAAAATCGTCGACATCTCGACGTTTCCTCGATGTAACCCTTGATATCTTTTAAATTCGCAAACATTGAAATCTCTGGAATCGAACTCTCGATTACCCTATATTATGTATTTTTTCACGCTGACTCCGAAAATCACGTATATATTGAGAAAATCTCAAAAGAAGATGGAAATATCGACGGTTTTCTAACGAAAACAATATTTTTCTTGCATAAAATCGTCGATATCTTATATATCCTTCGAGATATCGACCTTATCATCATGCTCTTTGTAGTCGGCACGAAAAAATACATAGCCTAGGGTGGTCGAGCGATCGATTCCGGAACTTTCGCGTAACGCGTACTTCATTATATCCTACGTCACCGAATGACTCACAATCTCATTCCTCCAGTTTCAATTCCACGAGGAGGTGATAATATCTACAGACTATATAGACTTCCTACGCGTTAACGTCAGCCATCCTTTCGCATCACCAGATCGATCCATTTCCTTCGAGAATAGTTCAAATTAATTTTATCCTCAAATGTGTTTTGCGACCGATGATTCCATATCGTGGCGATACGCTAACAATTAAGCAAATTAGAGCATGTAAAATCGCTGGAATTGTACATTTCCTAGACACTTGCTGTTACGTACTTTACATACATATATCTCCTCCTATACTCATTATTGCAGATATTCGTAATCAATCAATATGGAGCATAACTTGAGCGATAAGGAATTGGACGAATTACTGTGCGATTTAAAACCCGGTAGGGGGGTGTCCATATTGCATAACGCGTGGCATATTTGTGGAGCAAATCTTATAAGCAGCTTAATTATTCGGATCGTTATACATTTTCTGTCCCCAGTGAGACTTTGCGATCGCATTTTACTGTCGCCCTACACGAAATACGTGATTCCAACGATTCTCGTAGCTCTGACGGTCCCATTCGCCGTGTACTGGATTATGATAGGTTCGCTGGTGCGTCACGATTCTTTGATCGAATTCAGCATTTATACGTGTCACATATATCCCAGTTATTACGTGGACTGCATGCCTGGTAGAACACCGACGTCCGAAGAATGCGAGCGTATCGGATGCTGTTGGAGCGGTACTCTCGGCGTGTGCTTTCATGCCGTACCCTCGCAGCATGGCTATTTTTCATACAATTCAACGTACTTCACTGGTAATGCGCAGAATCCTATGTACATTTACTACTGTGCTCCACATTATAATATCGTATAAATAAAGGGACAAAGAGGGAGCAGCCAAAGAAAAAAAAGTCCGTTAGGTATATCCTCATTCTTCAAAGGAATGTTACAATTGGTATTAAAATTTCGTTAGTAGAATATTTCGTTGAAACAATATAAATTTACCCACAAAGGCTTTAAATATTTACTTGAACAAAATTCTCAATTTGTTGCTTGACTTGAATGACGTGCATACACCGAGAAAACAATTTATTTGTAGTTCATAAAGGTTTGTTTGAATACAGCGAAATAAACATTTTATTGGATCAAGTAAATATTCATTAACTATTACGATATTTATTTGACACAATTAGATCCTTTGATGCAACGATTTGAATGAAATAAAGATTTTAATGATTAACATCCATATATTTTCTTGTCCTAACGAAACATTTATTTCGCCGTATTTTAAATTACATTTATTAATCATTATAAACTGTTTTCTCGGTGTATTTATTAAAACCAAATTAATTTCACTTGAATTAACGAATAATATTATATAATAAATGACAAAAAAAACGTTTATTCGCGTGAAATAATTGTCTGCATCGATAGATCTCTTTACGTGTACCGAACGGATAAATAAATCTCCAATTCCAATTGGCGCTTGTCTCTCCCGAATGACGAATGAGATTTCAATATGAAAAAAATAGCGAGGAAGACCCTTTCACGCGGAATGTCGATTTATTGCACGAGAAGCCCTGAACGCGAGACGAGAATACAGTCCCTTGGGAAGTCGCAACGTGGGAACTCTACAACTGGAAATACAGACGGTCGACAATAACCATCTACGGATCACCTTGTATACGGCGAAGGTCGGATCGGAAAGGCAGAGAAGAAGAAGAAGAAGCTGGCGAAGCGACGCGATTGCGGGGGATGGAAGCTCCAGTGAAGGATCGCCCATCGTTCGTCGTAAGAATTCGGCGGAAGAAACGGGTAACGACCATGGCACTGGAGAAATCAAAGAGAACGAGCCGTCGAAGATATTGTTCGATTTTTTACCCCGGGATCGCAGGCGTCGTACCTTTAAAGTGGACTTGGGTATGCTATAAATGTTTTGTATTTCGTTTCGGAAAGTCTCGAAGGGCTATAAAAATCGAAAATTTAATTTCTTGTAATATGCCTGCACTGAGATCAGAGTTTATTTGTAGTTAATAAATGTAGACTTGATTATGGCGAAGAAAATATTTCTTGGGCCACGTAAATCTATATTAATTATTACACGGAGAAAAAGAATTAGTTGGATCTACTAAAAATTGCTTGCAGGGTCGTAAGTAATCACATACTATTTCACGTGATTGTTAAGAAGAGATATCAAATTGATGTATTAAAAAATTTAATTGATAGAAATAATAGATCGAATAATTTAATAGATCGAATTAATTCTTTTTCTCTGTGTGTGTATAGAGAATGTCTATTTTATTCAAACAGAAATAGAATAAAAACCAAAGAATATTTGCTTGGCCCAAAGAAATATTTCTTTCGAAATAATCAAGTATACGTATATTGACTATAAATAAACTTTTTCTCAGTATGAGAGATCAGTCCTCCAGTTCGAAATGACAAATTTTCCCTCCAGCTTATATTTACATCCAAAGGTACAGATTGATATTTGCGCGCTTTTTAGACAAAGAATCAAAGCTGGAAGCTTACGTCCATTACCCTGAGTTCTCGGTAACGGTAACAAGAGCGAATTCGTCGAAATCGCCTAACAAGGACGAAAAGACAAATGTTTTGTCCACCGCGAGAGGACCGCTCGTCGTTACGGAAACTTATTGGGAGTGGACGCTGTACATGACAAACGGTTCGCTTTTCGGATTGAATTACGCGGAGCTGAATGGGACAACAAATTGGATTTACAATAACGAGAATGGAACCGTCCGTCCGGCATTCCTTGGGATTTCCGAAACCGGAGAGGGTATTTCCTGTTACGTGGATTACGAAGGTCCTTTGGAAGTTGAGGTGCGAAACGGGGAAGAGACATCGAAGAGTATATATGGCTTTCCGTTTTCGGGCGACTATAATAATCTGACTTTTGCAATCGTTACACTGAAGAAAATAATCAGGTTAAAATGACAAAACGCGTCTATTTAAATGTGTTTAGTTATTCTAACTAAATACTGGTCAGTTGAACTAAATATCTAGTTATTCTAACCAAATGTTTAATCATTCCCCAATTAAACGTTTAGTTATTCTTACTAAAAATCGGTCAATTTAACCAAACTGATGGAGGATCCATTTGTCATTGACCGATTTGGTCATCATCTCCAGGATTTCGGTTAGATTGACCAAGTTATTTTTCTCAGTGTACGTTAATAAAAAAGAATCCGACGAATCACTGCTGAGAAAACGTGAAAAATGGATGTTTCAAAATAAAAACGTTTTCCAGGGATTTTTCTCGCGCCTCTTTATACGTATCGTCCCTTTAATCGACGGTAAACTTCTCTTCGTGGATTTATCGAAGATTATCCTTGCACTCGCGCGGCGTATCCTTATCGTTTACTTTTTTCGCGTCATAAATTACGCGCCTTCTTTTCCCGCGTTTAATAGGCGGATGGGAAGCCGCGCGGGGATTAACCCTCTCAAATTTATCACCGAATCCCGTGTCCCGCGACGCTAAGAGGATTACCGTCGTGACTTTCAGCATCTTTTAAATTAGATCGATACATTTTACGGTCCATTTGCGAAGTTGTTTCTTCGGTCGTTTCGCGATTATCATTCGCGGAGTCACGCGTCTTGCGGAAATGGGATTTATTTTAAAGACCCCTAAAATCGCAGCTGCTCCAGTGTTCTTGCGAATATTAAACGAATAGAAAGTTACCTTCTTTGGATTTTGAAAATTAAAAAAATAACAGAGTAGTTCATGGTTATGTCACGAAAATTCATCCGCGTATGAAACTACTCTTCTATACCATCTATAATTCTTGCCTCCATCGAATTGGATTTTTACACCCGCGACAGTTATCATCCTCGCAATTTTCTTGACCGATTCCACCCTCTGACCGTTTATATTTCGCTGACAGGTATTGAACGGTTCCAATTTGCTGATTCTGAGAGGACTGTCCTCGCCAGAAGAAATATCGGTCCACGTTTTCGCAGGACCGACCCCACTCGAAGCCATTCGACAACTCGCCACGGTGATACCCCGGAAGTCGATGCCGTCCATCGGCAGCTACGGTCTTCACGTTTGCCCGCGTGACGGGAACGCCGTTTCGGTGGAAGAGGCCGCGGCGGCACTCGAAGACACATTGAAAACGACGCGATCGATGGAGGCGCCCTGGGATTCGCACTGTCTCTCTCAAGCGTTCAGCCCCACGTTGGAACGCGAATTAAGCGACGATGACTCGGAGTGGTTGACGAGGGCGCGTGAGATTTTGAAACGCGAAGGGAAAGAGTTCGCGCCCCACTTGAGCCCCATGGTGAGGAAACTGGAAATTGGTTTCGCTACTCGGCTGTACGATCCGCGCGCAGACTTTTAAATCAGAGCCTCGTTATTTCACCGAACCCAACTGGAAGTGCCAAGAATTTTACAATTAGTTTCACGATCGCTGAGCAATATTAACATAACTAACGCCTCTGAGCCGAGTAAGAAATTAGTAGAGGAGCGAGTGTTCGTATCCGATAATTGCTGGCATCAGAGAGCTTCTTGATCACTGTTCAAACTACGTAAATTTCCGAAAATTCGTCCGAGCGAACCCGCTTCTGCAATCAGCTCCGTTAAGTATTTAAGCAATTTCAACAAACTCCATCCCGTTTAGCTACCGTCGAGCGGCACGCTGAGATCTACTCTGGAAAGCAAATCGCTTCTGCTAACGAAGGACTCCGGCGTTTACGTCGGACTTTACGAAGACGAGGAGGTGGTCTTTGCGGACTGGATCGATCCCCAAACCGCGGTGCTGGCCCGAGAATACCTGGCGAATTACACCAGTCACTTTGGAGCTTCTGGATTCGTTTTTCTGAGGGATTCGTGGCCAAAAGACCAATCGGGAGCGAGCTCCAATTCGACCTTTGAAGGATTCGACTATATGCCCGAGGTTGTTGAATTATATATCGAGGGAGAAATATCGTTTCGCTTTTGTTGCGTTCCATCAATGAAACCGGCGAAATTGAGCCAGTGAAATATCGCCGAGAGCGAAAAGAGAGGGATTTGCTTGTCGTTGGATAATCAAAGGTTGCACGATTTCACGCTCCAGGAATGACATGTTCGCTATTTTTTAATTTTCACGATATAAATGCATCGACTGCTTCTTCTCTCGACTACGATAAATTCTAAAATCTACGCTGAGAAAACTGGTTTATTCATAGTTGCGATATGTATACTTGATTATGGCGAAAGAAATATTTCTTTGGGCCAAGCAAATATTCGTTGGCTATTACTCTATTTCTGCTTGACGAAGACGATGTTCTAGTAATTAATATAGATTTACTTGGCCCGATAAAATATTTCTTTCGCCATAATCAAGTATACTCTCTTAATCTAAATCAGTGAAAATAACTGAAAATAAGTGAAAAGTCACTGAAATTACAGTAACCTTATATTCATTGGATTTCAGCGTCCGTACACTGATTCTCAGTTATTTTTACTGATTCAAATTAAGAGAGACAGATTACATTTATTAACTGCAAGTAAACTTTTCCCTCGATATAGTCAAATCGGACTCGCGGGCTTTCTTTAAGTAAGATCCTACATTTCCATTCGTATTTTTTCGATTTTAACGCGGGAAGCCTATCTTACTGTGTTTCACAGGAGATGAAAACTCGCATGACCAACCGAACCATCCCCCACGACCTATCCTCCGCGTCGACCTACTCGCACCACGTGACGCATAATTCGTATTCCAAGGAGTTCGATAGTTTCGTTCGCTCGAGCTTATCGACGGTGGAGCTTCAGGGACTTCCGGGTGAGGCCGGGAACACGAGTTGGTCCGCTCTCAGGCTGGATGTACGCGTGGGGGTTGGTTCTGGCGTGACGGGCCAATTACCGCCCCCGATGTATGTTTGCGGTACCGGGAATCACATCGCGTACGATATCGATGAACTTTGCACGAGGTTGGTACGATCGTGTATGTGGAATTGCTTCGAAACTGGTTAAACAGCAAGACACGTGCGCGTCGTGGGCGATAAAAGCCCTCTTGCTCCGGTTTCATTAATATCGAGACTAAAACGGCAACAGACCTTTAACTTTCAATATCAAAGTTTGCAATGGAATAAAAAGTAGTTTCAAAACGTTGCCGGCTAACAGCGGTTCGAAAAATGGATTGCAGCGGTGAAAAGACAAATCCAATTTTCGTAAGGGGCGGGATAAAGATGAGACGCGGCCCCCTTCGCTACGAAAATGAAAAAGTGATTCTCGAGAGTGGTCTGGCTTTTGGATCAGACGCGATATACTTTTTACTTTAGGCTCATATATTCGCGAACACCCTTACATCATTAATATTACAGAGAAGCATACGAGTTTGGCAAACTTTACTTTTTCACATCGAGAATCTTATTTCGCAGCGTCAACTGCGCAATTTCACCTCGTGTAACAACGCAGAGAACGAGCTACTCCCCGACGCGCAACATTGATAATCCTCCCTCACAGCGATTCAATTTAAACAGGTGGTACGGTGCGGCTGTGGTGTGGCCTAACATATTGGTTCTACCGGAGAGATTGCCCGGAGGTTCCTACGTCTCTACCAGCGCCTCCCTCAATGCCGCCAAATTATTGAGATTCAGAGCTTCCTTGTCGACGTATCAACACACGGTCTTGGCTGATCACTTAAACGACGGATCTCCAATTTTAGCTCCCACTTCCGTGTACTACCCGACGGATCGGCACGTTCGTTATCGGTGGGATCAGTTTATGTGGGGTGACGGCATCCTCGTGGGTGAGTGTGCAAACAGCGGACCTCGAATTACATTTGCTCTAATGGCCGGGTTATGAAGGGTTAGGCCTAATCTCGGGGATAAGATCCGTCACGGCTATGTTTACATAGAGAAACAGAATCAGTTTGATCTACTGAAAATTACTTGCGGGGTCGCGAGTAATGATTTATTTATATGATTTATATGTATTAATGAAATTGTTCAAAATACATCAATTAGATATCTCTTCTTTACGAACATGCGGAACAGTACGTGATTGTAAGGAAGAAATATCAAATTGATATAAGACGAAAAATATAATTAATGTAAATAAATAATAATCCGCGACCCCGCAAGTAATTTTTAGCAGACCCAAATAATTCTCTTTCTCTGTGTATATCCTGGAATTAATACGCGATGTAAAAAAAAGTACAAAGGGAAGAATTATTCGGTTTCGTCGAAATGAAGGACTCTTGTATACCCATTGTTGTTCGTTTTCGAAATTTACCGAACTGACGATACCGATTTATGAAAATTAAATCTAAAAAGTTTACATCGAAGGCAAACGAAGATACGGAAATGGTCCAAAGGCAAAGGCTTTTAAATATTCGAAAGAAAAAATCCTGACGAGAGTCACACGAGTGTGTTTGCAAGTATGATTCATAAAAATTTAAAAAAAAACCTCTCGCAAACGAATACGATTCACGGCGTCTCACTGAATACGTGCCTTGATATAATCAAGCTCGCGATTAAATAGAAATCGTCGAGTATCCGCGCAGCAAAGAAGTAACTAGCAATATCGCGACGGCGGAATTTTTTCCTCTAAAGGGGTGAAATTAGTCGTCTGCGATGCCCGTTTCGCGACGTATTGCAACTGCTGCTTTCCAGCCAGATTCATATTTCTCTGCAGTCGTATATTTAGGAGTACCGATTTCACAGAAGCGCGAGCATTTATTTCAAATCTTGTCGGAACAATGAAAAAAAAAATGATCGCAGGACTCGTGACACTCCCGGAAGTTTCTCAAGTTGCCATGTGGCTACCTGGTGAACTTCCTTGGAGGCACATCCGCGGTGGTGCCGAAGTGAATCCTTCGAAGGCCAGCGTCTCCGTGACCTCCTCGGTCGGGCAAATCGTCGCATTGGTTCGACCGGGACACGTCATACCGTACCACGAGGTAAGCGAATTAATTTTTAATTTTGGACACTCGGTGAACAAATTTAGCTGGTGTCAAAAACATATGTTCATCGATCAAAAACATGATATAATTTCACGATCAAGCCATGGTTTTCTTCGTGCACTGAAAAAAAAGATTTGGCTTATCAACCAACTCTTGGTTGGCTCAACAAAATAATATGGATAAATACGAGCCAACCAAATGTTTTTTGTTATAACAAAATAACTTCGTTAAAGGTTCTTTGATATATTAGCAAAGACTTTTTATACGATATCTCAAAATCGTTTTTTTATGGTGAAGAAATCATTTTGTTATTCCATCAAAATGATTTTGTTCGGATATAATAATTCTTTTTTCTCGCATCGAAATCATCTCGTTATTGAAATAAAATAAGTAGACATGGCATGTCGTTTTGTTAAAATAACAAAATTACATGCGAATTTCAACCATATAGAGTTAATAAAATTACGTTCTTCTGGACAGAAAATAATTTTTAATTTTTATTTTGTTGTCAGAGCAAAAATTTGTTTAATTGAACAATACAGCTATTTCGTATTTAGAACCAAGCATTCCTATAAATCAACAAAATCTTTTGACGGAATCAACAAAATGTACTCGACAAAATAATTTTGTTGTCATATATGGCTCTAACTTTCTTCTCAGCGTGCAAGAAAATATTTGATCGGTTCGAGTAATTGATTTTTTTTTGCGCGCAGAAAATATTTCTCGTCTCCACGATGGTGTTCTTGAATTAAGAATATGTATTCCTCGATCAAGAGTCTGTATTCTTAAAAACTTGTAAGCTCGCATGTTCTTAATGCAAGAAAATATTTATCTCCAGAGAGTCGAGATGACGACGGAGAAGACTATGAGTGGCGGGATCACCCTCATCGCGAATCTCGCCTGCACGGGAGAGTGTCTCGCCTTCGGCAAAATTTTCTACGGACGCGACGCGGGGGAGTACCTCGTCGTCGGGGTTGGCAATACGAGCTTTACGCTCGAGAACATAATAAGAGTACAGAATTACAGTTGCGCCGCGACGTCGATCCAATCAACGATTATCTCGAGCGTCGAATTACTAGGAATCGACGTTTTTGATCAGCTCGAACCCGTAGACTTGTGTAATCTGACGGAAGACAGTGTCGAAGTAAACTTCTCGTGAGAAAAATGATACCGTTTTAATCTTTTTACGCTGCAGACTCGAAGTAACGCGAGTCTAAAATGAAATCTCCGCCGTTATCGACAGCTCGCCCGTTATAAATCACGACCCTTCACCCTCGACGAACTTCGGCTCGCTCGGCAAATTCCAAAATTACGTATACCCACGCGTTGAGGAGGTCAAATCCACTTTTCGGAAACTCCTGATTTCGCACAATCGTTTACCGGATCGTATACCTTAGACGCTATAAGCACACCGTAAAACGCCGATTAATCGTACGGCGCAAATAACAGGCTAACGCGCAACGAAAGTAATTATTCCCTTTTACGAGGCGATAGGTCGATCTACTTTAATCCCTCGAACGATGTTACACGCGAAATGACCGGTTGCCTCCCCGAGCCGTTTCTGTCCGCGATTCACGAGGAATAATAACCGCGGAGGGAGGCAGTACAGTTCCGTCGCCCGACGCCGAGCTTCGAGCTTGCGTAGATCGAGCCACGGGACGCCAGCCGTGGACCCGCCTCCACGCATTAAGTCGCGAGCCGTACTCCGGATCGCATCGCATCCGCGAGAGTTGCACCTGCCCGTCCGGTCCTCCCTGATAAAGCGAGAAATCGGCCAAACGGGGAAAAAGTTTAAGAGAGGTTCGCGCCGTGTTTATCCGCCTGTCCGGGGAAGATTCATCGAAGTAAAGCACGATTACCGATCCATCAATCGTCACGCGCAGCCGTGACTACGTTGCGTGAGAAAAATAGTGCGGGAAAAATACCCACGCGCGCGTGAATCGCTCGAGGGAAATGTTCGCGGAGGGGTTGCGGTCGCCTCGCGAATCGATCGTTGCATCGGACGCGGCGCGGTTATAAAGCTCAATCGCGAGAGCGGTTTCTCCACTCTCGAGGGGTGATGCGTTCGGGTACCGGGTCCGGGATGCAGCGGAGGATAAAGCTCGATTAAATATATCGGACGGAAGAGTTCGCGACGAAGATACGCGCGTCGAGATCGAACGTTTTGGTGCTTCGCGCGCGTCGATTTTACCGCGATCGAGCGACGCTTCGGCGAGTTTCTCGCCTTTCGGGAATGAAGAACGAGACGCGTCGCCGTTGAAGTGTACGCGGGGTCGAATAGTCCCTCCGATCTTGCGGGAGGAATAATCGGAAGTGCGAGCCGTGGCTCGAACGAGTAGACTCGGCGACGAAAGTTAATTGCCGTGGTGAAGTTGACGAGAGGCTGTGTTACGAGTTGTCGGTGCAGGTGCGGGAGAAGGGAGGGTCGAAGGGATCGTCGCGAACGATTTTTCTTGGCGACGATGAAAGAGGTGAGACGACTGAACGACACCCACGTGATTATTCCGACACTCTCGTCTCATTCGCAAGAGGCATCGGACGAAGAAGAGGGAAGAGTGACTCGAGGAGATTTTTTGCGGTCCTCGGTACTCTAGTGATCGGTTGATCGGCGAAATGCATCGGATGACGATGAAGGGCGGAAAATATTTCTTCGATTTTCGAGACGGAAAAAACTAAGTAAGAAGAGGAAAACATCGACGAGCCTTTACTTGCGTTTATCACACGGAAAGAACAATCGCAACGTGACTACGAATTGCACCATGCAGTCTTCCCCGCTGACGAGAAACATTGCGCGTTCTTGAACATTTCTTTCGCGACCGCGAACGACGAATAATCGTTGTCGAAAGTGCTTCGAAATCGCGACGATGAACTCGAAGGCTCGACCGAAGAAATCGCCGCGCGCGAAGGACCGCGATCGTCAAGTCCGTCGAAGTTCTTCGAAGAAGCAGGAGAACGAGGAAAGCGACGATTTCGTCGTGCCGCGCCGGCACTCGCGACCGAAGGCGGAAGAAGCCGGGGCGATCGATCGATCGGAAGATGCGTGAAAAATTCGAGGGAGGAGAATCCAGTTATCGCGGATAATGGAAACGATGGACAGGTGAGCGGGTGGAGATCTATCGCGGCGCGGGTGTGTCGTCGTTTGTTGTTTTGTCGAGAGAGAACGAGATGGAGAGAGAATGAGAGTATACGCTCTGTTAATTGAAGAGTGTAACTTCTAATTATTAGTCTATGTGCCATATTTGCAAAAATATATATTTTGCTTAAAAAACGGTCGTAAGTGCAAACCTCAATGCATCTGAAAAGGGTCTATGTGCAAAAGCATACGTAGAGGCTTAAAACTCACAAATCTGCAAGACATGCTCGACTATATTCCTTTGAAGCATCTGCCTGCTTTTGTCGATTTTCCCAACTTTAGCTTTTTGGTACTTAGATTAGCTTTTTGGTACTTAGACCAATTAGAAGTTACACTCTTCAATTGGTGAAGTACGTAGGGTGGAGCGGGGCTTAAAGGTCCGCGGGTATAAAGGTCCACCATATATATCTAAAAAACTAGTGACGTATCGTTTTTTCTAACCATACGAGCGGACAGAAGAGGTCGCGGGGAGCGTAGCGAGGCATCGTTGGCAGTCGAGCGACGACGCTAGCAGGTGATACATGACTGCGTCTCGAAATTTTGAGGAAAGTACATTTTTTCATTATTATTCTTTTTAGCTCCGAGTAGTGTTATTTCGTTTACCGTGCCTATATATATATATATATATATAAACATAGTTTATTAGTATACGTTATTTATTTGTTTTTCACGATTTATTATTAGTTTTAAGCTAGTTTAAACGGTATTTTGTTATAACCTCTAACAACACTTACACTTGGTTGTATTATTTTTGTGTGTTGAACGTTTAATATCTTTTATTTTTTATAAGATTTTGAAAGTTTAAGAAAATTTGTTATAATATTTTAAAGTCGTGTCAGGTTATGGCAGGACTCATAAAGAACAGTGTTGTCTTGTTTAATTGTGCTGGTCAATCGAGACTGATTAGTGATTAAACTGTTATAAGCTCAACAAACTTTCAAGAAGATACTTTGTTTTGTAATAAAGACTGTTTAAATACTTTGAAACTTAGAATTAAGAAAAATATTTTCTTTTGTAATAATTATTACAGTACTTATATGACTTTTTTTCCTTGTGAAATAAAAATATAGTTTTGAAATTCATTGGATGAAATATTGTTATTATTTCATAAAACCTTTTTAAAATTAAAATTAAATACCGGACCTTTTTGCCCCTTGGCTGTCCCTTTTTACCCCTACCATGGGGCAAAAATAGACAGACGACAAGGTCTAGAAAAATTGTAAAATTACATATTTGTATTATGATAATTCAACCAACAATTTGTTTAAACATGGTACGATAACTGTTTGTTTGATTACTGTTGTATATTTTGATATAGTAGATTCCGTTTTCACAGTAAAATTCTTAATAGTCAAATTGGACCATTAGTCCCCGCCCTACCCTAATGACTAATCAGATTAATGAATGTCATACGATGTCTAATTGGATGGAAAAACAAATTGCGACAGTTCCACTGACCATTCGACTTTATCAAATTTCGATTGACAGAACGATAATAAAATCTTATACTCCAAAATTGTCCGTGTGTTTACTTTACTCAAAAATGACACCCCCTTCGATACATTCGTCGCTATTTGTTTTATTTCGACAAACCACGGTGTCCAGCAAAATGTGATAAAGAAAAATCCCTGACTTTTCCAGGTTTTCCAGTCCCAAATTTTTCTGACCGCTATGGATATAGATTTAGTATAAAGTTTTACAGATCAATTATTTCTCGTAGAATGAACAAATTAACTAATATTTATAGAACGGATTATGAAAACTGAGACATAAACATTAAAAGAATGTAATTTTTTCAAATCATATTATCAATTAATGGCTTGTTTTAGAACAAAAAAGAATTTAGACAGGGTGTTCGGAAAAAACACCGACACAGAAATAGGGGTGATAGGTTACGTCATTACCAGTATTTTGATATAAGGGACCTATACCCGCAAGCGCCCCCTTCTGGAGATATCAACTTTTCAAGTTTATAACGACCGAGGTTGATCAAAGCAGAATAATATTGAGTTTTTTGTCTACCTGTACAATTGAAAAACAAATGAAAACTCCTTGTATCCGCATCATCTTCGAAAAGTACAAGGACTTGAGCCAAGCGGTTATCCTTTCCGCAAGCAGTTTGCGCAGTGGCACATCTATCCAGAATCGTTTCCGATGTTGCATGGACATGGGTGGCCGTCATTTCGAGCATTTGCTGTAGTACATTGTTTTTGTATCTCGTAAAATTAAATATTCGTTACCATCTTGATACGTTTCTTATTATTCTACTTTGATCAACCTCGGTCGTTATAAACTTGAAAAGTTGATATCTCCAGAAAGGGGGGCGCTTGCAGGTATAGGTCCCTTATATCAAAATACTTGTAATGATGTAACCTATCACCCCTATTTCTGTGTCAGTGTTTTTTCCGAACACCCTGCATACATATACCATATGAGGCTAAACTTACTCGCCAGGAAAGAAACTTCAATCACTATTATCTCATTATCAATGAACTTTTAGCCTACATCAATGTAAAATTTGGTTCTAAATAAAAATATAATAATCAAAAAAGTATTATGCGAACAAAGCATGATCATAGATAATAAGGCAATAGTGATTCAAGTTTCTTTCCTGGCGAGTATGTTTAGCCTCACATGATATACATATGGAACACTTTTTTTTTAAGATTTCCATATAAATTCTTAAAAATGTACATATTCACATACAGAAAACTTTTTTAGATTTCTATATAAATTCTTAAAAATTAAAAAAAAAAACAAAGTCAAGCAGTTTTCGGAAAATTACAGAAAATTCTTTATTTCCCCTGACTGTTCCCTGATCCACATAATTCCCTGACAATTCCAGGTTCTCCAGAATTCTCTGACCGCTGGACACCGTGCAGCGCGATACCCATTAACCCGCATAGTTATAATACGCCGTAACGCAAAATTGCACGTCCCTTTTCGAAATCGCGTTGCGGAACTCAATTCGAAATTGGAAAGAATAACGAACAAATTCGTGCCCCCCTCCTTCCACATAACCTCCCCGTCCAACGCGTGATATTTCCCCTTCGTCATTACAGCGCCCCTTCGAACTGCACGGCGAGCAACGCGAGCATCGACTCGAGCTGCCAAAACGCCACGCTTCCGCCGGTGCTGATGTTCACGACTCACTCCCTGGTGGTGATCATCGTCTACTGTCTATTCTTCCTCGTCGCGGCGATCGGCAACCTGACCGTGTTCGTAACCCTGTCGCGCGCCAGACACCGAAAGTCCCGGATCTCCCTGATGATCTGCCACCTGGCCGTCGCCGACCTCCTCGTCACGTTCTTCATGATCCCGCTGGAGGTACGCGTGAGCGATACGCCGACGTTGGCTGCCCGCGGCGTCCCGTTTTTTACTTCTCCGTCTGGCTCGCGCGTCTTACCCCTTCGCCCGGCAAATAACTCGCCCTTCGCAATAATGAGAAAAAGTGCACGGATAAAAAGCTGGCTTTCTCCGAATAATATTCCGCGCAACGTCTTGCGGAAAAATTGGCGCTTTTTTTGTGCCACGGCATCCAGAGACCATTTGAATTCCACCCTCTCGTCGTACGTATTTATCGCGGTGTCACGCTCCGTGAGAAATTGCCGGTCCGAGCTCTATTTTTCATTTTTGATGAGTAACTTTTGGCCCGGAATTATTCATTCTCCGAAGTTATCAGGCTCGGTCGATTTATCTTCGCGGCGCAATTCATTCCCCGCTCCTCGGCAGGCGTTTCTAGAGCGAGTACGGCCCATCCTGCAGCTGTTGTATTGCGAAAGTTTCGTGGAAACTGCACCGACGCATTTACGCGCGAGAGCACTGGCGCTCGAGTTTTCGCGATGAAAGGCACCTTAATTGACGGCGCGATTTTTCGCGAAATCTATCCATCCGTTAATATTGCATTTCGGTTAAAGAGAATCTGCGAGGAACCTTCCATCGCTCCGCTGCACGTTTTGCCGTTCATTTACAAATTCGGGGTTCTCATCCAGTCAGTTGTAGAAAAATAGTGGGTTTTTTTAATGACTCCTTATTTTTTTTAAATGACCACAAAATTACCAATCTTTCCTCATCAGAGCATTACGAGGGGATAAGAAAAGCGGTTTAACGGTGTTTGTAATAAATTTGGTAGAGTTTTGGGGAAATAATGTTGAAAGGAAATATGATTGAGATTTATAATCGAAATAATCTATCTTCATAAGAACACATCGATATTACGAGGTATGGAAGATAACAATTCTAATCACTCTTTAACAAATACCTTGACAAACATTTTCTCCTGCTACAAGAAACACGTGCAACGATACCGACTGCTTGTTACGCGCCATCATAACGATTTACAGAATCTGGGCACTGATAACGTGCACATTTCAACATTGAGAACTCATGCGAATTGTTGCAGCGTTTTAGCGGCGGGAAGATATCGTGAAATTATTTGACGAATCGAGGGATGAAATCTTCAAAACAATGACTTTTAATGACTTTTATAAATGAATATGACTTTATAATGACTTTATAAAAGTGGGAGCCCCGCAAATTTTAATATCAACGCGCAGACTCGTACTCGTTTCTTATTACCACGAGTAAATGCAATTATTCGGGCTTCTTTATACAGGGTCTCCCAATGCGCATTTCGCATTAACGCCGGGAAGCAAAGCTCGTAATTGGCTCCTTTGATGCGCGACAGTATTATTATTGCACGAGCTGAGAGAGTCGGTCGTTTGGAAATTAGAATTATAAACAAGCGGAGTGTGAGAAAACATCGGAGAATCTGAAATCTAATAAGATTCGGAGACGAGTGTTCTGCATGCTTATCCCGTTTCCACGGTACCCCTGTATGCGTCGCCTCGAGATGAAGTTTCAAGAAGTACCTATCACACTCCGTAACACGAAACGTCGCCGTGTCTTCCCCTGAATAACAACCCGTCACGCGCATATAGTACTCCCACGTTAAACGAATTTCATTTTACCGCTCCAACTCGTTAATGAATTAATGACTCGACATAATAATTCTCCGCGTCTTTGTCCACCGCCTCGGAAATGAAATGTAGCAGAAATATGAAAAACTGCCATTGACAAGAGTTTCAATGATTCTCACTTTCCATATAACAAATGTGTGATAATTATAATTATGGCGTATTAATTACTCACTGCGAAAATATTCCAATCTTAATAGCTCGCGGAAATTTTACCAGAGATTTCGGCGGAGATTTCAGCAAAGATTTCGGTAGAAATGACAGAATTGACGAATATTTTGGTAGAGTTCGCAAGAATTTCGTTAGAGTTCACGCAGTTGGTAGAGATTTTGAGATATTTCCGCCAATTTTACGGATTTTGACGACTAGGAATCTTGTTTTCATTTATTTAAATCAGACTATCCAACAACTGCAAGGTGTCCGATAACTGGGTGGTTTACCGTAATAAATAAAGTTATACGAATCAATGTAAATAAAAATGAAGATCGATCGATATACATACACGCCTACTTACGAGAAACATATTCATGGTAATATTAGAAAGGAAAAAAAAGGATATATACAATACCGAAATTTAAGATTCACTTCGGAATCCAAGATCATGGTCATCATCACATCGTCATCCATTGAGAGATAATTCCAAATATTGTCATTTTTCAGTAATCCAATAGAAATCCGACATCCTCGATTTATAGATTCATTCTCAATTGAATTCGCTGAAAATAAGGCGCTACCCTGAAAAATTGCAGCGAGACCGATGAGTAGAGTGAAAAAGTGACGAGCTGCGAACGACGTTTCTCGACGAACTAGCATCGTCGAAGAAACGTTCGTTAACGACTACTTCGATTTCTCAAAGAAATACGTAGCCAAGTAACGATCGACATTTGTGGGCATTTCTTAACACCAAATGCAATTGCAACAGAAAACGAGCCACTTTCAATTACACATGCGTTGAAAAGATAAGGTATAATGCACGCGGTATACTGTAATAATGATGATTACAAAAAATTAAAGTACGTGTTAATGAAAGTCTTTTGTTAAATAATCAAAGGCAATTAAAGGCACTTGAGAAATTCGACAGATTTCTAATCAAATATAAATGCTACCATCTCGAATTCAAACGGAATGCTACGTATTTCTTGGCACAGATAACGATCTCACGTGCGATATATTATATTCATGCTCTCTTGTAAAACTGTAATTTAGACAAACACAAGGAAAGCAATCGAGTGACAACTCTGAAAACTGAAGAAGCATCAAAATCAAATCCGACGACTCAAAATACTTAGAAATCTGAACGTGAGATCCCTGAATTAAAAAAAATAACATGGCATACGTATGACAACGTGCACGGTGACGATATAATACAAATGCGATACACAAATGAATTCTCCTCTTCGGCGAATCGCCTCTTCGAGCAAAGCTCCCGATGACGCGTAGAATTTATTTTCAGGCTCGAACATTCCCTTTCAACGAAAGTCCCACGCGGATGAATAAAATCGCCATTCCACGTCAATCGATCAAATGGGCCCTTCAAATGCGAATCAGTGAAAACCCACCGATTCCCAGTTATAAAAATACAAGACTGCGGAGATTTCTCAGTCATAGAACTGAGAAGCAGTGGCTATTCACCGATTGCCAGTGTTTTTCACTGATTCAGTTTCAAAGAGAGCGTCGATTGAAATCAAATGGAAATTCGTGTTCATTCGTGCGACACACTGAGAAAAAAATGGCTAAATCGATTTAGTTGGTTAGAATTATTTCAAGCAATGAAATATTTTTTCAATTTATATAATCGTGTTCAATCCAATACCCATTCATTCGCAACCGATGTATCACTTTGAGTAGATATTTAGTTGCTATAACAACATATTTAGTTACCCATATTATGACTATTTTTGTGCAATTGGAAAAATTAAGCATTTTCTTCATGTGATTAATATCTATACTCACATCGTTTATACTTGCTTTGAATAAACGAATATCAAATTTAATACAATTTTCTTAGTTCAAATGAATATATTATCATTTCGACTATTTTAAAGACAACTTAATCTTTTAACCACATCTTTTTTTCTCAGTGCGCTTCGAATTATTTTAGTCCATCTTTGATTTCGACGAATCTGCGGAGACTCATCGAGATCGAAGTACGGACGCTCTCTTTACGAGACTATCTCGCGAGCTAAATGAGTCACTAGCCCAAACGACGACCTGCGATTCGCTGAATCGCAGTCCGTTGACGTCTGTGCACATTATTTTGATCGAATCTTCGAGCCCTTTATTCACTGCCACACTTCTTACTTCATTTTGAAATCTCCTCGGTCCGCCTTCGATCTACACGAATCTCTGAAGATTCATAAAAATGAAAAACGGACATTATCAGGGATTTCCTTGCCAAGTAAATAAGCTCGAACGACGAACTGCGATCGTCAGAATCGCAGCTCGGAATTGTTCGAGCCAATTAACTTCGAGCCTTTTCGCGTTCACTTCGCGCACTTCTAAAAACACTTTGACTACTTAAATATTTCATTTTCGCTTGCGTCCGGGTCTAGAACCACGGGCGCTTGCATTCGAACCCCGGATCCGGAAGAGCTTTCGCGCGTTATTCCGCGAAGGAACTTCCGGCCGGCCCTGCCTACTTAAAACTAGACACACATTCGCTCCGAAAGACTAGTCTACCTCCCTCGGCTTTATTTAAAAAGATGCAACACGTTCTCGCCAACACAATCATTCCACGAATTCCATTCATTCCACCCCGGTGCAAGGGCCTACACTAGGGATAACGTCCCGGGACGCATCCGTCACCGGAGCTTGATCTACCTGTCATAATAAAACACACCTAAGTAATGTACACTTACTGTTTGCGAAAGCTGAAAAAATATTTCATGAATATGATTAGCAGTTTATTCATCTAAACGGGCTAAGGACTCTATTAAATTGTAGTATATGTATGTTTTCTGTAAAAATGTTGGAATATTGAAATAAGATGTAAGAAATAAGAAATGCTCACCTCGAAACTCTAATTTTAAACAGCAGAAAACAATAATGCAAGAATATTCAACAATATATATTTTAATTGTAAGCAATTCTTCGAATCAAAATATTTGATTTAATATTGAAAACCCTGAGGCGTTCTCCGAGTAGAAGCAAAAATACTAAAAACTTCGCAAATTCGCATGGAATATTTACTTCGACCACGAGAACGACCTATCGCGCAAACTCTCATCGCTCCTCGGTAAAATTCAATTCGACGAGTGTTTCTGACAATCTGAACGATGAGAGAGAAATTTTTGCCAGCGAAGTCGGAGGGTCATCCGACTTCAAGACTAATTACGCGAGGTCCAGAAAGATTTCTACCGAATATCGCGAAGGAAACGATGAGAGGCTATACCTGAAATTATTGAAAGCATAGCGAGAAAGTCACGAGCCGAAACCGGTGAGAGCTTCGACTCGTGGTCACCGTGCACAGTTGTCGAAAGAAATGAAAATTACAACCAGTTTTCGGTATCGGTTCGGACCAATCATCCTGCGACATGATCGAAAACCGGAGGGACTCAAAGATATACGAACTCCT
The DNA here is from genome assembly GCA_963678675.1 of Xiphydria camelus. NCBI lineage: Eukaryota > Metazoa > Arthropoda > Insecta > Hymenoptera > Xiphydriidae > Xiphydria > Xiphydria camelus. Next base: position 5,836,034 of record OY783201.1, read on the forward strand.
CTGCGTGATTCCCTTCGTCGAGGCGATGGCGGCTTCCTGAAATCTTCTTGCACTGCCCCCGGAGATCCCTCCACATAGGCCTATTCCACGAAAATCGGCTAACCAAATGCTTGAATTTATTAATTACGATTTGTACGAAACGGACTACCGATTTAACGTGAAATAGGCCTACTCTAGGAGACCGGCGGGACTTACGGCGGCCTCTTCTTTGAAGTCGTCTGCTTCAGCCCCACATTTTGCATCCAACCATCCTTTTCAAAAAGACTGCAAATCTTCGAGGGCTATTCGCGAGGATTACCGATCTCGTCGGACGATCGAGACCTTTTGGTAAAAATAAAGAATGGAACGTATTAACGCGAATGCCAATGCCAAGGACTTCGCAGCCCTTATTTATTTCATTTTAGGGGAAATAAAGGAAATTTTGATAAAAAACGAGATCTTCGAGAAATTGGAAACGTCGAGTGATTTTGAGAGATAACGATATTTAAGATATATAATGAAATACTAATTTTTATTAAATGATTGAAGAATGTTTTTGTAACTTAAAAATTTATATCTCATGTTATGTAACTTAAATTTGAGTATCACAATCTGATTTAAGAAAAAGAAACCACCTGTCGAATCGAGTTTCTGATCAGAAACATAAATTCAACTGGGTTCTTACATTTTAAATGAAATATTGATGCAGGTAGATAAAGTCAGGCGCCTAGATGCAAAACCAGATATTTCCTATATACTTATAAAAAGGAAATATCTGGTTTTACATCTAGGCGCCTCAAGTAGGAGTTATAATAGCAAAAAAATTGACCATTAGGACCCATTCACGTAATATAAAACGATGAAACGACAAATTCAACTGAAAAGCTGAATGATAAACGGCTTTAGAAGAAAAATATTAAACTGTAAGGGGAAAGGGGGAAAATCGCGAGTTTTATGGTGAAAAGGGAGAAGCTTGAAAAAATAGAGAGATAAAAGGGAATTCCTGTAGTAAAAAAGGCATAGATCTATAAAAAATCCTTTAGAAATCCCATACAATTCCTTACGGAAATAAGATATGTATTTGAAACAGCAATTCCAGATACCCACCCATTAAAAATTGAGAAGAATTGATCGAAGTTTATTGGATTCTATGCGTAGATGTAGAAATGAGTAAAATCCCATAAAAATAAATGTCGTTCAAATGGTAATTACCCAATTAGTAATTACCAATAGAATTATGTTTATGTTGGTTATTACCAATGGAATGGCATTAATTTTTATGAAATTCAACTTGTTCTTACATATACGCATAGAATCCCATACATTTCGATCAATCCTTTTCAGATTTTAATGGGCGAATATCTGGAATTGCTGTTTAAAATACGTACTATCACTTTTCCATAAGGAATTTCGTGGGATTCCTGTAGGAATTTATAAGGATCTGTTGGTTCTTTTTTTCAACAACAATAGAGGACACACCGTGAAGCCTGCAATTCTTTCTAAAAAGTTTTCCTAGCTTTTTGTTTCCCAAACGGAGAAAAATCTACGAAGTATCGTCGAACAGGCATTCGTCTACGAGTATTAGCTAAAATTTTATCGGGAAGGCATAGTGCGAGTGCGAGAGAGAGCGTCGACTCAGAGCGTTTGCTCTCTCTCTCTCTCTCTCTCTCTCTCTCTCTCTCTCTCTCTCTCTCTCTCTCTCTCTCTCTCTCTCTCTCTCTCTCTCTCTCTCTCTCTCTCTCTCTCTCTCTCTCTCTCTCTCTCTCTCTCTCTCTCTCTCTCTCTCTTTCTCTCTCTCGCACTCGTACGATTACACCTGTGAGAAATTCCTTCGCTCTTATCACGATTTTTACCGCATCCGGAGGATTTATCCATCGCGCGGTGTTATTTTCGAGCGATTCGCACAACGCGGCATAGTCAGACGATTATATAGATATTCGTTCCGTCGTTTCGGGAGAAAGAGAAATAATGTCTTTATATATATATATATATATATATATATATATATATATATATATATATATATATATATATATATATATATATATATATATATATATATATACCTTATACTGTTACTCGCGCGGCGAGACGAGATTCCGAGCGGGTGAATTCGACACTTCAGAAGCAGAATGCGCCCGGAAAGTCTTCTCCATTTCTTCCCAACGGTTGTCGCCGACTTCTCGATTAAGATTTGGCACGCGAAACCCATTTGTAACGGCTTTAAAAGCGACTTTTTCCACTCACGGGGCGTAGTTCCACTCCAGTCTCCTCTTCGCGTGCCGCCATGCGCGTCTTGGCGCATTCACGGGTTTTTCCCGGCCACCGGCAAGGGCTCAGTGTTAGCCTCGAACCCAAAGCGCGTTGTCGAAAACCTTCATATGAGATTTTATAAATAATTCGATCTTCTAAGAGAGAATAAGCTACTTTAAATTAAATTAAATTATTAAATCTAGTATTTAATGTGAACCACTTGAAGAGTTAGTCCATGTATTGCATTCAAAATTGAGAGAATTACAATAAATAATTCTTTGCAATTCGCACCCGCGAAATACCCTGATCGTTCAAGCAGACTATCCAACTAGTTCTAATATGACATTTTATGAATAATTCGATCTTCTAAGAGAGAATAAGCTACTTTAACTGAGATTTAATTATTAAATCTTGTATTTAACGAATCACTTGAAGTGTTATTCCATGTATTGCACTCAAAATTGAGAGAATTACAATAAACACTTCTTTGCAATTCGCACCCGCGAAATACCCTGATCGTTTAAGCAGACTATCCAACTAGTTTTAATATGGGATTTTATGAATAATTCGATCTTCTAAGAGAGAACAAGCTACTTTAAATGAGATTTAATTATTAAATCTTGTATTTAACGAATCACTTGAAGAGTTAGTCCATGTACTGCACTCAAAATTGAGAGAATTACAATAAACACTTCTTTGCAATTCACACCAGCGAAATACCCTGATTGTTCAAACAAACTATCTACAAAGCTTGCGTGCTTCATTCTCATCGTTATACTCACCATAATTTTTATTTGTCGTCTACGTATTTATAATAACACAAAGTAAACCAAAGTATCTTTAATTGGTATTCTCTAATGTGGTAAATGGCTCGAGTACCGACCAAGTCCGGTCGAAGGTAAATTTCAAGGTCCCTGCAACTGTGCGGTTCTGCCCGGGACATGCTGTACACAACACCCTGGTTACCGCCGATCGCTGTTCTATACTAGACATTCGGAACATGCGGGCAGATGCGAAGGTGTGGACCTGATTATACGACGTGATGGGCCGCGTAACGAGGTGTTAAACGAGGAACGTCGAAACCTCACTTCGAGGGGAGTTAAACAGTTTTCCCGATCAGAGCCCGATCAGAAATAAAACGGCGTTGACAAAGGGGCTCAGACTCCAATTAAATTTCAATGCGAACCCCTTTCTCCAAAGCGACACCGCGGCGAACAAATGCGAACATTATTGCCGGGTCAAGAACGACGAGGAGAAATCAATTGGCGGGAGGTCGCGAATCAGCCTCGTTTGTATCGCGATCAAACGTGACGATTGCACGCGGGAAAGCGAGACTCGATTTACCTATCCATTATTGTTGCGCTGATTCTTTTGAAGTCCACCGCGCCTAAGGTCGCTATGCTTGCACTTCGATTGATAGACGACGCGCGAGTCATGAGGATGATAATTAAATCTAGCGGGGAGAGAAAAATGGTGATTTTCGAAAGTATACCAATCAATACGATAGCGATAGTATACGATTTTGCCCGGGGAAGTTCATACTGATTAGAAGATTACGGGCGAAAACATATTGTCGTACATTCATGTGTCGGAGCTCGATTCGTGTGCCCGGAAAATTGCGAGGATCTATCATTCAATAAAGTGGTATAGTATTCCTTCCGCTTATGTACGCACTTAACGATGACTACCCATAATGAAATAAAAGCTCGATCCATTTGATAGGAGTAGCCGATTCACTTTAACCGTCCATTGTTTTAAGTGACAATTTCGTGTAACCCTCGCATGCCCAATGCAGTCTGAATCGAGTGATTACACTGCGTTATGTGTACGTCAGATATTATAAGTTGGTTATTTATAGAACCTTACAGCCAAAGTAAACCCGATTCCCCAAAGGAAATATGAAATATCAGCGATTTTATGTACGAGAAATTTTAATTTCATCAGAAAATCGCCGATATCTCGATATTCCTTTGAGATTTCTTGAAGAAATTCGACATTTTCGGAATCAGCGTGAAAAAGTACATGAAACAGGGTGGTCCGAAGTTCGATGCCAGAGATTTTTTTTTGTTAAAAATTGAAAAATGTACCCCTTAACTCTTTGTTAAAAATCGAAATCTCTGGAATCGAAATCTACGCTCGACTACCCTATCTGATTTATTTTTTCGCGCTGATTACGAAAAGCATGGTTATAAGGTCGATATCTCGAAGGATTTGTGAGATATCAGGGTTTTGATGTACGAATAATGTTTTATTCTTCAGATAATCGTCGAGATATCTCGATTTTTCTTCGGGAGTTTTTCAATAAATCCGTGATTTTCGAAATCAGCACAAAAAAAATACATCGGATGAGGTTGTCCAGAGTTCAGTTCCTGAGATTTCAATTTTTCCAAAATATTCAATATTCATCAATATACTCAATTTGTTGATGTTTCTCTATAACATATTGTTCAATTGATTCTATAGGTCGGTTGGAGAATCACCACGGAATGGGTGGCTGGCAATTTGGCTTGCAAAGTTTTGCTCTTTCTGAGGGCTTTTGGAGTGTATCTGTCGAGCAACATCTTAGTCTGCGTCTCACTGGACAGGTTTGTATTAAGTCATTATCTCGAAAAATAATACCTCCAATGTTACTCTCTAATTAGAAATTTAATTCCGACGAATGGGATTATTTTTCACCGCGAATAGAATTCCAGTCCCGTACAAAAAACGATGTACCAACTACAGTATCGATATCCGCGGACAAAGGAACGAGTCGCTTTTTTCATTACAAAAAGAGTAGGTTGGAAAAGTGATATCAGACAATGCCTATACATAATGGAGGTGTTTTTCAAAAGGCGTTATTTCCAAAAACTTCGTCTACTGAGGTACAGGTGGCATCACGCTCTACATGACGTAGTGCTACAGTTGCCTTGCTTTCCTGCAAAAATATGCCAAATGGAAATAACGCTTTTTGAAAAACACCTCCACATATAGAGAAAATAACTGAGAGAGAGCGACATATTCAAGGAACGGCTACGAAAAGCAAAATACTGCGCGGATTCTATTTGAATTTTGATTCGAAACTCCCGGCGAGAGTCTCCTTCTCAAAAGATCAAAGTCTCGCAAGGAAATATTTTCCAGGGACTCCAAAGAGATCACGGCAAATTCTATCATAGGGTAATCCATCCACTTCGACAGCTACAGTATATTTGTCTGCACAGTACACTTCGTCCCAGAGAAATATGCACTCTTCGATTATTCATCCCCTGCGAAATGAAGAGGTTTCCAATGTGGAACGAATAAAAGTGACTGCACGAAAGTATTTTCTCTCTTTCACATTTCCTCAGGTATTTTGCCGTCCTACATCCTTTAAAGATGAACGACGCCAGACGCCGGGGAAAACTGATGTTGGCCATCGCCTGGATTTGTAGTGTCATCTATTCCGTACCTCAGGTAGGCCATTAATACTATCCGAACGAGTCGTTATCATCGCCCCAACACGTCGTTAACATTACCTCGACCACTTTGTAACTGTCGACAAGTAAAACCTGCTTCGCAGGCACGATATACGACAAGGTAGACAAACTTTGCGTAACCGCGTTTCTAAATTTAATGTATATAATATGTCAAGTCCCATGAAGATGAAAATTTCAAGTAGAAATATGTCAGGGTTCGCGTATAAGCTGTTATCTGTGAGAATTCCACCCGAATGTGGGCACCAAAATACCTATATCAATTGTGGCATGCAATTCTGGCCCACAAAAATGTGTATTTAAATATCTATACAGGTGTAAATGCACTCTTATACCCGCGAAAATTTTTCGAATTCCCCAGACTGCGTCACAATACACAAATTTCAAATTTGACATTCGCAAGTGCATAGATATATCCCACGGAAAAGCAATATATGAGTCCATTGTAAAAAAAATGAATCAAAGCCATCGCTCATTGAAATGGAGATGAAAGCCAAGTATAAATTAGAAAAAAAAGTAATCAACTTAAGAAAACGAAAGTTGAGTTAGTTGGTGAAAGAACGATTGGCATGCTTCGTCACGTATTCATCTCGTTTCATCACGCGCATAAGCAATTTGGCCGAAAGATAGCGGAAAATTAAATTTTCCAAGATAATTCCGCGAGCACTTCGTAAGCGGCAGCCTCGTAACGACAAACAAAAAGGAGGGTGGAGAAGACGCCACTAATTTGGGGTCGCGCGTATCTGGTGGGACTCCGTTGTGTGACACGTTAAATAATTTATCAAACTTTTATCGCGGTGGGTTTCACTCGATTATACGTCGAAAGTTGACTAGGTGTGAAAGATTGAAAATATATACGCAAATAATATCACAACCGTAATTTCTATTCTATAAAGGCATCCCCTAGAGCATACTCGAAAACAAAATCACATCCTGCGGCGAACACTTTCAACCGCGTTCGCAATAATTGATACTAGAAACGTTCCAATGCCATGTCACGTCGTGGGGAGTGACAGACGACTAATAATCGCTCAAAGGGGGGAAGCGAAGGGGCTGCTAATACCAACGGAAGCACTGCGCCTAGCTACCACCATTTGAACGGAGATTCCCATAAGATTTCGGGGTTACGGCTAACTACCAGCATAAAAAAAGGGGTCAACACTTATTCTTGCGCTCGCGAACTCAGGAGAGAGAAATTTATAAATCTGCACCTACCTTGTTCCCGGGAGTTGTTCCTGTTGGTCGGTCTCGTTTTCCCGTTGCTCCTTCCTTCCTTCTCGGATTCTGTGCGCTAGCGTAGGAGAGGGCCCGGTTGAGAGATTGACGAACAACACTGAGTTTAGGCACTTAGACGGTTTATTTGAACATGAAGATCTGACAGGCTAAACAGATTTTTGGCGAAACACTGCAGTTCGGAAGTTTTCTCGGTACTTCACACTGGACTAACGAGAGGTTGAATATTTTGTGCCCCGAGGGAGGAGATTCTAGCCCTTTTTATTTCCTTCGAGCGGGGGCGGACTCCTATCCCTACTCTAGGGGAGAAAACCTAAGCCGTGCTGAACTCTGTTTTGTTTCTTATAATTACTAGTCCTGGGAAGAATTCGGTCTTGACTTTTCATCTTAATCGCGGGCGGTTAGTTTGGCGATAACCCGCTGCGCTGGAGATTTTACGTATCATTTCCCACGGGGACTTCGTTCGTCGCTGGTTCGCCGCCACGACTCGTCTCTGGTCTGCTTCTTAGAGTTATCGCTTCCCACGGGGGTGTTTGTCGCTGGCTCGCTGCCGCGACTCGTCTCTGCTACTCTTATAAAACGTGACGGAATCGTGATCTGTTTCTTGGGGATCCTTACAGAGCTCGATCTCTGTTTTCTGCCTAATCGCGAACATTCCCTTTGGAGATAGCTGCTACGCCGGGGATTTTGTACATCGCTTCCCACGGGGGAATGTTTTCTGTAGCTTCGCTCGCTGCTATTACTTATCACTATGGTTTCATAAAAACGGCTACGTGAGAACGTGACACCTCCCCCCTTAAGTCTGAACGTTAGGTGAGCCTAACGTGAAGGTTGGGGTTCATATCCCTCTTTTGGAAAAGTTTAAGTTGAATTAGCAATATATATGTATTCGTGTAACCGTGTTTATGAATTATTTCCTTAAAATTGTATCTCGAAAATTTAAAGAAGTTAACAAAAATTTTATATATTTATGAGTTATTAAATTTAATGATTAACGGATTACTAAATTATAGATGATTACAAAAATACATGATTATTATATTGAAAATAAAATTAAGTTGCGATTATAACTGTTTTGTAAAATCAATAATTAATAATTAAATCAGTAATTAAATATATAATGGCTTAGCGTAATTAACAAACAAAAGTGAGCAAAATGAGTTATTAAGGGTATTAATCTGTGGAAGGAATTTACTTGTAGAAAGGAAAAAATAGGAAAGAAAAATTGTAGATAAATAGGATTACAGGGTTTCCTCTTCATTCGCGCTGTCCTCATCATCTGGGAAGCGTTGCCAGTAGGTTAAGAGGTCCCGGACTCGATGCTCGTAAGTCCTAAGGTCCGCCAGCCTCCGAGGTGGATCTGGTGGAGGTGGCTCGATGCGATTCCTCCATTCGTCTTCCTCTTCTCTCTGGGCTTGCTGGTACTTGTATTCTTCGAGGGCTTCATTGTATTCACCCCATATTACTTCCTGGAATCCCTCCATGACGAACTCAGGTTCGTCCCAAGCTTCGTCATCCGGGTATTCCTGGGTGAAGAGTTCTCGGAGGTGGAAGACGTTCTCTTCGAAGTTCCATGTCCATTCCAGATATTGTTGTATGATATGCTGGTGTACTTGTCTGGACGTTGGTTCGTATGGTAATTCCATTTCGATTTCTTGCTGTCTGATTGATCTCTTCAGAAGCGTTTCGGTTTTGTGACTGGCTTCCTTGCGCACTTCGTAAGGTTTTATACCTGGTTGGGATTTGGAATTTGAATTCAGATCTTTTGGAAGGATTTATTTAGGATCGGTTCGTTGATGTTTGTTAGTACTTATTATATAGCGTACATATTACTTTCTATTTGAAGTATAATATAATATCATATATAACGTATGTCCGTGTACGATAGTATCCGTTACTAATTGTATTATTCTAAGTATAAATATAATTCATAAGAATCCCCTGCATTGGCTGTATCGAATGTTAAGAAATTAGACCACATTTTATTCCACGTATTTTCAGCTATTTTATTAATTGTATTTTGTCTAAAAAATTATGTATTGATATATCTTTTTCCTGTAATATACCGGGCATGCGTCTTGCAAAGTTATTAATAATTGTAGGTTTTTCTGCGGGGAACATAATGTGATCTCTTAGGTTTTATAATCTAACTTTATTCTGATTTCTAAGTTCTTATGCTATTATAGGATATTTTAATTGTTTTCTGGGGTTATGTGTGATATTCTTAATCTATTAATATGTACTATTTTTGTATTTTTCTTAATTCTAATTTTTACATTTGTCTTATTTATAATTTCTAAGACCTCATGTGGTCCTGTATATTGATCACTAAATTTCCCTGATTTTATTCCTTTCAACAAGAATACATAATCGCCTACTTTGAATGTTTGAGGATTGATTTTTTTATCGTAGTACTTTTTGGATTTAAACTTTGAACTTATAAGTTTTTCTTTAGCTACTTCCTGAATTTCGTGTAATCTTGTTACTAAATCGATTAGATATCCATCGTATGTCTCTACCTGTTCGTTTTCGCAAATAGGATCATTAGATGGTAGTCTTGCTAATTGTCCAAAAACTAATTCAAACGGTGTATGATCAGTACCTTCATGTATGCTTGTGTTGTAAGCAAAAGTCGCGAGTTCCAACCAATCATCCCATTCTGCATCTTTATTGACAAAATGTTTAAGGTACTCTACTAGAACGTGGTGCGACCTTTCAAGTGATCCGTTTGATTGAGGATGGAATGCAGTGGTTTTAAATTGTTTAATTCGAAATCGTTTTGCTAATCTTTTTAATAGACCACTCAAGAAGTTTGTACCTTGGTCAGTTAGAACTGCTTTTGGAGCACCAAATACACATATAAATCGCTTTACAAAAGCATCTGCTATTATGGACGCTGTTGCATTAGGTAGAGGTATGGCAATACAGTATTTTGTTAGATTGTCTTGGATTGTTAAAATGTATTCGTTATTATTTTTTGATTTTGGCATAGGGCCAACTATATCCATTGAAATTTTATCGAAAGCTCGACCTGGTGTATCGGAAATAATCATGGGATTTTTCGTTTTAACTCTTCTTAATTTTTTCAGTTGGCAACTTAAACATTGTTGAATGAATTTTTGAATATCTACTTTAAGATTTTCCCAATAATATTTTTGTCTAATTCTTTTATATGTTTTTGTAACACCTTTGTGACCTCCTATTGCTGAGGCATGGCCTTCTTCTATAATATTTTTCCTGTCTTTAATATTTGGATATTTAATTATTCCATGACAAATTATTATTTGTGTTTGTGATCCCTGAAAAGCAATTTTGAGTTGTGTTTTAATATCTATCCATGGAATTTTAAGGATTTCTTTTGTTTTTGCAATACTTAGTGACCGTAGCTTTAATTGGTCGGCCTTTTCGCGTAAACTCTGAATTACATTGGTAATATTACTAAAAGTAGTTGTTAATGATTGTTTTTCGATTCCTTCTATTGGTAATGCAATGTGAAAACAATGTCCTTTTTGTATTGAATTAGCAGATCCGACTTGAAGATTTTTAAATTTAGGTAACTGATTTTTTTCTACGAGTGATCTTGAGCCTTCGTCTCGTGGATCACCGTTGCTGGTTACAAAATATGCATAATTATCTTTTCTCATCCAAATTTGGTCTTTGCTTTCTGTAAGATTTGAGTTTAATTGATTTTCTTTTTCAGCTTGATGTAATTCTGTTGTATCATCCTTTTTATTTTCAATAGTATCTTCATCATTTGAAATTAGTGAGTCTAAGCTATCTTCCGATGTGATTGATTCGTTATCAGAAATTATATTACCGTCCTCGTCTATGGGTTGTATAAGGTCTAGATCGTCGTCAGTAATTTTTTTATTTTGGTTTACAGAGTCTTTACTAACAGATCGGTGACTGTTTTTATTTTGTGTACTGTCGGGTTTATATTTCGGAATAATTTCTTTTATTCTTTGGCTCCTTCTGGGTTCTATGGTAATGGGATCTGTTTGTATGTTACATGATTCAGTAATATTTGATTTTTTTGCTTCAATTTGATTTTGAATTCTTTTGCTTCTTCGAAGATTTAAATCTTTTTGAACTATGTTAACATGTTCAAAATCAATAGGATTGGAATGGATTTGAGCTTCTACAGTAAATATTTCTGATGGAGATTCTAATAATTCTTCTTCTGTAAATGGTATACTATCTTTGTTTGTTCTTTCTAAATTTTCTTCGTTAAATGATATTTCCTGTTGTACAGTTAAAATTGGATTTCTGGATAAAGCGTCTGCATTTACGTTTGTTTTTCCTGCTTTATGTACTACATCGAATTCATATTCTGCAAGTTTAACTCTCCAATTAGAAACACGGGAGCAAGGGTCTTTGGATCTTTGAAACCAAACTAACGGTTTATGATCCGTGACTAAAGTGAACTTCCGTCCGTACAGATATGGTCGAAAGTGAGTGACGCTATAGATTATCGCAAGAGCCTCCTTTTCGTAAGTATCGTATCTTCTTTCACAATCTGTCAATACCCTTGAAGTATACGCGATAGGTCGGTCTTTTCCTATCGGTCCTTGCGATAAAATTCCGCCTATTGCATACCCTGAAGCATCTGTTGTAACTACAAAAGGTTTCGTAAAATCGGGATATTGTAATACCGGTGCTTCACATAATTTATCTTTTAGAATATCAAATGCCATTTGTTGTTCGTCTGTCCAATCAAAACTACCTTCCTTTTTTAAGAGATTTGATAAAGGTTTAGCAATTTTAGAAAAATTTTCAATGAATCTTCTATAGTAACCGGCTAATCCTAAAAATTGTCTAACATTCTTTTGATTTTTGGGATTCGGAAAATTTTTAACAGCTTCTATTTTCTTTGGATCTGGTTTTACTCCATCTTCACTTATTATGTGGCCAAGATATGCAACTTCTTTTCGTAGAAATTCGCATTTGTCAGGTTGTAAACTTAATTTTGCTGTTCGTAAACGTTCTATGAGTTTAATGAATTTTTCCCGATGTTCTTCTAAGGAATTAGCATAAATTACGATATCGTCGAGGTATACGAATAATTCAATTCCTTGTAAACCTGTTAGTACGCGATCCATTAGTCTTTGAAATGTTGCTGGAGCATTTTTTAATCCAAAAGGCATGCGATTAAATTCATAATGACCATATGGTGTGGAGAATGCGGTTTTATGGCGATCTTTTTCGCTCATTTTTATTTGATGAAAGCCTGAAGCTAAGTCGAATACTGAAAAATATTTTGCTCTGCCTAACTGATCTAATATATCCACGATATTAGGTAGCGGATAAGAATCTCCTATTGTTTTTTCGTTTAGGGATCTGAAATCTAATACTAGTCGATAACGCGGTTCATCTGAATCGACTTTTTTCTTTTTAGGAACTATCCAAACTGGTGTATTATAAGGTGATTGAGAAGGTTTTACTATTCCACCTTCTAATAATTCTTTGACTTGTTTATCGATTTCTTGTTTGTGAACTGGAGGAAATCTATATTGACGTTTATTAATTGGTAGCTCATCTAATGTTGGAATTTCATGTTTTAGTACGTCTGTTGCTTCTAAATAATCATCTTGTAAATGAAATCTATCCTCACTTATTTCGATTAAATATTCAACTTCTTTTCTCTCTTCTTCGTTTAAATGATCTAATCGTAATAATTCTTTTATTTCTTTTATTCTTTTTATTTTTTTATTATGATCTATTTGCCGAACACTTTCTGAATTATTAATAACATTTTCTGTTATTTTATTTACTTCTTCTATTCTATTAAGGTCTTTTAACGCGATACTGTGATCTGTCCGTTTATTTGCCCTAGAATAGGTATTTTTTTCATTATTTATTTCTTCTATTCTTTTAAGGTCTTCTAACGCGATACTGCGATCTGTCCGTTGATTTGCTTTAGAATAGGTATTATAATTTGATTTGTTTGTTTTAATATTATTATTGACTTTATTATTTAATTTTTCCTCGTACGCGTATAGCTCTAACGTCGGGATTAAGATTTCAATTTCTTCATCAGTAGTGTTAAATATTTTTAAATAAGCTTTGCCGTTATTATTTGATACTAACGTTTCGCCGAGATATATTCCGTCGCTTACTGTTAATCGCGGTATGTATCCTTCTTTTAAATTCGTAGGTTTTAATCGAATATAAATTGTTGAAATTGCCCTTGCCGGTACAACAATAGTTTCTGCAGTCTCGAAAGGGACGTTATGTCCTTTAATTTCCAAACAATTCCCTGCATAATTAATCTTAGCATCATTATCTATAAAGAAATCTGAGCCTAGTATACCATCTTGTTCGATCGGAAAATCATCCGGTACTAAATGAAAAAAGGTATTGCAACCTAAGACATTTATTGAGATTCGGCCTAAGGTCGTCACCTTGTGGGCTGTAATCCCGCTTAACTGGATGATTTCACTATGATCTACTAAATTTGAGGCACTATTAACTCTTTGCTTTAAAAGATTTGGACCGGCTCCTGTGTCAAGCATTAGGGTTACCGGGATACATAGATTAGCAGGGGCCACGCGAACTGTTGGAACGCGACTTCCTTGACTGAGATTTATTGTTGATGAACGGATATTAGGTCTTGAATTGGGTGTATTGGACGCGTTTGAATATTTGATTTCGTTCCCCATGCCGCGTCCTGTAAAGGGGAACTGTTGGAGTTTCCCAATTGTTGAACTTCCTGTATGTGTTGTGAATTATTTTTTTGTCTTTGAAAACATTTTTCTACGGTATGATTAAATTTTCCACAATAATCGCATTTTATTTGAGGTCTATTTCCGTTATTAAAATTTTGACTTGAATTTTGATTATTTATTATACTCCTGCAAACGCTTGCTTTATGACCCGTTTTTCCGCAAAATTGACATACATTATCATTTAGGAAATTTTTGGAGCGTTGTCGACAGTCATTCGTCATATGGTTATTTCGTTTACATATCTGACAGAACATTTGCACTTTAGTATCACGGAATAGTGACCGACAATTATTTGCTATATGGCCTTTTCGATTACAAATTTGACAAATAGGAGTTTCGGTTTGAACGATATTTATTTTCTGTAACCGTGTTCTACAAATATCCGCGGTGTGATTTCTTTTGTTGCAAATTTGACATTTGGTAGTATTTTCAGTTTTTCCTAAATTTTCTTTCGTATATAATTGACAGTGATCTGCTGAATGACCTACTATATTACATATTTGACATTTAATGCTTTGGTTATTTTGATCGTTTGAACTTTGTGGTCCTTTACCCCGCATTTGTTCTACGCGTGTTAAAGTTCGTTCAAGTTCTACTGCTTTAATTCGAGCGCTTTTAAGGTCTTGTACATTTCCCATATTACACCTTATGTCTGGATTTAAACCGCGAATAAAATATTTTAATAAATCTTTGTTTACTTCAGCTCTGAAATTTTCATCAATTTTACGATTTTCTATTCTATGGCCGTCAGTGATTCTTTTGGCTAGTTCTCTGGCTCGATTTAGATAAGTTATAACATTTTCATTTTTGTATTGGCAAATGTCGCTTAATTCTCCGTAATATTGATGTACGGTTTTTTCTGGGGCATAAATTTCTTCTAAAAATGCTGTTAATTGTTCTATTGTATTTAATGTTTGTCCAACACTACAGCGTTTCGCTTCACCAATTAATTTTGTAAGAATTAGTTTAACTAAGTCAGATTCTGATTCTGGTGGTAACATATTTTTCGCTTCTTCGCATGCTTCGAGAAAATCGCCTAAAGGTATATTTTGGCCGTTAAAACGAGGTACAATTTCTATAGCAGTTTTAAGGGAAATTTTTTGATTATTCGCCATGATTGTAGCTTGATTCGAATTATTTGATCTACTACTACTTGGATGATTTAGGTCTATTACTGGAGTGTCAAAATGTAATGCTTGTGCAACTGTTTCAAGTGTAGTTTGTTCCGTTAAATTTTGTTCTTGGGGGAGAGTGGCTGTACTTTTTGGACTTTGTCCTTCTGATATGCTAATAAAGCTCCCGCTGGAATCGCTGGGAATTCGAGGAGGAGTGTGGGTTACTTTAGGTTTACTCGTAATATTTAAAAATTGTACATTTGTTTTTTCTGTAATATTCTTTTTAGATCTAGTATTTTTAGAAGGATTATCTTCAGAATCTGACATAGTATTTAATCATTTTATGAAAGGTTTTTTTTTCGATTGAATGATACGATAAGTTTAAAAATAAGGCAATTGGTAGTTAGCTGTATTTAGATTCGACAGGTCAGTTCGGATAGCACCAAGCTAATTTAGGAATTGAACCTAATATCCGGTACTCTATGCGAGCAAATGATCGGAACCTTCCGTATAGTGGGAATCGAACCCACGATCTTTCTGACCAGACTCGGCCGATGCACCAAAAAGGCGTTGTCACGTCGTGGGGAGTGACAGACGACTAATAATCGCTCAAAGGGGGGAAGCGAAGGGGCTGCTAATACCAACGGAAGCACTGCGCCTAGCTACCACCATTTGAACGGAGATTCCCATAAGATTTCGGGGTTACGGCTAACTACCAGCATAAAAAAAGGGGTCAACACTTATTCTTGCGCTCGCGAACTCAGGAGAGAGAAATTTATAAATCTGCACCTACCTTGTTCCCGGGAGTTGTTCCTGTTGGTCGGTCTCGTTTTCCCGTTGCTCCTTCCTTCCTTCTCGGATTCTGTGCGCTAGCGTAGGAGAGGGCCCGGTTGAGAGATTGACGAACAACACTGAGTTTAGGCACTTAGACGGTTTATTTGAACATGAAGATCTGACAGGCTAAACAGATTTTTGGCGAAACACTGCAGTTCGGAAGTTTTCTCGGTACTTCACACTGGACTAACGAGAGGTTGAATATTTTGTGCCCCGAGGGAGGAGATTCTAGCCCTTTTTATTTCCTTCGAGCGGGGGCGGACTCCTATCCCTACTCTAGGGGAGAAAACCTAAGCCGTGCTGAACTCTGTTTTGTTTCTTATAATTACTAGTCCTGGGAAGAATTCGGTCTTGACTTTTCATCTTAATCGCGGGCGGTTAGTTTGGCGATAACCCGCTGCGCTGGAGATTTTACGTATCATTTCCCACGGGGACTTCGTTCGTCGCTGGTTCGCCGCCACGACTCGTCTCTGGTCTGCTTCTTAGAGTTATCGCTTCCCACGGGGGTGTTTGTCGCTGGCTCGCTGCCGCGACTCGTCTCTGCTACTCTTATAAAACGTGACGGAATCGTGATCTGTTTCTTGGGGATCCTTACAGAGCTCGATCTCTGTTTTCTGCCTAATCGCGAACATTCCCTTTGGAGATAGCTGCTACGCCGGGGATTTTGTACATCGCTTCCCACGGGGGAATGTTTTCTGTAGCTTCGCTCGCTGCTATTACTTATCACTATGGTTTCATAAAAACGGCTACGTGAGAACGTGACAGCCATATGGCCTTTGAACGAGCCAATACACAATTTGTCAAAAGCAGGTGGCTATTGTCCTCCATTAAAACACCCTTTGTTCGAAATCGTTGGTTCAGCGAAACCGATATCATCAGGAGCGCACATTTATGTACGTGACACGTGCGAGGGAAGAGCCACTTTATTGCATGCTAATAAAGCACTTTTAAAAAAGAGCTTCGTCCGAATCCACTCTTGCTATTCAATACCTAGCCCAAGGCGAAAATGCTTTCACCCAACAAAGGGGATGTATCGATCTCGAATACAAGATCTTCCTTGAAATAGATACATATCATCTCAGGCCAAAGAGCTAAAAGCTCCTTTGTACCTAAAGCTTCCAGCTATCTTATATCGTATCGAGTGATACAGCGAGCAAAGACTCATTGTTTTGGACAATGTAAGTCGGAAGTTTCTGTACGAATAAATATACTATCAACGGAACAGAGGATGTTTTCAAGCAGCAGTGATTATCCTCTTTAATTTCCGGATACGCCAATTTCTGTCGCTATCGATTGCCATTAGCCGAGCAGCGTCGGCCTATTTCTCGTTTCATTACTCACACATCACCTTCCTACCCACGCAATAAGACCTAATTAAACCACTTCCTATCTAGTCAAGCAAACAACTCAATTATACCACTGACGATTGGTTGTTACAATCGTCGATCAATTTGAAACGTATTATAAATTTGCCGTAATGACTTGCTAAAGCTATTTGCATTTAGCTATCAAAAATTGCTATCTATCGAAAGCAATATAAAATAATTATCAAATTTTATGAAAACCGTGTACAGAAACAAGTAAGAGAAAAGTACTCTAGTTAGCTTGCATTGTCTACCCTATTGAGAGAGTGAGAAGTTTGAAAGCTTTGCCATAAATCTAAAAATATACGCTGTGGCTCGTCGATGAATAATGCACGAGTGTAGTATACGATGAAGTCACTCGCCTAAATATCAAAGCCAGGAATATATGTATGTACATAGCGCAATACAATCTGGAGGGTCGTATTCGTTTGCGACGTTTGAAGAGGATATGGACAAAAACGACAGACTTTAAATCCAAAAAAAATTCGATATCCGTACGATCTTTTCACTGTGGAATAGATTTTTATCCCAAAATTCCTAGGAGTTTTTGCTCTACACTGAGAAAAAAATTGATCGAATCGATTTATTTGATTTGAATTATTTCAAGCAATTAAATATTTTCTTAATTTAGGTAATTGCGTTCAATCCAATACGCGCTCATTCAAAACTAATATACGTTTAATCACTATATAAGTATTATAGATATTTAGTTGCTACAACTTAACATTTTTAGTCCGCCATATATGACTATTTATATGCAATTGGACCAAGTAGTTTTGTAGAGTGTGCTAATATTAACTCAAATTGATTATGCTTATACTTGCTGTGAATAAAAGAGTATTTAAATAAACACGATTTCCTTAACTTAATTGTGAATTTTGTTGTTGAGACTAATTTAAACCAACTAAATCTTTCAACTAAATTTTGTTCTCAGTGTATTTTCCGTTTCATTTCCACTCTCCGAAATTGAAAAAAAAAAAAAATTCCTAAACCTCACGTCAGATGATTAACGCAAAAAGAATCAAAGAAGCGATATTTATCAATTCAGAAATAGCTTCATTAATTTCCATTTCTTGCTTAAAAACGAATGACTTCGAGTATAAGCAAACCAATTAAATGGATAGGGTGTCGGCAAGAAATCCTCCGACAACTTCTATGCACCGAAATTAAGTCCATACCATATGACCCTTCATTTTTCAATATTTAAATAATAATACGT
Source organism: Xiphydria camelus (assembly GCA_963678675.1). Classification (NCBI taxonomy): domain Eukaryota; kingdom Metazoa; phylum Arthropoda; class Insecta; order Hymenoptera; family Xiphydriidae; genus Xiphydria; species Xiphydria camelus. The sequence goes on from OY783201.1 coordinate 5,854,208, forward strand.
TCATCTGTGCACGAACCTTTGCAGAGCTTCATCTTCCACGTGGACACGCACCCGCTGTATCCGGAATTCCAGCAATGCGTGACGTATGGCTTTTTCATCTCAGAATTGGACGAGGCTGCATACAATCTCTTCGGCATCCTGGCCGTGTACTTCATACCCCTCATCATAATTTGCTGGGTTTACTTCAGAATCCTCTGCGAAATCATCAGTAAAAGTCGTGAAAGTAAGGAAGGGGTTTTTGGACGGTCGAGTCAATAAACATAAAATTAAACCGGGATAACCATTTTGTTTGTACGTTTCAGCGACTATCAAATCGAACAGTAGTGGAACGTTAAACAGTACTGATACCAGTGGCAGCAGAAGTCGTCTCAGACTTAGACGATCCGACATGAGCAGCATAGAAAGAGCTAGGAGTCGAACATTAAGAATGACGATCACCATAGTTGCTGTTTTTATTCTGTGTTGGACACCTTACGCCGCTATGACTCTTTGGTGAGTTGACACGATACATGTATTAAATAAATGAGAATATTTAAAAACCGACGATATGCTAGCAGCGTATGAAAAAGCGCGTCAAATAATGGGATTGAGACATGAAAATTTTGTTTCTTATGGAAAAATAGTTTACGTTTAGACTGACACTTCCGTAAGAGGATTTTGCTTAAAGATCATTATTTCCATAGTTATTAACGAATTAAGAACAGTGAATTCAAACGGAATACGAAAAGGAAATGACATAGATGTGCTCATCAGTGCCGTATTCAAATATCTTCTTACCTTCGGGTAATGGAAATTTTTGTTACTTATAATGAAGTCTCAATTTTTATATAGAACGTAGTATATATTGATAAATGGCTATGCGTGTAAAGTGTAATTGATAAAAGATCGCGCAGATATGAAGAAATGCGGTTTTAAGTTGTCTACATGAACGAGGGAGCATCATTTTAAATGTTACGAGCCTGAATTCAGCGAATGGATTGAGCGTCTGCTGTCTACTTGCGATGTGTTCAACCAATTTTAATGCGTCTATAGCCGCCTTTGAAATTCAGCACTTCAAATTGCATTTTGACGTTAATTAACGTTATTGAAAATTGAGAAAACAATTTTCCATTGAATATCAATGAACATAGAACGTATTTACATGGTTAATTAAACAATTTTTTCCAAATGTCCTAACCCCATTCGTCAATGGAAACGAGAGGATTGCTCTTTCGATACACGAAATACTCCTTTCGTACGAGCCGAAGCTGTAATTTTACTTACATTACTTTTCGCGTTTACAATTGCGATTTTTCCCAGTCGGTGTGAGAAAACTCATGCAAGGTCAAATCGACCAAGTCGGTCGTGCGAGAAGGCCTGCGAATGCGATACAAATGCCGGCGCAATTCTAAACTTGTCGAACGAGAAAGTTCTTGAAGCGTAGAAAAGCTTTTATGAATTCTGCTGGTTTACGTTAGTGATTTCAGTGGCACTTGCCGATTAACGGATACTGTTTGCATAGAACCGCGTACTCTCGATGAAATATATAGTGATACGCGCGAAGAAATGTTACTGAGGCTCCCTAGCAAAAAGTAAAAAGTAACCGGGGCATTTTCAGACACCCATACAGCGATCTATTCTCCTGAAAAGTTGATAAATATTTATTCAGGCTTACCACTACGCTTCAACTCAGCCATGAAGTATTTTTCGTACACATTTCACCAATTTATCGTTCTTTATAACGGCCGCGAACTCTTCGATACATCAGCTGCCGACTTCTTTAGCGTCTTCCTTCGAACGACGAATGCGTCCACCAATGGGGTGGCGCCACTCAAACTCTCGACATCTCACGTGATCGAAGCTCGTTTGAAAGTTTCTCGGTGCGAATAAATCGTCGTATTCGATTTAACAGATCTTTGTTGATTAAGAGACCCTTGCTTGGGGATTCCATATTTAGATACATAATCGACTGTAAGAGTGTCAAGCTCGTTGATATACGGCTGCAGAATGCACTTTTCATAACGGCAGTGGGAAATTCCCCCACCAATGGTGTGGCGCCACTTAAACTCTCGACATCTCACGTGATCGAAGCTCGTTTGAAAGTTTCTCGGCGCGAATAAATCGTCGTATTCAATTTAACAGATCTTTGTTGATTAAGAGACCCTTGCTTGAATTCCATATTTAGGTACATAATCGACAGTAAGAGTGCCAAGCTCGTTGATATACGGCTGCAGGATGCACTTTTCATGATGGTAGTGGGAAATTCCTGCGCGAATCCTTTGGTGTACGGCAGCTATGTCGTGGATTTTAAGAAGGAATGCTGCAGATGCTTCGGCTCGAACGGTTCGTCGTCCAGAACCATTATTAAACGTCCTATTCTTAAAGCAGGTAAATAATACTGAGTTAATTTTATTATTGCAATAATGTTCACTTTTCCTGCATGGGCACATTGAAAGATGACAACGAATAGATAAATCTTTTTAAAGAAACACCCTTTTTTTTTATATCGAACCTTGCCAGCATGGTCCTTAAACCTTTTACGCAAAAAGGCTACCGAGACCTCTTCCTCTTTTTTCTTCCTGCGATACCATTATACCGATATCGTTATCCTGTGTTTAACTGGCGCCCGGGAGCCACGTTGGTTCTAACGACTATCAAAAGAACTGCTAAAAAAAATCATGAGGCGCTTCTGTTGCAGGACAGCAGAAAGTGGAAAAGGTACCCCCGGGCGTCGGTACGTTCCTTGTACTTCGCGTTCAGCGTGCCGTGCATGACCTTCTTAAAGGTTCGTATTGCCATATTTACCGCATGATTCCTCCGCTTGAGATTTCGAGGAATGATATTTATAGTCGAATCCTAACGGAGAAGATCTCTGGAGTCGTCTCAGGATTCTCTTGCTTTTGGACACAGAACTATCAATGCCGATATGAGAATCATCTCCGCATTACGACTCCATACACATAATGCATAATGAATGCATAATTCATAATGAATTACGGGTGCCATTAATACATCTGCTCTCTGTCCAATTTTCTAGTAGGAAGCAGTCAGACGAGATGTACAGTAGTTTGCGCGGCCAACCTGGCTCCAGCATCCAGTCCTGAGAAGACGACTCCCCCGCCAACGACGATACCGCAAAGAATGTCTCTTTGCGAAATGGTTAGTAACCGAATTTTCTATTGCGCAGCGATCATTCCGATTATTCCAACGTCACGCCCAGTCATACTAACGAATCAATAATTAATCACTGACGATCGAGTGACATAGCATTCTTCCAAAGCTTGATCCCTGACCCAGAGCTACAAACTTTCGCTCGTTCGAGTAAAGTTACGTTACATAATACACAAGTTCGCTCTATAAAATTAAGACCGACAAAAAAATGAAAGGTTTCCAGACTCGCACCGGCCGGATTGACAAACTATGAAATACAGTTATTTGTAGAAACGATAACATTTTATTAATATTTCTGTTTAACAAACTTAGAAATATATTACTCTCCGGGTGTCACAGCAAATTTTCAACGGTCCAAAATCAATTGACCGAGACGGTGTCGCGTTCGGGAATGTTTTTGATCTCTTCTGCCTCCTCCCTCATTTTCTTACGGAGGGCGCGACCCCGTATGTTGAGCATACTCTTCGCCACGAGCCAAATCGCTCCCCTTTCGCAGACACAACGAAGCGCGTCAATGAAACCCACGATTAGGAAGTGCGGCGGATATCCCGTCGTCCGCGATTCGATTCCCACAGTCTTCAATGACATTTCGACGAACCGCTCAGGCGTCGGAGCCATCCAACTGGGTCTCCTAGAGATGAACGAATAATATTGTAATTATGAGAAAGCACCGTTCCTCTTGCTGCACTTTGTCTTCGGATTTATAATGCAATTATCATTTGAGCATTCTTACTTGATTTTCGACATTTTCGTGGCTACCGGTCCTGGCAGCACGCACTGAACGGTCACACCCCTTGGCGCGGCCTCGGCGGCCAGATCAGCGCTTAATTTGTCGACGTAAGCTTTGCTGGCACTGTAAACCGCAAGGTAAGGACTGGGCATAGCCGCCGCGGTAGAGCTGATATTGATGACAATCCCCCTTTGCCTCTCCATCATTCCCGGAAGAACTGCTCGCACGACACCGGTCATTCCGGCTACGTTCAACTGTAAAATTTCCGCCAACGTCTCTTCGGAAACGTTGATGAATATCTCGGGATGATCGTAGCTCCTTCCAGCATTATTTATCAGAACTCCGACCTGAAATGTTTGATAGACAGTGAGATCGATAATGGAAGCTACAATGTACCTAGAACTCCTCGATCGGTTCGAATCCCTCGTACCTCGAGTTCTTCGATAGCCTTGGCGATTTTCGCATACACCGCCTGACCCTGCGTCAGATCAGCCTCCACTAGGCGAGTGTCCACCCCGAATTGTTGCTTGATCTCCGCCGCGACTGCTTCCAGCTTCGATTGAGATCTAGATACCAGCACCACGTCCAATCCCTTCGCCGCCAAAGCTTTGGCGAATGCTTTTCCGAGCCCGTCTGTCGCGCCCGTTATCACGGCCCATTTTCCCTGTGAAGCGACATCGATTCCAAGGCCAAGAGACGGTGCTATGAGTTTCTTCCAAACGACCAGGCTGACTCGGATTATAACTCTTAAGCCGATCGCAGCTACGATCACCAGAGCTATCTTCTCCCAGTAATTTAGCGGCATTCTGTTGTCGTAAAAGAACATCATTTTAACGCTGCTACCCCGTTCCTCGCCGCACCCTTAGCCCTCTATATTGTCCGAGAAAGCTACGTTTGCCGCAAATGCGAATGGCACTAATATAATCACAGTGAATAATTCTATAAATACAGTGTACTTTACTGCAACGCGAGGTCCGTCGCGAACGACCGATCGAAAGTCACTATCTGCCCTCGGTCAAATGGATAGCGCTATCAGCATATGCTCGGCGCTACCATCGTGTGTGTGTGAGCCACGTGATATATCTTTAAGTTTGTAGTTATAAATATTTCACTGGCACGTGGGAACTAATTAATTTTCATTTATCATTGTCTTTCGAGCGCGACCAATAAGGCTTTCAGAAGCTTCAGTAACAGTAGACTTTGAACGTTCACTGTAGACTTGAATGGAAAAATGAGCCTGATTAAATCGATACGTGAAAAGCGACGACGCGAAGGAAACAATTCGAATTCAATTAGACTCTTGACAGTACGACGCGAAGGAAACAATTCGAATTCAATTAGACTCTTGACAGTATTGCTAGCGACTCGGAGAGAAAAAAGTATCTCAAGTCGTTCGCTCGAAGGAAAAACTAGAGCACACGGATCTTCGTGCGATATAACGAGTTAAATGTCACTCCGAGTAAGACACGGTATAGACTTCTGTATGTTCTGGCGGGAAAGTAAAATGGTTCAAAAAAATGTCCAATCGGGAAGACGATATAATGCAAGTATTTTCATCCTTCGTGCGATACCTCATAATCTGAGCAACGCGGAAAGTGATGTCGTCTGTAATATAACGATAACCGGCAATACACCCCCTACGTTTCACCAATGACGATCGATACTTTAAACCCAATCACTCACCCGACGCTGACATTCGAACGGTGCAGTTATCACAGCGCTTCTCCGCTCCCTAGGATGTGCTTATTAACGACGGGGAGGCTGATCAACGGAACGTGACACGCGACGGGCCCCAGTGACTATCACTGACCAATCTTTCGCGGCTCTCGCCCGTCTACACCACGCGAGGAAGCGACGTCGGTTTACCCCGAGCACGCCAAAACCCGCGGTCGATGCCCGGCTTCCGATGCGCGCGCGCAATGTCAGGGCTCGGCATTCCCCCTACTTTCGCCGATCGCCGCGGCCTGGCTCTTTCTTTGGCACACTTACTCCGGAGCGGGTACCTCTGAAACTAGGCTATTTAATTCAGAATGAGAAATAACGATGCTTCGCGTGATACAAACTGCGATGCGTCCGCAACTGGCGCACGGAAAAAAATAGACGATTAAAGGCGAGGGTACTGACTTTTAAGAATTCGAGTTCATCGACCTATGAGACAAATCGATTCTCGGTACAACGATTGTACAATTTCAAAGCATTGAAGATGTTTTATGATGTGCAGATTTAGATCTAATTTAAATAAATGTATATACCTACCCTTCGCTAGGATCGCTGCGACTGATAACGTTGCACCCGGCGCGCCATTCTCCATATCCATTATAATGTCCCAGATCTCCATGGGTTCCATTTACTAATGCACGGGTAAACGGTACTCGGCGTGTGTTTTACGCGTCGATATCTCTCGCCTACTCTCCCTTTTTCGTGCGATTTCTTTTCAACCGCGTCCCGCTTCCTCGATCCGCTGGATGAAACGTTCACTTGCGAAGGGAGAAAGAGACGGAGCGATGCGTATACCGTTGCCCGGCTCAGTCATTGGCTTTGGATCGTCCTTCTTCTTTTATCTTCGGTTCAACCGGCCTCTACCTTGGCCTCGCGCGGTCAGTAGGTCAACATATTCAGCGTGCCAGCCTTCTGGGAGCCCTCTCGCTTTTCGGCAGGTCCCGTTTCCTCGTACTACTAGTAATCGGCGATGCGTGTACTCTGTCCTGTTGAAAGGAAAAGAAAACTATATTAGCATTCTCTTTACTTTCTTTTATCGTCCTGGAGTCACCGCTAAGCAGTAAAAAGCACCCGTCGAAATCACAGTACTGGCAGGATATCTTCGTAGCACGAATTGACAAAGTTCTCGCAGAACAATGGGTACCTATTCGATGAAATTGTTTTTCAGAATTCCGACATCGTGAAGAATTTCCAAGGATTGCAAAGCAACGGCACCTGTGCAAAGTGAATTACTTTCACAGCTACCAAACGACCTGCTCCGCAAGAGAAGATACTCGGCATCGAATGAAGTTCCTCTTGATCACATACACGGTAGCTTCCGAATTCACGAACAAGCTCTCGCGATGATCTTAAAACGCTGTAGAACCAGTATTACATTGAGAATCGCACGACGCTTTCCCGAAGAAAGTTGTATGGTTTAGTTCCTCGGTTTCTCTCGACGATCATTTGATGTCCGTGATTCTTAGATATTCCTGTATACTGTTTTATACGCTAAATTAAATAACGCGAATGTCTATCCATATTGCACGATGTATCTAAAGGAATATTCGCTTTCTAAGAAGTTTCGGTATTTGAATTTCTACTCGAGCGAGAATGAAATTGGACATATAATTGTTGAATAAATGTATACACGGAAGACAGTAAAATAAAGACACGTAATCACACTTTTCCCCAAACAAATTTGCAAGAAAAAAAATTATATTTTTGTAAGTAGACGTCATTTCTTTTTAGGCGTATATACAATAATAATTACACGGACGAGATATTACTAATATATTATCTCTAACGTATTTGAACATTGTTCGATGAAGTGTGACGTCTTCAACGTGGTTGTGAGTCTTCCTACTCAACATACAGGGATATTGTAAGCTAGCTTTATTACTTCAAAATACCTCTTGAACCATTTGATGAACATTAACTAAAGAATTATTATTCACATAATAGCAGGACTATTGGATTTTCTTTAGTCAGAATTCGATCTATTGTTCATGAAATCGATCGAGAGATATTAAATTTTAAAGTCGTAAAATTAATTTCTAATCACCTTGTACATACGTGCTTGTAGATTTCGCGGTTTCTTAAGAGATCTCCTTTAATGAATTAAACGCAGAGAATTAATGAATTTATAAGTATGTTTAAAGTGTAAAAATTTTGTCATAGATACTTAAATCAGATTTCCTATATTCGAGTTGAATATTATAGTAACGGTAATACGTTGTATATCTGTAGGAATAGAAATGAAACGAGTTCCATTTGAATCGACATCCAGTTTTTAGTTGCGATTACTATGAATATAAACGCGATAATGTGCACAAATGTTTGACGAGTTTAGATGTGATTACCCTATTATCTTCTCTCGTTATTCGTCAGAATAGAAAAAAAAATGGAACAATTGAAACAAGGAGAAACTAATTGCTCGATCAATGGCTTGTCGTTAACATTAAAGATAGCTATTCTATTTTTGTTTAAATCAATTTTGGATTGTTATGCCTATTGTGTAAATCTATTTTAATACCAGGCGATAAGATTCGACGTATTTTTAAATGTCTTGCTGTAAGCATGAGTATAGTATCCGTTATTAGCGTAAGAAACGACATTTTTTATACATTTAAAGCCGGAAGGTATTAATGTTGAATGCAGAAAAAAGTGTTCGTTTCGTCGAAGGACTATAAATTTGAGAGTGGGTCAAAGTATGAAATTGCCATTCAGTCAATCGATATTATGCTTCACGACGCCATACAAAACTAACGTAAAAATTAATTCGAAAAACCATTCGCGTTTAGAAACTACAGATGATTTAAGCAGGGTGCAAATGTTTAAAAAATGAGTTACCTTATCAGGAACTCTTTATTTGAAACACCTGCTTGTTAATCTGCTGCAATTTAATTCTAATCGGGGATGGGACTTTCAACCCTTGTAGTTAGTTGGTTAATATCATAGTAAATAATTATCTTCCACATAAACGAACGCCTTTCCATTTGCTCTGGATTTACAACAAGGAGTTTATCGGGAAGCTAAATATTTATCGTGTAAGAGAGATCAACTCGTACTTAAAACACCAGTTGCCATCAATGATTAATGCATCATTATTATGTACTCTATGAAGATTACTGGCTTCACGTGTTAACATTATAAAAATCAACCGATAAAAACTGTACCCACAAATAAAGTATTTTCCTCGTAGCCCACAAAGCCTACTTTTCTCTAAAAGTCTATTAACGCACTTTCTCGCTTGAGGAATGTGTTATGAACATTATTTGCAAATGCAGTACGATTACTTTTTCTAAATATTGAGAGCGAAAGTGATTAAAGAAATGAATGGAAAAATAAGTAAAAACATTTATGATTCTTTTGCATACCAATTTCGTCAACGCTACTCCGCTTCAATCTCCTCCCCAGGAACCTCGATTTCAGCATGCATCAAATCCATTGTCATCAGCAACTTTTCTTTATTAACTCGCTTGCCCTTCTCTCCAGTTTTCACGACTTCCCTCCCGAGCATCATCATTTTATTGTGATGGGCCTGGTGGACTGTCTCCAAGTAGAAACGTCGCCAGAGCAGAGCATTGGTATCGACAGATTTTGTCCATATGCTCCAGTCGCCGCGAGTGATGGTCTTATCCTTCTTCTTTTCTGCCTCGCCGATGGTATTATGAATCCAACTTCCCCACGCATCCGCCCTCTCCATGACAGTATCTATCCATCTCGGCCAATCTCTGATCTCAATCGACTCGACTTCAGGCGGATTCTTATCCATAAACAAGACTTCCGACTCCGTAAGAATATTTTTCAACCAAGCAGCAATTTTGCCAGCCATAACGTCTAAGACGTCCTTCAGATTTTCGGTAAGCAATGTCGGATCCTCGGCTTTTATTACGTTCGCAAACTTCTCGTAAATGTCTCTTTGAATACGATTCTTGACCAAGTCGTTCTCGTCGCTCTCCTGCACCTCCTCCAACATACCGTATAACGTATCTAATATTCTACCGAAAGTAACGAACGGAATGTCTCCTTTTAATTGTCCTCCGAAATCGCCAACATGATCGACAGCTTCGCTCGGACCCAATTGCTGTATTTCTCGCTCCCGTTCCTCTCGTTTTCTTCTCTCCTCTTCCTCTTCTCTTCTCTTCTTCTCTTCTTCAGCCTCTTTCCTCTTCCTCTCTTCTTCCGCCCGCTCAGCTTCGGCCTTCTTCAATTCCTCGTCAACTTCCTCAAGTTCCTTTTCAACTGAAGCTTCCTCCTCCTCTTGTGCCTTCTGGGCTTGTGCTGCTTCTTCCTCCAGTTTCATTCGCTCTTCTTCTTTCCGTTTCTCAGCCTCTATTTCCTCTTGTCTTTTCTTCTCCGCCTCCTCCGCCAATCTAGCGTCTTCTTCTTCTTGTTGTCTCCTGGCCTCTTCCTCTTCTGCCTGTTTTTGTCTTTCCGCCTCTTCCGCTTGTCTTTGTCTTTCAGCCTCTTCCGCTTCTTCAGCCTGCTTTTGCCTTTCCGCTTCTTCAGCTTGTTTTTGTTTCTCCGCCTCTTCCGCCTCCTTTGCTTGTCTTTCCGCCTCTTCCGCCTCTTTTGCTTGCCTTTCCGCCTCTTCCGCCGCCAACTGCTCAGCTTCTTCCAATTCTTTTTTCTTCCTTTCATCTTCCTCTAATTTTCGTCTCGCTTCTTCTTCTTCTTCGTTCGATTCATCCTCTTCTCTATCGATTTCCTTTGATGCTTCTTCAGTCGCTTCTTTTTCTTCTGTCTCCTTTTCTTCTTCCACTACCGGTTCCTCCTCCTCCTCTTCGTCGTCGATATCCGTGTCTTTTGTCGGGATGTAATCCGGTCTCAGATCATCGTCCTCCTCTTCAGTTTCTTCTTCCTTCTCTAAGCGTAACCTTTCGAGTTCCTTCTCCAATTCCTCTTTATGATCCTCCGCGACTTCGACGAGTATTCCGGATATCCAACACGCTATTATATCGGCCAGGAATCGCATTTGTTGTGATTTACGATCCTCTCCTTCGATGGGCGTGTATTCCAATGAGAAGCTCAAACGTCTCAGCACGACCTCGGCGATGTCCTGGAACTCTTCCTTGGGAATCGGACAACTCCACTCAAGTATACTCCTCACGAAACGCTCCGCCATCAAATATTGGCACGTTACCGCAGCCTCGTCCAGAGAAGACGAAGAAGGTAGTTTATTCAGCTTTGGTTTCGGCCGCGTTTTGCGCAGGCTCTTTCTTTTCTTCCAGGACGAACGCTGCTTATCGCGAAAAAATTGTGCCGCTTGCCTGTAATAGAGAACTAGTGCCACCAGTTTCGCGCGATTAACGAGCTTAACGAGGCTCGGTAGAAGCGAAAACTCAGAAGTAATTCTTTCAAATTATAATCTACAGTCGAGCTTCGCGTGTGTTACACGCCCATGCTTTATTCAAAGTGGAGGTTGCAGATGTGTCTAGAGTAAAAGAGCTAAGGCTGGCTAATGGCAAAAAATCATTTAAACGGTAGCTTACTCTGGCGTCATGCAGGTTTCTTCCTCTAGAGCCTTTATCAAATTATCCACCATTTCGATAGGAAGAGATGCTCCGCGTTCTTGTAAAGTCGCAATGACACGTTGCTTCGTCGGCTGTGCCAATTCCTTTATACGTTCCGAAATGGGTCGAATTGTCCTGACCACTGGCTTTTGAATGCACGGTGGCGGGCATTTACGACTAAAAAATAGCTAGAATTGTTTCCTGAATCATCCTACTCCGTGTAACGTTCACTCTATTGTTACAGTGATATGCGGATTCTTTACCTAGGTGTAGAGAGAAGTTTCACGTAATCGTCCTTCGACAAACAATGTCTAGGTATGATTTCTAACTTCGGAAGCTTGCATGGTTTTTCGAATACCAGCACAGTTGCTGTTCGTGGCGGCCTTTTGGGCTTTGGTACATTTCTACGGCAACAATCCGCCTGAGCCTTGGACAACTCTTTACTGTCAACCTAAAAATTATCGTTGAAAGGTTTTCAAATGCCGTTTCTCTCTCTCTCTCTCTCTCTCTCGATGGATCTTGTTACCTTGGTTCTCTTGGAGGTACTATCAAGACAATGCGATTGCCTCTCCCTTTTCTTGGCAATGCGAACATCTTGGTCTACGTACTCGTCTTTTTCTCCTTTCTTGATCTCATCTTCTACGGGAGTTGCTTCTCTCACATCTGCAGGATCATCTTCGCTGGCATTCATTATTTCACTTTAACTTACAGCTATTGTTATTCAGTTAATAGCAATGTGTGCTTGAACTGTTCCTTTTTTTTTAAGTGTCTTTTCTAGATGGTTACTAGTATGAGATTTTTATGAGATCGGATGGTCGAAAGAGCACATGATTCGGTGATGAATTTAGCGATCGAAAGTGATGGGAAGTTAAAAAATTTGTCTCACATATCAGCTTGTCAGGGTACGGATTGAAGTGTGACTTGTTTGTTAATTTTTGTTTTCATTTCTGATAAGACGACGATTTTCGTTTATTACATAAAAGCCATTAGATGCATAGTGATTTGCGTTCTCATTTGACCCATTGAGTAGGAAGGAAATTATATTTTCTGTTATGTACAATACAATAGGTTCACAGTTTTGGAATTTTCCTAAGAATATATCGATTTTTATTTGCTCTCATCGTAAGTTTCCAGAACGTGCGCTAAATGTTCGTTATCCCTTGGCTTCTTAAACTGCCTTTTCCTGGAATCCGGTTTCTTTTCCTTAATCGGTGCTGGTTTCTTCGGTCCGGAATCTTGCATAGGACGAATGCCCTGCGCTTTGAGATAGTCGTCGATCTTTTGATCGGTCATGGCTTCTACCGCAACTCAACGCCATAGTCTTTTAAATTCGTCGTCGATCGGAAACTGACAATGAGCTGAGGCCCCTTTCTCGAACTCGCTCATATCTTTGCGAGCACGCACGTTACGAGTGGTTGAGATACGTACCCACGTTTCACTGCAACGAGTACCTCTGACCACACACTGCGAGTCACACGCAAAGTTACGTCCACGTGGCCGATCTAGATGGTCGATTTTGTTCCGAATGGACTTGTTTTGTAGATAAAAATCTAAACAATGGTATACTGAAAATGTTTGAAAAAAAAGGTAAGAAAAGTGCATTTAGGGAAGTAATACCTTAAAAGGTCGAATGTCCTGTTTTTTGAGGTACTTGTCGATCTTTTGATTGTCCATGGCATCTACTTACCGCCACTGCACGCCAGGAGTAAATAATAAACTGGAGTAAACGTCGTTCAAACGGCTCGATTTTTCACGCGCCTTTATCAGCTGATCGGCCACGTGCTACCTGACGGATTACCAGCTGTTACCCGCTGAATCGTCCGATACGTGATGAACAACATTCGCCGAATTTTGAACAGGTGACGCCACGATCACCGTCCTCGAACGGCACTTCGTTTACTAATCGATCACTTCGGAAGTCGCGCTGTGCTCATTTAGGACGTCGTATGCGAACGGGGAGAATACAGGGGAGTACTTACTGGAATACCAAATCGACGAAATGAGGAAGTTTGGAAATGGGTGCTCCCGTCAGCCGTGCGTCCCGTGACATAAGTTTTCTCGTTGGGTGATGATTATAACCGAGGGGAAATGTCAGTAAGAGTGTTGTTAATAGAGTGACTGCAAGGACGAGGGGACAAAGATTGGTGCTGGTCAACGAAGCGAGGATATGATGAGATAACGAACGCAGAATGAGATACAGCAGCAGTGAGCTCCTCGGTTATGCGGTCCTCACTCTTACTTTTCATCTCAATGGTGAGTGAGACCGTTTCTTTGATCATACATTTTCACAAAGATAATGCCCTAGCATTAATCAGGAGAAAGTCTCATTTCTTGAGAAAAAGTAGAACATGCCACTCGATGCCCAGTCTTTGCCTCGAAAAGATCCATTTGCTGTATTGTTATGCTACCCTGATAACTCTCTCTGTGTATCTAATGACAATGCTCTTGATTATTTTAATAAATTTAAATCGGAGTACGTCGATGGTCTTGTAATAATAAAGAAGAAGGTTGCTTCTATAACTAATAAACGATGATAATCCATTTCCACAGGTAGAGGTGAATGCGCTGCTACGTGCAAAGACATACAAGGACGTTCCTACGAAGATGGCTTCCACTATTTTCCAGGTCCGGAACCTTGCACACTTTGCGTTTGCGACAATGGCAATCCAAAGTGGTGCAAAGCAGTTATTTGCACATTGCCACAGGTACGTGTCTTTTTATCTATCATCCCTCCTGAAAATAACTACAAGACTCATCATAGGATCTTGCAAGAATGTTATAAGATCGTACTAGATCGATGAAAGAATCTTGTAAGGTCATACAGAGGTAATGCAAGATCATACGCAGGGTAATATAAGATTCTTACAGGAGGCTTACACGATAAACTAGTAACTTCAATTGGGCCCCTTTAAGATCATATAGGATTCATATAAAAAATTGCAAATCATCCAAGATACCCGATAGGATCTTGTAAAATTAGCCCATAAAAATACTACATATAATCTTTTCATGTGACTTTGTGCATAGTCGCATCATGCGTGATTCTTGTAAGAAGCTTGTAAATTTAATAGATCCTGTGAGTCACTGTACAAATTATTCATACGTGATCCTGTGTCTTCCTCTTCCGATCTTCTACAAGAATTTTTCTTTGTTGATCATGCAAATTCCTGCATACATTTTCTTGCAGAAATTTTCGGGGGAGATTTATTATTATTTGTTCGATTAATCCTATGATCTTTATAACTGAACGCCAACTGTACTTCCTGCCTTGTCTAGGAATCAATGCCTAAACAAGACTGCAAATCTTTTCGCTTTGGAAGCACGTGCTGCGAGTTCATTTGTATGGACGACACGCTGTCTTCCGTGGCGATTGCAGATAAGCCCGCAGTCAATGGAGGCGATATAGTAGATGGGAGCACGAACAATGATTTAGGCTTACGGCTGGTCGCCAGTTGCGTTACCGCCGTGCTCTCCCTCACACTCTTATTTTTCCTGATTCATCGTCTTCGTCAACGAAAAATTCGAGGTAAACACGCTACAGAGTCTTTCCTCCTTCATTTAAATCTGAAAACCACCCAAACGCAGTATCGGATCGAAAACTGCAACTGTTAATGCTCACGCAATACATGTTAGTTTGCGTAGCAGGACGACAAAACCGTCAGCTGGCCGAGGATCAAAGGAGCTTGGGCAGCATGCGCTACCTGGAAAGAGGCGGACTGACGCATGGCGTTCCAATGGAAGACATGCCGTGCGGAGGTGGTTATCCACTGTGGAAACCTCCGGGAAACTACTTTCCACGCGGAGAGGCGCCTCCCCCGTACGAGGAAGCCGTTGCTGCCGCGCGTGCCGAGCAAGCTTTACTGTCCATGAACCCTCACGCGTTGTCGTCGTTAAATCTTCCAACGACCTACTTGAGCAATCATAATCAAGGCTCCCAAGCGCTCATCTGCCAAACCAACAGCCAAACGAGCGTCGCCGTTGTGGGAAATGGCCAAGCCACGCTGCCCGTGACTTCGACAAATCCTCCCGGTAATAATGCAACTCGCGGTTCTCCTCTGATCTCTTTGAACAGACCCGCGAGCAGTCCAAACGCACATTCCAATTGCCACCAAGTAAATCAAAGTGACGGCTCTTCCGCGGGCCTCTATGCCAGCACTTCCACGACGAGTTTCAACGTCGGCACAAACACCTACGAAAATTTACCGAATCCTGCTGGCGTGTCGAACGTTCCTCCTCAACATTCCACCGCGCAAAATAACACGACGCCCGTGTCAACGTCGTATTCCACCGTTTTAAAACCCTATCAACACCATACCACTCTTCCGCGTCAAGGGGCTGCTTTCACTATATCCGCGACCTTGCCAAACTCGAGTACGTCGACGCATCGCACGATTCCCCGAACTCTCGCGACCAGTGGTAGTTTAAAGTTGCGACGGGAATTTACGACCCATCAGTCCATCACGCCGTTGTTCGACGCTCCTCCCAAAAATGTGTCGCCGCAGAATTCTCCGCAATCCGCGCCGCCGACCGCCCGGAGTAACGATAAGGCGTCGCGGTCGGACGGATTTTACGAGGACGTTCTCGTCGGTCCGCCCACGGCGCCGGCACCTGTTGAAGGGAAGCCACCGGAAGTGAATACCGCGACGAGTAGCAATGCCAAGGTATGGTTGTCAAGTACACACGTAATGCTAAGGGAGTTTCACGAAATTCGACAAAGCATGACGAGTACATTATGTCGTTTTACAGCCTCCCATAAAATCTACAAATGAAATCAGTCAAGAAGGAAGTTTTGAGTCTGTGGAGTGCGCTTGTAGCATGCAAGCACTGCCAACGTTGCACGACGATACGGACGATTACCACAGTGAGTGTGAGAATTGCAAAAGTGCTACCGGTTCTCGTTATTACTTGGATAACGAAGACGAACTAGTCACATCTCCTCACGAAACCATGACGTTACATCGAAGACCGGAAGAAACAGCTTTGAACACAACTCCACAGTACTACAGAACCTCTCTCACACTGCCAACGAGCACTCGTCAGCGTACGAGGTAAGTTAAAGTTCACACTGTTGATGGTCGCTTTTATTTTTTACATTCTCGCATGTTCAATGTATTTCTCGTTATTTTGCAGGAGCAGCGGAGCCCGAGAAAATTGGTTCAGCTCCATGCCGGAAAGCTCCACCGAATCCTCCGAAGATGATTGAATGTAAGTGTCGTTTGTTAATTGTCCTTTCAATTTTGAGAATCCTATGTATTATCTACATAGTAAGAGAGTGCCAAAAGTATACCTATATGTACACACACACTTCACCGAAAATAGTACCAAATATCGTTTCGATATCGAGCATTTGTTTGTAGAGTCGGCATGCGTTACGATCTTCACAATTTTCTAGCAGCATACGAGATCTAGAGTAGACTACTATATCTACAGTTAACTTTGAACTATAAAATAAAAATTGATCACTGAAAGTGGACACGTTCGAGATTAACTTGGAGGTTCGTTAATACGTTGTATTAATACGTTCGAATAATTATGGATATTTCCGCATATACTCACATCTTAAAATCACGGTATTGTACACAAATCTCAAAGGAAATGTAATTACTCCGTGAAAAGCAAATTAATCTTTTGCGGCGTGGTAGAATTGGCAGTCTACATTTCTTTTAAAGGTATCAAATTTTGTCAATTGAAAGAAATTATTTCATAAACTCTATATTCTCCAAAGAAGATTCCATCGTTTCATCTTTCTTGCCTCTAAAATCAGATGCGATATCGGCAAGACCAATGTGACATTTTTTTTATCCAAATCGAATGAAAAGAAAATGTTTGCTTCAAAAAATTAGTCGCACGCAGTTCGGCGATATATCGTAGAGACAGAACGTGTCTTCATTCTTGATTAATACCAAGTATCGATACTGTATAATATAGGCAGGGTGCCAATAGGTTGCCTTGTCGTTTAGAGTACGGAGTGACGATATTCGAGAGATCTCGAATTTTGACTGATGAGTGGGTACATATTTCTGAGTTTTAAATTCGACACTTTTTATAATTAAGTCCGCTCATCTTGTTGAGAAATTGCGCACAAACGTAAGAGCAGTAACAGTGCCAAAAGAAAAACCAAAGGAATATCACAGGCATAATGTAATATGCTGGTGGTTTGCACTCGGTACATCAGATTTTTATCTTTTTAAAATCCAAAATTAGAGGTATTATAGATTAATACACTAGGAAATGTTCAAGTACGTGTGATGTACCTATTAGCCACCAGTTTTGTGAGGATCGCCATACGAAAATTTTCTTTGAATCGGTTATCCTCCCAAACGATATCTCACGAAGCCATACTTATTCCTGAAAAGTATTATTAATTTGACGACGGTTAAACATTTTACCCGAAGCTCTGTACGACAATTTTATGGTTACTGCATAAAATGATAATATCTAGGTTTCAGTAATTCCTTTTTCAAGCTTTTTAGTCAGATTAATATTTAATCTTATCTGATAATTGCGTCATTAAGCAAATGCTCTCTTTTAATCAGTTATCCTATCGAAGGATGTTTGAATTGCCTCGCACCAAGCCTTACTTAGTCTTAAAAAGTCATACTGATTTCGCTTAACCCTTTCAATACGGCGAAAATATCAGTTTAGTGCGCCCCGTTACCGGGAACAGTTATTTCTCCTCCAAGTGATTATTACGATGAAATCATTTTTCTGTCAAAGCCTGAAGGTCTAAAAGACGTATAATCGACTCTATAACGACGCATCAACAAGAACAACAATGATGTTACAAGCTTCATTGATGGGACATCAAAAATTTTCCAGACTGGGAAAGCATAATTATGTCCCGTCCGTATTGACAGGGTTAAAGCCCTAACTTTATGATAATTGTATGCATACTTATAATTCCCCTTTTCATCTAATTACAACAGTAATTTCTAGATTTAGCACATTACTCGAGGCACCTATTACTTTAGGAAGATCATTTTAATTCCGAAGTGCTGAACGTACGGTCTGATTCCCCGAGTCACGTCGTATGTTACGTTATCATAATCGCCTTGAAAGGTTTACTTTTCACTTTTCTCGCCGGCCGAGCTTGCTCCAGCGAAACGTAAACATCTCAGGGTCACGTGTAATGTAACGGGATGGATCCCTCTGTAAGATACAAATGTTCGTCTTCGCTTGTGCCTACCGACCAGCTGTGTCTGTTTTGACGCAAACGTGAGTTCGCAGTAGACGACAAAAAACTTGCTCTCGACGAGGCAAAAATTTCCTCAGGTCGCGGGGAGTCAGACTATACGTAATACTTCATTTGAATATTTGAACGAGAGGTAAAGAAAATAACGTCTCGTTGATTGGTGAATTGGACAGAAGCGACCATGACGAATGCGTATATGCTTTAACTCAATTCTTTACAAAACTCGTGGTGCTAGTAAGTACACAGGGTATTCCATTATAAGATAAACTTATTATTAACGGACGTATTATGACCTGAAAGCGTGAAAGAAATATAATTGAGGTCCAGTTAATATTAAAGCGACATTAATGATTACGAGTTACTGATACGTGCAAAGATTTATCGAGCATTACGACCGAATGTGTTAAATATATTGCTTACGGTTTCTTTTTTAATTTACATGCGCATTGAAGCTCCACTTGTATGCTCATCACGATTTATTATTCGTGACTATCCTTACACGACGGTGGATAGTTTTCTGAAAACAATATGGCTAATGTATGAGAAAAAACTGCTCAGAGTACGCCTCTGATAAAGGATTTTTATATAAAACTCTTTGCAGAGGTCGCGCATGAAGGCTGTATTTACAATGTAATATTTATATCGAACATGGTTAAAAGGAAGTCGATTGTACCGTATAACAGTAATGAATTTTTTTTATAAATATGTATTCACGCTATTTTTAAGCCTTCGTTTATAGTATGCATATTTATTCTGAATTTTAATGTTGCAAGACATGTAGATTATTGAACCTAACGGTTCTCTATGATGACTCGATGATATCAAGAACCAAAGAGCGAGTCTATTTCACGCTCGCGCCAAGTTTTTTAGTTGACACGAAATTACATTAGAGAAACAAATATTCGTCAGTCGAATTGAAAGTTTGATCCGCTATTTAATTGCACTCATCGAACGGAGCTGGGTTCACTGCCCTTCGTTTCTGGAAAATGTGTTCAGTACATTCCGTACGTTTGTATTCCAACGGAAAATTACTTCATAAAATTCGTGCAGTGGTTCTATGATTTGTCTTCAAAATAACGAGTAGCATTAGAATACCAATGAAACTTCTAAAATAATACTTCTGTTCGTGACATCAATTTAATGAACTAAATACTCGTTTAGCTTTACCACTTACTAATAACACATTTACCTGATAACTAGCGTTAGAGGAAGAAAAGTCTCTATGAAGCTTATTTGTGTAGGTAAACAAAAATAACATTACCAATCCATAAATACAAGTAAAAATCGATTACACTGAAACGATCGATGAGATCGATATTACGGTGCGATTTCAAAGTATTGTTACGTGAGTGTGTGTGATTGGGTGTTGTAAAACCATAACAAATTAAGGACTAAGTCGACATAGCATGTCACCGCTTATTTACGAGACATTCCTCGAAACAGAATGATGGAAAATCTTTATGGTGTCCAAAATGAAGTGCAAATATCATTGAATTACATGAGAGAAACTTCATTCAATTTATCTTCCTATTTTAGGAAGATAAGAACGCAAACGATACCGTTGCGGTCAATGTGAAGAAATCTAGTATTATTCGAAGTCATTTTACCATAGTTAGACCACGTTTGTAAATTGCCGTACTTACGTGTCTCATAAATAAGCGATTAAGGGATGGTTGTTCCATCCTTCAGGTAATAACTTACCCCTCTAACAAACGTGACTGATTGATTTCAAATTTATCCGACGGATAAATTTTACCCGCAGAATGAAACAAGCATCCCTGGGGTTCGGGTATTCCGTTTTATAAGCTCAATTTATCCTCGAGGAATATGCTACAAATTAAATCAAGATAAATTGTATCTTATAAAAAGCGGAACAATCGACCCCGAGTCATCGAAGTAGCGCGATATGGACATGTCATTCACTTGTTAATAATAGTTATAGATAAAGTGTGTTTTACAATATCGGAGGCTGCTGTCAAAAGAAAATTTACGTCAAACACACTTGTTTCAGCCTCGGACTATTAAACGAATTATTTGTATCAGAAATTAAAAATCTGTGATTGAAGCACCAGTATAATTTACACTGGTACTTTGCCGCATACATAGGATCGATGCTAGCTTTGAAAATTATCACGATTAATTCGATCTACACGATGTTTTTATGTTAATCGTTTTTTTGTTGTTTTTGTCGACGACAATTCTACGTAAGCACTTTTACAAAATATCATCGTTAGTATCTACGAGCGAAATAGGAAAGATTAATATATCGAAAGAGAGAGACGTGCTATTCACAAAACCGTGGATAGCAGCGAATATTTCTTATGCGTTGAAATAATTTATTATTATTACGATTATTGTTGTTTATTTGAAATTATTTATCGTCATCATGGTTCGAAGATATTGTTATCTATGCACGACTATAGGAAAATATGTATCGACAGAAAAAAACTTAAAAAATATAGTTCATTATTTTTATTGAAAATAATTACACGCATACACATTTTCCGATACTGCACATCCTATCGTGTTAGTTATACCCACTTCTCTCTATATACCTATATATACATATATACCTATAAAAAATGCAGTCCGTTGTACATATACAATATCTTTTACATTCATGCCCAGACAATATGAAAATGAATGATCACACAAAAACATTCGAAATTCGTTTCTAGAGAATGACCTAGAGATGATTTTCAAATGTTCCTAAGTTTTGACTACCTTGTCTAGATAATCTGCACAATTCCTCGAGCGTAAGGAACGCAGTTAAGAGAAGGGTAAAAAGGCGGGGAAATTTTGCGCCCTACTTTCTCGTAAATAAAAGTCTAGTTAAATAAGAGATTTGCCAGATTAAACTTTGGCTGGATGATTAGCGGGTGACACAAGCTTCTACCCCGTTGAGCTCATGTCACCCACTAGTGATCGAGCAAAAGTTTAATCCAGTAAGGGCCGGTTTTACCAACAGGTATAAACGCGGTATAGCGCTATACTGAGAATAACCATAAGGCTTATTGCTGGTTATATTCTCAGTATAGCGCTATACCGCGTTTATACCGTGTTGGTAAAACCGGCCCTTAGTCTGTTTTATTTATTTGACCTTTTATTTAGGAGAGAATAGAGCGCAAAATTTCCTCGCCTTTTTACCCTTCTCTTTACCGCATTCCTCGCGCTCGACGACCTTAATCATTACTGTACAGGAGATATACAGAGGAGTATCTCTATCCTAAAAACATAAATTCCGCGCATCTTTCACTCGAAAAGTTTCCGCAGAATTATTTATAGACAAAAATGCACACGATGAGCTGTCACATGCAAATGAGACGTGGATACTCGAATGTTTACATACGCCCGTCTAGCGATGTAATAAAATTCTAAACAGCACCTCGAGGGTTCCGCCGATATTTCCACAAATGAGACTGGGCAATATACAGACACGCACACATAGATGTAGAAGTATACATCCGTTCCTCTTATCAGGAAGGAAGTAGAGGAGGTAGAAAAGTGGCGGATGCCTTCCAAGTGAAGTGCCTCTAAATACAAAGTCTTCTATACAACTTTTCTCCAATTTCACTTTCGTACAATTAACGTATGAATAAATAATATATGGCACTGGACTAGCTAATTTTCTTGACTGAATTTGTGTCGTTCCTATAAATCACAAGCAAAATCATTAGTAATCATCACGACGGAGACTGCGTCCAGGTGGATACACATGCGAAAAGCAGAAGTACTCACTTCTCTCCAAAAGATTTTATCATACGCCGAGTTATGAATCGCTTCTCAATTTTTCTGACTGGACCTTCCACCATAATCGAAAGCACCAATGCTATTGCGAGGCTGACCAGAATATCCGGAATGATATACCAAACCTATAACGTATTTCGATGGTAACGTTACTTTCCAGACTACAGTTTAACAGTTCGCTTAAATGACGACATAAGATAATCTCAGTTGATCTTTGACTACTCTGCAAATATCCCTTCCCGGATATCAACTGAAGTTGTTATTTAAGCATATGCATTCCACTCCTCTTATCGACTGTAAATGCTTACCATGTTATGAAAAGAAAAGGTTGCAGCTGTTCTTGCAACTCCGATATCGTACATTTGATTCACATTGTGAACGAGAAAAGCGCCGTAAGATAATCTGGCAATAGGCTGTACCCACGCAGGTGTTAAGAAGTTGTAGTGGGAGTCTGCGCAGCCAAATTTATAACGTTATTGACATGTGAGTTAGTACGTTAGTACGTAGTTATCGTACGTATTTAGATTTGGTACGCATTTTTTTGACAATCGCGTATCACCGCGATCAGTATTCCTTTCATCGCCGCTGGACCATATTTATTTAATATAGAACGGAGAATAGAGCGACGATGAAGCATCGAAACATAAAACTCGCTTTTGTATCAAATCTTCGTCTCACCTAATCCATCACCCACAGTTATGAGGACGGGTATGGAGCACGTACTAACAGCAAATGCCCCTCTGTGAAGACTGGCGTAAAATGCAGATTCCAGTGGATCCGGCTTCGCATTAGGATCATAATACTTGAACGAGAGAGATAAGCAGGTATAGAGGAGTACTCCGACCAATAATATGAATAACGATCGAGCCCACAACTGAAATGTCAAAAGAAATTTGTCAATTTTCGATGAACTTCTCGACTCTTTAGGTCGAAATATCCAAAAGAAAGAGACGATCTTTAGGAACTTAATCGTGAAATGGTTAATATATATGTACGTACCTTGGGCAATCGCCAATTGACACTCTTATGGTCGTATATAATAGCTCCTGCAATAATTCCGATCAAGTACGGCAAGAATCTCATGTGCGTCTTGACGTATTGCTCGGTGAAGTAACGATCCTCTTTAACGTCTCGCATACTGGAAAATGATGAGAAATATTAAAATGTCTAGCTGCTCAGATGATCATACTTGATTCAAAGCCCACCACAAAAGTGATTACGATAGGTAGGTTTAGTAATACTTACTGCGGCAATCCCAGAAAGATCGGTTGCAAGTTATAGGTGTACGTCAAGTAAAAAGGTATCGCTGCCGCGATGACGCCCAAGACGGCTAAGAAGGGGTAACCGATGCTGCGGGGCAACCGCCAAAATGCATAAAGCGTAAACAGAGCAACGATGTATATGTGGTAATCTACCGACAGGTACCACGATTGGAACATACACTAGGGACAAGACATCAAAATGGTACAGGAAATGTGAGTAATTGTTCCATCATTATGCCATATAGGTACATACATACTACCGCATTATCTCACTTAAAAGAGGTGCAATAAGACACCATTTTCAGTATCACGCATCAAGCGTTTTAATCCTCTATCAAGCGCAACTATATTTAAGAAGTATAATAAGAGTTACATGATTTTTCTAAACACAACAAATTACAATAGACTCATTTTATGCGTGATAGTGCTTTCCTGATCCCTACGGTTCTCCCGTAAATTGTAACAAGTGAATTACCAATCAGATAAATTCGCTATCAGAAGTAAGGAGACGTTAAATCACGTATCTTTCAGATACATTGCGCCTGATTAAGTCTTTCCGAATATTGCGCCTGACGGAGGGTTACTTTCCATCATCTGATACGCGACCCCGCGGAAGAGATACATACGTAACACGCGTTCTTATTGCACCATCCACTTCTTAAAGGAACTCATCGACTCGTATGTTCAAAATGCAGTGAAAACAATTTTCCGAGTCAAATACAAGCGTATCCAAAAATTTACGTTGTGGTAAGCACTGTGCATCGGCATTCCACTTTTCAACTTCTCTCACCGGGCCGTACATCTTTGGACACGCGATTTAATCTTGCGGTAATGTTATTTTTCATGCGCTCACCAAATTCTCCACTTTCACGAAATTATTGATGTACAAGATATTCGCCCACCAGTAAGCGGCGCAGTTTTCGCCCTCGGAAACGACTTTCACTTTCCAGTAAGGTCCTGAACCGAGATGGGGAAGTATCAGAGCATGAAATAGTACTACCAAGAAGTACATCGGCGTTAACCTGGCGCGAGAAGGGTCCGATTAATTCACATTATCTGCATGCAATGTACTACATATCCGTGTCGGTCTTTAAAAGTTAACAACATCGTTAGCCTATATTCGATGTGTGCAATTATGCGGCGTATACGTCAAGAACTAATTTTCTTCATAGCATTGAATTTCATTGAGACATTAAGATGCACGTGCTGCGTTATTCATTACACAACCGGCAATCTCAGGTGTTGCCGTAGACAATTTGGTGACTCGCATTTGTTTACTACAATACGGTACATCGCGCTTTGATCCTACGTGCCG
Source organism: Xiphydria camelus (assembly GCA_963678675.1). Classification (NCBI taxonomy): domain Eukaryota; kingdom Metazoa; phylum Arthropoda; class Insecta; order Hymenoptera; family Xiphydriidae; genus Xiphydria; species Xiphydria camelus. The sequence goes on from OY783201.1 coordinate 5,878,821, forward strand.
GGATCGTTATATGCGAAGGTATTATTACCTTAAAAATCGTATGAAGATAAACCCGACGTAATTCATACGACCCTTTTTATCGAGCATCTCCAGTAATCCATAAGAGACCAAAAGTCCCCCCATCGCAAAGAATCCGTCCACTATTATGGTTCCGTTGAAGATAAACATAGAAGCGGGGTAGGTGTAAACCTGAGTTGAACGAGCGAAAATTACATTTCCAACAGGTATTCGTCCCGAGAAGACAACGAATATCATCACTCACCAACTCGAGGTAATCTGCATTTATTACTGGGTAACCGTAATATTGCATCATCCGATGCCCAGAGATGACCAGGATGATAAGCAAGCTACGGACGAAATGAATGCAATCCAGACCCGGATGAATCCTGGAGGTCCCAAAGATGGTTTTGAGATTACGACGGGCGGAAAAGCAAAGGAAGACATCCCTTGAAGTCGACTCCTTTTCGTCCTCGTCGCTGCATAAGCTGGAGTCATACCGCGAACTCGCGATGACCAAGATCAACAACCCCAGAAGTCCGTAACTGTAAAGGTAATATTTATTTCAATGGAGTAATAACGTAACTGCCGAGCTGCGTAATTTAGATGGCCAAAGGGCTAAGGTTGAATGCCGTTAAAATTACTTCACATTGGGATAGCGCTGCTCTACATGGACTCAACTCAGTACGATTAGCATTATTGAGCTCAAGGTTTGTGTTTTGTAAATATGACCGCAATAGGTCTGCATATGGGGTCGAAATGAGGACGGGCCAAACAGAAATATACCTTAGTTATTTTTCAGCACGCGCTATTGACGTTCATTGCGGAATCTGTTATTGCATATCGAGAGCTAAACAGTATTAATTATATTTTTTCGAAACCCGTATTATTTCCTTATTCTGCTATTTTACATTGAAAATAGCAGAATAGGGAAATAATACGGTTTTCGAAAAAAAAATGGAACGAATACTGTGTGAGTTCTGCTATTTTCAATCTAAAATAACAGAATAAGGAAAGAATACGGTTTTCGAAAAAAAGAATGGAGTTAATACTGTCTAACTCTGAGGTACGGAATTGTCACTTTTGCACTTCCTCCTTGCTCCGTTCTCCTGCTTCTTTAAATGCGCAGGTAGTTCGACATATATTGCTTTCTCGACCGGGAGAAGAAATAATCGGCACGTTGGCTTTGCTTTTTTGTTACTACACTCATACACACCTGTATGACAAATGCAACTTTTTATTGGCTTGCAGGAGTATTAACTAATAAAAACCAGCACTCATTATAAAAGCACAGATAAGTGTAGTAATTTCGAGGAAACTCTACTGCATTAATAATCCATATCTCAGAATTTCGAGTCTTCACGCGATCAAAATTCTAAAGTCTATTTTATGATTGCTAAATGCGATATGTTATCCGCGTGATATTGTAAAAATTATCTCCCACCGTGGCGATTGCTTACGCCGGGTTTCAAAGTCACCGAACTGGTTTCCCCCACAGAACATGCGTCGATATATCGTACATTGAATTTACTCTCGTGCAGTTACCAGTAAAATCTCGCAGCGTACGAAAACTCGGGTTCATCCTGTAAGGCCTGACAGTACTCCGGTTTCACGGATGTTTGCAGATCAATGTTATTAGATACACCGAAGCGCTCCAAAGGTTCTCTCAGAGCATCTTGAACATCCGTTGCACTGCAGGTGGCTGGTACGCAAAGGGCCATCTGAAGCTGGTACCTCTTGACGCGCCGAAAATCGCCCTTTTCCTATTCATCACGAATGAAACGTTCTCAAATTACCGCGGTTGGTTGCGATGCGGGATGGACCGTGGTTATCTTGACAATTGATTACCCTGATCAATTCCCAAGCGGAATCATTGGGATTGAAGTGCATGGTATGAGCTTCCGGCGAAGAAGAGGGTGCATTACTCTTTTGACCTCGAAGATCGACCAAGCAGTACCTGCCTCTGACCTCCGAACCACCTGAGCGGCGTTCCTCATCTTCATCCGCCACGGTAGTACTCAGGTGATAACACTGATCGAAGCTCCCCAAGTATTTTGTATTGCCACTGATTATTCCATACGGTGCCGTGGCAGAAGCGTCGTACACTGAAATAGAAAAAAATTACGTCCCTTTGACAATTCAAAAACGGATATATTTTCGCGGCGAGAAACGGAGATCGAAAGCTATAAATAAGAAGTCAAAAGCAACGTCCTTGTAGAAAAACAAACAGTTGGCGCCAGAAATTCTCTGCAAAAAACGGTCGAAGGAGAATCAAGATTTATCCGCTGCGTCACCAGAACATTTCCATTTGAGGCGTGGGTTGGACGAATGATGGAGAAATACCAGGCGATGCTTGTTGCGATTACAGTTTTGCAAAAGTTAATCGGACCGGTTGGAACAGAAAGTTTATCGAGTCGTAATTGTGCTATTCTTAGTTCCTAATTCCATAATGATACATGTGACTGTTATTAATGAGTTTGGGTGGCTTTTTTTCGCTTTCTTGACTAAGCCGATAAGTATTCACGAATACACGTGCGCCTATGCACAAAAAAATTCAGCTGCCTATTTGCCCGAAAACGTTCCGTGACCTTTGATGAATAAAAGGACTAAAAATTTTAAGCGGCGTCACATTACAAGTTGAATTGATGGGTATGTATTGGAAAAATTCCGCTGTGTACGACGAATAGCATTATAAGTATCTGTATCAATTACCATTTTACAACCGCTTGCATTATTCATGTGCCGGTATAACGCTTTGAGAAATTATGTGAGGAAGAATTTAGGCTGCTCACACGATTGAACGAAAATCGATCGAAGGATTCCCCACAGAGAATCGATCATCCTTAAATTATCGCCCCGTTTAAAACCTTTTTCGATCCAGCCTACATAAGGATGTAAACGAATTATTAAAGTTTTTCAGACGAAAGTTTGAACAAGAGACCAAGGAAGATATTCCGTTAAATATTTCAATGAATTATTTCTTTTCACTGTGTACCAAATTGGTCCAAATTTCATAATTTCCTAATTTATTGTTATTGAGTCATTCAAGAGATTTACGCAAATGGATTATCCCGCCATGACCTTTCTCTCGTATTGGTGATACTAAATTCTAACTTTTTTTTTCAAAAATAGGAAGAAAAAGCTCATTGCATAGCATTATTAGAAAACTGATTTTACCCGGAAGAGAGACGTAACTTACGTCTCTACTGCTTTTGCAGAAGAATGACGAGATAAATCGTATAATGCTGTCGTTCAAAGAATTATTATTTACTTCGAAATTGGCGTTAACAGTTCTCTTTGCATATGCCATTGTCTCGCTAATTATATTCCATACATATTCGTTTCTCGATTTTTTATTGAACCAAAATATTATTGCGGGTCACGCGGATAACCAAAAACCCAAATGTGACTTGGATCTTGTCACAAGATCTGGAATCTACTTCGGGCACGGTGTTAATCATTCGACAGCTTATTACGTGTGAATAATCTGGCTTTGGTGGAGATATAATATGAGAGACAACGATCATAGATCAACAGTGGAATATCCTGGAATCTGCGTAAGAGAACATAACATTTTACAGTGCCCCTTCTCTCTTCTTCCTTATGTAAGATTTCTCTAATGACTAAAATATCCATTTAACTCTTATTCAATTTATAGCTTCGAAGATACACGTGTGAAAAGTCAAGTAGCGATAGCCGCGACTGAAGTTGCGAACTTATGATCGGAATTGTAAAACCTTACCGTGCTACGTATAAATAACCAATACGAGAGGATAATTTATATTTTGTCAATCTCGTTACCTTTTAGCCTCCTAAAATTTAATTAACGTATATTAAATTTCCATACTTTGGACTTATCCCTATTTTTTTTAATATTTCTTTATCTGTTCCTTTACGTCAATATTGATAATTTTAAAGTTCGCGAAAACTTGAAGTTGAAATCGAAATTAAACTACTCGGATTTTTAAATGCCACACATCAAAGAAATTCTACTTTTTTCTTAGGAACCAATAATGATCAAGCTAAAGAAAGGCCTATATTTTATAATACGCGTCGAGAATTAGGAGAGCTTATAATACTCGTAATATCAGTGGGTATCTCTGCTTGCCTTTATCTTTCTACGTAATATAAAAAATGCAATCATTTTAACTTATCTTCCATTTTATCTTTTTGACGAAGATAAGTCCAATATCTTCGTTAAGAAAAATTACAAACAGTGAAATCAGTATTTATTAAACACTGAGAGTTTTTTTGCGCCGGCTAGAATTTTTGGCAAATGATTTATCACTAACAGTTAATAAATAGTGGCGTTTTAGCTTTTCAAGCTCCACTAACAATGGCAAAGACAACTAACTGAATTTCTCATGCAGATCATAATTAGCTTTACATTTCCGTTTCAACTGCAGATGTGTTGCACTTTTCTTACTAAATATAAGGTAGACACTCACTCTGCACAGCCCACAGTGTTCCATTTCGTAATGCTTGGAGATACTGCTGCGCCTGTCTCTTGCATGGTCCATCCGGAAGTGTCGGGGACGTCGCGAAGACGATCGAAAGAACGGGTAGATTCACGAACCAGGGTGTTTCTGATAGCGACACATCCTCTTTCTTAACGTCGGGCAACTTCGTCGAGGCTTCCAAGAGTACACTGTCATTTCCCTTTCTATCACCAGCACTCTTTCCGCAATTATCGTGATACTGCAGCAACCACTGCTTCCCCAGAGAACTAAAGTTCGCGCAATTCACTGGGTGATATTCATCAGCGTGCGTTTCGTCGATTGACGTTGTAAACAATATCGCGATCGCCAGAAGGTAACTCGAGGTAACCGAGAACATTTTGCTCTTCGATGAAGAATAAATAAATCTCGATGTCACCTTGTCCTTCCTTCAAACGGTTCGATTTGTATATGACGCTTACACCTCCATACTACAGTCGTTCGGGTGAACGAGCAACGGGTGCGAACCTGGTCGCCCCTCTTATGCCACTGAATCCCATACCCCTTTTGATCTGGCTTATGTAGAAGAGCGTGCTTACATTAGAACGATACACGCGCAAAGCGTCCTCAACCTTTGGTCTTCCGAGTTTGTCTGGTGTTTCCGTCCCAGTATCTTACGCGGCCTTGCACTTTTCACGTGTCTCCTTTAGTTATGCGTATCTCACTTCGTAGTAATTAAAATCAGGTTTTTTTTACCAAATAACGTCTCCAGAATTTGAGATCTCATCGATGATTATTTGTTCACGAGACATCTCCCCAAACTGGTATTCATCTGAAAGTGAACAAAATTATTGCACCGTTCGACCGATTAATTAAACCACGCTTAGCAACAGACCGTTTCCTCAACTCTTATTTTTCTTGAGCTTCTTCGGGATGCTAATTCGTACTGGTTCATCGTTTCTTCGAACTTCCTCATCCTCTCGCTTGCAACAACGATGTGAATGCTTCGAATTCAACGTCAACAATATCTCTGATTGTTATCACACAAAAAGTGGACTGACTTGTAACATCAGCTAAAAACTCTATCTAGGTCTAAAGTTCCGGTTCGTAATAATCGGGCGATTTAATTAATAAGGACGACGAACTTTAAAACTTCAGGAATTGGGAAATCTGTTTTTTATCGTATCATCGAGTAGAGTAGAAACTATATAATGAAAGAAAAAATGTCTCAGTTTATGTAGAAGTGTAATGGAATACAAAATCTAATGAGAAATGTTTTGGACGATGTATACATTCAAAATAAGCTCAGTTTTATACAAAAACATCTTTTTTATTGGAAAAAGCAAGGGCTTGTTTTGGGAAATTGCATTTCCTTCATTGTTTTCCGCGTTATTTGTAGCGTATGCAAAAGTAGGATAAATAGAATGCTTCTAATAGCCTGGAGCAACCATTGCCTCCCCTAACATTTCATTTTACCCCATTTTTACCTATATTTATATATACAGACTAAATTTGTTTGTAAATCCGAACATTTTAGATACATAATAAGTTGTCGGCAAGAATATCGTATCCCGATTTATAACGCTAAAAATCTCCTCGACATAAGCGTATTAAAAGACACGCGAAGACATTCATTAATATTATGTTGCCTTGACTCTTGTTACGTGCGACTCATTGCGTTATGTGATGCCACGAGTTTGTTCTCTGAATGATAAAATAATCTTACTTTTATAATGTTGGAAGTTTTGTAAGAGAGATTCGCAAGGACCCGTAAAATCTGACCATTCAAAATCTAATCTTCCTCCGTGACGAAATGTAAATTACGAAACTTAAATGATATATTGCAATCGGACACGCGTATAAACACGACTAATTATACCCTGACTCTTTTAACTAACTAAAGCTGCATATGAAAAAGAACTTTCATAAATTGATCGTCGAATAATTGATCAGTCATACACGGTGAAGAGATTTTTTTATGTCTTGCAAGACGTCATAGGAATGATGCATTCGAGAGAAACAAGTTTTCCAGGCTGCACTTTTGCGTCGCCAATATTAATCAGTCATTATAAAAAGTTGTGAATAATTGAATGCTATTGACTTCTTTGAAATAATTGTCGAGTATTCAAAGTAATATGCACGAGTTCGAATAACGTCATAATACATGAGGAATGCGTAAATAACTCGTCCAAATGATGGCATTAATTATTATTGTTCGGAATGACATTTGGATGCTCATATTCGTCGTTTCACATTGATATACTCCAGAGTAGCATATTGCGTCAATCTGAATACGCACTTGCAATGGAATTCAAAATGCGAGGCAGTAAGATACACGTTTCAATGATGGGATAGAGAAGAATATATTATCGATGAGTGATTTAATTAATACTTAAAGAAATCTCCAGGTGAAGCAAATTAAAAAAGTTGATTCTTAGTTACTGCAGCTATCAATGGTAATGGAAGGCCAGCTTTTTTGTCCATTTCAAGAGATTGCTCAGTATTTATTGGCAATTGGCGTAAAAGATGTTAAGGACAGAATGCCGGACGTTACGCGTTACTTGTTATATATTACAGCTCCGTTTCACATTGCGCCGAATATTTTTAAATATTTACAAAAAGTATGTAGGTACCAGAGAATGGCTGAAAATTAATAAATATCGGATTTCCTCCGACGATTCATCATTCGATATGAAATTACGAAGGTTTTTTTTTCCGACGGATCACGGTAAAACTGACCGCAAAATACGAGTGCAACGAAAACGAAATTTCATCCGCACGTTGTTCCGTTTCTTTGACGGTGAAAGTTGGTTTATATAAAGCGATGGATTGAGATCTGTCGCATCAAGACTCAATAGCGCTCTAGTTAAAACAGTCTGCCAAATAACCCGTATGAACCATCTAGACAAGATGGTCCTAAGTTTACAAAAAAATTCATTCATTTATTCTAGAATACACGAGGCACCTTCAGTGTCGTTTCGCCATTTTCCTTTCCAACTTTCGTTGCTTCTTTTCGTCGATCTCGGGTTGTTGTTGGGGTGCAGCAAAGATCCACGGGGATAATAATTTCGTCCACAGCATCCAAGCACCGCGCAAAGGTGCCTGTGAAATGAAGAAAATGTGCCAATTCGTAAGCTAGAAAAACACTGCGGAGGACGATTCTCGAGCCATGTGAGAAAGACATGTATTCATACGCCTCCAGAATCACCGTCCAATTGATACCAAAGAAGCCAGGTGTCTACCTCGTAGACTGCTTGCTTCTAGAGGCGGCTGTATATCAATTTCGAAAGTTGAAAGAATCGTACAATGCCAAACTAGCTCACAGCTGCTTATACTGGCAGGCTAATTATGTAAATTCCAGAACAAATTGTGCGTTTATACGATTCTCGCGAGAATGTCATTCATAGGAATATGCCGTGAAAGACTCTAAGTTATATATCACTAACTCTAGCTATGAATAGTAGGAAAAGAGCGTGTCTACATAATGAAATTTACTAAGGCATATTGTCCTGCAGGCGCTATCTTGATAAGAACTCTGCAGGCGCATCTGTATTCTTTATTAATGCTCTGTGATCCCCATATAATACATACCAGTAGCCATAATAGCCAAAAGTAGTTTGAAATGAGAGACAAGACTTGAACTCCTGAGGTCAATATGATCAAATCTTTAACATGCCTGCAAGAAGGAAATAGTTGCATTATAAAATGCCAATGAAAAAAAAAAGGATTAAATAGAAAGGGAAGGTATAGAATGACGTACTCTCCAACCCCTCCTTCCATATTGAGGTCAACCCCGGAGTCCAGAAGTTGACCTGATTCTGTATGCTTAGTCCTGGCCATATGGACCATGAATTGATAACACGCGGTATATACAATTCCAGATAATATAGTGAGAGTCTATAATTAAGATGAGACACACTGTGATTAAGGCATTGAGATGAGTAAGCCTCGAAATTGGATCAAGATATTTCAAAGATAAATAATTCAAAGTTTCTAGACTAACTTACCACTGTTATTGGTGTAAATTCGAAGAATACCATGATAGTGGTGAGGTAAATACCTGATGCTATAAAGACCATATTTCGATAAAAATTTAACGTGGCTACATTCTCCTCCATGATTTGCTTTGCTCCTTTCGTCGCTACCTTGCTACTTTTCGTCGAAGGCTGTAAATATGATAAAAGTTATCTTGAATTGCAATGCAATACAGTATTTATAAATCCCCCCCCCCCCCAAAAAAAAAACGTATTCCAAAAAATTTAAAAGATTTAGACATTACTTCAATTATGTATCAATAATAATGAGAGAAAAGGAAAGAGATAAATGAAAAAACAAATTTAAAACTTACCGCCATTGCTTATTTCGTCTAAATATACAAATTATCACTGTATAACAAACAAGAAAGATCAAGTTTTAATGAATGTAAACATATTGCTCCTGTTTATTGATGGTGACTAGCATTTTATATGACAAGTTGTAAAGTTGGAACCAGTTGGAACGTCGAGGCACGATAAAATATAGCAATGCTCTCTGGAGGAATGTACGGAAACTGGAACTCGGAAGATCGTATTTTTAGTTCAAGTATATTTGCCTATGGAACGCCACTATCTCAATCAGAGAGAGAGTGTGGGAGTCTGAGGATCTCCCACTGATCGTGCGTAGAGTGAACGTGAGGAAGGAAGCGATAGTTATAAATCTAACGCGAGTTCATTTATTGACTAATTTATTATTAGTGGCGCGGCTAGCTGACGTCGTCAGATGCGTGGTGATCGGTTGGTCGCCAAGGTGCGCGACGATTGCCTGGCCGCCAGAGGTGTGGCGATCGTTCGGTCGATACATCAGCTGTTAGCGTGAAACGTCCACTAAGCCTTAAAAAGTGTGCAATTAATTTATCGCTGCTCGTTTTGTTGCGTTGAGTCTAAGAAGAAAAGGATATGTATAATTTCAAAGAATCCTCTAATAGGAGAATACCAGGAGGAGCTAAGGCTAAAAAGAAACTGAGGTAATCAACTAAAGCTATGCGTATGAAAATGCTCCACAAGAGAAGGGCAGATGATAACGATGTTTTTTTTTTATTACCATAGTAAAGCAGAGATGCAGATAGCTTTACAGAAGAAGAAACTGTGCGATGCTAAGGCTATAGCAATTGTGGAGCAACTCTTGGAACATAACGTCGACTCAGATTGGCTACTTGAAAACGTGTGTAACGAATGGCTTTCTGTTCTCTCGATATTTTAAATCACATTACAATTATATACTTAACCGATTCCTGTACATATTCACTTTTTATTCATAGCTGCAGCACCTTTGTCGCAGTCATATGGAAGATGCAATCGAGGAGAGGGCAATATCAAAAGTGTGCGGCTATGTATTATGCGATAATCGCATAACAAGAATTATTAAGCAACGCTTTCATATTAACGCAAGAACGAATAAGGTGTACGATGTGAGTCACCTGAAGAATTTTTGCAGTTCTAACTGCTATAGTTCTGCCAAATATCTCATGGAACAAATGCTCACCAGTCCTCTCTGGCTGAGAGATACCGAAGAGAGTCCAGAATATCAACTGTCATCAGTAAGACAACAGTAATAATGTTAATAATATTAATGGCATGATTTTTATTTTGTACTTTCCAATGTATACCGGGTATTCTCAAATCTCTGACCCAGAGGGAAACACTGTTTGTTAAAAAAAATTATGGATATAATGGAATTAATTTTATTGAAATCCGTTAAGAATTTACGGAGAAATTAATTATTAAAAAGTAATTAATATTTTGAATTTATTCGGCATTGATGACGTCATATCATACAAAGGTAATAATAAGGCGTAAGCCTTGACATGACATCATCAATGCCGAATAAATTCAAAATATAAATTACTTTTTAATAATTAATTTTTCCGTAAATTCTTAACGGATTTCAATAAAATCAATTGCATTACCTATGTCCGTATTTTTTTTAATGAACATAGGGTTTTCCTCTGGGTCAGACGTTTGAGAACCCAGTATGTATATCTCATGTACTCTAAAATTGAAGCAAATAGTTTCATTTTTATCACTTTTATTCAATTTACAGCTCTCTTGTCATAGCACATCACGAAGGAGTATTCCTGGTGAGGAAATTGACCTAAGTGGAATATATTTGGACTTAAAGGTTGATAACAACATAGAAGGCCATACAAAGAAAGAGAGTGATCGGGGAACTCCCATGGAAGAACATGGTATTGAAAAGGAAGAAGTACTAAAAGAAGAAACTTTTAAGCCACTAATAGAAGAATTTTCCAGACTATTAAAAGAAGAAACTTCTAAGCCACTAAAAGAAGAATCTTCCAAGCTATTAAAAGAAGAAACTTTCAAACCACTGAAAGAAGTAACTCCCAGTCTACCGAAAGATTCTTCTAGGCCACTAAAAAAAGTCTCTTTCTTACCACCAAAACAAATTCAACGTGTAGTAGAGTCCTCTTTTAATACTGATATGACTTGTATGGAAAATGTGAATTTAGATTCGGTTGAAATTGATAGATGTAAAAAAAGGCCGCGTAGGATGCCTGTAAATTCAAAAGATGCGTGTGCATCGGATGATCAAAGTGAATTAACGCAAGAAAATGTTATGGAAGAAGCTACAGAGTTATCAGAGCCTAAAAAAGTTCGAAGAAAACACGATGCTGATAAAACTTCAAGTTCGGCGCATAGTAAAAGAATTAAAAACAAAGAAAAAAGGAATGCAGAACAAATCAGTGATGGAATACATTTACTGATTGCACACATCGAACAGTGTTTCAAAGAATGGATCACTGAGGAAACTTGTCACCTCTTACTAGGCGAAGAAACCGTCAAATACCGAGTACTGGAAACCGTGGAAAGAGAACACAAGTATATGGCTTTGTGCAAGAAATTGAACAGGTTGCAGATTGAAGAAGAGAGGGAGGATCAAGAGAGCTTGGGAAAAGTCCCGTTAAAACCCGTGCCACACTTTTCCGCCCTCCAAGAAGAAGGAAAGAAAATGGAAATAAAAGTACGATATGATAAAAAGCTTATTATTCTGCCATCAAACTAGAACTTCGCATAAATTGATTTATTTTTCGCAGGTTCGCTCATTTTTTGCTGGTCAAACTCACATAGAGTCGTCTGGAATGATGCCAAATGGAAGTGTCGAAAAAAATAATGACGAATCGGACAATGTATTGCCATTTCTAGAAGCGCACGCACCTAAAGCTCTCAGACGTCGCATTTTCTTAGATAAACTAAATAGAATGTTAGTCCAATAACTACCTATATGTAATGACTTCTTTATCTGTGAATTTTAATGACTCAAAATAAGTAATTAATGTGTCATTTCAGTTTCCCAGATTTACTCCGTGCATTGTGCGGCGAAGAATTTATTTTATCCCGATTACAAGCCAACGGAGGAGAAGGAACAGTGACGATCAAAGCGCTCGTCAGTACTTTTTCACTGTCCGCGTCGAACATTACTTTCAAAACTGCCGAATGGACACTCGTTGGACTCGTTATCATTAAGATGTAAGTCCTTACACTCAAGACGAAGTTGCGCATGATAAACAAAATTAAACTGTATATTCTTTTTACACAGGATGAGTTTGGCTCACCCGGATCTGAAATTTTTATTGACTACAAAACGAGCGTCGATGTACAATTCCATGATATTGATGTCCTACAAGTTAGAACCTGACTATTTGGACAGATTAGTTGAATTTCTGTTAAATATACCACCGTCATCCGACTAAAACAGTGGTAGTATTGTAAAATAGAATACGTGGGCGTGTGTTCGAATAAAATATTTTTCATACGTTTATGTATTTATACAGTTCCAGAAATGGGCGTCGAAACACCCGTGAGTGGGGCGTTAGAACTATCCATTTCCGTTAAACCAATCTTTTCACGAAGAGCCTCGTACAGACTGTGCACGGCCTCGTTATGCTGAAACATAATCAATGATTAAGAAATAACGGACGCGAAAAACGTTGCCGTCTAAGAAGCAGCGACTTACCTGACTGGTCGGTTGGAGAGCTTTCAACAACGAGTGCAATCGCGCGGGTGGTAATTTCGGATGGATATACCAGAGCAATTTCAACAAGTGGCGCGTTACATTATCTCTGCCTAAGCCCGCCAGGAAGAACTCGTCGAAAATCACGGTGCAAAAGGATTCGTTCGAGAATTCATCAGCCATATTTAAGATCAACAACGAAACCTTGACAAAAATATCGCCTGATTAGAAATCGTCTTACCACAAAGATGTGCATCAACACGGCTGGTCTTTATACAAAATTAACGTACCAGCGTGTGTAAGAAGGGATCCTCGAAAGCGCGTTGCGCTTGACAGTTGGGTAACGTTGTGAGAACTCTCATCAACCCTCTAGCGTCTCCTCGACTCTTCGCGGGTCCACTTCCACCGCCTCCCACGTGTAACGCATAATACATGGAGAGCACGGCAGCCACTCCCGATAACTGGGCATACGCCTGACAAGCGTCGGGAGGTGGTCCGGAGTGTTCTATTATAGCGATCGCACTTTCCCTCTCGTCGGGTGGAAGTTTGCAATTGAGCTGCCTTATCTGATCATCTACCTATCGATATCTGTTCATTGAAGTATTCATTCCACTTTTGTGAAAAGGTGCGAGAGGACGGGAAGTTGAACGGTTGCTCTCACCATCAGAGACATTAGAGCCGGTAGAAACTTCGTGACCACTTGGCTGTCCAGCTTCGGCTCCTTGAAATCCTGGGAATCTATCATTTGCCACGCGGAAAGTCCCAGCGCGAGCATTCGCAGCAGCAATACGAGCACTGCATTCTCTCGCGGCAACGCCTCCCCGTTAATCAAGTGCAAGGCGATCTTGATCGCACTGCTCGCGAGGAAATTCACCGCGTACGGGTCGCAAAGTGTCATGCTGAGATCGCCCAGAACTTGTTCTTGCCCTCTCTGCACGTGATCGTAAGTTAATTAGAATTTGTCGTGAGAAAATGAATTTTTCTGTGATGTAATGAGTACCTTTATACTGTCGAGGAAGCCTTGCAGTTCTCGGGATCTTTTAACGTCCACATTCTTCTCCCTGATGCATGCATCTAAGCACCAGGTGAATTTATGACAAGGATCTACCGAAATAATGTCTTGCACCTGTACAGAGTTCCTGTTTTTATCAGTTCTATTAAAAGCATTAGAAAATAATACGACGGATAGCTGATACCAACGATACCTCCAGATCGTGCAGAGCCATCAACAATTCCGCTCTGAGGGTGCAATAATGGATATTCTTAGTCCGCAAAAAGAGGGTCCTCAAGAATTGCAGTACCATATCGTATAATTTCACGCTGTGACCTATCATGTGAGCTAGCTTTTGTACTACTTCTCCTTGCCTTCTCACCTAATGTAAAAAAAATGTGGATATCAACCATTTTACGCAGCAAAACCTTATTAATCATCTTTGAAAGGTTGATTATCGAGGTCTCGCTATACTAGCGGTATTCGAATAATATGTTCACCTTAGGAGATGGAGAAAAGAACAGACTGTTCAAATTTCGATGATCGAAGAGTACTTGTTCCTTCTCTATGATGTATCGACTAAACAATGGTGAGACCTCGTCTCCAAAAAGGCTCTGATTGTCCTTCCAAATCTGTCTCTTCACTTCAGTATCAGCGTCGTTATACAGTTCTTTTTCTCTGACCAGCACGCGCAAATATTTGTCCTCTATATGGGGCGTGTTCCTGAGTATGCACATGACTACGGGTCGCAATGCGGGAACCCTCACGGCGGGGAAGCTCTTAGCCAGTAACTCCTTCAGTCTTCGATCGCCAGTGATTCCCTTGTCGCTCCTCTCGTCTCCTATTTCATTGATGCGCTTTACCAACTTCTCACGTAGTTCTTCGAGAACGGACGCATGAAAGTCCAATCTGCGCACCCCGTGCAGATCCAAGAGAGGTAACATTGGGCGGAGAGATGGGAGTAAGATACCATTTTCTAACTGGAACATTGCAAAAATTTATACATGGCGTATCCGCTTACACGTGATGCACGGATAATGTATCCAATCGCAAACCTGAAACTCCTCGATCGCTTTTAAAGGATCCGTACAGCTCGTGAGTGCGTCTCTCAGGAAGACTTGCCCGGGAACACCGAGATCTTCGAGTCCGTTCCCCGACCCTCCGTTGTTCTTTCCCGCGCTCATTCTGTCACGTTATGAGGTGCGCTTACGCGCTTTCAACATAACCTTAAGTTGTTGTTACGGTTGTTACGGACCCGATCTGATCCAAACCTGATCGTCGCTCCAGATCGTTTACCGCGGACCTACTGTCGGATTGGCAAAAGAGTCGTCTTCGGGAAAGCTCGGAGCAACGTTCCCCCACTACGGAGGATCACTGGCGGAGTAGTGGGGATGCACACTCGAGAAACTTTGGCGCCTCGATCGCTGGTCCCCTCTAACCTGATTGGTTCGAATTTCAAATAAAGTGTCATTGACGCCAGATTCGACCAATAATACGATAACTTGGAGGACCAACAGTGCTGGCGCCCTCTGAATTGTTACGACCTGGTCTAATCCAGTCCTGTAGGCCTATTCTGTAACTCGTTACGACCCGTAACGACGGTTGTCGTTAGCATTAGTCCAATCAGGACCCCCACCACAACGGAATACTTGATCCTGATTGGACCAATACTAACGACAACCGTCGTTACGGGTCGTAACGAGTTACAGAATAGGCCTACTGCGTCTCTTCCAGCACCCTACACTTACACGTATTCCCCTTAAGGCCCCTGTACATGTTGGGTCAATGCGTTGGCTCAACCCATTGGCCAACGTGTACAGATACGCCTTGCGTCTCTACGGAAATGTGTATGTGGAAGCCTTTACAGGAAATATCTAGAAACGTCATATACTAGTAGAGAGTGATACTTGTTTTTTGGCAGAAGATAGTGAACGGTGAAGCAGAGAAGGTTTAAATTTGATAGTGCCTAAATCTGATTAGAAAACGGATAATATACATTACAAAGAGAATCGTAAACACTGAATCATCTTTGAAACACCGATTAGACACGGAGAAAACATGGCTTTTGTAACAAAAGGTAGGTGCAAAACATTCAAATGACAACTTTCAAGTATGACAGGACGTGGGCGGATAAGACTGATGAAAATGGTCAAGGAGAAGTATTACAGGAAGCGTTATTCCAGATGGTCGCGTAGTCGAAGCACAACCATGGGGTATAAACAGAATTCTTGGAATGTTTATGGGCTTTTTTACCACAGTGGCACTGTTGTGAGTATACAATAATTGAATCCTGTGATATCAAACAATTCTCTCATTTTACCTCATTTACACAAAGCCTAAACTAATTAAGCTTACCTTGTTGATTTTTCTCTGAATTTAACTTTGAAATCATTTGCACTGTTCTAAGCATTTTAGTCGAACTAGTGATGACTCATTCTAATATCAGATGTTGATCTTCCTTATAAGTAAAACTTATCCATTCCCTTATCAGTTTCAGATCTATCGTACCTCCTTTGGATGGCACAGTACTCCCAAAGAGAAGCGGGAGTCGAAAATCTCCTGATTTCAGGCCAGGATCTGGGTAAGATATCCTATTGCAATATTATCTGATATGATAGCTAAACATGGTGTAATGTACTACTTGTATGTATTCAATCAGGCCAAGAAATCGACAAATTCGTGGGATGGGTGATATAAACAGACCCTCGACTTCGGTACCTGGAGGATGTAAGAGCTGTGCTATGTAAACTTTATAATATGTAAATAACGCAATGAATATCTGCGATAAACAACAGAAACCATATGCATAAAACTACTAAGGTTTCTTTTTGGAGAACCTATCAGTTGCCTTCAAAATTTTCTCAATATTATTATCCATCTCTATTTCCTCAATCCTCACAGGACTTTAGTTTATTTTGTTTAACACAAATAAAATAATTAGATCAAATGCATAATAATTTTGCGCCATATGCTAAACAAATCTGCTTTTCACTGGAATACCACATTTTATTAACAACGAGACAACGTCGCTAAATACAAAAACATAGCTTACAGTTTTATTGCAAGCGAGTGCGTTAATCTCGCCAGGCACGATCACTCGCGATCTTATTTCATCCGCAAAATTCTTACATTTTGCGTACAATTTCTTTTATACAATTACATTATAAATATTTTATTGTATATTGCCAATTAAAAGTTGATAGAGTAATAAGTCTTCATGTATGTAACTAGATCACATTCCTCTCGTTCAGCGTATCTGAAGTAAAATAGGAAGCTCTCGTTAACTCGATTGTGTAGAATATGATTCCACGCTATAATATTTACAACTAATTAATTATCAATAAACGTCTCTGAGAGATCGAACAAGTCTTATTCGCGTTCTTTATACCCATACCTTTGTCACCAATCCCGCTGCAATGGTTGTACCTCCAACGCGCAACATGACCCTGCCTAGTTGTTTCACGTCTCTGTACAATTCCATGCATATCGGTCTCTGCACGGTGATCTCTATGATTGCGCTGGAATTTTTCGGCAAACAACGCGGCTTTTTCTTCATGACATCGCCAGTGCTTCTGTGAAGTTGCGCTATGAGTTTGGTGATAACGGCTGGCTCCACCAAAGACTGTTGATGTATCACCACCGGAAGCCCTCGGGTAATCGGCGTCGCTACCGCGAATATTACGACGTGCGCTTGAAAGCAAGTCGTTGTGGGCACTGGATTTTGAAGGTTGCACAGGATATCTCCAACACCCACAATTTGCTGATCAATTCCGGATAGAGTCAGAGCGACGTGATCGCCGGCAAATGCGTTCAATATCGACACGTCGTCTATTTGTAAACCTGAAAAGGACGTTCACACGCGTGAAACTATCGTGGGACTCGACAGAGGCGTTTGGCTGAACGTTATCGCGTACAAACCTTTGACGAGTGCTATTTCATTGTGCGGTAGTACGAGAACTTTGTCGCCCGAGGAAACCATACCGGTTTCTACGTGACCCGATACGCAGAATCCAGATCCCGTGCCCTTGAATACGTCATTGACGGAGCAACGGAAAGGCTTGTCGATGGGTCTTTCCGGACATTTGAAGCTGTCGATAACGCTGACTAACGTGGGTCCGGTATACCTGAAGAATCGGAGTTACATAGGGCAGCGCTCGTCATAATGTTTCCGAGAATTCAAGTATCCCTACGAATCGAAGATCGAGACTCACCAACTTGAAAGACCTTCGTCCTTGGGTTTCGTGACTAAATTTTCTCCGGATAAACCACTGCAAGGTACAAAAGTTATCGGATCTTTGAACCCTGTCTGCTTTAAAAAAGCAGTCATTTTCCCAACTATCTCGTTAAACCTCTCCTTGGACCAATCGACCGTGTCCAATTTATTGACTACTACCGCCAATTGGGAAACTCCTGTGAAAAAGATCATATCCGTGACGATCGGGAAACCCCCACGAAAGGATTCAGCAAACGAATAAGACGCATACCCAGCGAGCGTAACAGCAAAGCGTGTTCCCTCGTTTGTCCACCGCTGTCAAATCCCGTCTCGAACTCTCCCCTCGTCGCGTCCACCACCAGCAATGCAACGTCTGCCTGCGTCGCGCCGATAATCATGTTCGGTATGAAATCCTTGTGACCAGGAGCATCCAAAAGGGTGATAGACTTAGTGGCCGTTTCGAATTTTGAGTGGCCAATATCCATCGTAATTCCGCGTTCCCTACGAGATGAGCATCAGTCTTGAATAAGAAAGTTATCAATCCTCAACGAGAGTACAGATGACTCATCTCACCTTTCTTCTCCGGTTTCATCGAGTACCCATGCGTAAGCGAACGATTGCTTGCCGATTTTTTTACTCTCCTGTTGGTACTTGTGTATCAGTCTCGAGGGGACTTGGCCCAGGTCGCAGAGGAGTCGCCCAAGCAATGTGCTCTTCCCAGCATCCACGTGTCCCACGACCACTAGATGCAATTGCTCCTTGCTATGCCCTCGTCTATTTTTGTACATCACTACCGCGTCCACTTTATCTTCGCTCAATTTTATCCTCGAGTCAGCATCGGGGGTTGCGCGCCCCGAAACGGGCGACTGGCATCGCGGAGTGTTTGTCTTCGAGGAAACCAGTTTCTTCTCCTTTTGAACAACATCGCCTTTGCGCCGCACGTCCGGAGAGTTTCGACCGGATGCTGGGCTACGAGATCGCGGTGTTTCCGCTCGAGTGTTCAGAAGATCTGTGCTGTCGTTGCCGCTTACGTCGAAACCCTTGACTACTGAACGCGAACCGGATGGCACGACTTTTATCGCAGGAGAGGATGTCACTTGTGCCGCTGGTTTAATCGCTGTCTTGTTACCTATTGTGATACCAAAGCTAAACTCTGCCCACCGGAAAACCTTCGAAATGATATGATAATAGGCCAAAGAAAACACGTTTTTTTTTGTAAGAATTAAAGAAAATGTAATCAAAATTACTGTCGTACAATTGCTACATGTCCAGATCGGATAAAAATACTCGGTAGATAGATACGAAAAACTCAATAGAGCCTTGCCCCTAGTACTATTTATTAACTAAATAATATTATGGAAAATAATATTAGCAAACAAAAGATTTGCAGTCGAAAGTATGCAAGGGGCATTGCAATACACGCTTTTTGCTGTTATACAACCTTTGTCTTTGCCCATCTTGTCTTTGCATCTTAAATTAACTGGATCAAATCTCAAAGATTTCAATACAAAAATATTATTATGCGGGACGAAGAAACTATCGCAACATTGATGCCTTTATCGACATGAGTTATTTGCCACAATTCATCCACTCTCAAAGCAAACAAATAATTTGGAACATCATAATGCTATAAACATTTCGTAACGTAAATAAGTGTATAATAAAAATTCGATTTTCACGTAAAGTTGCTAGAGTAAATGATGTATACAACAGGTAATTGATTTTCTACTGTCTTCAAAATCATGTAAACAAAGTTGTGTAAATAAAATTGTGTACCGTATCACTTTTTTTCCAAAAATAGATGCACCATGATAAAAATACTACAAGTTCCGCAATTTCCTTTCGACTAGAAATTCTCGCGTGTATACACATAATTGAATAAAAATCAGAGCACTCTCATCGCGAGGAGCGACGGGTTATCATTTTTCTAAATCCAGAATAGAACAGATGCGTTTACGCGTTGACACTTTTCGTGCCGTCGTCCTATATCAAATCACTGCTTTTTTCGCAGACGAGAAAGTATTATGCTATCGGGCGAAGGTGTCGAAAAGTCAAAACACTTAATAGATTTTTCAGTTTCCCGATTTTTGACGTACGGCTTCTCAGATTTCCACTTCTTGCACAAAATCTTTCCAAATACGGAAACAACTTTGTTAGAATAAGGCAGCTCGACGTACCGTAATTTGCTCAAATTCAAATGACATGAAAAATCTGCCAAAGAAGCCATATTCTTCATCGAGTCCGGATTCCTAGCGCCAGAATAGATGTCTAAATGTGAAACGTTACTAATCGGATCAGTCGCAACCCCGGAATTATTCTTTCTCGTAAAATTGCTAATTGCTGACGGTTCGAGTCCTCGAAGTGCGGAGCTCAGATCAATTTCCCAATCATCTGGGGACGGCGTTCGCGTAAATTGAGCATCCCTTGCTAACGACTGAGCGTTGCCCTTTGATTTGTTCACACTAAATTTACCCGTGTCTGTCGGTAATGAAATGTGCACATCCGAAAAATCTTTGCGAAGAGCGTCAACAGTACTGTTATTCTGTTTAAAACCTTTCGAAAAAGGTGAAATGATAAACTTGCTCGTCGTGGATGCTGTAGTTGTTAAGTTAGTACCAGAGGGATCGGGATTATTGGACATTTTTGTTCCTAGCGTCGGTATTACGAATTGAGAATCATTAGGAATATTTGGAGTAAGAGTTTTCTCGTTAGCGCTATTGGTCAGTCGTAATAAATGATGCGCCGTTAAGTCTGCCAGTGAGCTAAAGGACTGTGAGCTCGTTGCATTTTGAATGCTCGGACTCGACGTTGCTACCGAAGGTTTAACGAAATCGTGGCAATCGGTGGTATTGTCGAAAAATAATCGCGAGGAATCCGACTCTCCGTTTGAACGGACCCTTGAAAAACGTCCCGTTTCCAATGAAAGACATGGCTTTTCAAGCCGGGAAGAGAAGTGCGATGCTATTAATCCGCTAAGTGTATCAGGAGTATTAGTTGAAGAACCTTACCTTACCGATCAAGGTATACAGCACATGAAACAGAGCAAAAGAAATGGAGTTATAAAATTTACTGCTTTAGTGAATGGTCGGATATTCTGATATAAGATCATTGGCAGGGATTTATATTCTCTATTTATAATCATTGTAATAAAAAGGAAAATTGCTCTAAATATACCTTGTGGATGATCCGCACAATCCTTACTGGCTGTCCGTTGTTCTGTAAACATAGTTATAACGTTGGTCTACTTATAATAATTTTTAATAAAGAGGCCTGGATAAAAGAAATTATTCAGAAATATGTATACCACTAGCGTTTTTTGAGGAGGCTTCCTTCAATATCTCATCGAGGACTGCATTCGTATTGAAATTAGCCTTGAGGATTTTTTCAGTAAGAACAGGTTCAGAAACTGTGTCGCCTGTGATATTCGTAATAGCTTCTATGCAAGACACTAGCTTGGCGGAATCTAGATCGGAAAGTTCTGGTTTCTTGTAGCCAGGTGTTGTTGTTTCATCTTCGAGGTACTCCTCATCCTCCTTGATATTGTCCTCGGTAAAATAAGACGATATATTTTGCTGCTTGTTTCGGTCAAATAAAAATTGCTCCGCTGAAAATTGATACACTATTCATAGTACAGACTATGACAATTGGCAGGACGAATTCTTTAGCCAATATTAACGATACGTACCACTGGGTGACATGCAGTAATCATCTTCGACGGAGTGTCCGTAAACGTCGTCGTAGCCGTCATATTCTATTAGACAGATACACATGGCAAAGCGATGCAGACTACTAAAATGAGCGCTATAAAAAATGTTCATACCGTCCGAGTAATTACATCGAATGTTTCTATGTCGTGACATCTTCGTTCGTCGACTGGTATCGTTACCGAGTGGCTGGACGACGCGAGATTAATTTCATGCGAAAAACGATGCACAGAAATTTCGACACTGCAAATTACTCCATTTACGGCATACGCGACATTGACATAAACATGTCCGCATACATCCACATCACTTTTCTCAGGGACTAATGTAAACGAGAGAGGAAAGCTTACTAAAAATTTCAGAACGGATCGAAAGCTACGAATGCAGTGTCCTCTGTAATAGATTCAGAGTGCGGCTACCTCTGCTCCGTTGATCATGTAGTTTTAATAGAAATAGAAATTCTAGTTTTAGCAATACATATTGGGCAAATATTATTGGTCCAGGAGTTCTTACATGCTATTGTTGAATACACTTATTTCATCCTTTTGTTGCAACTAGTGAAACAGTCTTTCGAACGGGTGGTCGGTTTCTGTTGTGTACCGTTGTTCGTTGCGTTCTGTTGACTGAATTAATTAATTATTATTGTTATTATTACATCCGATATTAGCAAGAGAACATCGATTATGCGTTGTATTCGACAATTAGTGGTGTTCGAAGGTGAACAGACGTCGTTGGACGAAGATAACGGTCCACGGTAGCATCTCCCTCGCCGCTGTCTTCTGTAGATGACAAACATCCAAGGGGCAGAGCGTAAATAAATGTCGTTTCCCGCCCCACGGAGATTGGAAGCTCGTAATCGCGAAGAGAGGAATCACGATGAATATCACACGTAGCGGAACACGCTACACCCGTTAGAGGGTGACAGGAAGAAAACCCGGCTATTAGAGTCCGTAGCTGCGATGTCACAGTCCACGGCAAGCGGAACATCCTCTCGACGACACACCAGAGAACACGATGTCAGCTCCAATAGTTCCTCGACCGTTCGCTATGTTGACAGCGAATGGGAGACCAAAGAGGTTGTTATTAATATTGTATTATTTATTCATACATCTAGTTTAGTTTTTTGGAGTAAACGCGCAAAAATATCACCTAAATTGGCGTCTAAGTAATTTTTATCTAGTTATAGAAGTTATTAACAGTACTTTAACGTCCTATCCGTAAAACAAATGTTTTTCCCCCCAATTTAAAGAATCCTCAAACTCATAAGATTGTCAACTTGACGATTATCCGCGTTATTTGTAATAAGCGATCGTACAAACGCATTGTAGGCTCTGCGTCAAAGAGAACTGGAGGAAGTCAGGGCAAGGGCGGCCCAAATGGAGAAGACGATGCGATGGTGGTCCGACTGTACCGCCAATTGGAGAGAAAAGTGGAGCAAAGTTCGTAACGAGAGAAATAAGGCCAGGGAGGAGGCCAAAGTACTCAGGGTCAAGCTAGAAATTGCTATGAAAGACGCTAACTCGTTTAAGCACGACATGCAAGAATTGGAGATTCAGAATGAGCAGTTGAGAAAAGAGATGGACAAGATTCACACGATATTGTTGAAGCACGCAGGGCAATTCGATCGACAGATAATCAGTATCCTAGAATCGGATCCACGTCTGAGGGACGCTCTAGGAGTGGACGAACTATTGGAGGTTTACAAAAACGTAGAGAGGAGCGGAAGCAAGGGATCTTCCGCGTCTCAAAAGGATCTGTTTCCGCAGAAGGCTTCCTCGGAAGGATCCGTCGCCAAATTAGAGAGCCACAACATCAGTCGTAATAGGGATATCGAAGAATACGTGCTGCAAGGCGCGGTGCCCAAGCATGCCGTGGAATTGTACAAAGAGGACGCGGTTTGCGCGTCCGACAGGGAAGCGACAAAGTCGCCTAAACCGATAATAGAATCAGTCTCCCCTCACGACAATATAGAGAAGCGACGATCGACGTGCGACTCGAAGGACGAAGTGTTGCTGGCGCAGAAATTGTCCGCGCTCCACCGAAGATTGGAAGAGGCGACGAGAACAATTTCCGCGGAGAGAGAGTAAGGATACGACCAGACGTATTATATCGCGTTCGAATGCGCGATCTATCCGCGGCTGAAGCTAATCGAATGGTAACGTTTGTTTCGAAGGGAGAAGTCCTCGCTTCATCGAGGTATGGAGAAATTGAAGACAGAGATACTGCAATTACGGGAGCGGTGCGAAGAGCTGGAGGAGAGTAAAGCGGAGGCAACGAGAGAATTGTTTCAACTGAAGGATCGGTTTCGTTGCGAACTGAGTGCCGCGCAAGCGGATCTCATCGATGAAACGACGAGTAGAGAAGGGATGGACCGGCGATTATCCGACCTTAGAACCGAAGTGCGCATCTAAGTATACAAGTGAATCGCCGAGTTTATAGCCGAGAAACGAGTTATTCGGAGTACCAACCTTGTCACTTGAAATGTTTCAGCTGGAAAGGCTACAGGCGGAAAACGCTGCTGAATGGGGTAAGCGGGAGCGATTGGAGACCGAGAAGATTTCCTTGGAACGAGAGAACAAGCAACTTCGAAACGAATTGAAGGACATGCAAGACAGGTTGGAGTCGCGACGGGTCCGTCCTGTATCCGCATCCGATACGGACGTGAGACAAATACAGCAAGAACTTCTCGATCGCAACAAGGTTAGTAGTTTAAGTTCTGTAGCAATTCGGCGACCAAACTTTCATCTTGCGACTTCGTTAATCGTCTTCCTTATCTCCACCCTGAAATAGGAATTGTCGGATCTGAAACACGTTCACGCAAAATTGAAAAAGGCCTTGGCGGAAAAAACTACGGAATTATCACACGCGACGAGAAGATCCGAACAGTACGAAGCTGAGGTGAAGAGAGTGCGTGCCAGAGTGGAGGAATTGAAGAAGGAACTGGCAGCGGCGCAGGACGAGGTGGATATCGCGACCAACAGCGTGCGAAGGCTTCAACGAGTCAACGAGGACCTCGTAGAACAATTGGAATCGGCCAACGTGGAGCTGGAGCACTTCAAAGCTAGGTAAATCATCGACTTCAACGGATCTTCGACGAGTCTGACAATAATTTCACACGCGATCATCTTTGCTTCGACAGTTACGAAGTGCGCGTCTCCGATACGGTGGTGGAAATACGGAACGATAGAAAACACGACAACGACGATGACGATGACGATGTCGATGCCGATGACGAATTAACTGAACATACTACACCTCCTCCCTTACATTCAAGCGATATACGAGTTTTAGGAGACCTTCGTGCGTTCGAAGGATAAGAATTGGCGAGGCAAGTTCGTATAAGAGTTATTGCACAGAAGTCGCATGCGAGGAGACCTCCGAATTGACTTTCGATATAGACTAGAACGAAAAGGAAAACCGTAGCCGAGATGGAACAGCGTAAACCGACTACACTTGGCGAACACGGGTGAAATTTGGAGTTGTCGCAAGCTGTATTTCTGTTGTTGCAGGTTACGAAACTCGATACATTCGACGTCGTCCCTTCGCCACGAGGCCGATTCCGGAGTGGAAGACATGCGCGAGTTACGAAGTCCGCCGGGGGTCGCGAACGTTCACCGGAGCACCGACATTCCCCGCAATCTGAGCGACGAAGGCATCGAGAACTTCTAACGGTAAAAAACTGTAAATGTGTATAAATAGCAATCGTACGTAGTGAAACTAAAACTGTTGCCTAGATTCGAAACGAGAGAATTTCGCGGCGTTGTTTCCGCCCGAATGGATATTATATATATATATATATATATACACATCGTAGATATGTACTATTTCGTCGTGCAACGCGCGCTCTCTTGCGCGATTAGATGTCAATTGCATTTCGTGCCGTATGTACGGCTCAGAAACGAAACGTTCACCATTGCATTTAAGCGCAGCTTGCGACCCTCGCTGCGTTCATATTTTAATTGTATGTCAATGATTCCTATTTAGATTTTTTGTACAATTTATTTCTCGAACGGTACTATGCTGCATTATTTATCGTATGTACTTAATAAAAAACCTTGTGTGTCGACAGTCGTATACAGACATCTATGGAACGCTCTCTCCCTAAAAGAAAATTTTTTTTTCAATTTATACGAGAGCGCGAAATTGCAAAGACGCGCTACGGTAGCTATAGGAAAAGCGATACATTGTATTTTATTGGTAGAACTATACGCTATAAATACTATAATCTACATGCTAAATTAAAAAACGGCAGTGCGCTTTGCGGTTGAGGGACTTTTAGTCGAGCTGCTAACACTGCATGGGAGTACCGTCGGGATTGGTTGGTATCTTGGGCTTACAAATTTTCGTCCTGCCGTTGGAACCGTGTACGATGTCGCAGGAAAACGTGAAGTATCCGCAAGTGGAGCTCTTCGTGTAGTAACGATGCTCGTACTTGCGTGGCTCGTTCTTGCCACCGCCCACCTTACCGGCGACGCTGTTGGTCACTGTATAATAATTGGGCTTCACGCTGGGTGAAACAGATCGAAGGTAGCCGTTGGACACTGGCCGTGAACGGCTCGCGCTCGGCTGGTATATATATTGCCTGTTGCTCATCGTACTTCTGCTCGATCCGTAATTATTATAATTACGCTCGTGACTGGTGCGTAACGCTTTTGTTTCCGGACGTTCTTTTTCCGACTTTTCCTCGACGGCTTTGGTGGCATTCGTCTTAGACTCGGCACCATCATCGGGCGTGGAAACGACTCGGCCACGAAAACCGGGCGGAACCGTGTAGCCGGGTAGAGATTGCCCGGGTTGAAGGATATCACCTTCTCGCGGCGCGTACAAGTTGTATCTGTCCGTCGATATCGAAGAAATTCGCGGCTCCGAAGTGGGTGCGCGTTGCCGGTCCGAGGAAGCGTCGTAGTCCTCCTCCGGCGTATCCGAGTAACTTTCACCGTAGTCTTCGTTCGGAGTGTTGTCATAGACCGGGTCGTCTTCCGTGAGACCGCTCTTTGGTGCGGCGGTACTCTCTACTTGGACCTTTTCTGTGATCTCATGCATACTTGTTGGAGTGGGAAACGGCGCTCCATTCGGCAGTGCTTGCGACGCGTAATGAGAACCGGCGGTTTGCAAGCCTGTATTTTTAATCGAATTTGCCTGGATCGTGGGATGGTCGATCTCCGGTTTTAAAGGGAGAAACTGATCGGGTGGTACGGTTGTGAACTCTGATACTTCCACGTTCTCGCTGCTGTCTATATTATCACTGTTAACGACGTCCTTGGACGCCGGTGGAGCGTCGGTCTGTGATTTTGGGAAGGGGAACGGTTTGAAGAGATCCGTGCTCGCGTGATTGTCAAATTTAAAGGGTTTTCTAGAAGCCGCGGCACCCGAGCCAGAGCCGGCCTGAGCAGCGCCGTTATACGAGATGCTATATTGGAAGGATCCGTGCAGCTGGGATTGCGATTGACCGCGATAAGTGCCGCTCTGAGCCGAGGCGGTACCACCGCCCTTGAAAGGACTAGTTCTTTTTTCTACCTTTTCATCGTCCCGCGCGGTATAAGGTTTGAAGCCAATCTGAGCCTGACTCGAGGTGCTGCCTTCGCCATTGGCCTGAGCATCGGCCATACCACCTTTGGAGCTCGCCTGTACCTGGGAATTGGTACCGTGGTTCCAGCCGCTGCTCTGCGCCCCGGTAGAGGTCATTCCGGATTCGGAATCCAATTGAACTTGAGTTTGACTCTTACCAAGACCGCCTGAGCTTTGGGCGTTACTGGTAGCACCCTCTCGACCGCCGCTTACCTGAGTCTGAGCACTCTTTTTATCATCAGTGGTGCCTGCTTGAGCGGAGAACGATCCGGAACCGCTGTAAGTGCCGGATACCTGAGACTTGGCTACTCCATGGCCGTATTTACCCAGAGAATTTGCGCTAGCTTGCGTGCCTCCTTCCTCGGTTTGTTTTACCGAACTGGAAGCTTGCGAGTCCGCCCCGTCATCGAGTGATCCACCGTAACCGGATTGCAAGCCTCCAGACCCTGGTTGTTGTTGTTCAGAGCCGGCTCCTCCAGTCGTTCCTCCGTAAGAGCCGTCACCTGGATATTGCTGAATGGGAAGACCGGCGCCTGTGGCGGAAATCGGTCCTTGTGTACCGGGATATCCGTAATTTATTCCTGTACTCGTTGTCGGATAGCCGACGCCAGAAATATACCGATTGTCAGCACCGGCGCCGCTACCACCACCTGCGCCACTCGCTACCGTCCCCCGATCTCCTGAACGATCGTATCCTGTTCCACCGCCTAACGATGTATACTGTTGACGTCCACCAACCCCACCGGTACCCCCATTAAAAACTTGATGACTATAATCCACGCCGGGAACGGGTCCTCCTGCAGGGTAACCCGCATTGGCACCAGGAATATGGCCTCCTTGAGTCGGTTGTATTCCTGTCGCTGAGGGACCACTTGCTCCAGTAGGATAAAGTCCTCCCGGTCCAGTAACTGCTGTTCGAATATCGGCAGGTCCACCGGGGTAACCCTCTCCTGTTATCGTTGAACCTCCGTTTCTGCCATCGAAACCGCCTAATGGTCCTGCAGGATATCCTCCGATTCCAGGGCGACCGGAGTAAATGTCTCCAGATATTACATTAGTCGTAGATCCTCCTGTTCCTTCTGGTCCTGTCGAAGTACCCGGTAGAGGCTGAATTGTACCGGGAAAACCCCCTGGACCTCCAGTGTCGGGTACAGCACTACGTCCACCGTCATACGTCCCGCTCCCAGGATAGCCGCTTCCTCCGGGTGGTCCAATCTGGTATGGATACGGTCCCGGTACAGCAGGGTAAGACCCGGTACCACCCGGACCACTTGGAACATTGGGATAAGGTGCACCAGGACCAGCGCCGGGTACGATCCCCTGAGGATATTGGCTCGAAGGACCAGGATAAGCGGGTCCTCCAGTAGTCCCTCCTCTCGCGCCTCCAGCACTCCTAGCCGCTGAATCACTCGAAACTGTTCCAGGATAAGGACCGCCAGGAATACGTCCGTCGGAAATTCCAGATCCAGGATAAAATCCACCGGGAACACCAGTTGCTATTTCAGGATAAGAAATTCCGGGAATATTTGGACCGGGAACTCTAGTTGCTGTTCCAGGGTAAGCACCACCGGGAATGCTGGAACCAGGAACTCCCGCAGCTGGTCCGGGATAAGAACTTCCAGGAGGTCCCGTGGCTGGTCCGGGATAAGAGCTTCCAGGAGCTCCCGCGCCTGGTCCAGGATAAAGGCTTCCACCGATTCCCCTGCCTTGTTCGGGATAAGAGCTTCCAGGAACTCCTACGCCTCGTCCGGGATACGAGCTCCCGGGAGCTCCTGTTCCTTGATCATGATAAGAACCACCGGGAATACCGGAACCAGGAACTCCCGCAGCTGATCCGGGATAAGAGCTTCCAGGAGGTCCCGCGGCTGGTCCGGGATAAGAGCTTCCAGGAGGTCCCGCGGCTGATCCAGGGTAAGAGCTTCCAGGAGCTCCCGCACCTGCTCCAGGATAAGAACTTCCAGGAACTCCCACTCCTGGTCCAGGATAAGAGCCCCCAGGAGCTCCCGTAGCTGGTCCGGGATAATTACTCCCAGGAACTCCCGCTACTGGTCCGGGATAAGGAGTCCCAGGAACTCCCGTTTCTGGTCCGGGATAAGAAATCCCAGAAACTCCAGTTCCTCGTCCGGGATAAGAACCTCCAGGAATTCCTGTTCCTCCATCGCCGGGATAAGAGCCTCCCGGAATCCCTCCTCCTCCAGGGTACCACCTGCCGGTAGAAACTTGCGGTGCTCCCGGATAAGAACTTCCAGGTACACGCCCACCTTCACCTCCAAGGTAGGAACCTGCAGGAGCTCCCGCCCCTCCTCGAGGATATGGGCCAGTTTGAAGTTGCGTTCCCCCCTCGGTGCTCACGGGATAGCCACCGGTGCCCCCGGACGCCGTACGTGAATCAGAACCCGATCGTCCGTCAAAGTATCTACCCGATTGAGCTCCATGTGGACCTGGGCCAACGCTGCCACCACGGGTGACACCAGAATCGATCTGCGTTAATCTACCAGGTACTGTATCCAGCAACCCGCCCGGCGATCCTGAATAGCCGGGACATCCTTCGCAACCTGCTCCACCTCCTGACATGCTCTGCGCTTGTCCCATGCCGCTACTTCCTACTAAAATAAAAAAAAATACCGGAATGCAATAAAATAATTAGAGATTTGTCAATTATGGCTGCGATATGTCGATAGAATACTCACCAACGACGGCTCGTGAGGACTCATGAGTAGCTTCAGCTTCCGCTTTCCCTTCTCCCCCCTGACTCTTTCCGCCGGCGGAATTCAAGTATTGCGACTGTGTTTGCCCACGAAATCGAGCACGATACGGCGATTGACGACGCACTCGTTCCACTCGGTCATGTTTAAGCGGATTCGTTAATTCGCGTTGTTCCAGTTGAATTTGTCTCTTAGCGCGACTGAGCAATGGCGTCAATATGACGTCCGCCACGCGTTTCGGAACGATATCGTTTTCATCTTCGGGAATCTCATTGTAAAAAGGATCCTCTGACGTTTCTACGATCGATGGTGTTTCCCTCAGTAGAATCATTGTTGATCCTTGACAGAAGAACACGATTCGACCACCTGCCAGTCTCCATCCCTATCATTTGAATGTTTTCGTTCATTTATATTACTATTATTAGTATTACTTTTTTATTAAATTACTTTGGTGACTAAAAAGTTATGCTTCTCTCAAAGTTACTTTAAGGCGACTTACTTCCAATTTCGTAAGCGATTCGTCGGATACGTAAAGAGTCCTTATACGAGACATTTGCTGTAAAACCTCTCTCCAAAGATCATTCTCATAGGGTCCATATTTTAAACGCTCCAAGTAACACACATTCAGCTTCGAATCTTTATACGCGATAAAACCCTGCGATATTAAAAGTTTTACGTTATTAATGAATCTAAAAAATTGCACCTCTCCCTGGCATGAGAATATTACAAGAAAACGAGCATGTTTCCCCTTACCGTATCAAAATCGCTGTACGAAAGTTGTTTATCAACTGATCGATCGAAGCGTGTCTTCACCTGGAGGAAAAACATTTTTCAGTTGTCCTATTCGAAAAGAAGAAATTATCGAAATTTGCCGAAAATGTTTTATCTCTAATTAATCCATTTCACTTATTTATACCGTTCGAATTGAGCCGTCAAACAATTCTGGTTAACTGTCATCGTTATACTCTGTCCTCAGAAAACCAGGTTGTATGACATACAAATACATGAAAATACAAGCTATTGGATAGGTACAACGGAAATATCGGGGGCATTATATGGAAAGAGGTCGAAAGAGAGAAAGACGGTCCTTATCGTCTTGGCTTGACGACACTTTATCGTATGAACTCTGATCCTAGCTCGAATCTTTCGTCAGCCGATCTTCCGGGTCGAATCGCGGGCGGTGCAACTCGGCCTCGTTCGGTAACGCGGCTAATCCTACAAGGACCCCTCCACCGAGCTCAATGAAACGCGAATATCAAATCTATCCAATTATTTGTTATAATAAATTATCTAAATGTATGGAAATTCAAAATAGAAGAATGGGATAGAATTCAGCCGATTGCGGCTACTCTTAGGACCAGTTCTGGTCGGTAGAATGCATTTCACAGTTTCTAAGAAGAACTCATTGATTTACTTCTCCGTCATTTCACACCGCAAAGCGTCACGATATATCACGGCACCAAGAGAACAATTATTTTCTTCCCTTATTCGGTGGTCTGTGCGTGCAGAAAACTGGAGAAACGGGTAGATAAAAAGGAGACGAAACTTACGTAAAATTCCGAGAGAACGGTACCGACGAAGAAGACTAACGTCACGGAGATCAACCGGCGGAGAGACAAAACGTGAAGTGTTCGCGCCATGGCGCGCCTCGTGGTGTTCCTCGACTGCGGTTCCTTCGATAACCTTTCCGGCTTGTCGTCCGGGCTCCCACTCTCGTGGTCTCGTTCCTTCTTCGCTCGGATCGCACCCTCTCTCGTGGTCTCTCGCAGGCAAAGAGTTCTTTCGCGGGGGAAGAGAAGTGGCGAGAGGGGGAGAGAGACGACAGGAGAGAGGATCTGGGATGGAATAGAAAAGAGAAAGATTAATGTGCAATGCTGAAAGCGATGTATGTGCGTGTATACATAAAGCTCATAAGCGTATAAATTGACTATATATCGAAGGCTTTCCGAATATAAATGTTATATCTTTAAAAGTGGTATCTGCACGTGGAGTTATCTTTTCACGGGCCAATCTCGTCTCGTGTCTTGAATGAGTGAATTATCACGAGTATTGCTCTCTCTCTCTCTGTGTGAACTTACAGATCATTTCCAATGATATCAATTAAAGCGTTAAAGAATTCATCTAATAAATTATCTGGATTATTGAAGAAATAGAGCAAACAGGAGATCTCCCTGGGGTAATTACAGATCTCCGTTTGGTTCCTTTTCCTTGGCTGTTCGACTTTTGTGTTCTAAAATAAATTATTGAAGGCGTCATTGAAGGCATGTCTAGAGATCTAAACCAATTAAGCATTAATAGTCAAAATAGTTCGTACGTTAAGAACTGCTAGAAATATATCAAAACGTACTACATCTACTCTCTCCGTGCAATTGGAAAGCTGAATGGAAGAAGTTCTCCATCTCTGTATGTATAAGCGATAGATAAGATCCTCTTAATCACCTCCCGCGTGCCACCAACTGCAGCATCACTTCAACTCGCTCGATGATCCGTTCGCTAAGGCAATCGTCCTCCCCTTCAATGCCCTAATTACGCGTATCGATGTTTCACGTTGATCCATTTGCAATAAACAGGCAGACGTTGTTCGTCCGTGATCATCGCGTAAGATGCTGGCGCTCTGGAGGGGGTAACGCGGTTAACGTAGTTATACAGTGGCTCCTCTACTTAAGGATTATACTTCTCGATCATTTGGATGGCCTAATGAAATCGGAAGAAGGTTTTGAGGAGGAGAAAGGACGCCGAAGGAGAAAATATAAATCAGGATGTCTCATATGTGTGTATATATGTATATATTTCGTCGCGATCGACAATAGATCTTCACAATTTGTAAAAAAAAAATGGGCAAAAATCACTATAGGCACTCTAGTGGTACAAACGGCATGCGTGCATACATACGCGCACCGCGATAACTAATTGCACTAAACGAGCTACTCGATCCTCTATCGTGGACTAAAAACGCGCCTTTTAAAATCTAACGAAGATAGAAAGGTAGGAATGCTATTTACAAACATCGCGATGCGACTCTCTGATGATGAGACGGTACCGATCGATCGATCCGTCGATGACTAGGACACACGCACTCGAATCACGATTATTACACAATGTTTAATTAACGTATCGTACCCTACATATATTTACAAGCATTCACGTACGAGTTCCGCCGTGGGTTCTCGATCGACTTGCCAAGGGAAAAACTCGCCAGGCGAGAAATACATTTTGGTCGTATAAAAAGTTAAACTATACGCGATTAAGTACTTAACGTGCGGAGCGCGCGTGCGTACAAGATGCCACCGCGTACATTACGAATAATAATAACATACGCCTATGCGTATTCGCGAGAGTTCGCGCGAGCAATAGCGCCCGCGCGATTAACGATTAACAACGTCGCTTCGCGATTCCTCATTCGACTACCCGCGCCCGGCATTCGAATCCGTTCGATCGTAGCAGTCGCGACGAGGTCGTCGTGGTCGATTGCGAAGCGCGTCCGACTAGTTTACACTCTGTCCGTGATTCGGCGCCGGTTATAACGCGAATATAGTATGAGAAAGACTTAATTATTGCAAATGCACTTCTCCGCGACACGGTGTGTACGCGTATAAGTATATTTACAAATCAATAATTTATATATAGCTGCCTCGAAGAGCCAATCAGCAGAGAGATTACGAACGTGCTTTCGGGGCTTGCCGATCGTCCGCTCACGTGCCGAGCATTCAAGTAGAACAGCACGCCGTGTGGTCAGACGGCGATCGGCGTTTCCCTCGGCGCGCTCTCTACTGAACTCGGCGGAGTCTGAATGCCTGAGTTGCTTTGATCAGCAACGAAAACGAGCCTGCTTCGTTGCCTTTTGGTCGTATCATTCTTATCTACGACGTGCGTGTAAGCAGATGTGTGTATAGTATTTTAACGTTACGACTACGTGCTAGATGGTCCCTATTAGGAAGATGCTTGGAATAGTGTCTGCGTCCGATGCTTCGCCCTTTCACGGTTCCAATCAAATCAATGAGTGAAAAATCGTGGCAAGAAATTGAGGGTTGGGGCTGGTATTTCTCGATCGACCTAACGGTCAACAGACTCGATCGGCAAGCGATGCGAGGGAGAAAACGAGATTTCGATCACGCGATCGCTAGATTCAACGTCATTCCGGCGGGTCTGGAAAAAGCCGACGATCTCGTCGTTCCGTTCGAGAAGTCGAAAGGTGCCTGCGCTTGCGCCTGTTGCTGTTGCTGCTTTCTTCTGTTGATCGTAGCCAACCGACCCAAGTGTTCGGGGTTCGGCGATATGACGGAGGTTCTCATGACCACCCGCGAAAGAAATGACTCTAGGTTTTTCTTGCAAACGACTCCCTTCCCCTTCTTCGCTTCCTCCTCCTCCTTCTCGTCCTCGTCGCCTTCCTCGTCCTCGTCGGTTGGCCCGGAGCGGCAGCGACGCTTCTGCGGCGGTGATTGTTGGTACTGCGGCTGACGGGGATGATGATGACGGTGCTGTTGTTGTTGCTGCTGCTGCTGCTGCTGCTGCTGCTGATGGTGGTTGTGATTACTGCTGTGATGATGATGATGATTACCGCTATTGTGGCTGTGCTGATTCTCCTGTTGCTGCTGATGATCGTGCTGATGCTGCTGTCGATTGATCGGCGCCTGCACTGCGCTCTCCGTGCGACTAACGGTGGAAAACGCCGAGGTGACGTCGCGGGATTCCGGAGGAGGGGCCGAAGTGCCGCGCGTCGCCAAGCCGAGGCCGTAACCGTAGCGGGGTACGATGACGCTCGTAGGAGAGGCGGCGACTGCGCCGCTGGAACCGACGAGTTTGGTCGGCGCTATCGCTACTGGAGTCGGCGGCACCGTTTCGCGCTTCTCGGAGGAGGCTCGATGATGAGCGCGCATGCACGAGGACTCTTCGTGCTTGTAGAGATAGGACTTGAGGGCGAAGGCCTTTCCGCAGCGGCCGCAGACGTGGGGCTTGGTGTTCGAGTGGGTCTGAATGTGAGCTCGCAGATTCGACTTGTCCGCGAAGGCCTTGTTGCAGATCGTGCACTTGAACGGCTTTTCTCCTGCGATAAATCAATGACCGGATAAATGCCGCGTGTACGGTTTTTGAATAGCCAGATTGCGAGAGAATGCATCTGATTTGAACGAATGGTATTTTATAATAAACACACAAGAACCTATTTAAATCTCAGATATCCTTCTCTCGGTATAGACGCAAATGCAACTGATCTTAGGACTGAGATATTTGAGTTCAGCTCACCGGTGTGCGTGCGAATGTGCCCCTGAAGGAGCCACGGCCTTGAGAAGCATTTTCCGCAATAATGACACTTGCAACCTTGGTTGTGAGTTCTCACGTGCATGCTGTACGCCGGCATGCTCACGTAGACCTTGTCGCAGTGGGGACATCTCCTCGCCTTCTTATCGCCCAGTGATCTGTGCGTTTGTCTGTGCCGCGCCAGGTTCGACGAAGTCGAATACTTCTTTCCGCAGTCGGGACATTCGTGGTCCTCCGCGTCGTCCGGCTTCGGAAAGTCCGAATGCAGCTTCTTCGTAGGGGAGGGAAGCAACGACGGCGAAGGTACAGGTGGC
Organism: Xiphydria camelus; assembly: GCA_963678675.1. Classification (NCBI taxonomy): domain Eukaryota; kingdom Metazoa; phylum Arthropoda; class Insecta; order Hymenoptera; family Xiphydriidae; genus Xiphydria; species Xiphydria camelus. The sequence goes on from OY783201.1 coordinate 5,914,012, forward strand.
GCCAACAAGGGCGCTGGAGATGAAACGTTCGAACTGCGACTGGAGCCTTTGGAAGTCTCGTGTCCGAGATCGAACGTAGCGTAAGAATTACGGATTGACCCATCCTTCGAAGGCACCGCGCGATCCGCGCCGACTGACGATCGCCTCTCGAGAACCTCCTGTTGGTCTCCTTCGAAGGGGAGCCTGTTCTTCTCGCCGAGCGATTGCTCCACGATCGTTCGTCTCTGGCGATCTTGCTGCAGCTGCAGTTGTTGCTGCTGCGACTGTTGCTGCTGCGAGCAAACTCGGGAAAGGTCGTACTCGTCGACGGTGTACCGCGGCGACGCGGTTCGTTGGTACAGAGCACCGCTGGGATGCACCAGTGTACCGGCGGCGGCGGCTAAGCTCACTTCCGCCAATTTCGTCAGGTTGTACAGCTCTTCGGGGCAGTCGGAAGAGGTTTCGCTGCCGCAGTCGCTCACTCCGTCCGACGTCGGCTGGCCACCCGCGTACTCGGCGACTCGCACTCCGCGTTCGGGACTGTAGTCTGTGGAGATGATAAAAAAGAAAGGTGAAATGGAGCGATGAAAGTAAGAGGGGAAGCGTATTTTTGCCCATTCCTCGAAGAGCGGTATAACTTGATTTTATATTTTCGACCGTAGAGCGCGGAAAAAAAATATCAGAACCTGTTGCTCTCGAGGGGAAACGTTGTACAGACTTGGCTCGAGACCAGTGACGTCACGTGTGTGGTCCGTATGTCGAAGTACCTAAACTACGTGCTTGTTGGCAACTGTATTACTGTGATGAGACCTAGATGAGGGGTGATCTCATAATCTCGAGGGAGCATCGGCAAATCGCTCCTTCCCGACGAACAATCTACGCTAATTTAAAATTCATACTTTTTTAGAGATGAAGAATATCATTTTAATACAGAAGCGAACGAATTTGACGATAGAAAAAAGCGGGAGGAAAGGCGTAAATGACCGTGATTCTTCGGCAATTATAACGCCGCCGCTATCAAACGCGCGGCATCTCTCTTTCGGGTGTGAGAGTTGCCGTACCAGCGGCTGCTCCGTTTTCGGAGAGAACGGAAATAGAGCGATGCGTGTGCCGGTCGCGCGTAGACGCGCGCGGGGTTCAGGAGGGGTTGACGGCATCGCGACGGTATACGTCGTTCGGCCCGCGGCGCACTAAGCTCCTACTCCTATTTTCGAATCGCTTTAACACGGAGAAACGTCGGGGAGTATTCGCAAACGCTTCCTGCTTCGTCCACTCATCCGCTTCTACGAACGGCAGCTGGAAATCATTCCCGAGTCACGTCTAGATATACGAACTAGACACGTGGCGTGCTTATGATTACTTTCGAATTTTATAAACGATTTCCGATCGCAGAATCCTTGGTCGCTTCTACCCTAATTAATAAACGCCATTTGCTACAGAATCTATGAAATGTAAACCCGATCTATGAAAGAGAGCAGGGCTCGTGCGTACTCGCAAATTGCTTAAAATTCTATGATAAAACCCAATGGTAAAGCTATTCTTACGAGGAACCAATAGAATCATACAAATGAGAGCAATTAATCTATCGATATATTTACAAATTTACCATCACTACAATCCCATGTTTTTACGATGATTATTAATATTTCTCTTTACATGATTCACAGTTCCAATATATGGTACCTATCGAAACAATACAAAATCAAGCTTATAATTTGTTTAAGAGGTCGATATGAACAATGGAAGACATAACTTAAAACCTTGTATTGCTTGGATATCAAATATTTTTATTTACACGATTCACAGTTCCAATATGGTACCTATCAAAACAATACAAAATTTAGAAAGATAACTGCATATATATCCGTCTCATATCAAGCTCATAATTTGTTTAAGAGGTCGATATGTGAACAATGGAAGATACATCTAACTTAAAACCTTGTATTGCTTGGATATCAAATATTTCTATTCACGTGATTCACAGTCCAATATGATACCTACTGAAACAATACAAAATTTAAAAAAATATCTATATACATCCGTGTCTCATATCGAGCTCATAATTTGTTTACGAGGTCGATACGAACAATGGAAGATATAACTTGAAACCTCGTATTGCCTGGATGTCAAACGCACCGACACTGATAAAAAAATACCTCCAATTACCTCGTACAGGTTCCCCTTGTAACTCCTGCGCCGCGCCATTATAGCGACGATGCGTGATCAAGAAAGCCCTCGGCATCTTCTCGGCGGGTCCGGTACCCTCCGCAACCAAAGCTCAAACGTAACCGACAGCGATGGCACGATTCATACCACTTTGAGCTTCCCTCTTCTATTTCGTCACCACTCACTCGCTATTACCCACTCGGCATGTCGCTTCTTCGTCGTCGAAACGACCCCGTCGAAGCGTCGTATCGCTTATACCTCACCGCGCGAATTCGATGACCGAAAAGCGCGGGACGGAGTGGTTCTCTCCGCGAGTTCAGGCGACCCGCGATCTGTACTCGACCGTCGAGGGGGTTCGGCGGATAGATCCGAACTGAGGGTGCGTGCGCCTTGTGAGATTCGGGCGTAGTGTTGGTCCGACTAAGATTCGGGGCTACATATAGGAGCGCAGCCTCTCTCACCCTCCCGGACCCCCTCAGCTGCTACTGCTGCGGCTGCTGCTGCTCAGTGGTGACGGTGACGGTGCCGGTGTTCCTCTGTTGCTGTTGCCGAGCTGGATGGCGCGTGTACCACACGCGAGAGCGCGCGTATGCGTAAGACGCGACGCCACCGCGAAGAAACGGCGCACGGAGAGAGAGACATGTGCAGCGTGGAGGAGAGAGGACGAGGAGAGTACAGTGGCATGTGCCAGGTACCCTTGCCTCCCTTCGAATCTCTAACCCTCGCATTGGTCCCTCGTGCCCCGGCGACTCACTGTATGTATACATAGGTTGCAGAGCTTTCTCCGCGTGATGAACTTTGTTTCCATGTGTACGGCGGAAGCTCCGATTTTGGGACTACGATCCAGAGGGGGTCTGTGGATAAATTCGATAATTCTTGTAATCGTTGAGGGTTGATTTCAAGAAAAAAAAATGGTTCAGGGTCAGAGAAAGGAATTAAATAAAAAAAAGACGTCGGTGGAATATCTTCTACAACTCGTACTTGTTATACTTAGATGTCTAGCATCGTACTGAGTCGTTGCTTCTCAGAATTCGTGACACAGGGATATAAAGTAAGTAGAATACAAGGTTCGTTCGAGGGCTGTATTCATCGACCGAAGCTTTTTGACCGAGAACTTGAGGATTCATCGCGCCATACCACGAAAGCAAGACAAATTGGCGCGTATATAAGAAGCAAACAGCTATACCGCTTCGTTCAATCAATCGTATCGTCATTACGACCCGCCGGACGCGTAAAGAACTCCGCAAGGTGGTTGGCGACGAAGCGAATCTCTCGACCGGCTCACTAGACGCGGCCAGGGAACAAAGTCCGGTCGGAAATCGAGTCCGAAAGCTCGGATCGTCTCGGCGCAACGGGGGTTTCGGTCGGCGATTGAATGAATGCCTCGTGAGTTAGTCAGCGTCGCGATGCTAAATTCAGCGGACGCCTGGCATCGCGCCAGGAGAACCACCCAGCGCTCCAACCTGCTTCCACCGACTACATATGAGAGAACGACGCCATTATCTCCCACCCTTGTACACTCGCATCATCGGACGTTCGGCGTCGCATCGCGGGCTTCGGCGTCCGCCCACGGGACGCCGTGACCTCGCCCACTTGTACGCGAGTACCGCGATGGACTCTTGCGGAAACCCTCTATCGCTTCTTTCACCCTTTGTTCGGCCGCGGCTCGGCTTCGCGTGTGCTGAAAAAAGAGCAACGCGAAGATCCAAGCGGTCTGCATATCTTTCGGAACGGCAATTCGGTCGACGACGAAGGCTACTCGCGGGAAACTCTTGCGATTCGCAAGAAAGACCCGGGGAACGTCTCCGGGGTCGGACGATTTGCGAAGGAATGAGAGAAGTGAGCTTTTGCGAGAATATTGGGAAAAAAAATGTACGCGTCGCCAGTTTACAGTTTAGGAACCAAGCCAGAATCGGTGACGCGCGAAAGCCAGACCCTGAACTGCCGACACTGAGGGATTTGGTCTTGGCGCGATTCGGGGTTGGTAAAATAATCCATCTTCGACCTATTTGCGCCCGGTGATGATGGCCGGGAAATTTACTCATCTCGATGCGGTGACCGTCGCGCGGTCATCTTCCGATCCCCCGTTGAACCAGCTGGTTTCAAGCGAATTTAGCCCGACCCTCCAAGGTCTCGTTCTTCATCAAAAAGCGCAGCACACGCGTGTATCGCGTACGGCAATCGCGAATCGCCCCGCGGTGCAAAAAATACCGCATGACTCACCTCTCCGCCGGACAGAAACCTCAGCGTTCTACTTTTCTTTTGCCCGTAGCCGTCCCCCGGCTCTTTCTGCCAATTCGATGATTTCTCCTCGACCTCGACCTCGACGACGGGGACCTGGAGGAGCGTCGCGGTCCGGGGAAAGAGGCCGAGGAGAGTTCCACTCGGATGGATCTCTCGCTATTTCTAGCCGCTAGCCAATACCAGTTTTCGTCGTTCAACGTAGGTGCGTCGGGAAACAGGTGTCCCCCACCACCGTTGTCGTCGTATCGACGTAGACGGTCCGAAAATAAAGCCTCCCCGAACATCGAGCATCTTCTCTTGACGCGAGTAGCGAGAGCTCGCGCCTCGCAACGCTCTGCCGTCGTTTCCCCATCCGACGATATCGTTGTCCGTCACACTTTGCGATCCGGAGTTGGCGCGTTCTCGCCTCGTCGAAGCGGGAGATGCCGCGAGCCCGGCTTGGCAGTGCTTGAAAGAATTTCGGGAGCATTAAGTTGATCGTACATCGCACGACCGATATATCATTGTCGAACGAGATAAGTAAAGAATCAAGAGCAGGGAGAAAAGGTATACGAAGCTTTTACATCCTCGTTTCTCCTTCGAATAAGAGCGCAAGTTGATCCTACATCGTCTACGAGCGTAAAAAAGAAGGAAAGGGAGCCTCTCTTCCGCTTTCTGTGGTTTCTTGAGCGCGAGAGGGTAATAACGGGGCTTACTTTACGTCGTGAAGGAAAACTTTGAAATCGCTATTTGAGAGAGCGATGGAGAGACGAAGGGGAGGGGGGTCGAGATTTTTAGCAGGAATCGAGGGGGAATCGTGTTTGGCCTCGGCATGGGGTTGGGGAGCTATTTCGGTCGGTGTCGGTGCAGCTGTTGCAGCGTGCGTGCGTGCGTGCGTGCGTGCGTGCCGGGCGAACCACCTCCGCAGCGAGACGTTTGTCTCGGATTTTCGATAACGAGTCTACCTATAGCGGGACGATCGGACGGATGTTAATGAGAAGAAAATTCACGTTTTTTCCTCACAAATGATGCGTCGATATCGATTGGATTTGCAGGAGATCGATCAGCTAACGGAGATGACGTTCGATGATTTATTCGCTCTGTTCGATCTCCATAAATAACCGTAATTAACGGAATCGAAGCACAAGTCCATACAAACTGGCACGCGCAGAAGTCGCGGAAATTTACGAGCCTCTCGAAACGAGAGAGCTTTAAAGAATGATCTACGAAGTGAGAGCTGGCACAAACAAGAGCGGCGATTTCCGTCGCAACGAGATGAAGAGTCCTCCCGTCAGCAACGAGCGTTCCCCGTCTCCTGCCACTCTAGAATTCCGTCATACAAACCGCGAGCATTCGCCAGCAGAATTGGCAGAGTCCAAGTTCGCTGCACATGTGGGTACGTCGCACGCAGACACCTCAAACGACCGACTCTCGTGCGGGGGCACGTTGCCGTGTGTGATGCGTGACGCACGCGAACACGCGCCCTGCTTACGCGTTTACGATACGCAGTGCGAATTTACGCGGGCAATGCTTTGGGCCACGCGCCGGACCTGTAAAGATGCTGATCCGGCCAGCAGTTCCCCGAAGACAAAGGTCCTCCCTCTCTCTCAATCTTTCGCTAGTCGCACATCCTGTTCCGCCGCTCAGCCACGCGTCACGACAACCTGGCGGTTCATTCATGAGTGTCTCGAGAAACTCGCGAGGCAGCGGCGCGTGCGTGGAACGTGCTTTACATGTGCGAACGGTTAAACGGTCCGCGCCGAACGGCTCTCTTTAATCGGTGCGAATCGTATTCCCTCCGCTCCTGCGACCTCTTTCGCCCTTCGCGCAACTGCATCCCGATGAGGAAGGGAGGATGTCAAGGGGAGGGGGGAAACGGAAGACACGGAAGGGCGCAGGGGGATGCGAGAGGAAGCAGACGAGCGTGACCGACCGTCGCCGTGCAGGACTGAGAATGACATGGGATGGGGAATGGGGGAGCGGGTGGAGGAATGACGAGAAATCCCGGCGACGGAAGAGGGGAGCGAGAGGATCGCAGACACCGAGTCACCTCGAGGAGGCTGTGGCAACCGGCACGCGACCGCCACGCGCCCTCGCTCCGTCTCTCTTCTCCTCCGACGCCTCTCTCGCTCACTCTCCCTCGCGCACGTTCTCGCGCCTTTCCCTGCCGCCCCGCACGCTCGGTACTCACTCGTCCGGCGTGCCCTCTTCTCTCCAGTGCGCCCCATCAACGAACCCTGTGGGCCCATCCGGCGCGGTAAGTCGGCTGGAAATCGGGGCGACCACCTTATCTCGATTCTCCTAATCGGTCACGTTGCGGTAACCCTCGTGAGACGGGTCTACTGCGTTGGGACCTGGAAAACGACGATGCTAAAGGGTTGAGTTTGCAGGGAGCCGCTTTGGTTCTAAAATGATTTGAACCTATTTTCATGAATATCCGACGCTGATAATTAATCGGAACGAATATTTAAAGACTACTGCTTCGCGCACGATTCTAAAGATTTAACGCGAAATATATTTCCTTTCTCTGCGTTGTCGTTTGTTCGCGAAAGAACGAGCACGATTCGAATCGAATTTCACGCAAAAAGGTAAACGAAGTTTTTCAAAGCTTCTTGGCGCGTACGTTGGCACCTCGTCCCGAAGATCGTCAGCCGCCTTCTTTCGCGGATGAAATCGAGGTTGCTCGGAGGCGACGCGATTGGGCGGGAAAAAGCCGGACTCCACGCGTCGAAGGGAAAATCGGGCATCGGCTAAATTTAGACACGGTTTATATACTCGCGCTCCGCGTATCGCGGCGAACGGGTAAACGTATTACGACGTGATTACAAACTTGGCAGAGTTTTGCGGAGACTCGCTTTGCAGCACATTCTGACTCGACGTGAATGCCCGGTCGAGTCGCCCGACGCGTCGAAGATCCCATCCCGTGTACGAGCTATACGAGGTCCGGAGATACACGCGCGCGGAAGACGTCGGTAAATCGTCGACGTCCAATTTCTCAAGCAATTAAACGTTTCGTTCGGGACTCGCAAAAGTCGGGGGGCCCGCGACAAGGAGCGATGCTGCCAATGATCGCAAATAGATCCGAGCGCGAGTCGCGTTCCTCTTTGAAATAGCTGTCGCGAGGCGAAGTGCAACGAAACTCGTTACGTCGATGGGATTGGCAGAGAGCCGTTCGCTGCCCCCAATCGTTAACCCGCATAGCGATTTGCGGCATGCCAATCGCGTACCCGAGGTGCGTATATCGACAACGGCAGCCCTCGAAGAAGTTTGCCATTTATTTTTAGGATATCGACTTCCCCGCCCCGCGAGCCCTTCGCCGCCTTCGTCTGCCTTCCGGAGCGAAACACGCGGCGCTTCGCCTCTTCGCGACACCGGCGAGACTCCCCCGTTCTTCGGCGAGGTATACATTGTCATTCTCAGCGCCGCAGCTTCGAGTCTTTGTCCACCGCGAAGACCCTGACGCAGAGTCGATCCTCGCGAGCGTCCAAGTTCCTCCTTTGCGACAACCGCAAAGGTATGCTGCAGAGAGGTGAGCACTGGTAGACGGTCGAAGGAATCTAATTATAGAAGTCGTCGCGCGCGGTGAGATGAGGAGGAGGTGAAGGAAGGAGGGTGTGGGAGTGGGTGCGACCGCGAGCGCGCGAACGCGGGTGCACCGAGGGGAATCGGTTGCATCGGGCGGTCATAAAACGCAGGCTGCATCCGCTCGGCGCAGATGTGCGCGACCAGCGCTCGCCGCCCCGCCGTCCGCTCCGAAACGGAGGAACGCCGGAGCTCTGCGTCTCGGTGAACCGACCGGTGAGCGTACACGCGCGCTCGTGTCGCGGACGAGCGAGTTGCTCGGTTTCCTCGCGATCGTTCGCTCGCGCTTCTGAGATTCTACTCGGGGTGCTCGTTGCGTGCTCGAATCGCAGATGTCGCTGTACTCTCTGTCCATACTCTCTCTCTCTCTCTCTCGAGGGTGGTAGAAAGCAGCGGCGCCGTTCTTCGGTAACGGGAAAGGAAGAGAAAGAAGAAGGGTACGAAGGGCGAGCGGGGAAAGAAGCGCCAGTCCCACCTTTCTTCCACCGTCGGAACACCGAATGGAGGAGAATCTGGCCGCGTAAGGGCTAGCGGGGGTGTGCGTCGCTAATTTTAGAATCACGCGGACCGCGCGACTCCGCTCGAGTCGCGGTAGGGGGCAGCTGGTGGAGAGAGAGGAGGTCGGCGCGAGCCCCGCACGTGGTCCGAGAGACGCGTGTCTCGTCGTCCATACATCGGACCCTCTCCCCCGTCCCGCTACTCCACCCTCACGCGCGAGTCCAAACCCCCTCGCTCTCGCGGGAGCGCCGCTTCTTGCGCTCTTTCGCCGGGGCACGCGCCGAAGCGCGCGCGCGCGCGCGTGCGAGGCCGATCGCGAGTCACTTGGTGCTGCGTAATTCGAGCGCACAGGAAACCGAGGGCATAAAACTACAATTGCTTCGCCTCACCTGCCGATAGCCTCGTGCGCCGCGGTGCGCGCGGAAGCTGTCGAGCATACATTGGCGATGGTGTCGGGCACTCTCCGTTGCGCCTCGATATACGGTATTTGACTAGAAACAAATTTTCATACTTTAAAATTCAATTTGTAATCTGTATACACATTCGATATCACGTGAAACGGAAAAGGTCCGAAAAAATAATTATTCGCTGAGTTATAAGCGCGTTTCTCTCTGCTGAATTGTGACGTCATCGAAGAGCCGCGAGAGACACACTTATGCTAAGCAACGAGTGCAAGAGAGAGAGAGAGAGAGAGAGAGAGAGAGAGAGAGAGAGAGAGAGAGAGAGAGAGAGAGAGAGAGAGAGAGAGAGAGAGAGAGAGAGAGAGAGAGAGAGAGAGAGAGAGAGAGAGAGAGAGAGAGAGAGAGAGAGAGAGAGAGAGAGAGAGAGAGAGAGAGAGAGAGAGAGATTTACTGAATATGATAACGTATACTGCATTTCTAAATATCGTTTTCCGGCTCAGATGAGGCCGAAAATGAAAAGTGACAAAATACGGGATTGATAATTTTGTTCGAATTTTCCGAATCATCGATCAAAAAAATCAGTCAGCTACCCTACCTATTCATTCGTCTCGCGCCTCGAGCGATTGTGCGGGAACTCCCTAACCCGCGGTATCAATGGAGCGAGGAGAGGGAACCGCTTGCGTGATCCTTTACTCCTTCCGCTGAACCTGTAGACATAAGAAATGCAAGAGGTCTGTTGGGTACTCTTCGTCGAATTGAGACACAAAATACTCATATCGATACCTTACTTTGAAAACCTCGTAAGTGCAATTTTTGACAAAAATGCCATTTATAGCTTATTGTGTTCAGATTTTAAACCTTAACGCGGTAAGCTATAAATGGCATTTTTGTCAAAAATTGGACTTACGAGGTTTTCAAAAAGCAAGGTATCGATATACCGCCCAATTTATTTTACCCGTGGGATGGCATCCTCGAACAAAGAACTTTCTCCATTTGTCGGTGTCTTCCTGTTCACCGCGCCTACATCTCTTCCTCTCCCTCCCCCGCCGCTCTTAGTGCTCCCAGAGCGAGAGTTCTGGGGCAAGAACTGACGGCGGCTGGTGCAGCGGATGTTTGAGACCGCCGAAAGCGAGACGGTGGTTCCTCACTCGACTCCTCTCAGACGCCGGGAGATCGAGAGAGGAAGCATCGTGGCGGATGTAATGTTTAAGGCACGCGGCAAAAACTTAATATAAATAGAACGGTGGTCGCCGGTACACGCACGGTTGCTGCGCGCGGGTCTCTCATTGTCCGCTCTACGCAGACACGAGACTTCCCGCGTACCGAGCGCTCTGTTCCAACGACCCGGAACGTCCCGGGGACAGCCGTGGCTCTGGCGGGGGACGCACTTGTCCGCCCGCCGTTTTTTCTCGGGGTTCAAAACTCGACCTGCAACCTGCCGCCTCGTAGGACGACGGAAAAATATTCCTCGGTAAAAAGAGTGGAAACACGTGTCGCCGCAGCTAGGGACGGTCCGTCTGAAAGAGGAGAACGGTAGAACCTAAGTGGATGCTACAGAAATTGTCATCGGAAGCTAATAGGTTAATTAACAGATCATTTGTGTGCCATTAGAGAGTCTATTATCATGCATAGCATATGAAGACGATAAGATTAATGACCCATCTGATACTGTCGATGCAGAATCGTAAAAACTGACGACGTTGTATTTGATTAAGGGGGGTCTGTCAGTATAGGGACTTTGAAAATCCGTCACAGGAACTTTTTGGGCGGCATTTGTGAATGATCTCGTTGTTGATGAAATAGTGAAACTCATTGGCATAGTAACGACTGAAGGGCATATCATTCCTGAATACTTACTGTGGCTATATGTAGATCCGAGAATAAATTGATCATTAATCATGCTCATTTCAATTAAGCATTGAAATGTATTGAAATCGATAGTGCGTAGCAGACCGCACACTAATAATTACCTCGCATTCTCCGTAAGTACATAACATGTCTAATATAACGAAAAGTGTCAGTGTCTGTCAAATCAATTTCAAATCTCGTCAGCCATGACAGGTACCTATCAGTGAGAATCGCCTGCGATTTGAATAATTCGTTTATAAATTTTCAGCCATAATACTGTATTAAAACCTATTTTAGGTATTTAATCGATCATGCTCAATAGTTCACAATATATTTTATTGTGGAAAAGTTATTAAAAATTATTGAAATGAAAGTGGTATGCAGCATTTTTAGCATATGTTGAAAATTCCATGCACCACTTTCATTTAATTTACCAATCGCAATAATTTTGACAGACCCCCATTTAATTACTTCGACGTGTAGTAGACGTCGATCCACACTGATAAGGTTCTATTTTTCCTTCATTTAAATCGTCGTCCCATAATACTTTGCGGTGCGACGATAGCGCCATATAGCAGGCACGTGAAGAACTACGAAAATTATTCAATTGTTCACATTTTGAACGGGGTGGATTGCATCTCGTTCGTTGAACGAAACTAAGATGTCCGAAGCGTTCTTAGCACGTGGTTGCCGAGAGCCGAGGCTCCTACCGAGATCTCTTGAAACCTCCTGGCGTTGTCCGACCACCATGTGGCTGAAGAACCGATTTGTCGCCCGTTTTGATACTCGCATACCGGTACGAACGTTTCGGGTTTCCAGTTCGCGGAGACCGCCGTCGACCACGAAATTGGAAAGACAAAAAATTGAAGACGTGGAAGCCAAAGGACCAACGCGCGGTCAATACCTCCTCCGCGGGTGACGCTCGTAAATAGATGCGAGCGTACCACGATGAGAGTCGGAGTGCGCGGCTCAGACCCTTCGTGGGAGACAAATAAGTCGACGAGAAAATCTGTGAAGCCAAACCTGAAATTGCTATTACAATACGGAATGCGTTTGTACGTTGAGATTCACAGCTCGTTTCGGGAGGCAGTGATTTCGTCGACACCGAAAAAACGCTATAAAAGAATATCTTGTAACATATTCAGGTCCTCATCTACCGACTAAACGCAGGTCCTCTTCGGCTCGACATACCAAAGCAAAAACCCACCGAACCTAGCCAGTCCGGATGAGGTTCCGAGCGGAAGTAATTTGACTTGCTTGGAAATGCGTGAAGCTGCTGGAGTTTGCCGCCCGCGCGCCACACGCATACCACCGCAGCTGCGCACGCGCCTTTGCGAGTTTTTCCGTTTTATATTTCATTTATTCGATCTTTCTAGCGGGAGAAATTACTGTACATTATGCCCTCCGGGAAGACTTTATTTATTCGTAAAACGAACTCGAGAGCCATCGGTACATATTTAGAATTTAAATGTGTTGAATATCATTGTTTTCATGTCCAACACATCGTAGAGCCACTTTGGCTGAAATGCAATGTCTGGTCGATGAATAAACCGAGTTCCCTCAAATACATATGTCACCTGAATAAGGGAAAGAGTTATCGGGGCATTATCGAGGGTGGAGACAATTTTAAAAATTAGAAATATAAATATATGGAAGAAAATATTTACATCGATGGGGGAAGACGCGTGTTTAACGAGCGACGCCTCAACGGTGAAATACACGCAGACGGTAACTCGTGGTTGCGGATACGCCGGCGTCGGGACGCTCCACTTGACCTGGTAGAAATAAAAATCGGAGCGACGATCCGACGTCATGCTCATAAATTCCACGAGGAACATCCACATCTGCATTCCCTGCCGGAAGAAATGATCGAGTAGCGAACGAGGAAATTTGTTGCTTCGAACTAGACAAAACTAGGGAGGAGTAGCGCGTTCTACGAAATTACTGGTTGGGAGTTCCACTCGTTCATCATCACCTCGATGCGTTCCAAACCTTTGCGCGCGTTCATGGAACCGCAACGCGGCCATCCATTCTCAGCAGTGCGAAGATCTCCCTCCACTTTGAACCTCGACGGGAAGTTTTCGACCGGTAGTAGCTTCTCCGTCTGCGAGACCACTCTGCCTTCACGCGCATTCCGATAACGCGTAGTTTTGAATACGCACAATTTCTCCTATATTTCGCACGGCTCCAACGATCGCGCGATCGACGAATCTCCTGGCAAAACTCGCCACGTCCAAGAATGCCTCGTAATCATTCTTCGGGAGATAATAATCCATGTTGTCTCGGCCTTGGATCCCAACCGCGGGATCAAACGCGTGGAACTACCTACAGGAGAGGATAGAAGGATCATTTATCGGAAAATCGATCGATCGGCTACCCTCTCGAATTCTTCTGACAGACGAAAGCCGACGATGCTCCACTTCCTTTTTCTACAGATCTGTTTTTATTTACGACAAACGTACAACTGTCATATACATAACACGTATGTGATATTTGTACGTGGTTGCGTAAACATAAATGAAACGTATATGCATACGAATACACGTGCGTACACTTGTCCTCTGTGGCTCTATGCGTCGAACGAGATTATGAAAATGAGCGCGCAGAGATAGGGCGGGAAAGAGGGAGAACGGGGGAGGTATCGGGATATAGGTACACGATCATAACTGGAACGACGTAAACGATGCGCGATACGATAATAACTATATGTAATCAACAGTCGGCTTTTGCGTGATGCGGGTGTTCGGATGTCTGCGCTGCTCTGACAGCCTTCGCCGAAGCTTCGAGACCCGTCACGGCTGCCAAAACTTGGAACAAACTCTCCATCAGTCTACCGAATATCTCGGACATCTCCCCGTCGCTTCGCGTTACTACGAAGACGTCTGCAATGAGATAGAATGGACAATTTGACGATTCAAAGTAATCGAGAGAGAGAGAGAGAGAGAGAGAGAGAGAGAGAGAGAGTAAGAAAAACGGACGGACCAGAAGGAGAGTCGTACATACCAGATCTATCCTGACCCAAATATCTACAGTACATATTCACGGCGGTGGTGACGTCGTCATCATCGTGAAACGGATCACCAGGCCATTGCACCCTGTGCAGTCTTACAGCTTCGAGAGCGGACGACCATCGTGCCGATCTGAGAAGCTCCGCTACCCTGGCGTCTTCCTCCAGAGCCCCCGTCGGCCCCGGAAGCGGACTAGGACTCGGCGTCGGCGTCGGCGTGCCACGTTCGCTCTCGGTGCTCTCCTCGAGCGCTCTGCTCAAGGCAGTCTTAACACCAGCCACTTCGTTCGACAAATCCTGTAGCGTGACCTGCACGTTTCTCGCGGCGCTCTTCAGCGCGCCCACCATTTTATTCGACGCTTCTATCAGCAAGAGAAGCTGAAAGTGAAGCTTGTAGAGAGCTCTGCCGAGATCTAGCAACATCTCCTCGAGTCCTGCCTCGCCCGTGTGACTCTCTCCGAGCAGCTGTAGCTTGCTAGTCGTTTTGACCGCCTCGAGACACTCCGTGGCATGATCCTTCCGGTCCAGAAAGGTCTCCAGGTGCTCTTGAATTTCCAGCATACCGAAACGCAGTGCCTCGTTCAGTCGCTGACTGGCGAACACCGTCGTGGAGAACCAAACGAGCGGTGGCTCGGCCTTTGTGCTCAGCAATTCTGCGTGCCCGGATAAGCAGGATCCCAGCTGAGTCGCGGCAGGGCTGCCGTTGTTCAAGAGAGCGCTTGCTTCTCGCGTTAAACCCACCGACTTGCTGCTCGCATCCTACGATCGAAGAGAGGCGTTAACGGGTACTCGGAGGATCCGAAGACAGAAAACGAAGACGCAACGGTACTCACCCGCAGGATCTTGCTTAACAGCTGGAAAAAGTCCAACGTATTGCACGGTGCCTGAGTGATCAAGCTCTGAATTTGTTGCCGCCAGATTTCCTCGGCGTCGTCGCGGATCACCTGTCTGAAGGGCATCAGCGCGGACAGATTCGGCGATGCGTTACAGGGTGTCACGTCACCGAGATCTCCCGCGCTCGATCCGCTACATAAGGAATAGACGAGTCAATACTCGATAAAGACAGTGAAATGTCTCAGTACTGTCGGAAGTGGGAAACTTACGAAGTGTCGGACCTCGTCGAGGAGTCGTGACGCGTGCGAGTTGTAATCAGCGACAGAGAGGACGGTGGAAATATGCCCGGCATGCTACTCGCGTCGGTACCCGCTCCAGTCCCTCCTGGTACTTCGTCCAGAGGAGATTCGGATCCTACCTCATCATCGGAGGACTCTTCGGTGACCCCTCGCTAATAGGAAGGAATAGAATCGATAACTCTTTGAAACTATAGATGAACGTTTCCTCGTGGAGTGGTTCAATCGTTTCCCTTACTCTCGTGGTGTGTTTGCAACTGGAAGACGGTGTCCTCTCGCTTAGACTCTCTTCGAATTGTCGCATGCTCGGCTCTCTCTCTTCCCCTTCGCTGAGTGGGCGTCTCCTTACACCCCAATTGAAATTGTCCGTACTCTCACCCTGGATGTATAAAAGAAGCGTTACAGGCACATGGATTGCAATGAAGAAAAGGAACGAGAGTGTTGTAAAAATGTATCGCGGAATGGAATCACTGAAGAGCCTTACCTCGACACTTTCGCTCTCGTACTCGAGGAAGTCGAAGTCCTTGAAGACGCCGAATTGTTCATCGTCTCGTCGAGAGCCTCCGCTCAGATCGTTATTCGCACCGGATACTTCCTCGGTAGACGAAGCCATCGACGACTGCCTTTCCATCAGGTCTGAACTTTGGCTGAATATCACCTGTATTAAAGGTTTTTGATCAGTTTCAACGATTTTAAATCTTATCGATTAATATATTACGCGCCTCTGCCAAAGCATTCGCTAGAAAGCCATGGTGAAAGCATACGGGGAGAGTACTTACAGATGGGCTCTTCGGTAGGCCCACGCGTTGTCCGCACGTTGTCAATAGATTCACCAAGCACTCCCTCACGCGACCCTTTGGGAAAAAAAAAATGATGACGTATTCGCGAAACTTATTAAACCTCACGAAAGTATTTCTCCTGCTATTCCATAACACCTTTCCATACAAACCTGAGACATCCACGGTCTCTTCCACCCGGAAATAGCATTACTGTCGGCTGGTGACAGCGACAAGGAACGCCTCGGGGAATTAAATGGTTTGTCCTCGGCTACTTGACGAATAAGCCAACGTCTGCCGATCACCGGTGTTTGGGAAAGATCAAAGGTGAAGTCCATTGTTCTTCCTGTTCGAAAAGGATCACGAAATATTTATTCTCCCCTATCTTTGTTTCTTTTTACCGATGACCATCGTTTCAATGTCTCGAAGAACACAATGAAACGCACGCAAAACACGAGGTACAACTACCCGTGATCCAAGTAACCGGTGGGCTCTTTCAGAGACGAGATTTGCAAGCGATCGTAACGAGGTTGAAGAGTTGGCCGGACCGAGGATGCGAGATTCTAATCACCAGGTTCGAACGAAGCGACGAGCACTGTCGAGGCTAAGGCGTTAAGGGCGAACTACGAGAGGAACAGCTTTAGCGAGCAGAATTTGGAAGACGCTCGGGACGGATGAATGAAGACGATGAAAGAATTTTGATGGTAACGCATTTCGTAAGAGACTACAGATAGTTCTTATGGAAACCTGCGCGTCGGATATAAATGGTCCATTGGATCAGTGCAGTCCGAGGTGCGAAACAAAGAAAAATATCTAAATGTTAATTCTCTTCTTGGCATGCACGCGGAAATGTCATCATTGGCGTTACTTACCGGGCAGTTCCTTTTTGGTGAATATCTCCGTGTCCGTGAAACTCGGATGCGGCGAGGCCAGTGAAGATTCCCACGAGGATCCATGAACGGAAGTCGGCGGGGCCACCAGACTGGAGGATCGCGTTACGACGAGCTTCAGGATCTTCAAGGCTTCCCTCCAGTGATTTCCCTGAAGCAGGAGAGAATGGTGGAATCCCGCGTAAGTTTTTTTTCTTTCAAGTACGCGGAAAGATGCTAAACGAATCCCGCATTCGACTTGCCTCGACGTATTTGGAAATGACCCTGAGAAGTTCCGTATTGATGGGCTGGGCGGCTTGCGACGCGAGATCAACGTAGTGCAGCATGCAGTGTATGATACTGAGGACGGGTAAAGCTACACTGGTCGGACCCTTTTCTAAGACTTCCACCAAGAACGCGAGCATGTTGAAACTAAGATGAGCGTAGGTGTCGTAGAGGTATTTCACGACGCACTTTGTCCACTGGAAGCTTTCTTTGCTGAAGGTACGACGGCTGTAAAGAGTCATGACCGTTCCCAAGTTTTCTAACTTTTTCCCTTTCTCGGCGCTGACCTGAGTATTGAAGAGAGATTATTTGTTAACGCGATTACTGATAAAATCCGAAAACAACATTTTTGAGTGCCTCCAGGTTTTCCAATCTTTATGTATTACCTGAGCGATGTTCTCCGCGCTCCTGATGCACAGTTCGTTAGCATCCTCGAAATTTAGAAGCATGTAAGGTAATAGAGAAACGACGTTCATGGGAAAGGCTAGACTCTGCGTCGGGTCGACCACGGGAAGATCCAAAAGAGGAGTGAATTGTGAGAGCAGAGTCACAACCGGTTCGTAGGTGTTCGGACTGGTACAGCCCTTCAGAAGCAACGCGTGCACCCCGGGAAAGGAACTCCATCTCAGCTGCTGTTGCAACTTCTCCACCTTATCTCTTGCGTCCGGACGGTCCAGTGGCAGTCTGTGAAGCACCCTACCGAGAAGTCTGAGAGCCAAGAGAAACTCGTGCTCGTAATCCGACTCGAGAAGGGACACGGACAACCAGAAGAGCTGGGCCAGGATGGTCATCTTGTCATCCTGAGTGGCTGAATCACCCAGCAGCTTCAAGGACTGTGCCGACCGCGATCGAGAGAGATTCGAGCTCGGATACTTGCCGGCGCATCCAACTCTGTTATCTAATTCTTGAAAATCAATCATATTCGTCGTTTTAATTAAACAGAAACAGCACAGCAATATAGTGAACAAATTCTAGTACAACTCACCTTTAGGATCGTTAATAGTCACTGCAGCAGCAGCAGCCGCTGTTGCTGTTGCAGCTGGACCAACGACACCCGCCTTTCTCGTGCAATAGCTGACCGAGTAACTCGTGCTTCGCGCGTGACCACCTTGACTGAGATGAGAAAACAGATGCGGTCCTGCCCCGGGATAGCCGTTACCTCCCCCAGGGCTGCGTTTACCTCCTACGACGATTCCCGAACTAGGATCTTTGTTGTTCAGATTAGGCGTCGACTTGAAGATCTCCTTCATGAAGTCTAGTGGCCTGAAGTCCGACTCGAGCGAGTCAACGGCTGCCTCGAGAGTCAACAACAGTTCTGTCACGTATCCCTGAAGAAGAGAAAGACACGCGATGTGAGTCTGTAGTTCTTTTCGTAGAAGTCTTGAGTTGCGTTAAATAACGACGAGGTGTACCTGCATATCTTCTCCCTGCTCGGCTACGGTTTCCACCAATCTAGAGAGTACATCGGATAACATTCTAGACGTAATCGGTACGCGCAAAGCGCGAAAGACCTGAAGAGACCTTCCGGCGTAATGTCGAGAGGAACACGAGAGGCCGAGCTGGAGAGCAGTTTGTGCCCAACGTTGACTGACCAGAGCATGAGGAAGAGATTCTCTGAAGACGCGCAGGACGTGACGTAACAGTGTCGTCAGTTGATCGGCACTGCGTACCCACCACACCTTAGCTGTCATGTCCTCGTAATTCCACAGTGGCTGATTCGTTCTAAAATCGTAATAAGATGTTTGCCAATTCATGCGAATTTCTCGCTTCAATCGTTCTTCGCTCACCTAGAGGCCAGAAAGTTTATGAGCGACTTGATCACATCTTGAATCGGCATATTTGGTCCAGGCTGAGGTCCTGCCGTCCAATTAGCGCCGGTCTCCGGCGTGACGATGACCGGCGGGACCGTCGCACCGTCTCCCGTTAACGGTTCTGCAATGTTTTTCAATCTCTATTACGCTGTTCTGCAATCCGTACACTAGCTCGAGGTCAACCCTCGAGGTGAAGGCAGCTGAGAAGCGCATAGCTCACCGTAATAGGTGTGTTCCGCAAAGTGTTCCGGAGCTGTACGCGCAGATGCGTTGACGATCGCTGCCGGAGAGCAAGGAGGAATCGCAACGACGGAGAGGGAGGACGAGGACGAGGAAACGGTGACGGAGATGGAAGTGGCGGCTGTTGCGGAGGTCGGTTCGTGAACGGTGTTACCAGTAGGAGAGGAAGGACGCGAGGAAGAAGAAGGCGGAAGGGGAGGAGGCGGTGGAATCGGTGGCGGAGGAGGAGGCGGAGGTGGCGGTGGCGGGGGTGAAGACGATATCGACGAGGAGGGAGACGAGGAAGACGACGACGGCAATGACGTTGAGGTAGACGGTTGCGGAGGCGGTGAAAGTGGTGGCGGAAGTGGTGGTGGTGGAGGCGGCGGCGACGAAGGTGGCGATGCATTCTGAGGGGGTGGCGAGGTTGGAACCGGAGCGGAAGGGGGACCGTACAGATAGCTGTCAAACTCGGGATCGACTTCGGTGAAGTTGTGCTCTAAAACGGGCAAAGCTGGAGTCGCTAAACCCAGGCCTAGTTGTTCCGTGCGCGATGCCAGTAGGACGCGTGCCACACCTAGATGATCCCGATGATCGCCGAGAACCACCAACATGTTCAGCAAGAGACAACGGCAGTGATCCCTGACGAGCGGCCTCGAATGATCTAGTCCCAGGAAAACGATATGAAGCATCAGAGGCACGTGAATCGCCCAGTCCAGTTGGACGCCGTCGACGACGACGTCGGTCAGTAGCATCACTGCTATGTTGCATCTGAAATTGATATTGAGATTTGGAAACACGCGCACACGGCACGCGTACACGGACGTTTCTGTACATCGTGATATATCGACCTGTGAAAACCGCTTATGGGTTGAGAACTGTCCGGTAGATACTCCGTAAGGGGCGCGAAGTAGCCGCCGTACTCGGGCATTGGTAAGGGATGAGGCTGCGGAATATCAAACTTCTCGTTAACGACTACCGGTCTTCCACTGCCTCCGGCTACCATGCCGTTTCGCATCGCGTAGCAGGACTCGTCGACGGTCAACTGAAAAAAAAAAGAGGAAAGCTGTAGGAACGAGTGTTGGATTATAATAATGAAGTAGAGTTGTAAACAAATTCATACTTCAGGATCAACGCTGGGAGTCGAAGAATCATCTGGAAGCAAGGGAGGGCCGCTGGCTGTACGTGTCTTTTCCGTTCTTGGCGTAGGAAATCCAGCCAAGGCTCGCAAAGCCGTATCGGATTTGGAACCACTGGCGAGAAGAAAAATAAATGTAGAGAGAGGCTCTGCTTTTATGTTTCCGCTTCCCAAATGTTTCAACTCACCCGGTAATCTTTATAGGATCCTCTCCGGAATGCCGCTTCGTGTGAATCGTTCCCTTTTCCACGGCAAGGTCTCTAGGCGGATTTCCCGGGTCGGCTGCGGGAGCGTCGCTGTGCGAGGAAGCCTTCCTCATGCTGGTCAGCCGATAGAAAGGCGGCGTCTCGGTTCGCTCGATGAGACAGTTGAGCGTCTCCACTGTCTGCAGCTCGGTCATCATCTCGTCTAGCAGACGATCGGGACGAGCCCTGGCCAGGTACAGGACCACGCGTTTCGCCTGCGAAGTGAGAATTCAATAGAAAATGAATTGACTTTGAGTTAGTTATCGTGTCTAGTGTTTTACACTCACGTATGGTAACAACTCTTGGGGTGCCATGCCCGACACGATGATGAGATAACGAATTATCACTTTTAGATTATTCGGCCAGCAACCGCAAAGTGTCGCCCACAATTCCTCGGACTCCTTGGGATGCTCGTCGGCGAACTGCAGGAGAAAACGAAAAAATTATGAAGAAGATAATGGGTACTTTATTTGATTGTAATTTTCCATAAAAAATTAGATTTGAGAGGGTCTCCCGTATACCTTGGCAGTAATATAAAAAAGATTATTGAGAACCATTTCTGTTGCCTCTGCGCTACCCCAACCCTCTCTCCTCGCCCCTCCTCGCGTTACGTCACTAGCGTAATACTGAAAAGAAAAATCAAATGTAATGGATATAAACTGTCAAATACTACAACAGAAAAATAGATTTTCTCCTCGCCAGTGAGAAATCCTATAATTACCTGATAGTAGCTCAAGGGATTCGATGGAGGTGGTACGTTAGGATCGACCAATTCCATGTTATGCAACCACGGCAGTAGATATTGCAACAACAATTGCCGAACCTCGCGTCTTGCCGTTTGGAATCTATGTGTGATTTCTGAAACAAAGACACTTACGGTCAAATTAAGTTTGTCAAGGGAAGAGCGCCTTATTCGTATCACGTTTAAATTATCCACCCTGAGTTTCTTTTGCAATCTCGCAACCATGATTAGGGTACTATACACAAGTACACTCAACAAAGCCTCGTGTGGTCTCCCAATATTCTTTCTACCTCAAACGAAGTTCCTCCCTCTGCCTCTACAACGTCGTTATCCTTCGTACTACCAGCGCTCGCTGTATACACTCGACGTACGCGCAAACGCCCTTGCTTTATATTACGTCGACAAGCACTTTATCAATATGTTTGCCACGCAATATTTGCCGCTTAACCAATTAAGCATAGCGAGTCGGTGATAAACTGGAGGAAGGAAAGGAGGGACGAAAAGTCAAGGGTCGAGAAAGAGACATTGTAAAAGGAGAGAGTAAAAACTCACTGAGTATCGTCAGGTAGTTCCGTAAAAATATAAACATAATTAGGATAATAACTGTGGGATAATAACTGTGGAAAAAAAAATCGATCAACAGTGTAAACTGACCGCTGAACATGGGCATAGTGAGCTCAGGATGAAGTTGAGCCAGTTGGCGAGAGAGATACGTTTGGCTGCGACAATAGGACGTAGAGAGCAAAGCATCAAGTGTGCCACCCCTCACAGGACCCACCGTCACACCTCCGGCGCCTATCGATGGACTCGTCAATCCTACCGAAACTCCCCCTACCACGGCGATACCATCGTCTTGACCTGGGAAAAAGATAAGGATTATTATTATTTCATCTTAGAATATAATCATTTACTTTTCATCGCGATCAACTATAACTAATGCGACGCACAGAAATATCGTCTAAGAATGTATCTGCAAAAAAAGGATTTTTTCTTATGGAAAAGTAAAATCCGCTCCACGAGGATCTTTTACACTTCCAACGCAAATGTTGGGAGATACTACGAAACTTGTAGACTAAACTACTCGAGGAGAATAGATTACCTACTCATCCTCTGTAACGTAGGTACATATCTACATTCTCCCCGAGGAACGGCGTAGCTTCGCATAATTACGATGTTGCGTAACTCATGAACTTACTCTTAATTACGAGCGATCTAAAGCAAATGTCTCATTCGCAGATTTAATTAATCATTTTTTCCTGCATAATGTGAACCATCCCCAAATGTTTTCCATACGGACACACTGTTATCATTGAGTCGCTTTCGAAAACACAGCAAGAGCCGAGGCAAAATGAGAAGTATCAAGAGCATAAAGGCAGAAGATGCGCAGGAGCAAAACCGAGAGCCCCGCTTTATGAGGCGTCGATCGCGGATCGGAAGAACAGACGCGGTCGACCCGCCGTAGTGCGCGGATCGAATTCGACTCTATTTCCTCGTGGCTCTCGCACGAAAACTTCTAAACCATCTTTCGACGGTTTAATCAATCATTTGAAACTCTACGTTACCTGAAAAATTAAAACTATATCACATACAAAAATAATTAAAGCACACCATGAAAATTATTGTCACTGTGTTTCAACGTGGTTTTAACTTTCGGTGGAAATATTTTGCATCGGAAGAACATCGATATTTGTACGTGTTTTCTATACAAAAAGAAACTGGGGAAAGCTACAAAAATTAAAATAAAAGGATAGAGGAGAGAAGAATATAAAGATAGATCTGTGTATTAAATTCAAACGGAGAAGAGGAGAAAATCAAGAGAGAAGGTCCACGACGAGAGCTTCTTAGAAAATACAGTTTCCCGCTGAACGTAACTCGAGATTACGGTGGAGACAGAGGGAGAAAAAGTGATGAGAGCTGGCAAAAAATACCAGTGCCCATTTATCACGCGACCGAAGAATAAACTTTAGGCGACGTGTTCCAGAAAAGCCAAGGTTCTCGCCGTCGCAACAGCGTCGTTAGTACGGAATTTGCCTCGACTTGCTTCTTTAATGAGAGCCCATCAAATATCGATGTCGATTTCCTACAATCGACTGATCCCCGAGTCACCCGTCTGCCGGATTTTCCATATTCCATTAAACGGCCTTCAATATTCCATTATCCCTATGCGCCTTTTTGCCTTTCCCATGGATCGCCTGGCACTCTTCCGGAACACGTATCCACTTTCACCGTCATGTAAATTTATTCGATGGCGGAGACCCGGATTATGGCTCTAAAAAAAAGGATTTGGCATTCGGAGAAATACAAATTGTTGCGGAAGTATACGCCGGTATATTCGTATTGCTGTGCGCGCTGTAAGAAAATTCCCAACGGGATCCCTGGTAGTGACGATCCTCGCGTACACCAGTAATCGTATATATCGGTCGATAAATATTTCTCTTCGCGCATCGAAACGGCATCATAAATCGTCCCGACATCGGAGAATAAGCGAGCACAGCAACAATTAGTATCATCTCTATGCTTGTAATAATCTTTCTTCGGAAAGAGGAAAAGGCGTGAAAGAAGTAGCGAGCACGAAGGAAGGGGTGTGAAGTCTCACTTCGTCGAAGCGCGAACGCGTGTCCTTTTCGACAAGTGGTTTAAAACCTTGCTCATCGTATCGGAAAAAATATATACCTCCCGTGGAACGTGCTGTCATAATAATCGAAATCGAAGGTACAGCTGTAAAACAATTTTATGTCCGAGGGGACGTGATGGAGAGAGAGAGGCCTTCGAACTCCAGAAGGTACATAAAAATAATTTAGTGTTCCCGCGCGTGCGGGTACTCGAAAAGAGGCTCTCCTGATTTATTTGACGTTTAATGATGTTTCCCCGCCAGAATGGTACGCAACGATTTGCCATTTATTTTCAGCCGTGCCTCTCCGCGAAGGTCTGATAGAGCTAAGAATAAGCCGTCGAGAAAGGAAGAAAAGAAAAACGGAAGGAATCGAAGAATCGCTTAGTATCCCAAGTGCGTTTCTGGGCGCAAATGATTTCCCCCTGGGTTGTCAAATAAAAAGAAGAAAGAATTCCTCACGAGAGCTGAAAAAAACTACCAGTGGCCTCTGCCATTTTCTTTTCTTAAAGAAGATGGTAGAATAGGAGGGTGCAAAGATGACTAATTACACACTAACGGCAACCAGCTTCGGCAATTCATCTTTATCAATTTCCCCGAAATCCTCAGATTCGATCGTACGACCACCCAACAAGACAGACTTAGCCGAGATCCTGATCTACGGCATCCAGATGTATTACACTCCAGTATTGGTCTACCTGGGCGCCCTGGGCAACTGCCTTTCCGTCTGCGTCTTCATTGGCACGAAATTGCGAAAGTCTTCATCCAGCATCTATCTTGCCGCTCTCGCGGTCAGCGACACCGGCTTCCTCGTATCCCTCTTTGTCGTCTGGCTGAATATCGTAGACGTGGGAATCTTCAATCGCCAGGGTTTCTGCCAGTTCTTCGTCTACTTGACGACGCTCTGCAGCTTCCTCAGCGTGTGGTTCGTCGTCGCCTTTACCGTCGAGCGATTTGTCGCGGTGCGTTACCCGCTACGCAGACAATTCATGTGCACCGTGGCTAGAGCAAAGACTGTATCGGGAGGGTTGACACTTCTGGGTCTCGTATTGTGCAGTCCGGTTTTCTGGTTCTCCGGTCCTCAGCCGCCACCGAAGGATGCCGGTTACAACGCGACACTGTGTGAGATGGCGGTAGAATGGGAAGAATGGACGTACGTCTTCAACGTCGCCGATACAGTACTAACTTTCGTCGTACCCTTCTCGGTGATCGCCGTGCTGAACGCCTTAATCACGAGAACAGTGTGGCGATTAGCCGGCGTGCGAAGGGCCATGACGTCTAGGGAATGTCGTAGACGATCTTCGCAGTTGCAACAAGTCTCGAGAATCGAGCAGGAGCAGCAAGAAGAGGGACAGCTCCGCCAACAACGATCCGGTGCAGCTACCACCTCACAGACGAAAGTCACGAAGATGTTACTGGTCGTCTCTACTGTATTTTTGTGCTTCAATCTTCCAGCTTATGTGATGAGGGTTCGCGCTTTTTTTGAGGTAGATATATACCAGGATGTGTAATTTAGAGCTATACGGGTCATCTCATGAGGGGAGAGAAAAAGCAAGACTCCTTCGGGTGGAATAATAAATGTAGGTGTTGAGATAGGATTTTTTTCAATTATAACAGATCCGTAAATCTAAGGGGAACACATCTCGGTGAGCTATTGATGGTTATATCCTGTCTATTTTATGAGATCCATAAAAACGTGGACGACCTTTTCTACTTCCTTTCTATTCTTCCCCTTCATTAAGCCACTCTTGGAAATTTTTGCGAAAAACAGGGATATACATTTCGATTACGACAAAATACTTTGACTTCAATACCGAGGAGCATTTTGAAATAATCTGTGCAATTACATAATCATCTATAACGACAAATGTTGCTTCACCGAGAAAAGGAATTTTGCTTCTATAAATTCCTTGTTGATTAGTATATCAAGGAAATGAATGATTGTACCTGTACGCGGATAACAAATAACGGCTAGCAGGGGGCTAATCAGTGACGTGGCCGAATTTTGATGTGGGAGGATAGAGAATGAGTGGGAGAAATAATGGTGAGGGTCGTGTCGCTGGGGAAAATGACGACCGGAGGGTTGAATTAGAACCAATGGGAATGCGGCAAGGATAAGAGGAGGACGAAACTACCGCGATAATCTCGATATTACATTCCTGCATTAAATGTGCGTATCTTGGAATAACTCATGGATTCCAGATGCTGACATAGGCTGTGTTTTGATATGAGAAAATTTACTCGCCTTTGCTTTCGAATTTCTGAACGGCTTCTTAAAACAGACATACACGTATATACTTCTGTTCTAAAAGCTATAAAACTACACGGCCTGATAAACCGCAACTGATAAAAAATAGTTCTTATGATTAACGTCCGGATTTGTTCTGAGAAGTTACATGTAAGAAAAATTCGTTATCGCTTTGATCTGCGACTTGATATTGAGTGACGAAAGATTCAAATATTTCTGATTAAAACTGATTAGGAGTCAAATAGACTTCGAAGCCCTTTAGATATTTGCGGTTCATTAGCGGAATATTGAATGGGCACACTCCGTGTGATTAATCATCTTGTAAAGAGGATGAGGAGGATAGTGGGTGGAGGAGGGCTACTACCTATCCGCTATCATCTTGATATCAATGCTAGTGAATGGATCGACAGAGCCGCGTCTTATCGTAGACGTAGTATCCCACATATCGTTTCTATGTACTTCTATAATACCGTGAACAGCCTGGAAGAATATCGTCGGAAGGACGGGGAGACGATATCTTTTTTCAAGGACCCATCTAAACATTTTCATAAAGTATTTAACTTAAGACCGCAAGTTGGATTTTAACGTACGGAAGCATTAAATATCGAAGCTGTTAATCGAATAAAATCTAGCATTTTGAAATAGATATACATCGTATTCTCTCTATAATTACGATGAAAATAACTTCAAACGAAAGTATGTTTATGCGTAGGCAGGAAAGAGTTTCCATGGACGTTACTTTCAATAAATTACACCCAAAATTCTCCAGTTTTGAAGACGAAAAAGCTTTGATGATTTTTCAGGAGAGAGCTGCCTCGGATCGTACCACAGTCATCATTCAACACGTGTGCAATCTGCTATTTCACACGCATTTCGGCATAAACTTCGTTCTCTATTGCGTCAGCGGTCAGAATTTTCGCAGAGCGGCCGCGCAGATGATTTGCCCGCGACCTCGTCGTCGACGACAGCAACAGGAAACTACGCAAGTGACCGGTGAGCGACTTTGCCGAGCGGCAGGAAATTGTTCTTGAAGGGCGAACAGCCCGTCAACTCAATTTTGAAGTTTCCGCAAGATTAAACGGGTCCGCGGAAAATTGAGTAGCGAGGGAGAAAAGGGTCGGAGTCAACTCGCACGTGAGGACGGGGATAAGCGGAGGGGGTAATTAATTTAACGAGCAATTCGCTCAAATGTATTTTCCATTTGTCACTTTAGTGTCGGAGTACGTTCGCTCGAGCGGGTCGCTGTCACGTCGTCGAACAATCACTCCGAACGGTTCGTGGGACACCCATGAATTGAACGTGCTTCCGTCGCAAAAGTGACATTTATACCGCGGAAAGGCACGGAGGCACCGGTGAAGCGTCTGTTGCACTATTGCTCCACGACAAAGTTTTCGCTGCCGCGTTCTTCTGTTCTCTAGAAGATGCACGCGATCGAACAGCAGCCGATGCGTAAAACGACTTCCTCTCTTGTCTTCGTAATTTACTTTCAAAGGACGGATTCTCTCCTTCTCCTTATCCCCCCACTTCGTTAACGCAGAAATTCAGTTAACCGTCTATTTCTAGTTTAATCTCTCTCGTAGAATTGTGATCGTGATGAAGACACGTTTGAAGTAATATTGATTGTTATAAGATATAAAGAAGGAACGAGGGGAGGAACTGATGGCACGGTTACCGGGACAGCCATCAATTTGAAGACATCGAAAAAGGAAGGGTGCCGTGCACTCACCGATCTCGGAATCAGTTGCGGGCAGAGGTCCTACGTTTCCGAAGAATCTTTGATCCAGCAGCTGGAGAAGTTGAAGAGCTGCGTCGTGAACGGGAGCGCGTGGACATCCGGTGTTCATCAGCGTGACGTTTATAATACTCGTGTAATGGTCGCAAGGATATTCTCTGGAGAGAAAAAAGTGTGTTTAGTTCCCCGTGGCTTAGCTTCGAATTAATTTGAACCTTATATGAAACTCTCAGCTTTAAAGTCTGGGTTTATTCATAGGTAGACTCTTCAAGTAAATTTACACGCGATATAATAATCTCCTTCATAAATTCGAGGGTAAGCCATTCTTTTTCGCAATCACGACCGTTCGAAACGAATGCTCGATCACGTCAAATAGCCGTATTATTTGACTTTATTCAGCAATGACAAACTGGCGAAGCATCGAGATCATTTCGAGCCGAGTATCAAAAAGGTAACGGGCCGTAAAAAGATGCGTAAAAAATAGAGAACAGATGGCGGAGAAAGCAAATCATACGAGGCTAAGGAAACCCGTGTCTTGAAATGCTTCTCTCAATTAAGTAGCGATGAATTTTTTGATTTCCACACCGCGTGAGCCCGCCATAGGGTAAGTTCACCCTTTCTCTAAAGTGGCATTCCCTGATGTCGTTTAAAGCGAGAAGTCTCAGTGAAAAGTAGTTGAAGTTGTGTTTTGGCTGAGTGAACAATCGAGAAGAATCGTGTACGTTGCATAATATACGTGTGTGTTTCCGGCACACACGCATAAAACCGTGAGAGTAATACGACACGACGCGTAGCCCCTTCAAATATTTCACTTTCATCGCGTCGCACTGATGATAAGTGAGTTTCGAGCCAGATAAAACCCACGTAATGGTAATCCACCTAATTAGCTGTACATACAACCGATGACAAGGCCATGCCGGGGCTTCCGGAAGCCCGAAATGCAGAATAAAGTGAAGGTTCGATAACTCGACCAACAAAAGGATGAAGCGTTTACATGATACGACTCCCACACACAATCCCCTCTTCTCTCTCTTTCTCTTGTACTAAGTGCGGAATTTTCGCGATATTCAACTCTTTAAATATTTGCCAACGGTCCGCACCCTCGCTTATCACGGCGCGATCCATGGGACACTAGACTGTATGTACGTACGTACATACCAATAGCCACCTACGTATTTAACAACCGCACTCGCTCTACGTTTATTCTTTTTCGAAAGATTGGCTCAGTCGCGCGTGTGCTAGAAGTCAATAGGATTTCTACTGTGAACGCGTGTAATAATGTATTCCAGCGAATGAAGAGACATGTCTCCTCGAATTCCTATTTCTCTCTCATCTCTCCATGAAAATCGACTTAAAAACAGCCTACCTTGCGCTGAAGATAATCGCCAAAGCGAGAAAACAGCCATCCGCCACTTGCGGAATTCCCGTGTAACAACGATCGACGACCCAATCGAGAAGGGGACCGATGTCTGGATTACCTTCCAGTAACAGGACCACGGTCTCTCGCGCCAATGCGTAGATCTGAAAGGAACCCCAATTTTCGGAAACCGTAGAATGAAGGTAATGATCGGTGTTTCAGATCGCGGTATGCATTGCGCTCACCTTCTCGTCTTTGCTGGCCAATAATAAATCCAGCCATTGATACAGTATGGATCCCTCCTCGGACAGCAATTGTGGATTGAAGCACGAACCGCAACACAACAATCCGCTCATGGCTTGCAGCGCCGAAAGCTGCAGCTCGGAACAGTTTTTCTCCTCCTCGTGCGACATCGAGGAGGTGGTTAAAGGACGACCGTAAGGCCCGGCCCACGAGGCGAACAGCATGAATAGGCTGCGACGCAAGTCCCTCTTCAAGAGTGTGTGAGACGTCTCCACTGAGACCGGAGGAAACTTGTTCGCTTACTAGAACTTTTTAGAACTTCAGCTTGTTAAACCTCTCAGATTACTCACGAGAGAAGCTCTTGATCATCTTCCGAATAAAGTTACAGAAGTGTAGCTTGATATCTCTGACAGCAGGTGCCTCCTTATCGGTTTCGTTTTCCAGATAGAGACGCGCTCCGTCGATGTACTCGATAAAAGTCGGGTGCAATGATTGTGTGTCGCGGTCCAGAACTGCGGGACTGCGGTCGAAAATAATTAATTGCACGGTGCCTGGTAAAACCTGAAGTAAAGTTTCCTGACTATTCCATTTTTTTTTCGGAATTTCCTGATCGCAAGGTACCGTAAACGAGTAATGAGACTGTAAAAGGCGTCATAATCGGAATGCCGCGGTAGAAGAGAAATACAAGGAAACACTTAGTGATAAAAACAATTTACGGACCAAATTCCAAAAGTCCCGTACTCCGCGACGAGTTCCAACACTCGCACCAGCTGCAATCTCAGTGCGTCCCTCCTCCTGCGTCTCCTCATATTCTCCTGTTTTCTGTCTACGGCTTCGCGGATGTAAGGCACCAATTCCTCCATGAGGTCCCTGCAAAAGTGCACAAGGAACGTCGACATGAACGATAACGCTTCCAATCTCCAACCCGTGAATCATGATTTGAACCTACTTTAAAGCGTTGGCGTTGACTTTGCCTATGGCCTGCACCGCGGCATCTCGAACATCTATAGCTTCGCATCTCAGTAACGGCACAGTCAACTTATACAGCGCGGCTGGACTGGCGTTCGATCCCGGCGATTTGTTGTCTCCTCGTTCGGCGGATAGACTGTCGGGGGAAGAGCTACGCAAACGCGAGTACTCGATAATTTCTTTTGTAGGATGCACAGGCATGAACACTAAGTGCGTGCGACCACACTAGACCGTATGCAAATGTCTTCCCTTACATCTTTACTATACGCTTTTCATTAGTACATCGCACATCGATTTATGTAGATGCATCGGAGTTATTCTGCGATATAGCGCATAAAAGTTGAAGCGATCGTAAGCGAATGTTCATCTGTATGAAACGTACGCGATGATGGAGCGTACCGTGTTTTATTTGATACAAACTTTCTGATCGTTGACGGATCGGAGAAGAAATTGGACGGAGGGAGACGAGCGTGTAAAAAGGATCATTCGTCGTGTTCGCGTATCGTGGAACTTTGAAACTACATCAACAAGGCAAACTTTTTGTTAGGCAAAGTAGGTGTACCATGTGAAGGAGAAAAATAGAGGCAGAGGAGTGTCGTTTATACATATTATTGGATTAAAAAACAGGTGAGACGCGAGTTATACAAGCTGCCAATGACCGCGTTAAATTGCTACACCCAATAGTGACCTCGTGCGAGTGACTTCGTAGCAGCGTCATTTGCGACTGTTAATGGCTCACCTTGTCCGCTTATGCCTGGTGTAGATGCCGGAAATGGATGGTACGGAGAAGCGGCCCGGCAGGGTCTGCGCCCCGCCGAGGTTCTCCAGGCTCTGACTCAACTCCTTACTCATGCACAACACACCAAACTCCACCGTATGCTGACCACTAGAGTATGCAATACAGTGTACCACCGATGCTCCTTATATTATAAATATTATTTACTGCCGAGGGGACTACTCTACTCTGATACCGCTTTGCAAGAGTGTGGATGTGCAAAGTAAACCCTGATCGAGGCGAAGCAATATCAATGCGTCGATTGTTATACTCGAATTCTTAATAAATAAGAATAGATAAATGGTGCTATTTTTATGCTACTTGTGAGTTTATCTAGATAGCTTGATGATCGAAAAAGTTCCAAAAAAGATGTAACAAAGTATTCCTTTAGCAGCTTTGGACCTCTCATTATGGCATTCGTTTAGAACATTAATAATTGTATGATACTAATGAAGAATGAAACAATATCAAAGAAGAACGACGAGAGATCGAAGATAGTGGTACGGTATTCTAGTAACAATCAGCTTCGATGCCTTCGTTCAAAATCTATAATATTTATGCAACATTTAAGGAATTGGGACCGAATATAACGGGAGTTATTATTTTCAGTGATATGTGAAATAGAACGGGCAAAAAGGGACAGAGAGGAAGACAAATTGCGTGCGAATGATAGTAAGGAATTCGGTGGTTACAGCAGACATAAGCAGACGAGACCCAACACCAATTAATATCGATTAATACTTGACCGAACTACGGCATTGTATTTTTTACCATGGATATTAGATAATGCCAATGGAAATTCAAGATTTTTCACCTGTTTTACCCGAAGACGGTTCGTGTTCACGAAAACTGTGTTTCACCGACGCGATCTAAAGTTTCGATTTACTTCTTGCGAGCATTTTTTTTGTACGCTGCTGTACTTTGTACTTCGAAATATACTCACACGTATAGTATGTTATAAAAGAGACATATATATGAGCAACCCCAGTCTAAAAATACGCGAACTTTCAAAGGATTCTTTGATACGTTCGGTCTGCATGGTCAAATATGTCGCGATTAAATGCTCCGAGACAGCGTTAATGAATCTGCGAGCAGATCTCGCGCCGGGGAGGATTATTTACCTGAAACTCAGATCCGGACTGGCGCAGCGTACCACGGGGCTCGGTATTGGGGGGACCACGCGGTATCCAAAAGTCAGGTAGTTCTTCCAGACATGCATGTAAACGTCCCTCTCGTTTACCGGTTTGCGAACCGTGGTGGAACTCCGTAGGAGGGAGGCTCTGTTATCATTCACAGGTCTGAAAGGATGAGTAGAAACGGAGATTAAATTTAGTTCACTCAATACGAAGTTCTCTTGTTCGAACGGAAATTAAAGTGAAAAATGGACAGATTTTCTTACGTAGGATCTATCACTGTGAAGAGCGAGTTGATCCGCGTGAAGACGATGGGCCAGGAGTGAGCGACGGCGCTCGGACATAAAGTGAGGACTCTGTCTTTTTCGAGGAAGGCGAACAAACAACTGCTCCAGGGATCGGCTCCGTTGAGATTCAGAGTGGAAGAACTCTTGGTGCTATTCTCATCGTGAAAACCTGGGGAAATGGCGGGATGATTGGTAAATCTCTTTGAAAATGACAGAGGAAGAAAGGTTCAATTATACCTGCTGTCCAGACGCAACTACTTCTGTCCGCGATCCATTGAAGATCGACGTTGGATGTGGATGCGGCGGCGGCCTTCTCCGCTGGTGGTAACATGTAGTAGCACTTTTCCAGGACCGCCGGGCAGCAGTCGTCTACTACGTCGATGACCGGCTGATCGTCTTCGAGACCGCCTGTAATTTAAGCAAATTCTATTGTATCAATGAT
The DNA here is from genome assembly GCA_963678675.1 of Xiphydria camelus. Classification (NCBI taxonomy): domain Eukaryota; kingdom Metazoa; phylum Arthropoda; class Insecta; order Hymenoptera; family Xiphydriidae; genus Xiphydria; species Xiphydria camelus. Next base: position 5,946,728 of record OY783201.1, read on the forward strand.
TCTCCTATGGTATTCAAAAACCCGCTTATCGGCAAAAATATTCCTGAAGGTTTCTCAAGTAAACGAATAATATTACCTAACGTTTTCAGCAAAAGCTTGACCTCGCGAAGAATGTGTACAGCCAACCTTCGCGGATAAAGCCGGCAGTTGCAGAGCATAACGAGAGCGAATCCCTCCACCGAATGCAAGACTGTAGACACCGGTTCCACTTTCTGCAGCAAAAAGACGCACCGATTCATAGTTATTACGCGAAACGAGTTTCCAAGACTCCGGTAGCAACAAAAGTTTAAAACTGACCTGTGTCGGTTCGCTCTTCTTAACGCCAGCGTCGAGCCGCATATTCGCTCTGGCGTTATCCACAAGTTGATCTTTCGATCTCGCGCTGGGACTCAACAAAGCATTCTTCCAGCTGGTGAGAAGTTGCAGTAACATTCTCAGACCGTTGTCGACCAATTGAGGAAAAGTGTCTTGCACGTCTCTGGCGAGAAACTGAGTGAAGCCAAGGACGACGTCCTGTCGCCAGTCAGGAAAATCGAGCACCAACGTCTGCAGGCTCTGGTAGGCCAAACCGCGAAGTTCCTCGTCCATGTGGACGGTCAGGCGAGAGAGCATGTCCACCAGCTCGGCGCCCGTCATACCGTCGGGAATGAGACGCGGTACCGCGGCGACGCAGGTGCGAAACAGGTCTATCCTCGGTTTTCGCTCGCCGGTAATCATCTCGTCTGGTTCTTTATTCACGTTTTGGGTACTGGTCATCATGAGAGGTCTGCCGTAATGCACATCCAGAGCGCGTAAGATATCGACAAACACCCTTCGGACGTGGGGGAAGTACGAGGACATCCCTATACTCCTCGCGGTATCCTCGGTAAGCATCTGCATTATTCGAATGACGTGTTACTGTGTTAATTTCATTGGTGCGCTTCCCTGTATCATTCAATACCTTGTTGAGGAAGGTCTTCTTCACGCGCATTGTATTGCCGCTCGGAAGCACACCCATGGTGCGAGGCATAGGAGGTTCCCCCTCTTTCTGCTGCAAGCTGTCCGCTACAACGAGAAAGGCGCGAAGTCCGATGCTCATTCGTTCCGGAGTCAGGATGATCTTCACCGGACGACCAACGGATAACAAGTCGAATACTATTTCCCTCATCGCAAAGTCGAGCCTTTCCTGCGCGATGAATTGAATAATCTTGACGAAAATATTCAGCGGTGTATCGCGAGGCACTACAGCCTTCGAACCCTTTGGAAACAACGAGTTGACTATGCTTTGCAGCCGGCTTTGCGTTGCCGAATTGCTCTCGCATTTAATGCGAATCATGTAAACCCAGAGAAGACGGTACAGCGCCTCTGTGTAAAAAATGAGAGAAGATTCAGGAAAAAATGCGGATGAAAAGTAAAGGACGTATGAAAGTGAATCGATATCTTGTCGACGTACCTAGCGCAACACGACACATCTTGGGATCGCGATTCTTCAGGTGCGACAAACACATTGCCAAGAAGTAATGCCAATTTTGCAGAAAAAATGTTTTCTGACTGACGCACAGCAAACAAGTGACGAGGGGAAAGAGAGCCAGCCGATGCTTGGATTTGGTACACATGTCCAAAGTCGTGGAGTACAACATTTCCACGAAATTCTTCAGACACGGAACGTTAACTTCGTTTTTGACTGCCTAAAAATTGATCAAACATGAATACACGTGAAACAATATGTATAGATATAGATTGACGATACAACGTGAACTTACCGCAGCTACTGGCACGAGTATCTCGACGAAGAGTCCAGCAAGAGCATGTTTCACATCCTTGTCCTTTACCTCCAGGAAATATTGCGCGCACTCTTGCATAAATTGAAAAGATGCCTCGAATTCTTCTATTGGAACCATCTGAAAAACATGTAAAAATTGAGATCCATTCATTCCTGTAGCGATTTAATTTGAAAAGCACCTTGACGCGAAAGAACTTCATGCCCATCAGCAACGAAATGATACTCTGGGTGGTGTGCGGTCCAGGTTCCTTGGCTCGCAATTCTTTCAACTCCACCATGAAACGTTTCCTGACGGACATGAATCGAGACTGAGCGAGAACCCCTATCACTTCCGCATAAAGATCGGCAATTATGTGGATATTCGCTGCATTCGGATCGTTTTGTATCCTGTGCCAAAAGTTAAATATTTTCTCGTTAATGAATTTTACTGTACTAGTTTTTTGTAGTCCTTGCACGATCAGATATGAACAATTCATCGTCTTACCCTTCCCTGTACTTGAAATGCCTGAAGGCGATATTCTCGATGTACGTAACTAAATCTTCGTGACCCGGATGGAACGGTAGTTGACGTAGAATTTCGATGAGCATCAAGCAAAATATAAATTCCACCGCCAGGTCTCTTCGCTCCTGAAGCAAATCGGCTTCGCTCCTTTCTACAGTCTCCACACTTCCCGATACGATCGTGTACATTATACTGCAACGAAATTCATTTAGCACTGCTCCCAATTGGTCACTATTTTTCGCCGTTAAATCTCATCCAATACCTCTTTCCTTTCTGATCTTCCTTCCCTGCGGCTGGTTTCTTCTGATCGGATCCCTGGTCCGCTAGCTGCCGCTCGTACCAGTTAAACAGTGCGCGCAGAATCGACGGTAAACAGTGCTCCGCGACTGATCCAAAGGCGGAAAGAAGTTGGTCGAACTGAAGATCTTCGCCTCTCTGTAAAACCTTGGACAGCGACTTCTCCTAAAGATACGAGTAGAGAATTTCTTAATTAAGGCTCGACGAAATCAGAGAGACCTGATGTTAAAGGATCACGTACGTGCTCCGTCATTACAGCCTCCATCTTCTTCTCGGCTTGAGTCGTAAAATCAGCGAACAACGTTCGCATCACGAATTCTCCCGGTCTCAGATCCAGGTCCGCGACCTGTTGCGGCTTCATCGGCTCTTTCTGAGCGCCCCAGGGCAGGACAACGGTCACTGCACTCATCCTGCTCGAACTTGATTCTGAGAACATCAGGAGGGACACATTTGGCATTGAAATGAAATGCGAGATAACGCAATTGCGATATAAATCAATGAAACAATCACCGTTTCCAGAGACGGAAGTGCTGGCTGTGCGTACACTAACAGCGTCACTGCCCTCTCCCTGCGTCGACTCATGAACGGTGAGTAAATCTTGACAGTGTCCAGAAAGATTGTGGGAAATCGCCTCCGTCGCTGTCTCCTGTGTTGCGCCGGCATGCGTCGTTCTTGATTCGGGCGCTTCTAGCAACACGCGACAAGGGTTACGTATCACGTGCAATTCTTTTCCCTAAGTATATCGTAATCGTAGATTACTGGGATTTCATTTACATAGCCGCGAATGCGACCGACATGATCCGTGCGAGTAATCTTAGAGCTCCCGCGAATTCTAGTGATACAAGAGTACTGCCTAACAGGTGAAGCCTTTCCTGTAACGTAACAGATCCCCGCGGATACCTTAATTCAATTAAATCAAGCTCTATTCCATCTATGTACAGTCGAACCACGCTGATTTTTACGAGAAAATCGACTCGACCATCCGTTTAAAAAAGGTAGGGGAATATACGTTAAACTTGCAATAATCAACTACTAAGTACTCTCAATTGAGTGAGATTTACTACAGGTATCATTGGAGTAGAGTTGAAACTAGTTTATATGGATGGCTAGGAATATGAGTGAAACAGCTATTATTTTTACTTCTTGAATAATGATCATTTCATTACCAATGAACTGTTAGTGATAACTTGATAAGATACAAAGTACAGTAAAGTACAAAAATATGTATAGACAGACCAAAATGATGTAACACGGAGCAAATGTGTATTGGGAACAGTGGAAATGTGGCATAAAATTGACATAGATATCGTCCCCTTCCTGCAAAAAGTCACTAACATATTTTGTAAAATTCACCTAACTGGACTTAGTAGCGCTTAATTTTATTAAATCTTTAAATGGTAAAACTCACTAAGTGCTAAATGCGTTGGAAGTGAGCATGCGCGCATCATAAAAAGTCATTAACCGAAATATAATACCGATATTATAGAACAGAAACTACCTAAGACAGTTGATGATAAATGTTAGTTAGTGACTTTTTGCAGGTAGGGGATGATATACCGCATGTCCTATGGCCAACCGCGCAGGTGAGCTGCGACCTGAATTCTTGACTTCGGCAGTATTTATGGTACAATTAGAGTGGGCTTCAGACGAGTGCGCTGCATAACAACGAAAAGTGTCGACTGCTCTTCTAATAGCTGTCAATTCGGGAGATCGAAGCGTTTCGTGTAACCTCAAAATCGTAAAGTTTGGAATTAGTAGTGAAAAATTTGTAGAAAAGTGATGAGAAATAATCATAAATAATTTTCCGAATTGACAGCCATCGGGAAATCAGATGACGCTTTTCGCTCTTACGCTGCGTTCTTACGAAAAGTGTGAAACGTCTGATCTCCCAATGGCTATCAATTCGGGAGATCGAAGTCTAAGCTCGAAATCGTGAATCTTTGAATAAATGGTAAGTAATGTTCAGAAGTGAGAGTTAACAATCATTCGGGTTTTTTCGATGTCCAACCGAATTACACGCCTCATGCCTATTTGTTTCAGAAATTATTACCGCGCTAGCACCGCGCGTGTCTAGGAAGTAATTTTACGAAGTGGCGTGAGCGATACCTAAGGTGTCAATTCGGAAGATTATATATGATTATTTCTCATCACTTTTCTACAAATTATTCACTACTAATTCAAAACTTTACGATTTTCAGGTTACACGAAACGTTTCGATCTCTCGAATTGACAGCTATTAGAAGAGCAGTCGACACTTTTCGTTCTTATGCAGCGCACTCGTCTGAAACCCACCCTAACTGTACCATAAATACTGCCGAAGTCAAGAATTCAGGCCGCAGCTCACCTGCGCGGTTGGCCATAGGACATGCGGTAGTATGCTTGCATAATAAGTCTTATCATACCAGCTTGCGCCTCATTGCCTGTTGTAGTTTGATTCTCTCCACCTAAAAAGAGTACAATATTTAGGGATAAGTTAGCTTAGCTATTAGCTCAGCTACTCATTATTTTGGAAGGTTTTAAAACTTTGTACAGAGTCTCTACTATACCTTCTGTCATGTTTTCGATGTTTGCCTCTTTTTCAGGCAACATCCCTGGGTCATGGTATCAATTCATATCTGCAATAAAAGAAATCCCTCTTATGTTACTTTGACTCTAGTTATCATGCAATAATCATTCCAGAGAGGATATGAGAAGAGCTAATGTGTATGTGAATACATACATATACATAGAGTGGTGAAAACAGCAAGTAGGTCAAGAAGCAGCAAACTTCTTGCGTACATAAATTTAAGGGACTGAAAGTATAGAGCAAAATGCTTTTAAATATTTTTATAAGTTCTGCATTTATATGAAAGGAGATATAAATAGAAATCACCTTGAAAAGTGGTGCAGAAAAAGGATAAGCTTGTGCACATACAAATTGAAATGATTGAAAATATAAAACAAGGCTCAATCCTGTATGTACGTAATTTTTTTAATGATTAGATTATTTGTTTAATCTAAATAACAAAACAATTCAATTCAAATATTTAAAAATCGAATGACAATTCCAATAGGAGGCAGAAGAGGCTTGTACTATTTCCACGCTGCGGACCATTCTTATTTTTAACTAAATTCCATTAAAAATATAAATTTCCATCTATTATTTTATCGTATAGCAAGTGCGCAGAATACCTATACAACGAACCATCGAACCATAACCTGAAACGTCAAAGATCAGACGTTCTTTACATCGTGAACGAAGGATTTAAAGGGAAACTGTACAGAGAAAAACAGCATCGATTGACTGACTGTTATAAAGTAACGAATAATGATAGTTACTAGCATGCAGCGATCGATTTGTTGCAAAATTTAATTTACACTTCTTCTGACGTTTCTGACACAACTCCGAACCGTTCTTTTGCTCTCTTATTGCAATAATTAGATAAATTCGTAGACGCGCGTGAACCGGTCATTGATCTTGCGACGTCAAATTTACCGGCGGAAGAGTCTCGGAGGAAAATAGTGTCGAAACTGACTACCATGTGGCACCAGTGTCGAGAGTGGTGCGGCGGGAGCTAAATGACGGTGTGTCGCCGCTACTGGGCCCTACCCACTACTGGTGTCTGTGGGCCCCGATTATCCCTTATGGGCCCTGAAATCGGGGTGCTGATGAAGTACTAGTGAGAAGATCGGTAGATAGGCGCAAGAGCCATGACAGTCGACGGATCAGTGTCGTAGCCATCTGGCGGTAGGTCGCGGTAGTAGGTCGCCACAGTGGTCCAATGTGGTCAAAGAGTGGCCCCAACTTTCAAAAGGTATTCTGCTACAAAATTTTCAAAACTGCAATTGATTTTAACTCTTCTCTTTACCGGCAATGCATACTGTCAGCTCTTAGAAAGCTGCGATTTGCACGTAATATATTTTAATCGTCTCATAATTCGGCATTGAGAAGAAATTCGTACCACTGTCGATTGCAGAAGGAAATTTATATCGAGGCACTCTCAACGTGAACATAGCTTTAGTCAAGCGCGTGCTAATTTTCAGTCATCAGCCTCGAGTGTGTTATCGCTTATCATTCACGTTCGAAAGTTTGAACTGAACACAATACTCTACTTGATGCAGTGCAGTGACCCGTGTTCTGCTGTGTTCTTGTGAGTGCATGACGCATCGGAGACAATAGAGAAAGTGGGATTCAACGAGTGTCAGACGGTGTATCCGTGACAATGAAATTATTGAGAAATAAATCTTTATAACTCGTAAATTATCGTCTTAATATCTTCGACCGTATCTTACGAGATGGTTACACTTTATTGGATCGCTGGAGTGAGTTATCCGTGAGTGTAATCGTCCTCAAACTCGATAATTGCTTTTGCCAACCCTCCGGGAACCAACGATTGCTCTACCAAATCTTTGGGTCCACATAAACACGACAAATATTTAACTCTGCGTAGCTTGATTATCTGTTTAATCTCGCACCGCCGATAAAGCCTTCCTTCGTTGCGTATAAATGTCATTTTCGACAAGCTCCGCGGCTTAATCGGCGAGGCTTTAATGAGCGTAAAAGGCAAAGGTGAGTAGGGTTGCTGCTGCTTTAATTAAAGATACTTCAAAATAATTGTCTACGCACATCGTGGAGCGGAACATTTTTTAGATTGTCATCCCGTTAAGTGGTCCGATTCGTGTGTCACGTTCCTCGTATTCTAAAAAAGATACATATTTTTGTAAGTTCTTTGCAGCTGTAGGTATTTATATAGCGTCATTTTGAAATTACGTATTTCATTCATAACCTTTTGATTTACACACACATAGGTATAGCAATTGTGTTATTTGTACTGCACCTGATATACCATTCTACATATAACAGAACAACTTTTATTAATGCTTCATTGGGATTATGCTGTCATGCTCTCCGTTATGATGTAAAACATGCTTATTTAAATACCAAGTAGAATGGATTCCAGACCAATGTATAGTCGTCTGCTTACGTGTATACATAAAATTGTGCAACACCCAATTATCCTTGTTAAAGTATAATAAAGACCATTCAAAGACTAGGGATATTTCAGCATCTTACGAACGTCATTGCGGTAGAATCCTTACCCTTTTCGACGAACCATTATCTTTAGTCAACTCTTTGTGGCGAGCCCATTCACGATATCTAATCTGTACAAATACTTACAGATGGTACTTTATAACTTATTACGCGTGCCTTGAGCAAACTTCTTACCCAAAGTTATTTATTACAAGTGATGCTTTATTTCCCGGATCTACAAGCAGGATTTGTTTGGTCTGCTACGAGCATTCCGCTGCTTAGAACCAAAGAAAATCTTCAAAAGTGAATATATTATTGCAGACTAAGTCTGGAACAGCGGCTGCAGCATACAGATTAAAAGATGAAGTTCACCGAGCATCTATCCGCGCATATTACGCCTGAGTGGCGTAAGCAATATATCAGTTATGAGGTAATTTATATATTATACTAACTAGAATTTCTCTTTATCAATTTTCGAATGAGTGAAACCAGTTACTCTATCCCAAAAATACCTCCGCAGATCTGAGCCAAAGCTATTAACTCAAAGTCAAGGTTTATAGGACAAAAATAACTTTCCACTCTTGCATATGTAGCTCCCGTATGCCGATACCATGTATTTTTGTCATTAGAATGTGCAAAAAATGGACAACAAACTCTTGTGGAATTTTTTCACGTTCCAATTTAACTTTCATATTTACACAGGAAATGAAAGCAATGCTTTACGCAGCTGTGGAAGAAGCTCCATCAGCGGAAATCGTTGAGCCGGAAGTTATTTCTAGACACTTTGCCTCCTTCGACGAGGTCTTCTTCACGTTCTGCGATCGTGAATTGAAGAAGATAAATACGTTCTACTCCGGTGAGATAGCGTGTTGTTGTAAGGCATGATACAAACTGTGAAGGAAACGCTGTACTCATTGGCGCATATATTTAATAATATCATGAATGAATCTTGTGTAGAGAAGTTGGCAGAGGCGACGCGAAAGTATGCAGCACTGCAGAGCGAGCTCAAGACTACGCTGGACCTGCAGTCCGGCGGGGGAAAGAACAAAGGGAAAAGCAGCGCGAAGCCGCACTTGCCAACGAGAAAATTGCGGGAGCTCAAGCTTGCCTTTTCCGAATTTTATCTCTCACTCATTCTCCTCCAAAACTATCAGAACCTAAACTACACTGGCTTTCGCAAGATACTCAAGAAACATGACAAGGTATTTGGAAGAAGGATCGATAAAAAAACGTAATGATAATCCCTTCACTTTGAGACTCCTAGTTATCTCAGATGAGAAGAGAAGGTCTTTCCCCCGTAATCCTTGCTTGTCTTCTACTTCGATTGTAGGAATATCCAAGTAATCTGTCTTTATTTCACGATGAGTCGCAAAATTATTACATCTTCGACAAATACACGTAATACTACCATTTCTTTGCAGCTCCTCTCCGTAGATACTGGTTCAAAGTGGCGCGAAGAATGCGTCGAAACGGCACACTTTTATACCTCGAAAGACATCGATAAAATAATTCAAGATACCGAAGCAACGGTAATCAATGATCTGGAAGGTGGCGATCGACAGCGTGCTATGAAGCGGCTTCGAGTACCGCCACTTGGTGAACATCAGAGTCCTTGGACCACTTTCAAAGTTGGCTTATTTTCCGGAAGCTTCATCGTCCTCTTCATTGCAGTTGTGCTCTCGGGTAATGGTCCTCAGGTCCTCAGAATAGCGGAGAAAACTATTTCCAGCGATTGCGCTCTAACTTTCCATCTTCATCCTTCCAGCGGTATTCCACGACGGCGGGGATAATTTGAAAATTGCATTCCGTCTGTACAGAGGACCTTTATTGATTATCCAATTTCTCTTCCTCATTGGTATTAACGTTTACGGATGGAGATCGTCGGGTGTCAATCACGTCTTGATATTCGAACTGGATCCGCGAAATCACCTTTCCGAACAACACCTTATGGAACTAGCAGCCGTTTTAGGCGTCGTGTGGACGCTCAGTTTATTGAGTTTTTTATACAGCGCCAGTTTAAGCATACCGCCTTACGTCAATCCTTTGGCTCTCGTCGGCATTATGCTTGCTTTCATTTTGAATCCCTTCAAGATGTTTCGGCATGAGGCTCGGTTCTGGTTATTAAGAATCATGGTGAGTTGACACCTCCGCTCGTAGGAATTCGAGACATCTGAAATTGTAACAGTACTCGAAAATCCAATTTTGTTTCCTTTCAGTGGAGAATCATAATTGCACCCTTCGCCTACGTTAACTTTGCGGACTTCTGGCTGGCAGATCAATTGAACAGCTTAGCGACTGCTTTGCTGGACTTTCACTTCCTAGCGTGTTTTTACATCACCAATGGCAACTGGTTGGAAGCCGGCAACACGTCGCAGTGCATGGGCGGATCGCTCTACATTCGGCCCATTGTGAACTGTCTACCCGCCTGGTTTCGTTTCGCCCAATGTCTCCGTCGATACCGCGATTCCAAAGAAGCATTTCCGCATTTGGCAAACGCCGGAAAATATTCCACAACGTTCCTCGTCGTGATCACCAATACATTGCGCGTTTTACATGCAGGTAATGAGAGATATCGATTGTACGTGATTTTTGAAGGTTTTATCGACAATGAGCCGTGCGTTGTATCAATGGGAATTTTTTATCGTTGCAGATAAATACGATAATCACTGGAACAGTCCGTGGTTATGGTTATGGATAGTAAGTTGCATCATCAACTCCATTTACTCGTACACGTGGGATATTAAAATGGATTGGGGTCTTCTAGACAGCAATGCCGGAGAAAATAGATTTCTACGAGAAGAAGTTGTTTATTCTTCCGCGGTAAGTATTCGGTATACGTCTATATACATACTCGCTCAATACGCGGAGAAGAAATATGAAGATTACTGTTTTTATAATGAACTCTCCTTCCAGGGTTTCTACTACTTTGCTATAATAGAAGATTTCATCCTAAGATTTGCCTGGTTAGTGAGCTACACTTTAATAGAATATGACTACGTCTCCGGAGATTTAATGACCTCCATAGTAGCGCCTCTCGAGGTGTTTAGGTAAGAAATAAATTCTCTCCCTCTCGAGTTTCCACTCGACCGCGCAATATACATTGACGCATGCCGCTTTGCAGAAGATTCATCTGGAACTTCTTTCGACTGGAGAACGAACACTTGAACAACTGCGGTAAGTTCCGAGCCGTCCGCGATATTTCTATAGCGCCGATAGAGAGTTCCGACCAAACTCAAATCCTGCGAATGATGGATGAGGAGAACGGGGTATTGAATAGAGGCAAGCGAAAAGGTGGCGGTAAAAGGCAGAATGTCGCTAAAGAGGACAAGCGTGCACTGCTCAAGGAAGAAACTATTGATATCGATGTGTCCAATGCGAGTTGAAGCTAAGCCCCTCTCAATTAATGCGAACAATTTCATTTAACGGTCTAATTGGTACCGCGTCTGATTTATCATCGTACCAAAGTCTATCGTTACGTAAAACGCCGTCGCGTACTTTTCCTGGTAGCGTGTTGACTTTACTTCGTCGCTTCGGCGTCATTTCCATTTTTTCATACAACATTACACGAGCCGAAGACTATAAAATCCAGACAATCGCTGTGCCTTTTACGTCGCTCTCATAGATCACCTAATAACGATTGAGGGATTTATATCGTCGCGTTTCGCGACGACAGCCCCTTTCAATGGCGAGTGAAATGTTCGATAGAGGCACTGTGTAGAATAAGAAGTACTTCTTAATTTCGATTTTATGGTCTTCCGTCAAATAATTATTACTGCATTGTAAGGTGGATCAGCCGAACAGTCTTCCGTGCGCGAATACCAGGACTTGAATAATTGTACAGTAGTTAGGAAGGTTAACGACAGTGGTGTAACCGGAGCGAGCAGGTGGTGGAGATTCGGGCAAGATTTCGTCGATATTCGACGATCCGAACGTCCGTCTGTGTGCTTTTCGGCAATAATTTGGTAATTAAACGTCAAGGAATGAATGTATACACAACTTGGGGCAACTGATAACGATAGAAATAAGGTTCCCGTGGCCTCACAGTGTATATAATTACACCACTCAATATCTTTGTACGATAATATTGCAATATCGACTATTGTTGGGTGTACATCGTAGTACAGCACCCCCTCCTTGCACGAGCAATTTACATGGGCAGATTTGTTGTTTCTAAAAGTATCTGTACTTACCCGATTACGATCGGATCTTTGAAATTCGGAGCAATATGAAAAATAACTTTGCAAATAGCCTGCACGTATTGTATTATAAATAATCTTTAATAATTTATGTTAACTTAACACTAGGCATTTCTCTCCACAACAGTATTCTTTGTACTTCAATTGCAACTCAAATACTTTTACGACGGAGCTTGTCCATAAATGAAAGTTTGTACTTACGAGAAAAAAGTTCAAGCTATTATTGGTGCTCAGATAATTCACGTGCCTGCGTACAAACATCTCAATTACTTAAATGCCTCGCGTACTTTGAGGGCAGATTTTCTTCTATTTGTACTTATACGCATATCGCGTTGTATCATTGCACGATATATCGTTGCTAGAAGAAATTGCGGAGGAGCAGCAGCGATTCTATACGACCTTTCTCCATTTGGTCAAATCTATACTTTCGTTTTCAACGCCGATGTGACCGTTTAGGTGATACGAACTGCCTCTAGTTGAGTAGGAATAATTAATGATTAGAATAGCTAAGAAGTCGATTGAAGTAATGATTGTGCAAGGCTCGAAGAGAATGACAATATTCCATTATGATGTCACCAAAGTTTGCCGTCGTTTCTACGTGCTGTGTATGTATGATCGATTTAGAATTGAAATTGGAACATCGAGGCCTGAAAACTGAACGTTTGTGATATTTTTGAGCTTCGGTGATGTCGATGACAGAGTTAATTTTCGATTTTATCATTAAAAAATCATTAGGTGTTAATTTCACCATTGAACAATGATATGTTTCGCATTTTCCGTTTTCTCTGTATCGCAACATGAAACGTTAAAACGTTATCCGCTGGTTTATAGATTTCATAGCGTAGCTGTTATATCGACGATTGTGATAATTTTATAGGTACTTTTTTTTTATATGTTCTCGTGTAGATATCATGATCCTAAAAAATGGTGGCTAATTGAAAAAAATGCCAGATATTTTTATAATCAGTATGTGTACATACGCCTGGGTGCAGATAGATTTATTATGTACGTATCATACTTATAAATTAGACATACGTGATCTAGTATTAATCTGCCTGTTTACTATAATTATATGACCAATGTACAGGATGTCGAAAGAATGATGTCGGAGTAAGTAATATAGAAATAACTTTTATGAAAATAAGCGATATTATTTTTTTGAATGCAAATGTATACGAAAAACTTGGCAAGTGCGTAATATTTTCAAAGGGCACCATTAAATTTAAAAGTTATCACAAGTGCGTTGTACTCTTCATTTACGGCCCCTATTGGAACGTGAGATATGTAAGTATACAAAAAAAGTTACATACAGCATGTCCCGGGCAGAACCGCACAGTTGCAGGAACCTTGAAATTTACCTTCGGCCGGGCTTCGTTGGTACTCGAGCCATTTACCTAAGTATGCATGTACATATGTACTTAGGTACATACATTAGGTATATCTAAGAGCTATCGGTCTGAGAAACCTTGGTCATCTCATCAGTGGTCAGAGTAACAGACGCTCCAATATATTATAGTTTCGATACTCGGCGTTTTTTTTTTTTTTTCGAATAAACAAGATAGGAAATAAACGTAAAATACAAGAGTTAATAATTACATCTCATTTAAAGTAGCTTATTCTCTCTTAGAAGATCGAATTATTCATAAAATCTCATATTAAAACTAGTTGGATAATCTGCTTAAACGATCAGGGTATTTCGCAGGTGCGAATTGCAAAGAATTATTTATTGAAATTCTCTCAATTTTTAATGCAATACATGGACTAACTCTTCAAGTGGTTCGTTAAATACAAGATTTAATAATTAAATCTAATTTAAAGTAGCTTATTCTCGCTTAGAATATCGAATTATTCATAAAATCTCATATGAAAGTTTTCGACAACGCGCTTTGGGTTCGAGGCTAACGCTGAGCCCTTGCCGGTGGCCGGGTAAAACCCGTAAACGAGCCAAGACGCGCACGGCGGCACACGAAGAGGAGACTGGAGTGGAACTACGCCCCGTGAGTGGAAAAAGTCGCTTTTAAAGCCGTTACAAATGGGTTTCGCGTGCCAAATCTTAATCGAGAAGTCTGCGACAACCGTTGGGAAGAAGTGGAGAAGACTTTCCGGGCGCACTCTGCTTCCGAAGCGTCGAATTCACCCACTCGGAATCTTGTCTCGCTGCGCGAGCAACGGTATAAGGTAAAGACATTATTTCTCTCTCTTTCTCTCGAGACGACGGAACGAATATCTATAATCGTCTGAATACGCCGCGTTGTGCGAATCACTCGAAAATAACACCGCGCGATGAATAAATCCTCCGGATTCGATACAAATCGTGATAAGAGCGAAGGAATTTCTCACAGGTGTAATCGTACGAGTGCGAGAGAGAGAAAGAGAGAGAGAGAGAGAGAGAGAGAGAGAGAGAGAGAGAGAGAGAGAGAGAGAGAGAGAGCAAACGCCCTGAGTCGACGCTCTTTCTCGCACTCGCACTATGCCTTCCCGATAAAATTTTAGCTAATACTCGTAGACGAATGCCTGTTCGACGATACTACGTAGATTTTTCTCCGTTTGGGAAACAAAAAGCTAGGAAAACTTTTCAGAAAGAATTGCAGGCTTCACGGTGTGTCCTCTATTGTTGTTGAAAAAAGAACCAACAGCTCCTTATAAATTCCTATAGGAATCCCACGAAATTCCTTATGGAAAAATGATACGTATTTTAAACAGCAATTCCAAATATTCGCCCATTAAAATCTGAAAAGGATTGATCGAAATGTATGGGATTCTATGCGTATATGTAAGAACAAGTTGAATTTCATAAAATTTAATGCCATTCCATTGGTAATAACCAACATAAACATAATTCTATTGGTAATTACTAATTGGGTAATTACCATTTGAACGGCATTTATTTTTATGGGATTTTACTCATTTCTACATCTACGCATAGAATCCAATAAACTTCGATCAATTCTTCTCAATTTTTAATGGGTGGGTATCTGGAATTGCTGTTTCAAATACATATCATATTTCCGTAAGGAATTGTATGGGATTTCTAAAGGATTTTTTATAGATCTATGCCTTTTTTACCACAGGAATTCCCTTTTATCTCTCTATTTTTTCAAGCATCCCCCTTTTCACCATAAAACTCGCGATTTTCCCCTTTTTCCCCTACAGTTTAATATTTTTCCTCTAAAACCGTTTATCATTCAGCTTTTCAGTTGAATTTGTCGTTTCATCATTTTATATTGCGTGAATGGGTCCTAATGGTCAATTTTTTTTTGCTATTATAACTCCTACTTGAGGCGCCTAGATGTAAAACCAGATATTTCCTTTATAAGTATATAGGAAATATCTGGTTTTGCATCTAGGCGCCTGACTTTATCTACCTGCATCAATATTTCATTTAAAATATAAGAACCCAGTTGAATTTATGTTTCTGATCAGAAACTCGATTCGACAGGTGGTTTCTTTTTCTTAAATCAGATTGTGATACTCAAATTTTTAAGTTACATAACATGAGATATAAATTTTTAAGTTACAAAAACATTCTTCCTTCATTTAATAAAAATTAGTAGGTATTTCATTATATATCCTAAATATCGTTATCTCTCAAAATCACTCGACGTTTCCAATTTCTCGAAGATCTCGTTTTTTATCAAAATTTCCCTTCTTCCCCCTAAAATGAAATAAATAAGGGCTGCGAAGTCCTTGGCATTGGCATTCGCGTTAATACGTTCCATTCTTTATTTTTACCAAAAGGTCTCGATCGTCCGACGAGATCGGTAATCCTCGCGAATAGCCCTCGAAGATTTGCAGTCTTTTTGAAAAGGATGGTTGGATGCAAAATGTGGGGCTGAAGCAGACGACTTCAAAGAAGAGGCCGCCGTAAGTCCCATCGGTCTCCTAGAGTAGGCCTATTTCACGTTAAATCGGTAGTCCGTTTCGTACAAATCGTAATTAATAAATTCAAGCATTTGGTTAGCCGATTTTCGTGGAATAGGCCTATGTGGAGGGATCTCCGGGGGCAGTGCAAGAAGATTTCAGGAAGCCGCCATCGCCTCGACGAAGGGAATCACGCAGAGGGGTTCGTATATCTTTGAGTCCCTCCGGTTTTCGATCATGTCGCAGGACGATTGGTCCGAACGGATACCGAAAACTGGTTGTAATTTTCATTTCTTTCGACAACTGTGCACGGTGACCACGAGTCGAAGCTCTCACCGGTTTCGGCTCGTGACTTTCTCGCTATGCTTTCAATAATTTCAGGTATAGCCTCTCATCGTTTCCTTCGCGATATTCGGTAGAAATCTTTCTGGACCTCGCGTAATTAGTCTTGAAGTCGGATGACCCTCCGACTTCGCTGGCAAAAATTTCTCTCTCATCGTTCAGATTGTCAGAAACACTCGTCGAATTGAATTTTACCGAGGAGCGATGAGAGTTTGCGCGATAGGTCGTTCTCGTGGTCGAAGTAAATATTCCATGCGAATTTGCGAAGTTTTTAGTATTTTTGCTTCTACTCGGAGAACGCCTCAGGGTTTTCAATGTTAAATCGAATATTTTGATTCGAAGAATTGCTTACAATTAAAATATATATTGTTGAATATTCTTGCATTATTGTGTTCTTCTGTTTGAAATTAGTGTTTCGAGATGAGCATTTCTTATTTCTTACATCTTATTTCATAAGATGAAACATACATATACTACAATTCAATAGAGTCCTTATAGCCCGTTTAGATGAATAAACTGCTAATCATATTCATGAAATATTTTTTCAGCTTTTGCAAACAGTAAGTGTACATTACTTAGGTGTGTTTTATTATGACAGGTCGATCAAGCTCCGGTGACGGATACGTCCCGGGACGTTATCCCTAGTGTAGGCCCTTGCACCGGGGTGGAATGAATGGAATTCGTGAAATGATTGTGTTGGCGAGAACGTGTTGCATCTTTTTAAATATAGCCAAGGGAGGTAGGCTAGTCTTTCGGAGCGAATGTGTGTCTAGTTTTAAGTAGGAAGGGCCGGCCGGAAGTTCCTTCGCGGAATAACGCGCGAAAGCTCTTCCGGATCCGGGATTCGAATGCAAGCGCCCGCGGTTCTAGACCCGGACGCACGCGAAAATGAAATATTTAAGTGTTTTTAGAAGTGCGCGAAGTGAACGCGAAGGCTGGAAGTTAATTGGGTCGAACAATTCCGAGCTGCGATTCTGACGATCGCAGATCGTCGTTCGAGCTTATTTACTTGGCAAGGAAATCCCTGATAATGTCCGTTCTTTATCTTTATGAATCTTCAAAGATTCGTGTAAATCGAAGGCGGACCGAGGAGATTTCAAAATGAAGTAAAAAGTGCGGCAGTGAATAAAGGGCTCGAAGATTCGATCAAAATAATGTGCACAGACGTTTACGGACTGCGATTCAGCGAATCGCAGGTCGTCGTTTGGACTATAGTGACTTATTTAGCTCGCGAGATAGTTTCGTAAAGCGTCCGTACTTCGATCTTGATGAGTCTCCGCAGATTCATCGAAATCGAAGGTGGACCAAAATAATTCGAAGCGCACTGAGAAAAAAAAATGTGGTTAAAAGATTAAGTTGTCTTTAAATTAGTCGAAATGATAATATATTCATTTGATCTAAGAATATTGTATTTAATTCTATATTCGTTTATTCAAAGCAAGTATATATAATTGATGTATGAGTATAGATATTAATCACACGAAGAAAATGCCTAATTTTTCCAATTGCACAAAAATAGTCATATATAGGTAACTAAATATGTTGTTATAGCAACTAAATATCTACTCAAAGTGATACATCAGTTGCGAATGAATGGGTATTGGATTGAACACGATTATATAAATTTAACAAATATTTCATTGCTTGAAATAATTCGAACTAACTAAATCGATTTAGCCATTTTTTTCTCAGTGCGTCGCACGGATGAACACGAATTTCCATTTGATTTCAATCGGCGCTCTCTTTGAAATGGAATCAGTGAAAAACACTGGCAATCGGTGAATAGCCACTGCTTCTCAGTTCTATAACTGAGAAATCTCCAGTCTTGTATTTTTATAACTGGGAATCGGTGGGAGTTTTCATTGATTCGCATTTAAAGGGAACGTTCGATCTCTCGATTGACGTGGAATGGCGATTTTATTCATCCGCGTGAGACTTTCGTTGAAAGGGAATGTTCGAGCCTGAAAATAAATTCTACGCGTCATCGGGAGCTTTGCTCGAAGAGGCGTTTCGCCGAAGAGGAGAATTCATTTCTGTATCGCATTTGTATTATATCGTCACTGTGCACGTTGTCATTCGTATGCTATTTTTTTTTTAATTCAGGGATCTCACGTTCAGATTTCCAAGTATTTTGAGTCGTCGGATCTGATTTTGATGCTTCTTCAGTTTCTAGAGTTCTCACTCGATTGCTTTCCTTGTGTTTGTCTAAATTAAAGTTTGACAAGAGAGAGCATGAATATAATATATCGCACGTGAGATCCTTATCTGTGTGTGCCAAGAAATACGTAGAATTCCGTTTGATTTCGAGATGGTAGCATTTATATTTGATTAGAAATCTGTCGAATTTCTCAAGTGCCTTTAATTGCCTTTGATTATTTAACAAAAAACTTTCATTAACACGTTCTTTAATTCTTTGGAATCATCATTATTACAGTATACTGCGTGGATTATACCTTAACTTTTCAACGCATGTGAAATTGAAAGTGGCTCGTTTTCTGTTGCAATTGCATTTGGTGTTAAGAAATGCCCACAAAAATGTCGATCGTTACTTGGCTACGTATTTCTTTGAGAAATCGAAGGAGTCGTTAACGAACGTTTCTCCGACGATGCTAGTTCGTCGAGAAACGTCGTTCGCAGCTCGTCACTTTTTCACTCTACTCATCGATCTCGCTGCAATTTTTCAGGGTAGCGCCTTATTTTCAGCGAATGCAATTGAGGATGAATTTATAAATCGAGGATGTCGAATTTCTATTGGATTACTGAAAAATGACAATAATTGGAATTATCTCTCAATGGATGACGATGTGATGATGACCATGATCTTGGGTTCCGAAGTGAATCTTAAATTTCGGTATTGTATATATCCTTTTTTCCTTTCTAATATTACCATGAATATGTTTCTCGTAAGTAGGTGTGTATGTATATCGATCGATCTTCATTTTTATTTACATTGATTCGTATAACCTTATTTATTAGGGTAAACCACCCAGTTATCGGACACCTTGCAGTTATTGGATAGTCTGATTTAAATAAATGAAAACAAGATTCCTAATTTTTACTTAAATAAATATTATCAAAAATCGTACCTGGCTTATTGATTCTTGACTGTCCAATTACTGGATTGAGTATTCAAAAAACTAAGAACATTGTCCAATAACTAAGTTTTTTGACTTGATCCCAGTTTTTTATTCTTGAAAATTATATTCTTTCCAACTTAAAATTGTAAGTTACTAGAGTGTAAAGCCAATATATTTTCAATTAAGATAAGCCACCCACTCATATCTCTCTCTAGGTAGAAAATTATCTTTATAACACGGTCTCAAATTTTGTAAAATTCTTAAGTGTCCAATATATGGGTGGTTTATCCTACCTATACCTACCTAATAGGAGATTCAAAGTATTATATATTCAATATTTTGGTATTGATTCTTCTCGAATTAATACTATTTTGTACTTTTTGTTATATTAAATCAAACAGTCAATTATTAAGTATACGCGCACTGACTTTATTACTTATTTAATTTTGAATTCTGCTAATGCGAGAATCTTTGATTAAAGCTCATGAATATGCGTGCATACATGTACATGCAAGTAGACGAGCATGTTCTTTGATCGATCTTCATTTTTATCTAAATTAATTGATATAACTTTATTCATCTCTGTAATAGTATTTTAAATATTCGACATCTCTATATTAACTCTTCTTCAATTAACACTATTTTATAGTCTCATCCAAATTAAATCGAATGATCAATTATTAATTATACGCGCACTAATTTTATTATTTTTAATTTGGAATTCTGCTAATGCGAGAGTTTTTGATCAGGGCTCATGCACGTGCATGCTTGCACATACAAGTATGCGTACATGCTTATATGATTGATCTTTATTTTTATCTAAATTAATTCATATAACTTTATTTATCTATAATGGTATTCAAAGTATATTCGATATTTCGGTATGGATTCTTCTTCAATTAATACCTACTATTTTATACTCTTATTTAAATGAAATTAAATAGTCAATTATTAATAACATATACGCGCACCAATTTTACGAGTATTATATTTAATTTTGAATTTTGCTGATGCGAGAGTCTGATTACAGCTCAACTAAAAAATGTCTCCATCTGTTAATGGTCGTGATTTAATCACGTTGAAACATATAACAGCAAAAACCGATAAAGGTAAAAGAATTTATTTTATGTGCAGTCAATTCGTTTGTGCAAATAAGTTACATTTCTGTAGTGCATTATTAACCTTGAACTGGGCGCAATATTCTTCGTTTTGAGGTACATATAATCACGTTAAAAGAGTTAACCTGAAACTTGGGAATTTATCCCTCTTTTATACCCTGTATAAAAAATATGCACATCTCAAACATTCTCCTAGTGCCACCATTTCTAAATTTATTATAACAAATATCAAGTACAGGCGTGAGAATAAAAAAAGGTCGTCCTCTCGATAAGTCGAAGGTTTGTCTCTTTTATTTACAAAGTGAAGGAGACTTCAGTTCGAGGAGCCGAGCGCGACGATTTGGCGAGACAATTTGCAGTCGAACGATTGTACGCACAGGGCGATACATTTCGTACCCTGTTGTAAATACCGTATGTCCCGCTCTGTACCGCACAGTTGCAGGACCTTGAAATTTACCTGCGGCCTGGCTTGGTCGGTACTCGAGTCATTTTTTACCGGTAGAAGTCGAGTCGGTAGTTACAGTTGGTGTCAATTCGAGAGATCGAAGCGTCTAATCTCAAAATCGTGAATTTGTGAATAATGGAAATTACTTACCATAATTCACTAATTCACGATTTTGAGATTAGATGCTTCGATCTCCCGAATTGACATCAACTCTAACTACCGACTCGACTCTACCGGTATACCTACCTAAATGACTCTAGTACCGACCAAGCCCGGCCGAAGGTAAATTTCAAGGTCCCTGTAACTGTAACTTATGCTGTATATCAAAGAATCGAGTTATAAATCGCACGCTCGATCTACCGCTCGAGGAAGAGGAGCCTGGGGAGGGAGACAATGAAAAAAATATCGAGTCGTAAAGTTTGTACTTAATTTACCATTTAATAAAATGATACTCATCTAGCACTAATTAACATTACGTGATGACAATAATATAAGAATAATAATATTCTGACCGTTTAGCGGTTAATAATAATAATCGCCATCGTCGTCTCCCAACGACGAGGAATAATAATCAATCATCGATATAATATTGTATCGGTAAATATTATATAATATTATGTATAATGTACTGTACAGAGCTTGGCCCGCGCCGATGAGTCGTCGCCGGCCAAATTATTGTGCATGGGAGGGCTTCGCTTGCACTTCTTTTCGATTCGTATAACTTATATTGCGTGGATTCCTTAGCTCGCCTAAGGATGCGTATAGCTCGCGACAACGCGAAAGAGCATTCGCGACGGGACGATTCGATAGAACGGGTCGGCGTCCGTCTCGATTGCGTTTCTCCTCGCCGCGGTGCCTTTTCGAGATTAAATATATAAAAAATAGTGAAAGGACGACGCGGAGGGAGAGGAAGATCGATGTCGCGCGGCTCTCCTCGCCCTCGTCTCTCCGTTGTCCGCGACATTGTGCAATTTAATATGTATATAATAAAGTGTGCGTACTCTAGAGTGCGGATGCGCACGCGACGATTCGTCGCCCGAAATTCACGGGTCGTCTTCCGTCATCGTTAAAAGAATCAAGCCAGGTAAGGACTATGCGCGCGATTCGTGATTTTTGACTCGTATATACTGAAGAAACAGTTCATTTGTAGTTGATGTATCTACACTTGATCATGGCGAAATAAATATTTTTTTTTGGGCCAAGCAAATATTTGTTAGCTATTACTCTATTTCTGTTTGAACGAAAGAGAGATTCTAATAATCGACATAGATCTGCTTGCACCAACGAAATATTTCTTTGGACCAAGTAAATACACGTTAGCTGATACTCTATTTCCGTTTGAATGAAAGAGACATTCCGGTAATTAACATCCCAGCAAATACACGATATCTTATGAATGTCCATAGGACATTTTTCGGACATTAGACGTCAACGTGACATCCGCAGAGTATTTTCCGGATATCTGTGCTATCTGGAGTAGATTCACTCGGATCAACGAAATATTTCTTTCGCCATAATCGAGTATACATTTATTAATTAGAAATAAATTCTTCTTTCGGTGAACTGCGCTAGTTCGCACAAATTCACGCAACTATCCTGGAACACGTCACATTAGGACGACATCATTCTATACAAACTATTCGCGCTCGAGGCGCACTGCGAATAAAAAATCACGAATCGCGCGTAGTCTGTACCTGTCTCACGCGAGACGCGAGCGATCGCGGGGTCGAGGCGAATTCGAGGGATCTTTTCTCGGGCACAAATCGACTTCTACGGGGCGCGGCGTCATCAAATTCCGAATCGCGTCTACCGCGAGATCGATTTCTCGCTAGACTTGTTGGGAATTCAATTAAAAGATCGACAGTCGCGTTTTGTCAGCCGTTAAAACATTCTCGCCGAGACGACGGGCAATGCCCCGTTGTACGTCTTCGTACTTTTTTTTTTCTTTAGAAGTCGCAACCGCTCTCCGTCGCGAACACTTTCCTAGCGCGCGACGCGACCTTCCCGGGTCAGAGAGCTCGATTCGCACCTTTTCGCCGTGTCGCACCTCGCGGTCTCGCCTCTCGTTCGTTCCTCTCCTGTACATCGAAATCATCGGTACCCTTATCCTCTGCCATCACATATCGTCGCTTTACTTTGCACGCGCGCTACAACGTTATATCTGATATGTATATACGGACGAAGGAGCGAATCTTCGTCGAGCTATATATTTATATAAGTAATAGTAATAATCGTGGTCCAGTTTTTTTCCTCTTAATCTCTATAAAGTACACGCTTCTCCGTCCAGCGTAACAGCGGGGGCGTAAAGATATGTATGTATATATGTATACCTATGTATATTATTTTCATAACGCAAGGGCTCTCGAGGCAACGTCCGTCGTTGCACGCGATAGGCGAGTCACTGGATCGCGCGCGTTTTTCGTCGAAAATAGGGAACGCGCGACTTCGAGTCGGCAGTGCAGAGACTGGATCATCTCGGAAACGAAGCGAGATGGGGGAAAAGCTTTCGGACGACAGTTGTTCCGCTTTCGAAGCCGAACAACTTTTGTCTCTGGACTTTTCAGCGCATCTCGACGCGTTTGCGAGACATCGCGTCGTATCGAGCGCGCCGTGACGAGCCAAGCGAAGGATATAACGACAGCCGCGACCGCACGGACCTCCCACTTCCGGCGAGCGCGGTAGGGGGATATCCGTAAATTCGTCGCAGGGAGGAGAACAAAAAACGATCGCCAAATCCACCCATACTCCGTTTAGTCGCGTCTCGATTACTTCGATTCGCCTTCACGTCGTCAAATTCATTCGCAAACACGACTTTTTATACCACCGCTCTACCGATCGCGTCGAATTTCGCCTTCCGGGAGTTCATCTCCTGGCGGTCCTCTTTGTTCGTCGATTCGTGGTGACGCGACGAGCGCGGCGTTCGACGCAGGAAGGACACTCGACGTGCGGGGATCAGATTCGAGACGATTCCTTTTAATTGGGGCGTCGTTGGGAGATGCGTAGGAAAATGGAGAACGCGTGGAATTCAATGTTTCAAAAAAATCAGTATTTTAAGTACGCGAAAAATTGTGCGAGGAATTCTCCGTCGAATTCTCGCCTTGAAAACATTTCCGTTCAAAACGAAACGTTATTGTAGCGCTACGCTATGTGTTTTCAATGCGTTTTTTTTCCGGTTTCGTTTAGCGGGACCATTTCGACGGCCATGGTAAACATAACCGGACAGTGTGTGGCTGCTCATATTTAAAATACAGTCGAATCTCGATTATCCGAATCGTTGATTATCCGAACGCTTCTGTATCGTATCCGAGCGTTCGTATATTCGAACTGAATTAGACATTTTTTTTTTAATTGTGTCACTTTCGAAATGCTTGCAATTTCTACAAGTTTTACTATAATTTTTACTAAAATTGCAGTTATCGTAACAAGAAGTTGGCCTTGTCCTGAAATTGACCACAACATTTTTTTTCCGTGTCTGTATTATATTGCACATACATTGTATATAGTGATTTTATGCTTGTTAAGTGAGTAAAAAGGTCTTGTAAAACTCATACTCTCAATTGTTTAGTCCCAGGCTGCAAAATACTTGTTCGATCATCCGGACGTGGTCCGGTCCCCATTAGTTCGGATAATCGATATTCGACCGTAGCGTGTTCACCTCGTTCGTCAAAACGCTCCCGCTAAACGGAACCGAGGAAGCGACGCATCGAAAACGCATAGCGCGGCGCTACACTTATAGATTTGGAAGATCAGCCGCGCGGAGATGTGAAACGGTCCGCGCCGATCATGCAGCAGGCGATCGACACCGCATTTATACAAAGTACTCTAAGGAGAGCTGCAAGGTCGTTTAACGACACGCTCTCCGGCGCGTTTCTCTTGCATGTTGCAACGAGGCGAGGGAGTGTATACGGCGAGGATAACTCGACTCCGTGCCTGTTACGTGCACATAATATCCATCCGTAGGGACACGAATCGACGCGCGGGGGGCGCGACACCGGCGCTGAGCGCGGCCGACAATACGAGAAGAGAAAAAAGACTCCGGCGGATTTCTCTTTCGCAACGGCGACGACAAATGGATGTCGGACCGAGGAATGCCGCATCCTTTGCTTCGCGCGACCGATACGGGGCAAAAAGGTGGAAAATCGAGGGGAATAACGACGCGCGCGGAAAATCGGTAAGCGTCGCGTCGTTCCCTGGCTTTTTTTTTATACCGGTGGTAACGGCAAGTGTTCAGAAGCGACGAGTGCTCGTCGTAACGGGGGCAAAAATGCGTTACGTCCGCGCGCGTGTACGCGGACACGTGAGCGCGGTGCTCTGGGACGGCGGGGCGCGGCGACGACGAAGAAAAACAGAATTCCGCGATCGCGCGATGGAGCAACCTACGGCGGGAGCACGTGTTTCGGTATCAGCAGTGAACGCCTCGATGTTGTCTCGGGCGATCAGAGGTACGCGCATTCCTCCGTCACGCGGCTACGCGCAAGCTTGTTCGTTCGCATAAAATGTCGTACTCCTGGCGTCACGAATCCTGTCGCTGATGATTTTTTAAATTGCCATTTTTAAACATACTGACCAACGATCAGTCAATCCTCATATTTTCATTATCCAGGACAAACGCCGTCGTAGCTAACGGGCGCATGAGAATTGATTGTTCATTGACTGAGCACGTTTAAAAACGACATTTTAAAAAGTCACCGGCGACAGAATCCGTGATCCAAGGACGCGCGCGAATCGATCGCAGGGACAACCCACGTAAAAAAATTGTACGGCTGAAGAGTATGGCAAGAGTCTGGGAAGAGTCGAATTAAATAAGTACAGCTGTAGATCGTATCTCAGACTTTCAGACAGATAATTTTCTTTTTCTTTCTCGAAATTGTCGTCGAGTAAAGGGCTCCTCTACACGAGGATACTCAGCAGCGCTGCTTCGCCGCTACTAGTAGCGCTTCGCTAGCGTTGCTCGAGTATATTGGTGTAGCGCTTCGGCACGCCGTGATGATACCTACAGCTAGCGTCAATGGTTCTAATCGGCTCGCTTTGGGTGATGGCTGAAAGTCTGGAATACGATTTGTAGCCCTATTTCCTCGGTTCAACTGTTCCCATATTTCCGCGATACTTTAGCCATGCTTTTTTTACGTGGAAACCAGCAGAAACTCGATCTCTCGGAAGAGGCGAGCGGAGGTGACAAAATTCGATAAGACGTTCCATGGTTCGATCGGAAGCGAACTGTTTCGCCGAAGGTCGGCGCGGTGTACATATGTACGTACTTCCGCGTTGCTCCGCCGCGGGACACAGCGAAAAACGCTGATCGCGTGTATGTACCGCGCGCGCGCGCGCGCGCATATGCGCTGGATAATCCATCGAGTCGAAGCTGTCCGCGTGAGCGGTACGCGTACGAATGATTTTGGCTCGCCTCTGCGCGCTTCTATATACATACCGTCGAAATCAAATTCACGTGACCTCGATAGCGCGTCTCGCGCACACGCGAGTGCCTCGCCGCTGCGAATTAACATACGGATATTCGTATGTGCGTACGACACGTGCGTAAGACGCGCCTCGGGGTGGCCGTGTGTATTCCCGGGTCCATTTTTTGCCCGGCTTTTTGGCCGCTCCCAAAGCCGCGGGTCAGAAAGCGCAAAAAACTACTCACGCGCGCGCGCGGCTCGAACATCCGACGCTCATCGACGTCGCGCTCGGTACACACACATTGTACGGCCGTTCGATCTCACGAGTTGCGAACACGCGGCGGTGTGTTTATCGGAGCTTCGAGGGCGCGCGCCGCGTGTATCGCTGTTTACGATAATTGCGCGGAGGCTGTGAGTCATCGACACGACTGTAAAGAGACACTCGGTGGGGCTTTTTTTCTTCCCGCGCGCACGCTTCCGCGCCTCGTGATTCCGGAATCGCTCGCGTCTCGGTGGCGGGGCGATTAATCGCGCGCGACCCGACCGCATCTCCGCGACGACGCCTCGCCCGAGCGGAAATTGTGTACGGAGTCGAGGATATAAGTATATTTTTGTCGACGTCTACTTCCTGCGTCGAAACGGCTTTTACGCTGGGTCTTTCGAGGAGGGGGGCGTGGCTGGTTTAGATTTGCACGTGAGAAGAAGAACGTCTTCGATCCGACGATCGAAGTATCGCACGCCGTTGAAATTGACCTGGTCGCGATCTCGTCTTTGACGAGGCGACGATTCTACATCGCGGCTTTGCCGACTATTGCGGTACTCCTCGTCGCGCCAGCCGCTTCTATTCAGCGTCCTCCGCGCGAGTCGGACGAAAGGAAGCGGAAGATCGTTGCGTTCTCGCGTCCTCGTCTGGACTTAATTTTTTTTTTGAGCTACCACCGCCATATCCGAGGGGCAAAATATTCTCGCGAGGAGGAAAATATTGCACGTGTTTCCTCGGACGATATCCGTACCTCGGGGGGGGGGGGGGGGGGGGAAATACTGTTTCTAGATTCGCGCTTTACGCGCTGAATTTTCCTCTGCGAGCAGAGAGAGAGAGAGAGAGAGAGAGAGAGAGAGAGAGAGAGAGAGGGGGGGGGGGAGGGAGAGAGAAATAGAGAGAGAGATAATACAAGTAGAAAAGAATGAGAGAGCACCGCGATCACAACGAAGTCTGACGAATAATCGGACGAA
Organism: Xiphydria camelus; assembly: GCA_963678675.1. NCBI lineage: Eukaryota > Metazoa > Arthropoda > Insecta > Hymenoptera > Xiphydriidae > Xiphydria > Xiphydria camelus. Next base: position 5,973,968 of record OY783201.1, read on the forward strand.
CGGTAGAAAACGTCGCAACGTGCGAGGAGCGTATTCCGCGTACGTATACGTACGCGTGTACGTGTCGAAATGCCGTCATCGTGTAAAATTCTTCTTTCTTATCCCTCGTTCCTTTCATTGCGCGCGGCGCGCTATAAAATCTCCCACTATCGCGCCGTCGCGTCCGCGACGGTACGTAGGTGTACGCGATATGGAATCGTAACGCGCGGCTGTAATACGCGACGGCGGTTTCAAAAATCAAGAAAAAACAGAGCGGCATAATCGTCGAGCGCGGATTCCAACAAAAACTAATTCCATCTCGCCTCGCCTTCGACGCACGCGCGCGCGTATACGATCGTCACATGTCCTACCTTATCGGGCATCACGCTCAGCCAGGGTTACTCAATAATTGCCACTCAAGTCCGTCACACGTTACCATTTATTCGCGCGCAGTTTCGCGCATCGACTCCGGAGGAACCTCCTCCTCTGGCAAGACCCTTCCTTACGACAAGCGATGGGAGTTCGATCGAGAGAAAGGGACGGAAAGAAAAAGAAATATCGAGAGAGAGAAGAGAACAGAGATCGCGCGAAACGAGAAGGATCGAGGAGAGGCTCGTCCGTCGCACGATCGATCGCTGCTGCGCGTTGCGCGTCCTCCGCTCCGCCGACGAGAGGGATTCATCCGGAAGAGTGAAGATCGACGATCGCGCTCAGAGATGCGTGATGATTATGTCATCGTCGATGTCGTCCTTCTCGTCGTCGGTCTCTTCCGGCTGGTTCGCCTCCGCCTGGGCGGCCTTCGGATCCTCCGCGATGGCCTTCAGCCTCTTCTGCTTGCGCCTGTGCAGCAGCTCCACCACTATGTAGCCGACGCTACCGAGGATCAGCACCGTCAGCATCACGTACAGCTTCATCCGCGCGCACAGGTGCGTGCTGTAGGCGTACGCCACGACGAAGCCGGCGCTCTCCCACAGGCGGTAGTTCGAGAAGGCCGCCTCCTTGTTGCGCCTGAACAGGGTTCCGTAGAGACCTGCATTTTTGAGAAGAGAAAGAGGATTAATCCAGGCGCTGTGAAAGGATAGAATCTCTATCGTCGTTTACATCCGGGGGAAAGGTCTAGTTGAATGCAAAAATAGAAAAATTTATTCACATTGAACACAAAAGTTTATTCGAATTAGATAAATTTTCTACTAGGCTCGTATTCGATTAAAAAGATACGCAAAACACTTATTTAATTCAAATAAACTTTCATTCGATGTGAATAAATTCCTATTTAACTACACGGAAAAAAACGCTATTAAAAAAATATCATAGATTCTCATAGATTCTTACAGAAAACTTGTACAAATCCCATAGAATCCCCGTGGAAATTTGATGTGCTTTCGACACAGCAAATCCAGATACCCACTGATCAAAATCTGAGAGGGATGAATAGGAATGTATTGGATTCTATGTGTATCGGTTGAAAGAAATAAAATGTTCTAAAGTTCTATTGGTAATTATAAATAGAACGGCGTCTCTACTGGTTTTTATTATCTTTATGGAATTTTATTCGTTTTTACGGATCCCTATCCGGAATTACGGGGAATTCCTATCTATCATTTCAGATATACATACGTAGAATTCAATGAATTCCTATTCGTCCTCTTCAAACTTTAATAGTGGATATCTGAAACCGCTGTAGCGAAAGCACATCAGATTCCCATAGAAATGGCCTATAGGAATCTATGGAATTTTTTCAAAAGGGAGGATTAGTAATTTTTACAGTGAATCCCAAAAACAGAGCTCCTCGAGGTGAAACATTGCATTTTTTAATAGACACAGCGTACTTTTTACAGTTCGTACACAGAGAAAAAGAATTAGTTGGATCCACTGAAAATTACTCGCGGGGGGTCGCAATTTTACATAAATGAAACTTCTTAAAATACATCTATTAAATTTCTTCCTTATAATTATGTGGAATAGCATGTGATTGAAAGGAAGGAATACCAAGTTAATACGAAAGAAAATCTAATTGATGAAAATAAATAATTACTAGCAAGCCTGCACGTAATTTTTAGTAGATCCAATTAATTCTTTTACTCCGTGTAAGGAGACATTTTACCGTATAAATTGATTTTTATATTATTACGGACTGTAAAAGGTACGCCGTGGTCTTTTAAAAACTTCACCTCGAGGAGCTCAGCTGTTTTCGAGATAACTGTAAAAATTCATGGGTTTTCCCATGACTTTTTACCAATCCTCCTCCGTGTATTACGGCCGAGGAAAGCTTTCGATCGGTGCGCGGGGTCTTTGTGTCTCGCGAGGGGGCTTTCGTTAAATCTAGAAATAAATATAAACACGCGAGCTGCATTCGCACGCGCTGCAGGATGCACGTAACGTGCGAAGCGCGCGCGCCGAGGCCGATCGACGCGGGAACGGCAGGTACGTGTCGCCTTCGGTGTTCCGCGTAAGAATCGACGAGCTTGGGAGCTCTCTGTTGTATACTCCGCCGAACGCATCCTTGACCCGCCTCTTCTCGTTAAGAGCGAATAGCGAACGCGTAATTAGAGTTGCGATCGCGACGTCGTCGCCGCGACCGGGAACAGCACGGCATGATCGGGAGTACAGCGACGACGCGATATCCGCGCTAGGTTTTCCCACCCGAGAAGAGCGGAGGATACGCCGACGCGGTCTGTTATAACGATAGCGATCTCCTCGTCGATCGTGCGACGGGGGTATAATGGCAGGGATCTCGTTCCATCGGGCGGATATCTTTCCGCGGGACGTAACGCGCGCGTCTCGGAGCGTACCGAATCCACGGTCTCCTCGTGTTTTCCGTAGCCGTTTTATCTGTCGCTTAATTAGCTGACTAACGAGAGAGCGAAATAGACGTAGAGTGAGAGAGAGAGAGAGGGAGCACCTGTTAAGTCGAGCGTTTCGTCGCTGATCCGGATCTTCGGCGGAATCAGGATCCATTTTGAAATCGAGGATACGACTCGACGTCTTTTCAAAAAGTGGCTCGAAGAATTAGGCGAGATGTTGCATACAGAGAAATTGTTCTTGCTTCTGTGCGGTCGATTTTACGTTGAAAACAAAAATTCGTCCCCGTAAAATCAACGATATTTCGGTCTTTCTTTTGACATTTCCCAAATATGTCCATGATTTTCGAAATCAATGCGAAAAAATACACAACACAGGGCGGTCGAGAGCTCGATTCCAGAGACTTCGATTTTTGCGAAAAATTGGTAAAATGTCGAGGGAAGAAATGTCCATTGATATCTCGAAGGAAATATAACATTTCAATGATTTTATGCACGAAAAATATTTGTTTTCCCCAGAAAATCGTCTATATCTCGATTTTCTCTCAAAATCTCTTGAATAAATTTATGATTTTCTGAATCAGCGTGAAAATATACATCGAATATAGAGTGGTCGAAAGCTCAATTCTAAAGATTTTAATTTTTGCGAAAATATCAAGGCGGTCTTCGGGGTACTTATTTCACCACGGCGCTCGTGCACTCTATTCATCGCGCGCGCGCGCGCGAGTGCCTATCTGTCCTCGCGCGGAGAGACTGGCGACTGTGCCTGTACATTCGCGAGAGCGACCGACCGGAAGTGCAGAAAATCGTCCGAGAGAAACCGCCGTCTCGGATATACAACTATACATCGTCGACGTCATAATGGTCCGACCGAGTGGAAAGGTACTGATCACGAAAGTACTGTAGTCATCTCGCGGTCGAACAGGTGGAAATACAGTTACGTTCGCGGTCTTAGGAGATACGGCGTAGGCAGGGTCATCGCTGGTGTGGTCGCGTGACGACGTGGACATGGAACCCGGTTAGGCCACGCGAGCGAGCGATACCGCGGGGCGTATTGTAGAGCCCACGACGTCGATAGTTTCGAGACACGTATGTGCGTCGATCTTGTCCCAAGCTTCGCAGTGTGTTCCCCTTTATTTCCCTAATTTTTTTAAGTTTTTCCATTTTCACCCTAAAACTCGCGGTTCTCCCCACATCTTCCCCTATAATTCGATATTCTTCCTCTTAAACCACTTATTTACATTATTCAGTTGAGTTTGTCTTTTCAACATTTCGGATTACGCGAAAAGGGTGAAAACAGTCGCTTTTTTATCGCTAAAATGGTACTAGAATCCCTACTTTATCTACTTGACAAATAGTCTCCTTTCTTTAAATCAGATTGTGTGGCTCGAATTTAAATTGCATAACAAAAGGTATACATTTTTGAGTTACGAAAACATCCTTTATTCACTTAACAAATATTAATCTTTCATTATGTATCTTAAAATAGATATTTTTTTTAACTACTGCGCGTTTCTAATTTCTACACGATTTTTTGTCAATCAAAATTGTCTCCCATCTCCCCTAAAATGAAATAAATAGAAACTGCGAAGCCTGTTATCTTCCCGCAAAATATAAAAACGGAAATACGCGCACCCCACGAAAGATCCGACTTTCTCGCGAGTCTCTCAAAATCCTGAAGGACCCTCGATACGAAACTTGCACGTGTTAATAATTTTCCATATCGAACAAATAATAAGGTTCGAGCCGCGACCGGTTTCGCGTATTCTTCGCCGGACGTAAACACTGCACGAATACCTGTTATGCATCGCGTCTTGTAACTTTCTAAATGCCAATCGATACGTCGAGCTGCACGCGTGTGCGCGCGCGCGCACACGCAGCCACCGCGCGAAGCGTCGATCGCCCGGCCGATCGCGAACGCGCGTAGGAGGCGCCGTGGTGCCGGTGAATTGGATCGGTCAGGAGTGGATATCGTGCGGCGAAAATCCCGAGCGATCGAGTCGCGCGGAAGAGGTGCGGGGCGTCGACCTCATACCTATACACGAGTACACTGAGAGAAATAATTACTGGTGCCGAAGAAATGTCTTGAATCAAAAACACATGATCTTGCAAATTTTTAAAAATACAGTCGAACCTCGATTATCCGAATGGTCGATTATCCCAACGCTTCTGCAATCACATACTATTTAATATGATTGCAAGGAAGAGATATCAAATTGATGTGTTAAAACATTTCATCGATATATATAAATAATTACTTGCAAACCCCGCAAGTAATTTTCAATCAATTCGACTAATTTTTTTTCTCTGTGTGCGAAGTTCGCTACACAGTAACGAACGATCTCTCGAAACGGGAGAGTGCGCGTGGGTGTGCGCTCGAGTTCACGAACCCGCGACCACCTGTTGCCAATGTTTACTCTACGGCTAAGCATGCACGTAGGAAATCCCGCGCGAAGAACTCTTCGAGCGCACTCGATCCATACGCGGACAGGCGTATGGGAGTATGTTAATGTTCGTTGACCTTATAGAAATTAGAGGCCCCGCGATATGTGTAATATATTCGATCGCGAGGCGTGTAGCGATCCGACGAATTTCCGTTTCGGGGTATTGATCTCGAAAAGCTCGATGCGACCTATTTAATTACGTTACATTCACGTTACATTGAGAGAAATTTATAGGTCGTTCAACAATAAGTATAGCTATGATATAGCTATACTTTAAGGCTAAATGAGGTTAACTGGACAGTATAGGTAACATAACAATACCAAATGGTAACAGGAGCAATACACGTATTGCTAAAATAACTATACGTATAGTTTTGAAATACTTATACGCATAGCTGAACTAGAAATACATATTGTGCTAAGATTTTAACTAGAACTTATTCTTATACTAATAAACCACTAGCATTGCCGTACTATCTATAAAATGTATCTCAGTATACGTAAACCAAGGGAAAAGTTCTAGTTGAATACGAATCTAATAGAAAAATTTATTTAAAATGAATATAGAGGAATTTATTCACATCGAACAAAAGACTATTTGAAATAGATTGATGTTCTACAAAGTTCGTACTCGATTGAAAAGATATGCAAAAATGTATTTAATTCAAATCGACTTTTGTGTGTTCGATGTAAATAAATTTTCTATCAGGTTCGTACTCCAACTAGACCTTCTCCCTCAGAGTGTATCTCTTTTTCCGGAGACGTGCGAAGGAAGTCGAAGCTATAGACTTATCTCTACGGAGGATAGCAACAGGTGTCAATCGATTCGTCAGAGTCTCGCGACGACAACGTAAAAAGTCGGACCTCTGTACAGTTTTCCGCTCCCCGGTTCCCCCGTCTCTCCTCAAAGGACCTTTCGCGTCGCCGACGCCGACTCGCTTAACGCGCCAGCGAGCGCGTCGAACGAGTCTATCGATAGGTACGTGACAGGGGCGAGGCTTATTCATGATGGAAATTTTCGCGTTAACTTTGGAGATCAAGGTCACGAGGACCAGTCGAGGAGCAAAGGAAAGGTGGTACCGGCACGGGAAGCCTGGTACTCATTACGAGTACCTCGCCGGTATTCGTGTAGTGGAACGGTGAGGAGACGCCGCCGCTTCGCGCGCGGAACACGCGCGTGTCTAGATTTCGTCGCGTCGTTAGAGAAGTACAACTCCGCGAGGAAGCCCGCGTGAATTTCAATGAGCCTTTGCGAGCGGGGCCGTATTCGTGGTCGGGTGTCGAATGCAAGACCGTCTCAGGGACGGTATTTCGATCGACGAGGGGTATTCCGAATGATTTCGGCTAAATCGAGGGGAAAAAATGGTATATTCGTTTAAATCTGCGTTTACGAATGGGGGAGTGCAGAATTGGGCCCGTATTCATAGTTGGAACTTATAAATAAGCACGACTCGAGTCTTGACCAATAAGTGACCTCCGATGCTGACTTAAAGTCCATGCTTATTTATAACAAGCGACTATGAATACTGGCTTTAGTTTCTCCGACTGATAAATTTAGTTATAACGATTAACACTCTGAGAAAAAAACTCGGTCAATCTAACAAAAATCCTGGAGGCAATGACCAAACCGTTTGGTGAAATGTGGATCCTCCATCTGTTTGGTTAGACTGACCACTTTTTGGTTAAATCAACTGAACGTTTGGTTGGAATAACTTAACTGAGTATTTGGTTCAATTGACCAGTATTTTGGTTGGAGTAACTAAACGCATTTAACCAGATGCTTTTAGTCGTTTTAACCGGATTATTTTCCTCAGTGCGGCTATTTGAAGGAGACCGCGGCTGCAGTCTATTCGAGTCAATTATTAGTCCAAGTAACCAGATTTGCATTCCCCCACCCGTAATCGCCGATTTCGTCAAATTTACTACATTTTTCTTTCAGTACATGACGTACATAGATCGGTCCGAATCGAAGTGGTTCGATCTCTAGCGTCGCGCGGCGGGCTTTGAACGAACACGTGTCACTCTAGAATTCGATATAGCAAGGCAACGATCCGATTTTCGCGGTACCGTCTCCCGGAGCCCGGATGCCACAGGTCCAGTACTCGGATCTCGATCGGATAAAGATCCATTTGCATAAAACTCGTTAAGCGCCCCGGAGGGGAAAAAGGAACGCGATTCTCGCGAGGTGAACTTTCGAAGCGGTCTCTTCCTCTCTCCCTCCCTCTCTCACCTTTTCTCGTCTCCGTCCGCGTCTCTCATTCGCCGCGAACGGACAGCAACGCGACGGATCGTCCCCGAGGAGAAAGGCGTCGCGACGCGAGAGAGAAAACACCTCTTACCGTTAACTTGCGTCTGCCAAACGGCGTCGCCGACGCCCCAGAGACCGGAGATGGTGTAGAAGACGTAGGGGTTGTCCGGGTGCGGCCGCCACACGAGGAGGACGCCGATGAGGGCCGCGTGCACCACCGCTCCCAGCGCCATGAGCGGCTGCCTGCCGACGAACTTCATGACCGAGCCGAAGAGCAGGGAGCAGCCGGCGTTCACGACCCCGAAGCAGATCATGACGTAGCCGACCCTGTGGACTCCGAGCGCGCAGGAGATGTATGCCTGGAAAGAGAAGAAACGACCAATCTCGTAATGCGTGTACAGCCGCGTTTGAAATTCAGCACTTCAAACTGCATTTTTGCAAATTGAAGAAGGAAATTTGCCATTAAATATTTATGAACATAGAATGTATTTATACGGTTAACAAGTTGAGTCCCAACGTTCAGTGTACTGGACACACAAGACTTTTCTCACAGACCGCGTCCAATTAACTGGACAAGCGACTAATGAAGATTGTACTACCGTAATACGATATCGGGCCAGGGTGAAGTGTGTGCCTATTTTTATGTGGCACTCAACCTGTTAATTAAAAAATGATTTCCAAATGTCCCAACCTCATTGGGATAGGTAAGTGGAGACGGGCGCGCATTCGAGAGGTGAACGGATCGCGCGGTTGGACTCGGTCTTTTTTATCAGCGGAGGAAACACGAGCGGGTGGTTCCGCGGAGAGAAGAGACGAAGAATGAAGCGGAGGAAGGGCACGCGACCAGGTGGTTCAGTGGGTCAGTAAATCACTACGTCAGTTGCGGAGACGACAATAATCGTCCCATTTGCGAAGGAGTCGTCGCACTCGCCCAGTCATTGAACTAGAAAGTACACCGCCTCTACACGCCTGTACCACCGTCGTAAAGCGTGCGAAGGAGAAAGAGGAACGGAGGGGGGCACGACGAAGGTATCCCATTGCTACGCGGACGTTTGAATGGAAAAAAACAGGCCGGGAGGACCTCGAAACTTAACTCTCCGCTACTTCGACGGAATCTTTTCAGGCGTAAGAGGGCCTCGGGTCGTTTGTCGTTAATACGCTCCTTTCGTAATCGAGAAGGACTCTCGATGTGGAAGGAGCGACTCGTCGATGCGAGGATAAACGGCGCCGGGGACTCTGTGAAATTGTACGGACCATAAAGTTAGCGCGAATTCTAATTTCTTGCGAATTATACCGAGATGAAAATTCAGTCAATATTGAACCGACATCTCGGGGACGATGTGTGATCAAGCTTTAATTTCTCATAAATTACATTTACTCAATTTAACCAAAATTTTGGGGACGATGAGCAAACAATTCGGTGAAATATGGATCCACCGTCTGTTTAGTCAAACTGACTATTTTTTGGTTAGACTGACTAAATACTTGGTTTAACTGACCAGTATCTCAGTTAGGATAACTAAACGCGTTTAACCAGATGTATTTCGCCAGTTTAACCCGACTATTTTTCTCAATATACCAGGCCGATCGTCACAAAACGACTTCGCGCCGAATCGCGCTTTCGATCCGTGACGCGCGAAGATCCGCGCGGGAGAAGAGGAACGAGGAAGAAGGGGGGAAGCCCGCGCGAGTCCTTAAACACTTTCTCTCGGATTCCAGTCCTATACTTTAGATATTTAGGTATATGTCGCGGCGCAGCGGACAAATTTTAAACGTCTCCGACACCTTTTACGCGACGGTCGCTTCGCGCGGGGAAAATGATTAATGCGTTTTTCTTCAATTGCGAAGTTGCGGTACGTTCGCCTTATTTTTTACAGTGCCGCGCGAGCTCTCTTTTTACCCGGACAAAGCGACCGGCCCGTGCAAACGCCTCGACGGGTTTCTCGGCGAATGCAAAAAAGTTCTCTCGCCGCGGAGAAGTTCACCTTCGCGCGCGGTGAGTACTCTCGTTTCTCGGGAATTTCTCGCCGAGAAAATCCTTCGATCGATTGTCGAACGTGCGATGTGTGCCCGTACGATTCCCTCCGCACCCCGCGGAGGTTCACCTTCGCGCCCGCCCAACCGCCGCGCGTACTGTGCGGCATTCGCGACCGTCGAATTCGAAAGCAATTACTAATTACGCTCGTTAATTACGGTTCCGGAAGAGCGCGGTCGACGATCGGTCGCTCGATCGATGTCGGTAATTTTCTCTCGGCCGCGTCCTTGCACTCCTCCTCCTCCTCCTCCTCCTGTTTTACCGCGTGGTACGTTCACCCTGCGACGCCGGGGTGGCTGCAGATTTGGAAAACCGGGAAATTTCAGGGGACTTGATCCGTCGGGGATATTTACTGGAAATTATAAATAAAGTAGAGTTCATTTCGCGTAATTTCACCGTTGATAGGTATATTATTTCACAATGGAGTTTACGCTGCTGCTTCAGATGTCCCAGTAGCAGCGCACAAGGGTGTCCTATTGATTAAGCTTAGGATCTCTATCATCAACGTTATTTTCTTAATGCACACTGAGAAGAAAATACAGTAAATTTTACTAAATCGACGATTACAGGTGGGAAAATGCAGATCAAGTTATTATACTTGGACTAATAATTGACTTGAATGGATTACAGCCGGTTTCCTTCAAACAACTCGATCGCTATAACCAAATTTATCAGTCGAAGCGAATAATTCTCTATTCCCCCACCCGTAAATGTCGGTTTGATTGAATGCACCATTTTTGTTCTCAGTGTATGAACGTTTTTGCAACCTCATGTTCTTGCATTACAATTATTTATAGCTTTATCACTTCGGTTATACAAAACTCATGATACGAACAATAATAGCAGAGAATACTTATACAAAACTTGATCTTAAATAGTCAGGAAAAAATCAGGAAATAATCAGGGAATTCTGTAATCAAGTTTTCGCTGCCACCCCCTGAACGCGAAATCGCGCGCGTTGCACTCGTCGCGGAAATATTGGAGGACGATCGCGATCGGCCGGAAGACTCTTCGATGAGCTGGGGCTTAGCGCGAACCGCGGAGCGACTTTCGCCGCGTCTCTGTGCACGCGTGTAAACAAGGTTCGGACTTGTGTGACGTAAGACGCGCGATTTCGTCACGCGGGAGAAGTGCAGGCGCGTGATGTACGGCGTGTCGTCGATCGCGTATCGGAGAGCAGACGCACGTACCGCCGATCGCGCGACACGGTTTCGTTTTGGCGCCGCGCGGTGCCTTCCGCGAAGGAGAGGAAAGTGTAAGAGTTCGCGATGGGGATCGCAATTCGCGAGGCGCCGTGAAAGGGAGAAAATTATCGTTGGCCGCAGTGGAGAGGCGAAGAGAGTTTTCGTATCGACTGTCGACCGTAAACAAGACGATCGTGTGTGTAAAATCGCGTGTAGGATCGATATCGAGTTGCATTCATTTTGGGGACTCGCGCTGCAGTTTATATAATTTTATATAATTTGCCTCTTCGCGTGGGTGGCATCAAGGATTCCGTCCTAGTTAGATTGACTAGGAAAGGAATCCTGTTTTTTCCTACATTTTACATCCATTTCCATTTTCAGAAAAAGAATGTTTCGCTGATGGACCATGGATTTTTCCGATGAAGGAAACCTTCAAATTTGTACACGTGGTCTTGGTTTTGTTAATAAATGTTTCTTTAATTGCAACACAACTTCATGAAAAGTCCCTAGCATTCCTCAGAATAAACAAACCATTAATTACTGGACATGTAATACACTGTACAACGATTATATTAAATTTAATATAATTGTGTATAAAGCTTTTATCCAAAATACGTGATTATAAAAATGAATACACTCCGTTATGAAATTTATGAGGGCAATTTCATAGAGAAACATATTAATTTTCATAGCCACGTACTGGAAAAATGCTTCATATAAAAGTATATTAAAGATACAAAATTTTCGTACAGTGTAGTTCATCGTGAAAATCGCAGACCACGTGAAACAATTTGGTGATCTCTTTTTTCTGGAAAACACTATAATTCCTCCGTGAAATTATTCTTACTGAAAATAAGAATGGATCTAAATTCTCACTAACACCACCCGATGTTCATTATTCTGATAAGGCTTACATGTAAGAGTGTATGCGAAAAGTAGCGGCCTCACCAACTAGGACAGGATCCTTAATCTGCGTAACGTTCTCCGACCGACGAGCATCATGCGGGAAGAAATTGATCGAGAATATGTAATTGCGAGTCTCGATCATCGTTTAGCAGGGCGCGGCGCGGCGAGAAAATACACATGCGTGTACGAGAGTTACGCGAGATCCGTACAATTAAGGACCGATGAGCAGTCGCGCCGAGGTCGTTGCCTCGAGCACCGAAATACCTGCATAATTCTCCCCGGAGTAGTTGCTCCCCCTCCACCCCGAAAGTTTCAGGGCCGTCGAACAACCTTGAGATTCGTAAACGCGCGCGCGCGCGCAATTCTTCGAAGCCGATCGACCGCGGAAGAATTTCTTCGGCACACGAAGTCGCTCCTCGAAATAAATGCGCGCGCATCGCGAGAAAAAGAGGCGAAAATACCAAAGACATCCGCCGCGCGAATAACGAGCGCATCCGCGGCTGGCGATCCCGGGGGGCGTTCATTCATCGACATTCGGATCGTTAATCATCCTCAACGGCTCTCCGCGGCGTATACATATACCCGGTATAATACGTACGCGAAACGAGGCAACTGTAAACCGCTTCATTAATGTAAATTTCAAAACCGCTAAGTCGCCTATGCTCCATTAGGTATGCACGGGTCGATTCGCATCGTACATGTGTACGCTCGTCATATGCGCGAAAAGTTCATTGAAAGATGACACCTCTCACCGTGCGTGACTCGAATTCCGGAGATCATCTGGCGGCGCTATACGTATACGCGTCGAGAAGGGGTTCGAAGGTTTTCCGTCGGACACATGAGAGAAATTGACGAATTTCTCTTCCCGTGTGTGGCCTTCGCGGACTGCGTACGGAAAAAAAAAGAAATCGTAGCATTTGCAAAGTTGTGTAGTAAATTTCGGAACCAGGCCAATTTATTGTTACGATAATTAGAATTGTAGTCAAAATTATAGCAAAACTTGTAGGAGTTTCAAGCGTTGATGTAATTTTTACTAAAATTGTAGTTATCGTATTGACGAATCGGTCTTGTCTCGAAATTTATCACAAACTTATAATTTTCCATTTAAATTATAGAGCAGAATGTGTACACGCGGAAAAAAAAAATCGTAGCATCGTAGGAACCAGGCCAATTAGTCTAAAGTTGGAACCCCATTTTTATTTTCGCTGTATCTCGAAAACCGTAGTGGCGCAAAACTTTTTCTTTGTGCCACAAAACTGGCACAATACTTTCAGTAGTGTCCGGTTATATTTGGCGACTGGCGGGTTCCAGCTTGGCAGAGGTGATCGAAAGTCGTCTCCCATTCTATAAGCACAACCTCCGCGTAGCGGGCGTCTCTAAACTCAAGCGTCTCGCAATCCACTCTCGCCGTGGGAGTCGACAAAAAACCGCACGCGCCCCGTAAACAGAACGGACATTATATGCTCGAACACGATCGTCGATGCGCCGCCGTTTAGTTCGCAAGAATACCCGAGCTGCAGCGGCTCGTTTATGCAAATGTAAATCGGACACCGACGCGCGGCACCGATACACCGCCGCGCAGCTCGCGTTTACCGTTTTTCGAAGACCGATTCGAAGAGAGCGCGCGGGGCCTTCCCCGACGTAAATAACCGAGGAGATCTCGGCGCGGCGGCGCGCTCGCCGTCTCCTGGATCGGTGAACCTGCGCGACACCACGGCGACGGCTCCTCGCCCGGAGGCTGTCGAGCCACCGCGAACTCGACGCCGCACCCAGGCATTTGGACCTTACGGATATACGCGCACAGAGAGATTCCTGAAAAGGCGGCTGTACCTCGGGTGCCCCTCGTCGTCTTGGCTACGGCGTTTACCTGTAGCTACACTAGCGTGCAAAAGCTGTCGGCGGAAATAAATGTGCGATGAATTATTTTCAATGTTTACCCGTAAATTATACCTGCGAAATCTCACGCTCGTTGTTTTCGACGTAAAAGATGTCCGCGGGCTTCGAACTAATTTTTTTCTGGGAGGATTGAGAAAAATGACCTGGTCAATCTTACCAAAATCCTGGAGACCGTAAACTAACCGTTTGGTGAAATATGGATCCTCTCCATTTGTGTGTTTGTTTAAGCTGACCATTTTCTGGTCAGAATAACTAGACATGTAGTTAAAATAACTAAATATTTCGTTTAACTTACTAGTATTTTCATTAGAATAACTAAACTCGCTCAACCAGACGTATTCTGTCATTTTAACTATATAAGTTATTTTTCTCAGTGTACGCGTTCTGGATAAATTGCTAATTCAGAAAAGAATCGAATCCAACTCAGAGCGAATCGTTATATCCCGCGCGATGTTCCCGATGGAAAATTGACGCCGGCCAGAGACTTTTGCGCGCTAGTGTATACCTTCTTCGTCGGTCACGCGGCAGCAGCGCGCGGACGCGTGTAAGATATCTACAAGACTGGGGGGATGCGCGTATATATTTACAAGACTGGACGAGGCGAGTACACCTCTTCGCGTACGGTATTATACGCCTGCACATACGCGCGCACCTCTCGACTCACACACGAGATTCTCAATATGGAAGGCTGTACCACGTCGGACTCCTCGCGCGCAGGAATAAGATCGCGGGCTATTTATAACGATCAGCCCCGCTGACTCGACCGATACGAAAGCAACTAGACGTCTCTCAACCTTTAATTGCCCAATTACCTGCGCGATCGCCGCGATAAACCCGTGGAGAAGCTATAACGGACCCGTTTGGGGCGGGTGCGTCGTAACCGAAATTGACCGATCGCGTGAAAGCGCGTCTTCGTCCTTTTTACGGCTCCTCCGCGGCACGCCGGACGGTGCAACGCGGAGAATGATCTTCGGCTGCAACGCGGATCTTTGATGCAGCTTCCGAACGAGGATCGTTGGTCTCTTCGCACGCGATCCGTCGTTCTACCGTTTTTACTCGAGCTTCGGTTTTGCCGCGTCTTTTAATCGTAGTGCGATTAAATTTCTCGTCTGTCGCTTAGCGATTTCAAATCTAAGTACCCTCGATATTTTCGCGAAAATCGAAATCTTTAGAATCGAGTTCTCAATCGATCGATATTCGATGATATTTTTTTTCGTGCTGATCCCGAAAATTATGGATTTATCGAGGAAATCTCAAAAGAAAGGCGATTTGTAGATGAATTACTGAGGAAAAAAATTTTCTTGCACATAAAATCACCGATATTTAATATTTCTTCTGAGATATGAACTTTATAACCGTGATTTTCGTAATCAGCGCGAAAAAATACATAAGATAGGGTGGTCGAGCGATCGATTTCGGGGATCTCGATTTTTGACAAAAAGTCAATTTTTCGCTAAAATTGAAATCTCTGGAATCGATCACCCGATCGGTTTACTCGATGTATTTTTTTATGCTTATTCCAAAAATCACAGACTTATTGGAGAAATCTCAAAGGAGAACCGAGATAGTGCCGATTTTATAGAAAATTTTGTTTTCAACGTAAAATCGCCGACATGTTACTCCATTTTCCTCGAGACGTCATCAATAAATCTGTACAGCGTTTCAAACCAAATAATCTTCTTTCAAATCGACTCGACTTTTTTTTTACCACTGTAGTCGACCGTAGCTCTCGATCGGATTCAAACGCGATCCGGTTAGCAACAGAGTAATGGAGAGAAGCGCCCATCTGGTCGTCGTCGAGTTCGCTATCAGATACGATACGCGCGATGACTACATTCGCCGTATCTTTACGCGCAAGGCATGATCTCCCGATCGTCGCGAAGCAACTTCCAAACGTCTCGTCGAGTAAACTTCGTGCGCGCGCGCGCGCGCGTGAGGGAGAGAGAAATCGTAATTCCTATCGTCGATTCCGGTTGCCCGGACGCGTTATCTCGCGATCGGTGTCCCGGGATCGAATGGAACGCGATCGACTCCGCGCGCGGGATCCAGTTATGAGAGCCGAAGTAGATCGCATTCGAGCTCACCTTTAAACTGCGCGCGCGAGCCGCACATTCTGCATATTATATCTCCCGGCGTTACAAGCGACAGGTATTATTATCCGGCGGGCGCGTACACGGCATTCTACCACCACCGATGCACCGGCTTGCGCGCGGACCCGTGTGTGCTTCGTTGCTAGGTCTCTGGTCCAGTGAACCGCTATGCGCCGAGCGCAGAGTGGGTGAGCTTTCCCGAAGCGACTGCAATGTCACGCGCAGTCGTCGTCGCCGTTCGAACGAGCGATTATGCAGGTTCGAAGCGGCGAACGCTTCACGGAATGCCAGCTTTGACGATTTTTCTCGTTAACTCCTCTCGTTGAAGTTATCGATCCCGCGTTGTTCTTTCCACGCTTCGTGGAAACAACTGTTCTTCCTGTTCCCGTATTTGTGGAATGTCCGTGACCGATAATTCGGCTTGTTTTAATTCTTTCAAGGAAAATCTTCTCTTCTCGTTTCGCGATATGCGCGAACGCCGCATCGTCTTTCAGCGCTACATTGTCGTCTCCGCTGCCACCTTTGACGACCTTTCTCGCTAAATCCTCTCGTCGAAGTTGTCGATTCCGCGTAGCTCTTCCCATATTTTATTGAAACGGCTGTTTTTCCTATTCTCGTATTTGTGGAATGTTCGTGACTGAGAATTCGGTTTACTTCAATTTTTTTCAATGAAAATCCTCACTCCTCGTTTTAAGATATGCACTACCATCGCGCCTTTCAGCGCTACTTTGTCGCCTCCACTGCACTTCCGTTACCGTCGTCGACACCTACACGATTACAGAACGGTAGCAGTCCGGTATAACCAGTTCGTTATATCGGGCCTCGCGCGGGGCCGTATAGTTACGGCACTGATTATGGTGGTCGACGCATCCGATCGTAAAAAAAAAAGAATAAAATTCCACGACCCGATGACGCATCGACACCCACGTACAGAATCGCGATTGTATACGTCTCGGTGACACGACGATGCAATTTTCGAAAGCGTGCGAGCGTTTTGCGCGCGTCGTCACGCGGAAATCGTTGCGCCGCGTTTACCACGCGCACGAGAGGGAAATTTATCGGTCGTCATTACTCGGGAAATGACCTGTATCGGCATTCCCGACACCCCGACAAGTGCAGGGCATTCCGCTGCAGCGGTGCATCCGCCCGTAACGATCGAAAGTCGAAGATGGGGCTGGATTATAAACGCGTGCTAATTTAAAGCGAAATAATTGTCCAGCCGATTTACGAGGATTCGCCGAGCTGGAAAAAGACAGCGGTCGACCGTGGCAGAGTCGTTACTCGGACTCTCTTCAACGCGAGCCCGGAGCGACCTTCACCTTCTCGCGCTTCTGGATACCTCAACTGCAGCGCGTTCACCGCGCGCGAGGAGGGAACCGTTCGGGCGCGTTCTTTGTCTTCGGGTTTGTGGAATGGTATACGGAAAAAAATTAATCGTAGCATTAACAGAGTTTGTGGTAAATTTCGGGACAAGGCCAATTTATTATTACGATAACTACAATTTTAGTAAAAATTATAGTAAGACTTGTAGAAGTTGCAGGAGCTTCTGTAATTTTTACTAAAATTGTAGTTTGAACATAAATTGGCCTTATCTCGAAATTTACCACAAACTTTGTAAATGCTAGGTACGATTAAATTTGTCCCTCGCATGGCTCTTTTGTCGGTTTTATCAGTCGGTACGCGTGGTGCGAGTACGTCTGTACGCAAAATTCGAGAGACGTGGATTTATATTAGAAATTTAATTAGAAATTATGGAAGAAGAAATACTCGGAAGATATCTCGCAGATCTGTTATTCAAGAAACGAGTTTTATCGAGAGAAAGGATCCTTCGATATGATTAGGATTGTATAGGACATCGAAGAGTCCTTCGCTCTCCGAGGCGAAGATGGCCGACGGAAGAAATCGCTCGGGGGGGGGGGGGGGGGCAAGTGTCTTTATATACCATGTGAGGCTAAATTTACTCGCCAGGAAAGAAACTCGAATCACTATTATCTCATTATTTGTGAATTTTTGGCCTGTATCGATATAAAGCTTTAATGTATAATAGATAAAAACATAATCTTCAAAAAAGTATTATAAAAAGGGAGCCAGAAGCTCATAGGCAGTGAGACACAATAGTGGTTAAAGTTTCTTTCCCCTGGCAAGTAAGTTTAGTCTCATATGGTAGACGCCTCTCTTGCCGAGGACTGGGAGCTTGGCGCCTGGCGACGGCGAACGCGCGTGGTACAGGGGAAGGACATGCGGTACAACTCCGGTCGGAGACTCTCGTCAGGGCAACAGCAGCAGGACTGGCTTTTGCCCGGCGTGCCGAGGAAAAGAAAAGTGCCCCCGGGGCTCCCCGCCATGCTAACGACTTCCACCAGTCGGTTTACCGCGGCCAGCGCCGAGAGGAGGTAGACTCCGGCGCGTCCCGTCGCAGGATCATCGCAAAAAGAGAAAAGCGTCGGACGAAGCGCGCGCGCCCGCGTACGAGTCGACAATCGAGAAGGGTCCGTCCGAGTTACCTTCGCCGAGGCTGAGGAACGCGCTACCATCCGGTGATGGATAACGAGATATTTATATTTTTTCGGAAAAAAATAAATGGTAACATCTATAAAGTTTGTGATAAAATGCCGAACAAGGTCAATTTATTGTTACGATAATTACAATTTTAATAAAAATTACAACATTAATTTTACTAAAATTGTTGTTATCGTAACAAGAAATTGGTCTTCTCCTGAAATTTACCACAAATCTTTTTTTCCCGAGTAGGAAATTGCACGGCAATGATGATGCACAACCACATCCATCCATACTAATATTACATTGAGGAAAAAGTCCAGTTGAATGCGAACCCGATAGACAAATTTATTTGGGATAAATAGGAATTTGTTCATATCCAACAGAAGTCTATTTAAATGAAATAAATGTTTTGCATATCTTTTTAATCGAGTACAGACCTAGTAAAACATCAATCTAATTCAAATAGACTTTTGTTCTATGTGAATAAATTCCTATTCATCTCAAATGAACTCGCCAACCAAATCCTCGCGGAGGCTGGGTCGAGCGGAAAAGACGAAGATTTATGTTCACCGCCCCCTCTATACGTGTACGTCAATCCGCGCGCTAATGCATGACCAGGTTATACCCAGGAGTAAACCAGCATCCCATGCGAACAGGACGTCGTAATTACCCGCGACGAGACGAGAGTAGAGTGGGAGCTCAACGCAAAAAATGACGAGACACGAATTCGGTGCGCGATCGAAGGTTCGCTTTCGGAAAATGAATGCCTGCGAGGTATCAATTGAAGAAATTAGGTGATTCGTTAAAGGACGCGCGTGTAGTAAACGAGCGATGATACGCCGTTTCGCGTCGGTACACCACATGAGACTAAACTTACTCACCGAGGAAGAAACTTCAATCACTGTTATCTCACTACCTATGAGCTTTTGGCTCTCACATTTGTATAATACTTTTTTAAAGCTTACGTTTCAATCTACAATAAAGTCTTATATCGATATCGGCCAAAAATTCATTGACAAAGAGATAACAGTGATTGAAGTTTGTTTCCCGGTGAATAAATTCAGCCTCACGTGTTATACGCGTGATGAATTCCCGTCATTGCGGGAATGTGTACAAGCCTTCTCTTTCTGCCAATGCCTCGCGCAAGGTCGCCGATGATCGCGGGAACGCGCGCTCCATCGAAAACCCGAAAACAGGTGTATACCGTGCGCGAGGTCGTCGCAATAATAATTGGCGGAAGGAAGGAGGAGTAAAAGGAGAATTACCATGCGAGAGAATCGCCCGGTAAATTAGGCGGACGAAACTTTGACGCGCGCTCGCTCTTCCTCGGCTTCTTTGAAGGGAACGCAATTTTTTGTATCGAAGATTATTCAACGAGGCGCTCGGTGCTCTTATAGACACGCACTTTACTCTCGTAATTGACTCGCGGAGGATGAACGATGGAGTCGACTTTTCACGGACGCGTAATTGCGCTACGCGTGTACGCCACGGGACGGTCCTTCGGGTTCGGGGAAGCGCGGAGGTGATAATCGTTATATAAGGATACGTTTATCACAGTTTTTTTTTCGTCCGCTCGGTCCTTGAGCGGATCTTTCTCGTTCGAATTTGCGGTGTGAACTTGAGAAACGGGCTATTACGGAGATTCCTCTCGTTAAGATCTTAGCGCAAGATCATTACTTATAGCGGATGATCAGAGGTGACTGTCGAGCTTGCGCTATACTGATAGTCGTAGATATAAATAAAACTATAGAGAGCGTGAGTCAGCCTAATTGAGAAACCGCGAAGAGGTAATCCTTCCGCTGTGTTGATCTTTAAAAATTGCATCTCGGTGATATTATCTACCGATAGCCGATAGATTGTAGTTTTTTCTCCTACAGACGGATCGTAAATTATGTACCGAGCGCTCATCAGTCTCTGTAAACGCGTGTAGCTCTTCTCTAACAGTTGCCAGAGTGTGCGTATCCCATTGACAAGATTCCGTAGATTCCCGTAGAGAATTTGTATGGGAATCTGATGTGGTTTTGACGCAGCAATTCGGTCTTTAGATAAAAAATATATTCATATTTCAAAATTCAATTTGTAATCTGCATACGTATTCAATGTCACATAAAAAAGAAAATATCCGAAAAATAATTATTCA
The DNA here is from genome assembly GCA_963678675.1 of Xiphydria camelus. Lineage (NCBI taxonomy): Eukaryota > Metazoa > Arthropoda > Insecta > Hymenoptera > Xiphydriidae > Xiphydria > Xiphydria camelus. Next base: position 5,994,193 of record OY783201.1, read on the forward strand.
CTGAGTTATAAATGCGCTTCTCTCTACATCATTGTGACGTCATCGAAACGCCAGAGAGACGCGTTTATGCCAAGTTGCGAGTGCGAGGAAGATAGACTCACGGCATGATAACGCAGCTGCAGCATTTAAAAAAGTTCTATTCCAGCTCAAATAAGGCCGAAAATGAAAGATGAAAAAATTGCTTGAAATCCGAAAATTCCAGATATCCACTAGAAAAGTTTGAGGAGAACGAATAGGAATTCAATGGATGTTATGTGTATCCGATATCATGAATAGGGATTTATATCGAGTTTTACGTGTATCCATAAAGTCAAGTAAAATTCCATAAAGATAATAAACGTCCATACACACGCCATTCTACTTCTAATTCCTTATAAAAACTTACAAGATTTTATATATTTTTACAGATGCACATAAAATCCAATATACATTCTTATTTATCCCTCTCAGACTTTTACTAGTGGGTATCTGGAATTGCTGTGTTTAATTTTTTATGAGAATCTATAATATTTTTTCAATACGGTAAATACTGTCGACTGGTGCATCGCGTCGTTTCTCGCTGTAGCGTCGAAAATGTTATACCTGTCACGTTCGAATTGATCTTAGGGAGCTGCACGTAACGCGAATATATCAGAGCGAATCGTCATGCTCGCCGAGGCCGCCCGGTACCGCGCGACCTGCATTGTTATTATAAATTGTTTGTGCGTTCGATGCGCGCGAAAGGGAGCGACCGGTCGCGTTAGAAAGTTCCCGAGTTTCGCATCGCCTCAGTATGGCGTTATCGGAGCGTCAAACCGATTTTCAATGTAGGAGACGTTGACGTCGTATCGCATACATTGTAGTAGCGCGACGCGGATCCCAGTCAGACTCTACCCCTGATTCACGGCACGTGTCAAGTTTGAGCCGCTTTAAGTTTTCTTGACTTTAATAAGGGAAACCGTTTGTCACAAGTGTAAATTGCAAATAACACATCAAATTTAGATCATGACGCAATATTAATTTGACGTTAAAAACAAATTTACATGAAATTTAACTTGCCGAATCACAGTAATGTGTAAAATTTACTTGTTCTTTTCGAAACATAATTTCACCAGTCGATTACATAAATGGCAGTGCAAAGGGAGGACTCATAAAATACGCACGGTTTTCGTAAAGTTGCTGTCAAATTTACGTCACGTGTCTGGCTGTCTTGGATATCTTTTCAATGCGCTAAAAAAGTTAGTACAACTCGAGAAACGAAACGCGATCGTCGCGTGGCCGGGTACAAGCGGAATGCGGAAAAGGACGAGTCCGACGCTGGACGATCGGACGGAGGCAGGTGTAAAAGAAGCCTGGAAACCCCAGGTAGAAATCTGTCCAGGTTGTGCAAGGTTGAACCTTGTTACAAGGTACGTTTTGCAAGGTTACGCTGCAAGGTTAAAACAGGGTTGCTGCAAGCCTGTCTGTTCCTTGCATAGCCGAAACTGACCACTGCCCTGTACCGTTAGCCTGTTTCAAGCTTGCAATAACAGAGAGATACCAGGTTCGCGCGACAAGGCGAAAACAAGGCGAAAACAAGGTTGTGCCGGCAGTTTAGCGAATCAGTGCCGCCTCTAGATGTTGAGACGTCTTCATGCTTAGCGCCCTTTTCTAGTGTCGGCGCCCCATGGCTAGTGCGCCTTCGTGCGTGGCACGAAATGGCCCCTCGTTAGACACGGCCCTGCGCTTAGCGAATAGATATCATAAAAATCCGCGGCGTGGCGTGCGCATCGCCTCAGCTGTCAGAGCCCTTAGATTGAGGTTAGCATCAGTGGCGATCAGTTTGGTTCACGCGTGTTTCTTTTTGTTTAAGAAGCCGTCAGTGTTTAATGTTAACGCGTGCAAGCGTTTCTTTAGTGCACGTTGAGTGTAAACGTTTTTTTAGTGCATGTTGAGTGTAAACGTGGGTTATTCATGTCCAGCCTTACTTTCTTAAATACGTTCCAAAAAATGTCAAAAGGATTCCTCTAGAAAAAAATACTAACGCAGCAAACAGTATCGAATTATTTAAATAACGATATAATTAACCATAACGATTGTGTGTACTGCATCACGCAAATGGTTAAAAATCGCGTGGACACGAATGACCAACGTTTACACGGAATGGATTAAAACATTCGGGGCAAGATCTTTGGAATAAGGACCTACGAGCAGAAAATAAGTATTATCCAGCTTCCTGCATAGAAGGGTAAGTATTAATAGCTAATTTCATGAAATTATTTGCAAGAGGCAGATAGATGAATAAGTTTCTTTATTATCTCATATGCTTGTCTTTCATAGAGTTGCAGATCCAGCGTTATCGATGCAGCCAGGATGGAAAAATTGCCCGGAGGAGGTACGCGAGGTTCAGGAAGGCCAGAGATTCCATCGACTCGGAAGGAAAGTAACATGGAAAGGGGACCGCAGGCATTGGTCAGTGCGGCAGCTCAGCTATCGAGTAAGTAACGTCACTGAGGTTAACAGTAGGCAGCGAAAAAAAAATTAATATCTTATAAGGAGTATTATATCGAATTCGTATTTCAGATCAGAAGAAGGAGCATAAGATCCGGTGCTCTACAGGCTACGTCGTAGGACCATGCAGAGCAATCCAGTCGTGACTGAAGATTTGGCTCCACATCTCCCGAAGATTCCTCGACAGCGATATCTGGTTCCATTTGAGAGGAATGTGCATGTTTTCTCCAGTGTTCATTAAACAATTTAGTCTGAAACCTCATAGATTACTACATAATCGAAATTGAATAAATCATCCGTCAAATTGACAGGGTTCCCTAATTTAGTGTAAAATCTCATAGATTCTTAAGATAATATTACTTCTGTTGCCTGTAGTTTAATATATATATTTAACTTAACTTTTATTAAGTAATAATCAGGCCAAAAACCAACAAAAATCACTACACGTCTGACATTTCGGTTCCTTTTCGAACCCTCTCCGGAGACACAATGAAGGATTCGTTCGAAGAAGAACCGAAACGTCAGACATGCAGTGATTTTTGTTGTTTTTTGGCCTCATTATTACCTAATAAAAGTTAAGTTAAATTAATATTAAACTACAGGCGACAGAAGTAATATTATCAGAATCTATGAGATTTTAGACTAAATTGTTAGAATACTTTTCCGTACATTATATTTCGCTGTACAAGAGAGGTATAGGTATTAAATTTCGATTGTTTAATAATATATAAGGTTAATTTAACTTAACTTTTATTGGGTAACAATCAGGCCAAAAAAGCAACAAAAATCACTACACGCCTGACGCTTCGATTCCTCTCCGAACCCTCTTCGGAGACGAAATGAAGGATTCGTTCGAAGAGGAACCCAAACGTCAGACGAGCAGTGATTTTTGTTGTTTTTTGGCCTGATTATTACCTAATAAAAGTTAAGTTAAATTAACCTCATAGATTATTAGATAATCGAAATTGAATACCTATACCTTTCTTGTGTACAGCGAAATATAATGTACGAAAAAGTATTCTACCAACTCTTAGTCTAAAATCTCATAGATTCTTAAGATAATATTACTTCTGTCGCCTGTAGTTTAATATTAATTTAACTTAACTTTTATTAGGTAATAATCAGGCCAAAAAAGCAACAAAAATCACTACACGCCTGACGCTTCGATTCCTCTCCGAACCCTCTTCGGAGACGAAATGAAGGATTCGTTCGAAGAGGAACCCAAACGTCAGACGAGCAGTGATTTTTGTTGTTTTTTGGCCTGATTATTACCTAATAAAAGTTAAGTTAAATTAACCTCATAGATTATTAGATAATCGAAATTGAATACCTATACCTTTCTTGTGTACAGCGAAATATAATGTACGAAAAAGTATTCTACCAACTCTTAGTCTAAAATCTCATAGATTCTTAAGATAATATTACTTCTGTCGCCTGTAGTTTAATATTAATTTAACTTAACTTTTATTAGGTAATAATCAGGCCAAAAAACAACAAAAATCACTGCACGTCTGACGCTTCGATTCCTCTCCGAACCCTCTCCGGAGACACAATGAAGGATTCATTCGAAAAAGAACCGAAACGTCAGACGTGCAGTGATTTTTGTTGTTTTTTGGCCTGATTATTACCTAATAAAAGTTAAGTTAAATTAATATTAAACTACAGGCGACAGAAGTAATATTATCTTAAGAATCTATGAGATTTTAGACTAAATTGTTAGAATACTTTTCCGTACATTATATTTCGCTGTACAAGAGAGGTATAGGTATTCAATTTCGATTGTTTAATAATATATAAGATTAATTTAACTTAACTTTTATTGGGTAACAATCAGGCCAAAAAACAACAAAAATCACTGCTCGTCTGACGTTTGGGTTCCTCTTCGAACGAATCCTTCATTTCGTCTCCGAAGAGGGTTCGGAGAGGAATCGAAGCGTCAGGCGTGTAGTGATTTTTGTTGCTTTTTTGGCCTGATTGTTACCCAATAAAAGTTAAGTTAAATTAATCTCATATATTATTAAACAATCGAAATTGAATAAGTCACCCGTCAAATTGACGGGGTTCCGTAAACCTAGTGATAGTAAAGTAGGAATAATAAAATTGTACTCGTCTTAGTATTATACATTATTTTTCTAAATTTGTAATGCTATCGCTATGTATTGTAACCCAATTTTAATTATCAGTAAAATATAAAAATTTAATTCTAACCTCAAATGTTCTTCATTACCGACTCATTACCGACAACGCAACCTTGTCCCAAGCGCCATAGTCTACCTTGAAACAAGCTTGCATAGCATACTGTCACAACATTGAAACGCGTAACGGATTTGCCTTGCATCAGCCTTGTTTTGCAACCTTGCCGCAAGGTTCTACCTTGCCGGCCAACCTTGTAACAAGCTTATTTCGGGGTACGATTTCTACCTGGGACGATCGGTATAATTTCCGCGCGTAACGGCGCGGCAGAATGTCGCGAAAGAAAACGATCGGCGGGTCGAAACGGGATAAAAGTAGAGCGTCCGGAGGTTTGTTCCTTTCTTTTTTGTGTGCGTGAGGAACGAAGGACTCACCTGAGTGAAGTCGGCTCCGATAAAGGCCTGCTCCATGCCGATCCATACCGTGATGGGGATCAGCAGTTGCTGGTAGGGTTTCTTCAGCTGGTAGGCCGTGGCGGAGAGCAATTGGATTCCGCTCAGCTCCTGGCTGTCGGCGCGACGCTGTTTTTCGCCGTACCTGGAACAGCGATGGAGATCGTCAGTTCGTTCCGCGGTTCTATTCTTGGCGCGGGACGCCGATCGCGATCGTCGCTCTTCTTATTGCGAATTTTTCGTACGAGTGGTCCTGCGATTTTTTTTGTAGACACGCGCGATTTTTCGAAAGTTTCACTCGGATAGATTTGCATGATTATCACAACATTCATACGAATTACAATAATCGTTTGTTTTGTCGCATAAATTTGAGAAATAACTATTCTTAAATTGTGTGTTAAATTTAAATTACAGCGCGATTCAAATCAATCGCTGTATTTATTGTAGCAACATATTTGTGAAAAATTGTTCTTAAATTGAGTACACGCTTTGCATTTTATTTGAATTATTTAGAAATCATTTGATATCGCAAATATACTTGCTTTGTAACGACTCGTTTAGCGCACTACCTTGATGCATCAGATGAGCTAATACTATCTGAAGTTGCTGTGTACAATTTACGTACATTTTTCTACTCCGAGCAAAATAATTATATTAAAATGACAAAACACATTTAGGTTAACGTGGTTAGTTATTCTAACCAAGATACTGGTCAGTTGAACCAAATATTTAATTATTCCAACTGAACGTTCAGTTATTCCAACCAAACATTTAGTCATTCGAACCAAACGTTTATTTATTCTAACCAAAAATTGATCAATTTAACCAAACAGACGGACGATCCACATTTCGCGAAACGGTTTGGTCATCTCCAGGATTTTAGTAAAATTTTCCAAGTTTTTCCTCAGTATATCTGAGTGGTTAACAAATAGAGTTTTCACGAGCGGAGGAAATAATCCTAGGCTCTTAATTCGATGTCAACGTCGGATGCAACGTTGCGTTATTATTTTCGCAAAACGAAACGACGTCACGGCTTCGCGGAAAAACCCTCAAACCGCGCGACGTCACTCCTAATTGACTCGTCGCCGGAGTTTACGATTGAAGACAGGAGAAAAAAAATCCGAGACGTCCGTCTAATGAAATTAGAGGCGCGTCGCGGACGAGAGGAAATTGTCCAGACGTCGACTTTTCCAGACGACGCCAATGTATTTACGATTCGTAACGAATTACGACGCCGTCCGTTAATTGCCGGATGGCTCTTCCATACCGTATCCTTCGTTTATCGGACGGCGTAGTACACGGAAGTGCACGAGTTGCGCAATTCGCGAAGTTACACGGCCGCGCGTGCATGTGCGGTGCCATTGAGAGCCTAGTACGGCGATTCATTCATCGCGCGGCGCACGCTCGACCTGCCCGCGGTTCGGCATCGCGATACGAACGATTCTTTCTGGATTGGAAGACTATCCACACGTTACGTAATTGGATGGCATGGTATGACCATTTGTTAAGACTAAGTACTCTGTAGACGTGCTCTAAAAATCTATAACCCGTCAAATAATTGTTGTAATATCATTTAGCGATGGAATTACGGGGCGATCTTGAATATACAGTGAAGTTGCCTGAGAGGGAAGATCAGTGTGTGGCTTGAAACGACCGATATCGGGCTATTTAACTGACGAAGGTCTGGTTATGATTTAAAAAAAAAAGAAGTACCGTCAGCTTCAAAATTGAAGCCTGGGTCAAGTGGACCCTTGCGGTGACCACAGAGGGATGTTCTATATACGATGAGGTGTGAAAATATCAATTACACTCCGCGATACACTGAGCACCACTGGTCGGGGCCGAAACGGTCCCTTACAGGCGCGTTGGAACGATTCGTTTCGCGCTATATTTAGCCGCGAAGCGCACGCGTGAATAATCCCTTCTCGGGCCTCGCGGGATAGCCGTCGAAATAAAAGTCCACGGGGCGACGGATTCGCGAAATAAATCTCGCGGCCGCGGGTTACAACGCTATCGCGCGCGACTCCGAGCCGCGGCGAACGACTCGGACGGCATTCCAGAAAACACGTTTCAGTTTCTGGATTCGCAAGCGCGGACCTTTGGTACACGAAGCTGGCGCGGTCCGCGCGAGAGCCCTTTAAGGTTCGCGCTGATTTTGCGTCGCGCATCGTTGCTACGCTCGCGTCTGCTTTCGTTGCGCTATACATATACATCGGTATACGAATTTTGTTACTTTCCCTGACTTTTTCCCGGCCTGCATAATTCCCGGGCAATTCCAGCTTTTCCAGAATTCCCCAACCGCTGGACACTGTGAGAGTGCACACCGGATATACGCTCGAATTTCTCCGGGAAGAAATAGAGAAATTCGAGTGTTTCTGATTTCTCGAAATGACTCGACGGTATATCTGTATACGCTCTGTTCCGAGTGGACGGCGAGAGAGGGACGACCACAATTCGGGTCAGTTCTATACTCCAGCCCGCGTCTGTCCGGTGTATTTACATTCTTTGCCTCTTCCACCTTGACCGCGACGCGAAACATTTCACGTCTCCGGCGACACGACGGGCGTTCCGCGCTCCTATACAGGCGCGGTGAAGCGTCGGGAACGAGTAGAACGGGCGGGCGACTCGATTTCTTTGTATCCCGTACACCTTCTTTTTTTCTCCAGACGTTCCCTTTCGCGTATACCTGTGTATAAGGTCGCTCGATCTCGGGAATTACCAGCAGCGATTCATCGACGCGCGGACACCTGCGGCACGATGCACACGTACTCGCGCGAGGAACGCGCGAGCGTAGCTGCCGTGTGCACGTCGGGCGTGCTCCGCGAGTCAATCCAGATACATAATTCAAGGCCGTCTGATTCACGTCTCTAGCACGTGTGGGGGAGAAAAAAACGGTAACGATCTCAACGCCTCGCGCGATCACGGGAGTACGTGCGGAAAGCTCTCGCGTAACGCTCGCCACCGGCGGAAAGAAATCTGTACTTTGTTGTATACCGCGCGTACGATGAAAGGATTAGATGCTGTCCGTCCGAGGCTACCGCGCGACTGTTGTTCTCGAGTTGGCGCCAATTAGATCGGCTTCGCCGGTTCCGGTTGGGGGGGGGCGGGGTCGTCGAGAGGGACTTCTTTCGATCGCGATTTATTTACGACGCGCGGATCTCTTCTCGCCGACGTTCCCTGCGGCTTTTATCGGGTGTCTGAGGTCCTTGAAATCGTTGAAATTTATTCAATTAAATCGACGTTTACGAGTGAGGGAATGCAGAATTATTTGCTTCAATTAATAAATTTGGTTAGAGCAATTAAACGACTATTGGAAGGAAACAGGCCATTCGAGTCAGTTATTAGTCCAAGTAACCAAACCTGCATTCATCAGCCCGTAAAGGCCATTGCACGTAAATTTCCGTAAGCGTAAGAATACAAATTGACCAATCTGAAGGCCTGTTTAAGGGCACCGTTTTGGGTCGTAAGTATAATTACGTAAGAATATTTCTAGATCAATCCTTATGCTTACGGCTTACAGAAATTTACACGCAATGACCTTAATCACCGATTTGGTTAAATCTACTGCATTCTTTTTCTCAGTGAATCGGAGAAAGTCACGAGCGGACGAAAACCGTGATGTTCGATCTTTATCAAGGACCTCACTGGGAGGAGACGCGCGCGGGTCTCGCGGCCATCCTCGAACCGACGTCGAAGATCGGAGGGGGGGCGCAGCCTTGCAAGGTTATCGGGAAAGGCGTTACAATAGCATCAAGGATGAGAGTCGCACGCCGCCGCGCGTATGCAGATTGAAAACATTTCGCATGCGCGCTTTCCGAGAACCATCTCGCGTTTAACCGTTACGGCGCAGCCTTGGATCGCCGAAGACGGCGGGGTACGATCTAACGCGGGTTAGGTAACCGCAGCAGCGCGCGTTTCGCGTTACGGGAGTTTTGAGGCGGCAGAAAATAGCTCGCCTTTCGCGCTCGGTAAACAATTGGCCGAAGGCTCGCAACACGATAATCAAAATCCTACGTCGAGAAGTCGAATATGTAATACTTGAAGTATAAGACGCGAGGAGCTACAGCTGCCGACACACGACTAGCGAATAAATTCAGGTCGACATTGATTCCGCTTAATTAATAGAGATATTTTCGAAGTGAATAACGTAACATAATCTTCCGCACGTGTATCGCGAAAAAAAAAACCGGCTACCAATAGAGAGAGACCATCGTTAACTTTCTCCAAACAGAGCCTTCACATCCTCGAAAACGCTCCGTAACAGCGAACGAGGGACTTCCCCCCACCGCGGCGAAGCCGTAACCTACAAAACTCGCGTGACGCTTCCTCGGATCGTCGCATCGATTGGAAAGGACCGTGCGAACGGCACGTGCGGAATTTCGCGGAGCCCCGTTATCGCGGCGACCAACTGTAGCGTCGTCCGTGTGTGCAAATAGGGACGCGCGACGCTCGCACACACGTGGGAAGCGAACGCGTCGAACGGCGTGTTTACAGAAGTCGGCCACGTACACGCAAAACGCCCGTACTACCGAGGCGTGTGTAAAACGCCTCGGTGTTACGGTTTTGCGCGTCGGGACGCCCGCGCCACACGCGCGTTGCGCGGGTCAGGCACGCGCGATCTTTCTCTCGACATGATGTCACGCCGCCTCCTTACGTTGCAACAACGTGGGTGCGTTACACCGTATCTCGCGGTGTATAACCTACCCGACGCGGGGGCGCCGCGACAGGTGCGCTTGCGGAACGCGCGCGCGCGGACACGTGGGAGTGGCGGGCGAGGCGGTGTGCGTGTTTCGATTCGCCTTCGCGTTCGGCGCGCGTTCCTGGAAATGAAGCCGCTTCTTCGAGAAAGGCGGTTCGCGTTACTCCACAGGTGTTTGAACCGACGTACCTACTCCCCGCCCCCTTCCGTGGAATCAATTGCGGTTTATCGCTGAGTGTATAGCCAACGTAGGAAGAGCTCGTGTCGATCATTTTTTGCCGGTAAATTATTAACAGCTCGGAGGTCGACTGAGAATCGACGTATCCGCTTTTCGTATTCGTTGGCTCGGTTTCTTTTTCAGAGATTTTTTTTTCTCCTTCCTCTACACACTTAGGAAAAAGATCCAGCTGAATGCAAACCTGATGGAAAAATTTATTTGAGATAAATAGGAATTTATTCACAACGAACACAAAAGTCAATCTGAATTTGATAAATGTTTTGCATATCTTTTTAATCGAGTAGGTACGAACCTAGTAGAATATTTATCTCATTCAAATAGACTTTTGCTCGGTGCGAATAAACTCCTATGCATGTTAAATAAATTTTGTTATCAGGTTCGTATTCAACTACAGACTTTTTCCCTGGGTTTATCTCGTGCGACGCACTCGTAAGAGCTTTATAACAAGTCAAATGACATGTGTAATGAGAGAAATAATTGCTGGTGCTAAAAAAATGTTATTTTCAATCAAGAACATAATATAATTTTAAGATCAAGCCGTGGTTTTCTTTGTGCAAGAAAATATTTGATAGGTTCGAGTAACTGTTTTATTTTTGCGCATAAAGAATTTCTTGTTCCAACGACGGTATTCTTGAATCAAGATTATATCATATCAAGCTACATTTACTCGCCAGAAAAATAATTTAATCACCGTTATATCTCATTATTTATGAACTTTTGACTGACATCGATGTAAAACTTTGTTATAGCTAAAAATGTACCTAATCTTCAAAAAAGTATTACACAAATGTGAGCCAAATACCCATAGATAATGAGATAATAGTGATTGAAGTTTCTTTCCTTAGCCTTATATGATATATTCTTCGATCGAGAGAATCTGTATTTTTAAAAATTTCTCATCATATGCTCTTGATTTAAGAAATATTCTTTTGACACTAACAATTACTTCTCTCAATGTATATTATCGCAACGAGCAGCGTTCGCAGCAGCTGCCTGAAAAACGAGGAAAACTACCTCTCTCGCACGCGCATACAAATCAAAACGGCGATCAACAGGTGTCCCGTAGATCTCCGCCTATTTTCCACGTAAATCAACCTCGCACGCGCGCGTTGCCTCGAAAAGCGACGAACGACTAGCCGTTCTCGCGTCTCAAATAAAAATGTAGCGCGCAAAGTCGTCGTCGTCCTATATACGGTCACGGCGCGAACTTTAAGCCGAGACAAACAAAGATAAACCCGCGCGAGGTGGACCGCAGCGGGTCGTTCGCGTTATCGCCGTTTCCTGGTTGCACCGTACCTACACAGGCGGTCGCGTTTTAATTTCTTCCGCGCTCCTTCTTATCCGGCCGCCTCTTTTGGTCGCGTCGATGCGGTGCGCTCGTTTGGAGAAAAAAAAAAGTCAAACGAGACGCGTGCGGCTATTGGTTTCGCCTCGTTTCCGCGTTGCTTCCGCGGTGCGCGCGTTTGTTCTCCAGCCGATATCCATCTTGGAAACTGTGTCGCGGCCTTCTCTCGTTTGTATGTATTTCGCGCGTTCCCGGAAGGACGGATATCCTTCCAAACCGCTCATTTTCGCCCTCGCGTCAGCACGTAAAAAAAAATGGCATTTTTATAAACGCTCCCCACACACACACACACACACGTACGCGCACACACGGACGACTCTTACGTAACACGCGCGGCTGCGCATCGATGCATCGCCCATCGGATGTACGCTATTTTGCAATCACGAATAGACCAATGTTTATAGCGAGACGGGAGTTCCGCGGATCCCTGCGTTCGCTACTCGCTTATTAAGCCGGTGTTTCGTAATGCCGCGGGAAAAAAAAGAGCGTCGGCTCCGTGGGTTCGCGAGTGGTATCCGCTTTTTTTTATTCGCTCCGGCCCGGAGATTCGCGAGGAGTCGCGCTCTCGAAATCGAGGGGGAGAACGGCAGCGGTCGATGACGATGCGCGGGCGAATCATTGGTTGTCGATTGCCGCTGTCGGGTCGAGTCGCGTGAATAAGTCACACCCCGGATGGACTTGTGTGATCGTCACGACGCACTGAGGGAAAAGGTCTAGTTGAATACGAATCTGATAGAAAGATTTATTTGAGATGAATAGGAATGTTATTCACGTCGAATAAAAGTCTATTTGAATTAGATATAAATGCTTTGCATATCTTTTTAATCGAGTACGAATCTGCACTGAAAGAACTGTTTGGGCCAACAAAACGTTTTTTTTTTGGAATCGCAAAATTCTTTGGTTGAATTTACGATAACTTTGACGGCAGAGCTAAACATTTGGATAATCCAACAAACATTTTTTAGGCTATACAATTGACTCCAAAAATTATTTTGCTGACTACTTTTTTTTCTCAATGTAGTAGAGAGTATTAATTTAATTCAAATAGACTTTTGTTCGATGTGAATAAATTTCTATTTATCTTTAATAAATTTTTTGTTATATATAGGTTCGCATTCGACTAGACCTTTTCTCTTGGTGCGTTCGTACAAAATACAATAATCGATTGCTCTAAAGTCTACGTTTATTTTGTTGAGTTTAGAAAAATAATTGCTCTCCGCAAAATTACAAAATTTACATTATAATGTCATTTACATTAATAACTGGTATTTATTGTACCGACATAATAATAACAAATTTACGATATATCGTATAAAATGTTTAGCCCTTTATTTGTATCTATTAATTTGAAATCATCTAATGACACAAATATGCTTGATTAATGATGAACTGATTGAGCGCACAACCTTGATGCATCTGATGAGCTAATATTACCTAGAGTTGCTGCACAATTTACGTACATTTGCATATCCGAGACGTTGTTATCAACGGTAAACTTAATTAATAGGTGATCATTTCGACATTTGATCCGATCATGAATGAATTTTTTCTACGAAATTTTTTAATCAATTCAATTTCTCACGTGACCATTATTTGCGATGAACAAACGGTCGAGAATTCCAAAGAATTTTTGCAAAAATATCGCGCGATATCAAAATCCTAAATTCCTACTCCTCTGTCGAAGAACGGAGAAGGGGATCGGTGTAAGGGGGAGGAACGCGTGATTAATACACAGAAATTCCGCCTTTCTCCCTCTCATTCTCCCCGCGAATAAGGAAAGACACGCGAGCCGCGTTTGTTGCTGCGCCCGAAGCAACGACTGACAGTCGTGCGTGCGTGCCTACATATCTCCGTCGCGACGTACAAACGCGCGATCACTTGCCCATACAAAAATACGCCCGCCGCGACTATTATGTATAATTATAAAAAAAGAACGAATATTCCTTTGTCGATCGAAATCGCGCCTTGAACACCCGTTGATTAAGTAACCGATCGCAACTGTGTCAATTATTAGTTGCGTTGAGTCTTAATTAAATCGAGATTAGGCGCTGGCATCTTACGTGGTTACGGCGACATTGAGAAATCGATAGGACGTTAAATTTATACGTCGCAATTTTTTTGGCGATCTACCGGGTCTAATTCTGAGCGTTCCGCGAAGAAATAGTTAAGTCTAAATCGGATTATATTTGGTAGATGAATAGATTCGTCGAGTTGGATCATAAATAACGCAGCGATGACGACCGATGTACACGTGTGACGAGACTCACCTAGACAGCGGATCCACGAAGAACGCCACGATGAGCACGGCGAGTACGACGCAGGCGAGGTAGATCCCGGAGATCTCGTAGATCTCCGAGTCGGGCGGACGCTCGAGATTCTCGTGGCCTCCCCTACCGAGGACGCAGAAGTTCGCCCCGCAGTGCCTGATCTTCTCGTCGTTCGTCGTGGTGTTGCTTCCGGCCCCGTCGCCGAATTCGCCGGAGCTCAGTACTGAAACACGAGAAAACAATAAGCGCGCTATAAGTAATTCTTCTTCAGCTTCTTCTTCAGCCTCTTCTTCGGCTTCTTCTTCAGCTTCTTCTTCATCTTCGACTACTAAAAATGAGTCGATTTTTCTAAAAGCTACAAAGAACGTGGAAACATGCCAAGCGGGAATAACGTTACAGCGGTAAATGCAATCGCGAGTAGGAAAGAAAGAAGCGATAAAGTATATAAGTTTTTCATCGCGAGGAAAATCAAGGCGAGGCTCCGAGATGAGCCTCCATAAATCAACGTCTCACGGTCGGTGCCGTTCGTCATGTTTAATGCGACGCGCCGAGCGGTTGTTTCCTTTCGTTTTTCCAGAGTCGATAATCAAAAATCTATTATGCACGTGACGCGCCGCATCATGTGCGCCCGACGACGGCCCTGGAAATCTATTGCGCTTTTATGCTGATCGCGCGTCGAAGGGAATAGCGTACACACCACCTGGCGCTAAACGCGGGTCTTCATCTCCGTTTATATCGAAATCGACGAGCCGCGTTTGCGCGTTAGCCTCGATGCAATTCTCTCCTCGGAAATGTTCGAGAGTTTCGTATCGCGTGTATCGAACGGTGATTAAGGGACGAACGATAGACGCGCCGTTTCGTTAAAGTATCGTCAATAGGCCGCGCGTTTGAGTTCATCGATTCGTTCGCGTCGCGTGGAAATTCAAGGCTCGACGGTTTCAGCGAAGCGTCGAACGGAAATGTGAAAACGGTCGAGCGAGCTCGCCTAACCCAGAACACGATAATGGTCGACGATTATTCTTTTTTCGCATAAAAAAATATTGCAGTGACGATCCTTCGTCTCCCCGTTAATACACTGAGAAAAATAACTTGGTTAAAATGACAAAACGCATCTGGTTGAACGAGTCTAGTTATTCTAACCGAAATACTGGTAAGTTAAACTAAATATTTAGCTATTCTAACTACATGTTTATTTATTCGATCTACGTATTTAATTATTCTGACCTGCACTGAAAAAAATAATTAGGTTAAAATAACAAAACGCATCTAGTTAAATGCATTTAGTTATTCTAACTAAAATAATGCTCAGTTGAACCAAATATCCACTTATTTTATCTAAATTTTTAGTTATTCCAACTAAATATTTAGTTATATTCCATCAAAAAGTGGTCAATTTAACTGAACACAAATAGAGAGGATCCATATTTCACCAAACGATTTGATCATTATCTCCAGGATTTTGGTTTGATTGACCAGATTATTTTTCTCAATGTAGATTAAAAATAACCGCGCGATGCGGCAGCTATTTCGATAAAAAAATCTCGATGCAAAGGACAAAAATTACATCGATATCCGCGCACAATATTGCGCGCGATAACGCGTTACGCCAGTCCGAGTCGCGGTTACGCGAAGTCTGACAAAAATGCGCCCGGTCGATCCCTGCTTTTGCGCTACGTGGAATTTTTTACTGGCTAATCTGCATTCGAGATCGAAGGCGCGACGCGACGACTTTCACCGCAGGCGTCAATAACATACATATATGTATGTACGTTTATGAGACGCTTGGTACGGATTCCTGCGTCTTTCTTTCTCCTTCTCGCACCTTCTTTCTCGACAACAACGACGATCTTCCGGGAAGATCGTCCGCGTCAGAGTCATAAACACTAGTGCTATCGGCGTAAAAAAAAAAGATTCCGCGAACGTCGCTCTTATCGAGGTACCGAGAGTCCGCGACATCGTTTAGCCAACGCTAAGCAGAACGAGCGCGGCGCTTCGCGGGTAGTTAAATCGTCAGGCTGACGGAAAAGTTAATTAGAAGCAAGCGCGCGCCGATAAGAGACGTGACGATAATTCGACGCTCTTCCCGGATAATTTGTGTGAAAGACGCGGCGAGATAAGCAGCCGGTCGAGAGCGCGGGAAGATTGTGAGCTTCGAGGTACGGTGGAGTCGGTAGGTGTGTTTAGCGAAAGAGGATAGGACGTTGACTGATCGAACGAATTGTCGATAACTCTTGATTTATTCTACAAAACGTCTAGAAAAACTTCATGTTATGCATAAAATCGATGATATTTCCTTTGAGATGTCGATCGAATGATCTTATTTTTGGTAATCAGTACGAAAAAATACATAAGATAGAATGGTCGAGCGATTGTTTTTAAAGATTTCGATTTTCTCGAAAAATTTACCCTCAAGATTTGCCCAAAAATCGAAATCTCCGGAATCGAACCCTCGACTGCTCTATTTTTCATGCTGATCACGAAAATAATAGATTTATCAAAGAAATTTTAAATAAACGCCGAGATATCGTCGATTTTATGGAGAAAAAATCATTTTCTTCGACACAAAATCGCTGGTATAAATTCTCTTTTCAACGAGTGTATGCATTTAATAAACACAACGAGATCAAAATGATTTCGTTGTGCTCGAGAGTCGATTAATCCGTACGGAAAAAAAATAAATCGTAGCACTTACAATGCTTGTGATAAATTTCGCCAATTTATTATTACGATAACTACAATTTTAATAAAAATATACAGCAACGCTTGAAACTTCTACAAATGTTACTATAACTCTTACTAAAATTGTAGTTATCGTAATAATAAATCGGCTTTGTTTCGAAATTTAACACAAACTGTAAATTCTACGATTTATTTTTTTCCCGTGCGTAGAAAATGTAAAAAGTGTCCTTAAACGTCACCCGGAGCAAAATGCAATTATTTTCTAACAGATTGGATTGAAATCTAATATCGTCAAATGTGATGATTATAACGATCCTTCGACTTTCAATAAACGAATGTATGATCCGTACGATCATGTGCGTAAAATCGCTCGATTCCATTTCCAAAGTATTTTCCTATCTCTTTCGCATTTCCACATCCTTTCAAAATTCAACCATCTTCGCTAGTTCGCGCGCAAGCGCTGCTCCGATACATCGCTACCGCCAGCCATTGGTCGTACGATGCACGGCGACCTCGACAAGGCCTCAAAACAATCGTGACCTTAGCCGAGTATTCGTCAACGCGCGATCGAAACGCGTCGGCGACGGACGCGACGCTATCGGCAAAGGACGCCCCGAGGGACGCCCCTCCCGCTCGTCTGGAAGGACCACGGCTACAGCCACGTGGCGCGACGCGCCACGGCGGCGACGTCACCCGTTTATATATATACGCGCGGGCATCTTTCTCCGCGCCGATTCGATAAAAGCACGCGACAATGTTCCGCGAATCGCATTATTTCCACACCGAACCGCTGCCCGGTAAGGCGAGCAACCGATTCAGGTTCATACCGGTTAAATCTCGATGCCGTTCGCGCCCGAGGCGATCTTCTGGTTATATTAGCCGGTCTGTGCCGTCGCGGAAACGCCGTCTCTAGCGAGAGCGCGCGCGCGCTAGGGAAAGGGTGTCGCGTTCAGTCAGACTCTGACGGGCCGACCGCTCGCGGGGTTTTACTACTTCCACGACTCGCGCTCCGCCGGGAGACGAGTAGAGCAGCGCGGATACGTACAGACTGTGTAATGCGCGACTGCACGATCCGTGACGGATATTTTTTACTTTCCGTCGAATTGCTGAATTATAAAACAGCTTGTATCCGGTTTCTTTGTTTACCTCTTTAATTAATGTTTTACTAAAGGATGAACGCTTTTAGTACGAAAGGTGCGTCTATCGCTAAATTCTTATCGTAGGTGGAGAAATCGGGCGATACACTGAGAGAAATAATTGCCAGTGCTGAGAAAATGTTATCTTCAATCAAAAACATATAATTTCAGGATCAAGCCATGCTTTTCTTCGTGCGAGAAAATATTTGATAGGTTCGAGTTATACTTTTTCTTTGCGCAGAAAGGATTTCTTGTTCTCAACGACAGTATTCTTCAATCAACACTGAAAGAACTCTTGGTCGGGCTAACAAAATATTTTGAATGAATACGAACCAACAAGACGTTTTTTTAAAATCGCAAAATTCTTTGGTTGATCTCACGAAAGCTTTGATGGCAGAGCCAAACATGTGTATGATCTAACAAATGTTTTTTTAGGTTATCGAATTGGCTCGATAAAATTATTTTGTTGCCTAGGTACTTTTTTTCTCAGTGTGAAGAATATAGATATATTTCTCGATCAAGAATCTGTGTTCTTAAAAATTTGTAAGATCATGTGTCCTTGATTCAAGACATATTTTTTGGACACTAGCAATTATTTCTCTCGGTGTACGAGATCTAATCGGTCAAAGTCGAGCAACTTGCCTCAGATCCGTTACACTCTGATTACGAGACGCGAAAACTGAGCGACGTACGCCGCGTTTAATATCGTCCTTATAATCGACGAGGCGCGGCCGATCTCGGAAACTCGTTAAAGAGCGAATAGAAATACGGGCCCCCCCCCCCCCCCCCCTCGGTCGCACTGCCGCGGTGCGAGGGGCCAGCCGTACCCGCGCGTAGGTACATATACACATCACGAACGACCATGTACCACATAAATCCGCGCGTCTACGAGCGCGACGCGCCGTTCCGTTCCAACGACACCGCGATATTACGCAAGTTGGCGGTAACGACGCTTCCATCCCGCTCCATACACGTGTTCCCACGTATCGAAACGGACGCCTGGAAGTCCGCGTCCGATGGCCGCGCGAAAAATTCGCTAGCGTGTTTCTCTTCGAGTTTACGCCGCGTAACGTTGCGCAACACGCGTTCGGAGCGGACGCACGATTTTGTTGATAAAATATCGCGCGCTCGACGCGAACGCGTCTCGATTTTCCGGTTCGCGCAAAGCTGATGGAAGGCGCGAAGAAAGTGTTTTTTTTTTCGAACGGAAGGGCGCGTTGGGAGAAAAATTATTGGCGGTAGTGTAATTGCTGAAAGAAATAAATGTGGTTATGACGACTATTTTGAACTGTTCAAGTTTGGTAATTAGCGCCAGTTTTTATAGTTGTAACTTTTTTTAATTATCAAATCAAAAGAATTGTCGCGATAACTATATAAAACTGATGCTGACTACAAAACTGGAGCAGTTGAGTCCTAAATAGTTATAATAATTTTTTTTCTCAGTATACAACGGAGCACAGCGACAATCGGGACCGGACTGTACAAAAAACGACTCGTTGATATGCATTCGAAAGATTCATATTATGCCTGAAGTTCCGAACGTTCATGTGAACGAAAAATGTTGACTTTTTGAAAAACCAATAGCCACTGTTGAATTTATCGGTTAATTTATTTCCGATAGTCGCCCAGTTCGCAAAAATTCCTCTATGGGTCTAATAATCAATAAACCCAATATCGACCATGATCTCTTCAAGTCGAAATTCTTCGTTCGAGCAAACGTTCGAAACTTCAGGTGCACCAAAATTCGGCGGTGAACGTTAAAAAGGGAATAGAATGAAGGGGGCGTGGCTCATTAAGAAGTGAAACGGAACTTGCGTCTCAAACCGTATAGACTTTTGATCGCACAGAAACATTATACGACAAAAAATTAATTCCGCGATGAAACAGCCGAGGATAATTTTGAACCCCTCTCCTCAATGGCGGACGCGAGACTTCCAAGAAGAATCCCAATTCAGAAACGACTAAAGATATTCTCAGCGCTTTGTGTAAATATGGTTTTTCTTTACCGCATCAATCGACACGGAAACGTGAAACAATTTTAAACATTACTCATAAACGACACTCACCGAGCGACGAGATGAGATTGCCCCAAAGCTCGGCGGTCTGCCAGGCGAGGAAGAAGAACCCGAAGAACCGGACGACGATCGCGTCGGCGGGCTGATCCGTCAGCTTGGCGTAGACGCCGCCGACCTGCGTGAGGTAGGTGGCCTTCGCCGCCCACATGGGCGCGGCGCCGAGGCCCAGCAGGACGCCGGCCGGCACCAGCGTGTAGAACTTGGGATAGAACTGCGCGCCGATGTACGGCGCGTAGCACATCATCGACACACAGAGGGTCCACTTGACGGTGAGCCTCTTGATGAGGAAGGTGGGCACGAAGATGCATGAGAGCACGAGCGCCGCGTAAATCGCGGAGAGCGACACCGTGCCGAGACCTTCGCGCGCGTTGATCGAGGACTGCAGGTTCGCGGTGCCCTGGAACGCCGTGAACTGCACCATGAAGGCTATCGAGACCGTGCCGATGTTTTTGAGGATCCGCCACTTCTCGCTGCGCGAGAGCCGGAACTTGCGCGACTGCGTGTCGTCGTCGGCGGGCGGCAGCTGCGGCGGCTTCGTCGGCTCCGACGGTATGCCGTCGGTGCCGTCGGACCTGTAGCCCTCGTTTCTGTAGCCCACGCCGCTCACGGAGACCGTGTAGACGGCCTCCTCCCCCGCGTCACCGCCGCCGCTTCTTCCGCCATCGTTCTGCGAAGCCACCATTCTCCGTGTCGGCTACCTGCGGCAATTCGAATGCGGGATTATCGTTAGGAGTGCACGGCAGGAAGAGTGGTATTTCGTAGCGCGAGATAAGTTGTAGGTATTGCATAAGCGAGATGAACTTTTATTCGCGACGAGAGCGATGCCTTTCCCTTTCCGGTTCGAGACGGAAGAATGATTTCGCTACGGTCAAACTCAGGGATGATAGTCGAACGGATATAGGCCGGGAGAAGTAATAGCTAGTGTCAAAAAAATATGGCTTGAATGAAGAACACATGATCTTGCACATTTTTAAGAATACAGATTCTGAGTCGAGGAATATATATACCATATATATATATATGTGAGGCTAAACTTACTCGCCAGAAAAGAACCTCCAATCACTATTGTCTCATTACTTATGAATTCTTGGCCTGTATCGATAGAAGACTTTATTGTAGATTGAAACGTAATCTTCAAAAAAGTATTATACAAACATGAGCCAAAAGCTCATAGATAATGAGATAATAGTGATTCGAGTTTCCTTCCTGGCGAGTAAGTTTAGCCTCATGTGGTATTATTGATTCAAGAATACCGTCGTGGGAACAAGAAATCCTTTCTGCGCAAAAAAGAACAATCACTCGAGGCTATCAAATATTTTCTCATTCGAAAAGAAACCATGGCTTGATCCTGGAATCATCATGTTTGTAGTTGAAGAAAAATTTTGTTGGCACGAGTAATTATTTCTCTCAGTTTAGTTTACAGAACGAGAATCTCGGTGTAATCGTGATCTATATACATATATATCTCCGTAAACGAAGAATGAGAGTGCATAATATCCTGAAATTCTCGAGAAAAAGAAACGAAATCCACGTTGCAATGTTCTGACTCGGTGCAGTCGATTGCCTGTGCGTCTATATCGGAAGTCACCTGCGAATCGCTCGGTCCGAGCAATAATAATTGACTCGAATTCCGATCTAGTCGATCACCCCGGAAACTGTGCAGTCGTATGGACTGTCGATATATTTGTATACGATCGGAACGGCTGTGCTTTCTCTCGTTGGACGCGGAATCTCCCGCGTCGATCCTCCTACTTTTTTGTTCCTTGTCGCTCGCGGGCGATAGCTCCCCAGCGAACTTTCGGAGTAGTTTGTGGATCAAGGCGATGCAACGTCATTATCTCCCTCGGGCCTGATATTAAACCCGTCTAACCTTTGTCGAACATTAGCGCGCGTATCTATACGTACACACAGGATGATTCGACGTGTCGTATTGACACGTCGAAGCCTTGTATATATAAGCAACGGCAATGAATCGAAGGAAAGGAATTAGTTTAGATCCTCACGCGTGCGTTAGAAGCTTGGAGGTGATCATATAGTAAAGGGGTACACTCTAAGAGAAGTGCTTATTAACAGTTAAACAATGTAATTTTAAATACGATGAAATGAATATTTCCTTAGGGCAAAAAAATACATGTTGATTATTAAAATGTTTATTTCATTCAAATGGATGCCTCGAAGGATCAAATCGTGTCAAATAAATATCGTAATAGTTAACGAATATTTGCTTGATCAATGAAATGTCTATTTTGCTATATTTAAATAAACGTTTATTAACTGCAAATAAATTGTATTCTCAGTGTAGTAGTATTATCGTAGCGTGCGCGAATCCATCAGTATGTACGAGAAGATCATATATCAGCGTTTTCATATTGAAAAAGATCATTTTTCACCCAAAAAATCGACGATCTCAGTCTTCGTTTGAGATTTCCTCAATAAATCTATGATTTTCGGAATCAGCACGAAAAAATACATCGGATTAGGTGATCACGAGTTCGATTCCAGAGATTTCCATTTTTCACAAAAATGTCAAGGTGTATTTTTTGGCAAAAATCGAAATCTCTGGAATCGAATTCTGGATCACCCTATCTTGTGTATTTTTTTACGCTGATTCCGAAAAGCACGGTTATTTGGTCGAAATCTCAAAGGAAATATGAAATAACGCTGATTTTGTGTATAAAGAAATTTTTTTTCCGCAAGAAATCATCGATATCTCGGTGTTCCGTTGAGATTTCCTCAATAAATCTATCATTTTCGTAATCAGCGCGAAAAAATACATAAGATAGGATGATCGAGAATTCGATTCCAGAGATTTCGATTTTTGCGAAAAATCTAAGGGGTATGCCTTAGATTTTTTGCAAAAATCGAAATCTCCGGAATCGAATTCTGGATCACCCTATCTTGTGTATTTTTTTACGCTGATTCCGAAAACCACGGTTATTAGGTCGAAATCTCAAAGGAAATATAAAATAATGCTGATTTTGTGTATAAAAAAATTATTTTTCCGCAAAAAAGCATCGATATCTCGGTGTTCCTTTGAGATTTCCTCAATAAATCTATTATTTTCGGAATCAACGCGAAAAAATACATAAGATAGGGTGGTCGAGAATCCGATTCCAGAGATTTCGATTTTTGCGAAAAATTGAAAAAATATCAAGTTGTATGCATGTATTTTTTCGCGCTGATTCCGAAAATTATACATATATCGATGATATCTCGAGGGAAGTACGAAATATCAGCGATTTTATGTGCGAAAAAATTTGTTTCTCACTGAAAATCTTCGAATCAGCGCGAAAAAATTCATCGGACAGCGTGGACAAAAATTCAATTCCATAGATTTTAATTTTTTCAAAAGTGTCGAGAGACGAACTCTCGATCACGGTCGTCAAAAATTATCGAAAAATCTTTTCAAAACGAAACGACTCGAACGCAATCGACTCGTCCTACACTCGCTGTGCGACCTGCAGCCGCCCCGCGCTCGCCCGACCCACCCCCGTGTCGTATGCGCTCTCACCTTCTCATAACAGCCCTCGAAAAGCTTCGCATCGGCTCGCAGTATCGCATTATTGCGGTTTCCACGAACTAACGCACTCGCACACTTACGCCCGCTTTTACGAAGAGGTAAAAAGTGAACAGCGCGAATGAATACGTAACGAGCCTTCACCCGCGTCCGCGTATAGGCTAGGCAAGCATCGCCTGTCAGCGATCGGCGCGCTATCTCGTGGCAGTTGTTTGCATTATTGGGCGGAGTGGAAACGGCTTGTACCTATATGTTGTCAGATGGGTTTATTTGTACATTATTTTAAGCAACAGTAACGAAAAGTATCTCAAAAGGTACTCAATTTGTGACTAGCTGTCACGACACCTTGAAAAAGCATCCGATTGTTCCGAAGCTCAATCCAAGTTTCATTTTCATGAGAGACAGTAACAATTTGTTTGGCGCATCTAGAGTTCTGTAATAAGCAGGTTGTCCTGTTTCCTTTGGTTGGATAAATGGTAGCAGAATGTAAAAGAAAGCTAGTGTAACTCCTCCGAGCTACTTTATAGTCGTATCATTTTGAACGTCCTCAAAACCGAGAAATCCAATCCTTGGTGGATAGTCTGGAGCCGCTCTAACAGTCTTCTGTTCTTTTGGATGCGGAATTTGCACTCTTTCTTTGCATTTCGACCCCAGTACGATGCACGTTTGGATTAAAACTTCTTTTAATACGCTATCTTGCCACAAATATAATGTTAATAAGCCAGTACCAGTTGTTAATTGCTCTTCACCTAAAATAGGGTCTGTTTGGATAGCTATTTCTTGAGATTTCGGAGCCGCCTCCACCGTTATATCCTGCTTCTCTGTACCATCAGAAATAATTTTTCAAAATTTCATTGTGCGAATATGTTTCCAATAATTATGCCCATTCAAACTTACCAAGAAAACTCCAAGCTGCAACATTTCATTCCTTTCTCTTTTTCAGAAGTCTCTCAGTTCTTTGTAAATTACAAGACGCTTTTCTTTTTTTTATAAATTGCACGAAAAATCGTGGGATTATACGCTTCATTTAAAGGGTTATTGGATTTCACACCTCCACAAAAGTGCAGACTGTATATCCTGCTATTTTCAGTAGGCTTCTAAGGCATGCCATCGGGGCCGTAAGAAAATCATTTTAGTATAAGGCAAATTAACCGAAATTCCCTCTTATTTGTATTTCTTCTCCTTATAAATAATCTTCAGCCATCAAAACAAGTAAAACTACTCATTTGGTACGACGTACAGCTCTTATCCACAAATTCTTTCGTTTTAATTCCCACGGTCGTTTCGGGAATTTATAAAAATGCACTCCATTACTTTTCCCATCAACGCTGTTACAGCCCACAGCGCAACAATTGCGACTTGACACTTTTTTCTTTCTTTTTTCACCACTTTTGTTAAACTCCATTATACACAGTATCTCCTGATCTATCCGCCCAAAGCTGCGACTTTTGCTCACTTGGGAGCGCCACCAGAGATGCTTGCCTAGCCTATACGCGCAGAAGAGGCAGCTTCATCCGTCGCTTATATCATCCGAGCGAGCGTTTCGCGTTCTAAAACCCGACGCCCCGAGCTATCGAATGCTTTTTGCTCGTATTTACTTTCGATCGGCGGGAGCAACGCGCGCTGAATCTCCGCGGTGTTTTATTCACGCTGAGAATTATTCTCTCCTCTCGCGGAGAGGAGGGGAGATCTCCTCGACATTGACTATACAGGCAGGTAATTACATCGTCGAGGGTAAAGTTGATTGGACGTTCGTGAAATCGGCTCGTAACGAGTCACGGTCGGTGTGGATCGATGATGCAATCCGGACCGGGAAAATTATTCGTGCGATTCGACGATCTCGACGCACCGTTTGCCGATCTTGCTCAGTTTTTTTTTATGGTGGATAACTTAAATTTTTTTCATGAAGACAGAGCGACGGTTAACCGAGAGAAATAATTACTAGTGCCAACAAAATTTGTCTTCAATCAAAA
This sequence comes from Xiphydria camelus, assembly GCA_963678675.1. Classification (NCBI taxonomy): domain Eukaryota; kingdom Metazoa; phylum Arthropoda; class Insecta; order Hymenoptera; family Xiphydriidae; genus Xiphydria; species Xiphydria camelus. The sequence continues at coordinate 6,019,176 of OY783201.1, forward strand.
ACATATCATTCCAGGATCAAGCTACGATTTTCTTCATGCAATAAAATATTTAATAGGCTCGAATAATTGTTTCTTTTTTCCGGCAGAAAGAATTTCTTGTCAAAAAAAAAAGGTGTCTTGAGTTAGAAATGTGTACACTGTAACAAAAGTTTGTATAAAATTTAATATATAATAATTGTAGGCAAAGCTTTTATCCGAGACGTGATTAGGAAAATTAATATACTCCGTTAGAGGAAATTTATAAGGTCAATATCACAAGGAAATATATTAATGTTCACAATTACGGAGTATATATACTAATTTTCATAATCACGTATCGGAAAAAAGCTTTGTATAAAAGTATATTAAAAATACAATTTTTTACAGTACATTCTTCGATCAAAAATCTGTATTCTTAACAATTTTCAAAATCACATGTTCTTGATTCAAGAAATATTTTTTTGATACCAGCAATTGTACCTCCCAGTCTAGATCATCGATCATCGCTTATACAGACCATCGAATGGGTTCACCGCCAATCATTTATCGAAGAACCAACGATCGACCTCGTAGTACAAATTTTTTTCAAATATTTGGTATTCCGATCGATCATTTATCCGCACCCGACCACGAAGTCGGATCGCGAGAACTCGTAGCGCGAACGAAGATTCCACGAAGTATATCAATCACGTTATACGGCGCCTTTGAAAAAAGGACGATCGAGATCCATATACATCCTACATAGCCGGGAGGATCTCATCGATCACGCACAGCCGCGGACGAGTCCCGAGTAGTGACGCGCGGGTAATAGCTCGGCGAATCTCCGGGTCGCAGCGCGCGTGAGTCGTATTTTTCGATTTTACAATCCGCAAATCCGCTCGTCAAGGCTCGTTAACGGCTCATTCTTGCTCTCGAAAGTCGCGGGCGCGGCGCGCGGTGCGGACGAAAACAACTATCGACAATAAGGACCCGCGCGCAAGTCGGAGACAAGGCTGCGCCGCGCGCTTTAACCGGGACGTCGAAATACGACCCGCGTACCTGCAACGAACTAAACGTTAATTAGCCGCCAGGCGGGGTATGCTAATTTTACCGATCGCCGATCGGCGCCCGATTCGCGCTCGGCGAATACTTGTACTATACGCGGCTCTCTCGCGGTCGGAGATGGACGTATGTAACACATATAACCTTTCGTCGATCTTTCGGGCGCTCGGCGGATCGCGCGGCCTCCGCGGGAGGCTGCAGGGAGATCGGAGAGACTTTTAACGAGATGGATTCTGGCGTGCGATTTAGAACGAGAGAAAGGGAATGAAAAAAAAATTAATGAAAACCACTAAGAGAGAATTACAGAGGTGGTATTCGAGTTACCATTGTTCGGTGTTATCGACTATCGTGATCCAAAAATGCAGAAAAGAATAGCGTGCAAAATATTCGTGGCGATATTCGCAAAAAAGCCATAGAATCACCGCGGACTTTTACCGTACACTGTGAGAAATAATTGCTGGTGCTAAAAAAAGGTTTTCTTTGATCAAAAACATGCTTCCAGAATTAAGCTATGGTTTTCTTCGTTCGAGAAAATATTTAACAGGCTCGAGTAATTGCTTCTTTCACGCAGAAAGAATTTCTGCTCTTCGACCAAGAATCTGTATTCTTACAAATTTGTAAGATCAAAATTAAAAAATTAATTGAAGTTAAAATTAATTATTTTAATTAATGTGATTAATGTTAAATTTATTACTTGTAAAATTTGTTCTTCATTTGGAACATATTTTTCAATTAAAATTCAATTAAAATTAATTATTTTCATTAATTTAATTAATTTCAATTTATTATTTGTAAAATTTGTTCATTATATTTGGGACATATTTCTTTGACATTAGCAATTATTTCTCCCACTGTATAGTACATATCCGGCGTTTCTTATTCTTATATCCACTCCGACACTTGAAACAATTACACCGTAAAGTTCGCCGTATTCAACGTCACCGTGATTGAATGAATCAAATTTTTTTGTTCTGAGAAAAAAACTTGCTCCGTCAAAATAAACCAGTTTTTCGTTGGTCCGAACAGCACGTTAATTCGTCTCGAATGAAAATCGATTCGCTTCAAATAATATTCAATGAAATCAATAATATTTATACACGTCCGATCGATATTCATTCTAATCGAGTAAATGTGCTCCTGGGACTATTCAGAAACGCGTTTAATTGACTCGAGTAAATTTTGTCCTCGGTGTAGTCGTATATCAGTTTCCCCATTTTACCGTTCAGAATCGTCGCTTTCAAGTAATCAGTTCGATATGAAAACCCGAGAAACTCGAGCCTCATCGCGCATCGTATCGAGGAGTTCGTGGCCCTCGCCAAGCCTTCCTCTCTGTTTATATTTACGCGTCCTCGACTCTCGTGAATTACGATTGCCATTCCCCGACACGCTTGAGAGGAGGAGAAGGAGGATCGCGTACGATATTTTTCTCCATCCACCGGAGAGGCAATTAGTCAAAGTGCCTGTAGATAGTTTCGTAAAGAGTTATAGCGACGGAAAAACTCTCATTACACTCGAGAGCCGATCGACGATCGTCGCGGGTGCAGCTGCAGCTTCGATTAACTCCGCAGCGTCGTTAATCCGTCGAGCGATCGACGCCATCCAGACAAACAAGCCAGAAGGCTGACTTTCAGTCATTCGCAGGTAGTCTGATTATGTCTCACTTTTTGAGAATTTAGATTTCGAGTGATATCCAACAGTCATCTTTTGGATAACATGAAATCTGCACGGTACAAAAGTAGTGTTAATTTTTAACCGTTGTGAACCCATACGAGTATATACCACATCTGGAGTCGTTCAGACTTATGCCATTGTTATTTCACAGCAAAAGTAGTTGAACACATTCACTGCGGGCGCAAAGCTAGTAGGTACTTTTGATGCCGACTCGAATCCGGATGACTTTTTGGATTGCATTGTCTGTGCGGCGTCCGCATCGCCGCGATACCTCGAATTCACGCGCGACGAGGAGAAATCAATTTCCAATCTCGCGCGCGCGCGCGATGACTCGCCGGAAATCGAAAGTCCGCGTTAATAATAATACCTAATAACGAGCGCGCGGGACGGACTTTCCTCCGAGTGCTCGCCGGGGCTTTCACTTTCCGCCAAAAATGCGCGCCGGATGCTCGCGAAATTAGGGTTGACGCGCGAAGTTTAGAAATGAGGCGTTTTGGAACGAAGCGATCGATGCGTCCGGTTCGTCGAAATGAAACGGACGCTCGAAACAATCGCGACGGCTTTCACGGGGAGAGGGAAACGCGCGAGAGAAATGATACATCGCGCGCGTGTACTACTCGCTCTCGACCGGTCCGGCGAAAGCCGCTTTGAATCGGTTTAATCGCCGAAATTCTTCGTGGCGATCGACGCGGGGATCGTGACGTCATCGCGGTCGTAGGGACGCGTTAATAAACATAGACGGAGGAGATATAATTGTAGCGATTACCACGGTGACGTATTAATCAAAGACGATATTCCCGTTATAAGTAGAATAAATATGAAATTTGTAACGAATAATTTGTACGTAGATTATTGCATGTGTAAGTGTATAATATATAAGATATATAAGTGTACAGAGCTCGTGCGCGAATATCGGTTATGAACAAGAGGAAATGAGAAAGGAAGAGGGAAAGAAGGAAGGAAAAGAAAGAGAGAGGGAGTATATGTATATAAAATATCAATACCACAGAGACTTGATACACTGTAAAAAATAACACGTATTGTAAAAATATTTACGTGCATCGCGTGGTAAAAATTGAAAGTGTACGCATTATATTTGAGGTTGGTTAAAAAACGACAGGCGTTATGAAAAAAAATAGTTGAATACTCGCGGGGTCGCAAGTAATTATTTATTTATATCAATGCAATTTTTTAATACCTCGATTTGATATCTCTTTCTTACAATCGTTTGAAGTGGTATGTGATTGCAAGGAAGAAATATCAAATAAATACGGAAAGAGATCTAATTGATGTAAATAAATAATTACTTACGACCTTGCGAGTAATTTTCAGTAGATCCAATTAATTCTTTTTCTCCGTGCGTTCATTCGGAAGCTGTACGTTTCTTTCTCATGGGTACCTATTAATAAAAAATTACTAAGTATTTTAGCAAAAAGAAATATAATGTAAATACGATCCTCTCTTAAGGCCCGGGACACACTAGCGTTAAATTGACGTGCGTCACAACGCGCGTTTCAGCATTATATACATTGAAGTACACACAGTCAACGCGCGTTAGTTTTGACAACGCCGGAATTATACTAGACGCGCATTGAACACGTGTTTTCCTGTTTTTGCGAGGTTTATAACAATGTTTCCCATTAGTTAATAGGCACTGTGGCCTTCGGTGCGAACCCCCGATGCCTCCACCGATTTCTCCTTCATTACGGACTCCTCATTTACGCCAAAAAACCCTCTCATGCATCCTCGACCATTTTTTTACATCGAAAATTTACATGTTACACAGTACGTCATTTTACATATTTCATAGTAAGGTAAGAAAACGTAGCCACTTGTCGTTTCCACACGAGAAGTGACGTGATTCACGCGCGTTTTGCTGACTGTGTGGCGAGTACCGCAACGCGCGTTAACTTAACACTAGTGTGTCCCTGGCCTAAAACGCTACCTAGTAAAAATTTGAAAATCAGATTTTTATTTAAAAAGTGACGTACAACATTCTCTCCGTGAGAGGAAATCGGCGATGCGGACGGGGCCGATCTCCAACCGAGGAGGTATACTATACGTGCGCGCGCCGCGATAATGAATTACGAGAGGCCGAATGCAATTGCGATTAGCGAATTAACGACCGAGTCGCGCGCCGCCGCCGCCGCCGCTCTTCTCGAGGCTGTCGCCGCTGCAGTCGTGGACCTTGCATTGCGGCGCGCTTAGTGCCACTGCAGGCGTCGACACGGGCGCGGGAAAAGGTCGTCGTCGCATCGCCGCAACACGCGGAGAAAGACGAATCGTCCTTGAAAATGCGCGGCCGACGAATCGGTTTCTTCCTCTCGGAGGACGGGAGCGTCGAAGAAACGCTTCGCGGAAACGTATAAATACGCCAGAAGAGCGGATCGGCGATTAAACGATTTTTGTCGGAATTGATAACGGAGCGCGAATAACTGCTCCTCGAGAGAGAGAGAGAGAGCGCGTCGATCAACTGGTCCCGAATTCGTTTCTTCGTCGTAAAGGAGCGCGAAATAAATTGTTCCGGGAAAAATGGGATCGCCGAAGAAATTAATAACGATCCCGCCGCTTCGACTCGACGATCGGAGCCGAAAAACTGATCCGGAGCAATAGTAAAATAATTTCTCCGCGGCGAAGCGGGTCGCCGCTGCGGAAACGCCCACTTCCCGCGACTAAAAGCGAGTCCCGCTGAAACGAAATGCGCGGATAAGGATAAGAGCGCCGAAGAATTACGAATGCAACGGGAGCGTGAATCGCGCGCGCGGCCGGGTCCTTGAGAGTCCGCCGCGATTTAAATTCGCCGCAGGACGGCGTGGCGTTTTTCTTCCAACCTTGCGTCGCGTTAGAAAAATCAGGTCGAACGGGGGAGAAAGAAAAAAGCGACGGGCGACGTCCGGGCGATTCGTCGCGTGCGCTCGGGCGTCGTTTATTGGACGCATCGCGCTCTCGGTCACGGGGGCGGAACGCCCGCGATTGTTCCCACGGTTTGCCGACGTGCGAACCACTTTTTTTTTTTTCCTCGCCCTCGCCCCCGCTCCCCCGAGGAGGAGTCGCCGATCTTGATCTTGGGCAAGGACGCGCGTCGTCGTTCGCTGATATCGCTCGCGCGCGCGTTGGACCCGCGACGCGTAGGTACACTGAGACAAAAATTTGCTTCATCGAAATGAGCGTATTTTTCTAGCAATCCTGAGAGCATGTTTATTCGATCAGAATGAATATCGATTGAACGAATATAAATAGTATTAATTTAATTCGATATTATTCGAGTCGAATTAATGTGCTCTCAGGATTATCCAAAAGCAGGTTTATTTCGATCAAGTTTTGTTCTCAGTATAGCATTCGAGGACGACGCGTCGCCCGGTACGGTACGGCTGCACAGTTCCGCGATCGAAATTCTCGCACCTCGCGATACACGAGGAATTCGAGGGACTCGCTTTTTCCGTCGAACGTACGTCGGGTATGCGAAGTATCTTTGCTGTCTCGAGGCCACTCTCGCCGTGCGCGGCTGGGTTACACGAGTAATCCAGGAACTACAACGTAACGACGGAACACGCGAAACGAAAACAATCGGCGGGTTTGCGTGAGTAACGTCTAAACACCGGCCGCGAGACAGGACGAGCGACGGGGCCGCCGCTGCCGTCGGTGTCCCATTAACGACACGGAGAATCCCCCGACAATCACCTGGACGGATCTCCGAACTGAAGTGGACACGAGAGGGTCTTTATTGTGCGAGTTTCTCCCACGGCGATTGAGCTGGCGATTGCTACTTTTTTTGCCGCGGTTTTTATTCCATCTCGGTGTTGGCGCGAAAGTGGGGATCGTCGCTTAATTTTTTTACGCGCGCGTTGCGACTCTTTTAGAGGTGGATCGGAGTTACTCTGCGTTGGAGTGAGAGTAAGATTTTGGTGCGCCTCTGTAGAATCGATTTTGCAACGATAAGATGAGAGATTAATGGCGTTAGAATTAGTTTGATCTTATTAAAAATTAAGTCATTATTTATTTACATCGATTAAATCTTTTTCCGTGTGTTAATTTGATATTTGTTCCTTGCAATCGTACACTATTCTACATGATTGTAAGAAAGAGATGTCAAATTGATGTGTTAAAAAATGTCATCGATACGAATAAATAATCACTTGCGACCTCACGAGTAATTTTTAGTAGATTTAACTGATTCTTTCTCTCTTTGTGTAAGAAACTGTAAGCTCTATAAGGAACTACACACCTAGGGAAAAGGTCTAGTTGAATACGAATCTGTGTGATAGAAAAATTTATTTCAGATGAATAGAAATTCATTCGCATTGAGCAAAAGTCTATTTGAATTTGATAAATTAATATTCTACTAGTTTCGTACTCGATTAAAAAGATATACAAAGCATTTATAATTCATTCGAACAGACTTTTGTTCGATATGAATAAATTCCTATAAATTCTCTAAAATAAATTTTTCTACATATTGTGTGGGTTCGTATTCAACTAGACTTTTTCCTTCAGTGCGTTCTATAAAGTTACATAAGAATAGAGCTTACAATTTCGTACAGAATAGTACCATAAAACTATACCTAAATGGAAGCTTGAATTATCGCAGAGGATCGATTCTCTACCGCCGGAGAGTTCGCGCGAATGCGAGGGTGCATCATCGGCCATTCGAGTGCAACGAGTAATCGCGAAGAGCCGACGATTACTTTCTTCGTTCACCACCGATACTCGCGAACTCCGAGAAAAAGTCCCTCTCTCTCTCTCTCCCCGTAGACGCATTCCGGTTTACCGTCGACGCGCTGCACCTCGGCGCCGCGGATCGTCTCGGCCCAGTTAAGCCTGGCCCGGCCGCGGCTCGAATATGTGGGCGTCCTTGCGGATAACCTCAGAGAGCCCGCGCGGCGCGCAACCGGCACGGCGGCGCGATGCCGGTCGCCACCGACACCCTGGCGAAATTGAGGATTGAATAACGCGAGTCGCAACCGGTTGCGACGATAGCGATTGCTCGTGAGAGCGCGGAGCTTCGGCGTTCCGGGGAAAAAATAACAGAGGACGAGGTGCGCGCGCTTTTGTTTCCTCGAAAACGTCCTTTTGCGACGTTTTTTCTCGAAACGGTTGGGTACGTCCTTGCCACAGGATTAATCGACGGGATAAAAACGTGTAGCGCGCGCGGTATAGGCGAGATTTCAAAACCTCGAGCGCGGAACAGAACACACTTTGTTAGCACGGACACGAACGAACCCGCTCGATTCACTTCTCGCGTCGGGGAGACTCCGCGGCCCGTGCGCTGGCTGCGTGTGCCCGGCTGTTGTGTTATACCTACCGTAAATAACGCGAACGGCGAGTGACTCGACGCGCCCGATGGGATCGGAGAGAGAGAGAGAGAGAGAGAGAGAGCGTCACCGAGTCGGTAGCGGGCTTCGTCATTGGTGTGTACATACGTAAATAGCGTATCGAGTACCCCCGTCTCTCGAGCGTGTGTCACTAAACTTTACGCGAGGAGCACAACTGCTGACGATCGATTCAGCCCCGTTGTTTATCGATCTCACGACTCGTTGACGTACCTCAACCCCGTCTATACCATTACGCGCAACATTAACATCTCTCAGCATTAATTTCCCTAACGAGCGGAAATTACTAATTGAACGGCGCCTCTTCATCGATCGTTAAAAAAGCGTGGATTCGACGCGCGATTATTATCATTCACTCGCTATGGTCGTATAATAGGGTCGCGAGGGAGCCGAGGCTGTGGCCGCTATGAGGAAACGCGCAAACGAGTTTCCCGGGGCCGCGGAGAAATCCTGAGAGGATAGGTACTTCATTTTTCCCCCTCGGCTCGGTGGATAGAAATACCCGATCTGGTTCTCCGACAGTACGGTAACTGGTTGGGAAAACTCGGACGCACATCGACGAGTAGTTGTCACCGGACACGTGGCGATTGTCGGGATGTTTTCTTTCATCGAGAAAGTGGACGGTTCCGCTCAGGCGTTTCGGTGCGCTTAGCGTTATCGTCGCGTGATCGTTGTTCCCGCGGTATCGTTCTCTCCGAGTCGTTAGGTACTGACGCACGCCTTCGTCACGCCCCGGGACACGTGCGTAGATTTGACCTCCGTTGGTCGCATTCGGTGAGCTGAGCGTTTCTCGATCGATTCGTCGATATCGGATGTGTCATACCTACAAAGGTTATCGCGGTGTTCAGCGGTCGGGAAATTTTGCAAAACCTGGAATTCTCAGGGAATTGTGTGGATCAGGGAAAATAAAGAATTTTTTGGAATTTTTCGAAAATACTCAAATTTCTCATATAGCTTGACTTTTGGTTCGTTGAAATTTTTAAGAATTTATATAGAAATCTAAAAAAGGTAGTGCATTTGTGTACATGCACCTATCTAATATCTTTCTTGTTTTGAAAAAAAAAATACAAATAATATGATTTCACAAAATTGAATTATTTTAATGATCGTTTCTCAGTTGTAACCCGTTCTATGAGTATTAGTTAACTTATTCATTCGATGAAAAATGATTAATGCGTAACACTTTACAGTAGATCTATACCCATAGCAGTCAGGGAAATTTGATTATTTCAGACTGGAAAATCTGCAAAAATCAGGGAATTTCTTTTTCACATTTTGCTCGATACCGTGATTATCGATCGATCGCCGATCAATCGGCTGAATGCGACCACCGACAGAGCATTCCAGTGCGGTTTAACCCTCTGTGGTCACCAAGGATCTACTTGACCAAGGCTTCAATCTTGAAGCTGACTGTACTTCTTTTTTTCACAATCATAACTAGACCCTCGTCAGATCTCGGAATAAATAGCTTCTTCTTAAAACTCATACTACGAACATCCTTCCGACTTCGGAAAAAATCGTTATTGAAACATCTCTACTACAGAATTATTTATCCCTTCAAAGTATCATATTTCATGAGAATTGTCCGTAGACTTTATTTAAAAAAAACTAAAAATAAAGAAGTTATGACATTTTTAGTGAACTATCTCATTTCTCACGCATCAACATATTCACGATCGTTTTTGAATATATCATCATTTCATTTCTTACGTTGACACGTTGATTAGCTACATATTCTACAATGTTGGAAGAATGTTCCATATTTTGTCGATCTAAATTGAACGGATGTTGTTCATGTGGCTATTATCTAAAAATCAGTTGGGTCCATTCGACCATCGCGGAACTGTACAGATGTGTGACTACAAAGGGTTAAATCATCGTCACTCGAGAAGTCACAGTTATCAGCGTCATCGTTCCCCCGCGTCCACTTTGGAGTACGCGAAGCTGCGACAAACGCGCGCGAGCGGCCCACCGGTGATAATGACAGATCGCGAATCTTCTCACGCGCGCGTCTTGCCACCATTAAATTGCGAGGAGCGAGCTAATAGCTTAGAGCGAAACCGCAGTTTCGTCGCGGTTATTTTCCGTCGCTTGGGAAATCGAAGAAGCAATCAGGTCTGCCGTAATTCCCGGCCAATTATACGTCTGACATTTGCGAAATTGAATGTCGTACGGCGCATGACACTCGATCCGTACTTACGTTTCGTCGTACGGAGATCGTATCCCTTTTCCCCGATCATCGCAGTGATTGTAATAGAAAAAAATAGATCCTTCTCCCACGGGAAAAACACTGAATATAGACGTGGTGGGATGAAAATGGAATAGACGCCCCGCCAGTTTCCGCTTAACTTTGAACGCGATTATCTCGAAACACAGTGGAGATATGTGAAAAAGGTAGAGCGACTTTTTTATGGTAAAAATATAGATGAACATTTTTTGTTTAAACTTTTCTTCGATATCTGCAACCGATTTCAAGATAATCGATTTCGAACTCGCTCTTCAACCGCGATGTCCATCCCACTTTTGCCCCACTTATAAAAATTAGGTACCTATGTATATACCATGAAAAAAAAATAACAAAATTCGATCACCGCATCGATCACTCCTCCCTCCACTTTTCCGACCCGCCATAAAGTTCGCCGGGCGGCGGCTTGTAGATTCGTTTGTCCGGCCGATGTTAATCGATGCGCGAGCGCGTGACCGCGAGCGCGCGTGCAGTCGGTAAGCCGCGGCGCGCTGTCGTGACACGCGCCGCGACTCGCATCGTAATTAATCGGGGAGTCGGCAAACCGTCGCGAGTTCGTGCCGAGTTTAATCGTCGGATTATTTTTCGCGCGCAGTTTCAATTCGCTTTGACCGGCGCGATGTCAATTTGCAGCGCCTATACCGGGAAAGGTCGTTGCAGCGATCGCGGGAATCTTCGTCCCTTGCGTCGAGTGGTGGTTATTTCTCGCGAGGAGGGAGGGGGAACTGTGAGCACGGAGCGTTGGAATAATCGGCGCCTCGCGATTAAAAAATATCGGATTAGCCGTCGGAATCTACCGGCTCGATCCGGATTTCAATTTTAATTCGACGGAACTCCGCCCGCGAGCCTATAATTTCCCTCAGACCTCGACTAACCCCGATTGTGGGGTCGGGGAGAAAAAAATTTTCAAGTTCTTCGCGGCAAACATTCCCATTAAAAATTTTCCTCGTCGAAACGCTTGATAAAAACATCTCGATAACGAAAACATTTATATTGCCGCATGAACTTGAGGAAATAACAATTCTTAACTAAATCATTAAATTTACATTCTAATGTGATTCAAATTAATCGTTGTATTTATTTTAGCAATATGTCAACGAAAAATTGTGCTCATATCGAATACACGTTTAACATTTTATTTGCATTAATGTGAAATCGTTTAATGTTGCAAATATACTTGCTTATTGATGACTCATAAAGCACATAACTTTGATACGTTTGATGAACTGATACCACCTAGTGTTACGTACATTTTTCTATCTGGGTTCCGACTCAGGATAAAGAGAAATATAATAGAATCCCACAGAAGAACGGACCGTCGTTCGACCCGAAGCAATTCCATCGCACGGAACTTCTGAACGTCCAAAAATTATGTTCGGTTTTACAGTTCGAACCACGACGGTCGTCGCCACGCGTGTTTCTCCAGGGTGTGCGCCCAATTTGGAAATATTCCATTGTTATTTATAACGCCCAAGTGTGCCTTTAACCGGCCTACCGAGTAACCCGTACGTAGGTATGTATTATACTTATCGGTCTCTCGTGAAGTCCTCGTTAAACGCGTAACGAGTTGTCAGTTTCCGTGAACGAAAGATCGTTCGAGTTACGTAGAAATTACTCATTACCCGTGTACCGAGGTATGACTGATACGCGCGAGGCCACACACGCGTAGAATTGATCGGACACGTGTACATATGGACGTACATCCATAAACTTCAGGCGCGAGCACGCGAGCTCGTCAAGTTCAAGGTTGGCTTATCAGTTGGTCGTACCAAAGAGTTACGCGCTGCAGGTGCCGCAGTATCCGCGGACGCATAGGATGCATTATGAGTCGCTGCACGTGTAATATCAGTGGCTCCGGATGTGCGATTTTATTTCTTTTTGTATCCGATAAATGGACGTCAGTAATGTGGTTTTTCCGGGAAATTAAATTGAGTAAACTCGATCCCCTTCAACTATACATATTTACTGAGAAAAAAAGGTCGTTTGATTTGTACAAATTTTGAGATTACGGACGGCCAGCTAAATCTATACAGTTATCTCAATAAATACATAGTTGTAAGTAACTTGATACCCAGGCGGAAAAGTTCGATATGATCCATATATGGTTTTGGTCATATATGGATTATATGATCATTCAAAAGTCTATATACAGTCCTCATATACTTAATAAAGAAATCATTAATATAATAATTCATATATGACTCAAACCACATATGTATCGTATACAAAATATATCGAGTTTTTCCGCCTGGGTACGTAGCTACTTCGACTAAATATTTGTTCCAGTAACAATATATTTAGTTAGCCGTCCGTAACTTCAGAGTTAATTAAATGATTTTTTTTCTCAGTGTACGAGCCACTCGCATGCAGGTCTATTCGACTTATATCGTTATGTAGATACGGACGCTCTGATTCGCGTGGACGACCGGTAAGTATGACATATATACGCGAGCCCGTATTTCTCGGCTTGTACAGGTACGATAAAGACGAGAGGCGCGCGCGAGCGGGAGGACAAAACGAGAGGGTCTAATCGTGTCGGTGCGCCGCGCGCCAATCTCGTACGCTACGGCGTTACGTAATAATACGGTAAATTGTTTCCCTCTCTGGTTGCGCGCGGTTTACATTACATTCGCGCGCAAAGCGCGGCGTTCGTTACGATTTCTTTCGGAAATCGTCCTCGATGTATATACTGTAACAGCTTCGATCTAGAATTGAACTATCGGCCGACCCATCCGATGTATTTTTTTGTGCAGATTCCGAATATGACGGATATATTGACGAAATCTCAAAAGAAACACCGAAATATCGATAATTTTTTTGTGGAAAAATAATTTTTTCGTACATAAAATAGCTGATCTCTCATATTTCCTTTGAGATATGGATCTAATAACTGTGATTTTCGGAATCAGTGTGAAAAAATACACAAAATAGGGTGGTTGAGCGATCGATACATTTCAATTATTGAAAAAATGGCGTTTTTTCAATTTTTCACAAAAGTGGAAATCTCTGAAATCGATCGTTCGACGAGTCCATCTTATGTATTTTTTCGCACCGTTCCGAAAATATTAGATTTATTCGCGAAATCTCAAAGAAACACTGAAATATCATTAATTCTTTTCAAAAAAAATGTTCTACATAAAATCGCCATCTTATATTTTTTTTGAGATATGGGCCCAATAATCGTGTTTTTCGTAATCGGCGCAACAAAAATATATAAGATAGGATAGTCGATATTTTTTCAATTTTGTCGTAGATATTTAAATCTCTTGAACCCCGAACTCTCAACCACCCTATCTTACGTATTTTTTTTTCGCGCTAATTACGAAAATCATCGATTTATTGATGAAATCTCAACAGAAGACCGAGGAATTGATTCTTTCCCGTGCGCACATCTTTTAACTGTTATACAATACATCCACATTACTTCGCTCTACCAAACATTTATTCGACTGCCGCTGACTGCAGCATTTTATCGAGTCATATAATTTTTTTATGGCTCAATTCTTCCTCAGTACAGAAATACGTGACAAATTCCACTCGCAGTCAAACTGCACTGACTAGACTGAACGACGCATAAGCAAATATAGACATAGGAGAAAAACATCTTAAAAAACAGAGGGAATAAACCATCCCCGACCTTATCTCGCAGTCGCGCGGTCGACGCACGCGGCCGTTGTCCCACGCCGAAGCGCGCGGTGAAGATAAATAATCGAAGACCACGACAAGAGGATCGACAGACTTCCCGTATGCGAGACATGTGCACGCCGCGAACCTGGCACAGGCTATCGTACGCGCGCACGCACCACTGATTCACCGCGCATTTATCGCGGACGATTATTATCGCCGATTGAGCGCGATCGTAGGATCGAACTGAGGTCGAAGCGGCTTCGGCGAGTGCTGCGGGTGGTCCCGATATCGCCGCGCGAAAAATCAAGTACGCAGCAGTCGAAGGATCAATTAAGATCGTTATACAACGGATTTTTAACCCCCAACTATAAGGAGAAAAATGATTATTAATTTTTACAGCGAATCCCAGTAACACGGTTTCTCGAGGTGAAATATTGAATTTTTTAACAGATATAAAGTACTTTTTACAGGTCGCTGCAGTATACACACATTAGCTCCCGACACATTAACGGGAGATTGATAAATTTTATCGCACGGAAAAAAATAAATCGTAGCATTTACAACGTTTCTGGTAAATTTTGAGATAGAGCCAATTTATTGTTACGATAACTAGAATTTTAGTAAAAATTACAGAAACGCTTGCAACTTCTACAAGTGTTGATATAATTTTTACTAAAATTTGTCCCGAAATTTACTAGAATCTTTGTAAATGCTACGATTAATTTTTTTCTGTACGTATAAACTAATGTTTATACTGTTACGAACTGTAAAAAGTACGCTGTGGTCTGTTAAAAACTTCAGTGTTTCACCTCGAGTAGCCCTATTACTCGGATAACTGTAACAATTCATGGGTTTTCCCATGATTTTTTTACTAATCCTTTTTCTCCGCATGACGTCGTGGGATGATAGAAATAATTTCTAGTGTCAAACAAATATTTCTTGAACCAAGAACATGTGATCCTAAAAATGTTTAAGAATACAGATCCTTAGTCGAAGAATATACATTCTACATTCAAAATAATTATTTGATTCACCTCATGTTTTTGATTGAAGAAAATATTTTGTTGGCACCAGCAATTATTTCTCTCACTGTAGAGACCACAATTCAAGCGGATCGTCGACGTTATACAAATTTCACGACGGTAGTCGAGGATTAAAAACGCAGGAGCGAGATTTCGACGCGTTTCCTCTCGTATTAGCCTCAATGGGACGTCCTCGACTATCAAGCCGGAGGAACAAAACGATAACGGAATTCGTCATACTAAACTGTGTATTCAGCCACTTCGCGGCAATTGGACACTCAATTCGAAGTAACATCCGTCTCTTTTCTTCCATCTTCGCCAGTCGACGAGCCCCAAAATGTGTAATATAAGTAGACTTTGCACAGGTGCGCTACGCGTCTTTCGACTCTGTCGAGTCGCTAAAGCGTATAAACGCCCGGGCAAAGATCGTGCCACGCCAAGAATGCGGTTTGCGGTGCAACGTCATCGACGGGGCGGGGTACCGAAAAATGTTGCATCGAATTGTAAATATAAGCACGATTCAAGTCGCTGTCTTGACCAATAATTGACCTCCGATGCTGACTTAATCCATGCTTATTTATAAGTACAACGTAAAAAAAATTGTATTGAATTTAATATAATTGTACACTGTATATTATACAGACCGTTTTTGATATTAGATGAGAATAGCATAAGACTGAACGACACCAGGTGTGGTATATTTAGATCCACACCGGTGAAATGGTTTTTCAAAATTAACACCACTTTTTTACTGCATATATAAAGCTTTCATCCAATACGTGATTATGAAAATTAATATACACCGTTATGAAATTTATAAGAGAAATTTCGCAAGGAAATATATTAATTTTCATAATTACAGAGTAAATTAATTTTCATAATCACATATTGGAAAAAAACTGCATGTAAAAGTATATTAAAAATACAAATTTTTTTAAAACGTAAGGACTATTAATACCGGCCGTGTAATATAGTATCGATCGGCGTCCCATTTGTATTTCGGCGGATATTCCCTCTCGATGATGTAAGAGTACCGGTATTCTTTAAGGATCGGCTCGTACACTTCGTGCCGATCCTTCGGAGAGAGAAGGGGTCTGCACTCTCTTAACGACCCAAGAACCGAATACGGTATATAATAGTCGCTCGATTAAACGACTGCCGGTACTATTGTGTCTCTATATTAATAGGCGCTAATATTTCTATCGTAGAACTTTGCGAGTTATACGTATGTATGTATAGGCACAGCCGTAATTAACATCCGGGTGGAATACGAGACCGGAATGTCCGAGCGAATTGATTTTCGCGGTTGTATAAATTCTCGAAGAAAAAAAGACAGGGATAACCGTTGAAAGTTACATCGGAAGAAAGTATTATCTAACTGCAGCCGCAAACATTTCTGAGGTGCATGCGCGCGCGCGCGCGCGACCATTTCGCTATGACTGCTGATTGTGCAGAGAGAGGCGCCGCCGTCGCGCGCGAATTGCGCAATAGAATCTAAACGGACGGACTTTCGTTTTTGACGGACGTTTCGAGCGATTCGCAGGGGACTGAATTATTTATTACCTTCGGTCGAATATAAAAACACAACTGCCGTTTCGGTATACGAAATATATTTGCTGAATTAGTAGCTGCAAAACATTTACGCTCTGTTAGAAAATCGAAAATACATTAGAACAAGCGGATGAACAATTTTTACAGTTATTTCCTAAATTTCTCGCGAAGTTTCTCCGTTAAAAACACGCAACACCGAGCCGTTCCAAGGTCTCTCCAAAAAAAGACAACGAAAGGCTAATAAACAAACACGAGAATCGAATTAAACTTCCATTGAAACACCAAAGAAAGAAACTCCATTCCCACGACCGCCGATATAATCGCACTTAAAAAGCACTTTCGCAAATTGCCCTTAAATAAATAAGAGCTACGACCGTGCCGCACCGCTACATACAATCCTATATATGTATATCCTCGCCCGCCCGAATCGACGTTAGCGCGGAACGAACGCGAAACGATAATGGTAGAAAATAAATATCGCGATCCATATCTATAATTATAGACGTTCTATATCGGAACCATAATATTACCGTTTATGTAGAGAGAGAGAAAGAGAGAGAGAGAGAGGAGGCGGGGTTTGACTTTACACCACGGTAAAAAGGAAACGTCGGCCGGAGTGAAATGCGTACTATATACGATATAAGCAGGGGAGGAAAGATAATTCGTGCAGACGCTCGGCGTGCACTGCGTGCGCGTCGCTAAATTGTATTCCATGTGTGTAAGCGGTTTCTCGTTTGCACTTTGCAACATGAGCATCCTGCGAGCCAATTCGGTTCTCTCACTGATTTTCTTTACTGTGGTTTAAAAGACTTGAACAAAATTATTTATCGGAGAAGGATATTTAAAAATGCAGCATACGTCACAGTGTATTGTAAGTCTATCTCTCTCGCACTCGTTGCTTGGCATAAGTTCATGGAGAAAAACAAATCTTAACATTTACAAAGTTTGTGGTAAATTTCGGGACAAAACCAATTTATCGTTATGATGATTACAATTCTAGTAAAAATTACAACAACGCTTGCAACTTCTACAAAGATTAATATCATTTTTACTAAAATTGTAGTTAGCGTAACGGTAAATTGGCCTTGTCCTGAAATTTACCACGAACTTTGTGCTTACAAGCTCTTGGCATACCCCTTAGATTTTTCGCAAAAATCGAAATCTCTGGAATCGAATTCTCGACCATCCTATCTTATGTATTTTTTCGCGCTGATTACGAAAATGATAGATTTATTGAGGAAATCTCAACGGAACACCGAGATATCGATGATTTCTTGCGGAAAAAAAATTTCTTTATACACAAAATCAGCGTTATTTCATATTTCCTTTGAGATTTCGACCAAATAACCGTGCTTTTCGGAATCAGCGTAAAAAAATACATAAGATAGGGTCATCCAGAATTCGATTCCAGAGATTTCGATTTTTGCAAAAAATCTAAGGCATACCCCTTAGATTTTTCGCAAAAATCGAAATCTCTGGAATCGAATTCTCGACCATCCTATCTTATGTATTTTTTCGCGCTGATTACGAAAATGATAGATTTATTGAGGAAATCTCAACGGAACACCGAGATATCGATGATTTCTTGCGGAAAAAAAATTTCTTTATACACAAACTGCGCTTGCTACAATTTCTTTCTTTCCATGTGCGTCTCTCATGGCTCCTCCATGACGTCATAATAAAGCAGAGAGAAACGCACTTATAACTGCGAATAATTATTTATTCAGACATTTTTTTGCATATTTCAAATCGATTTTAAAAATAAGAATATTTTTTTACGCGATAACCTAATTACTTCGAGTACTTTCATTAATAAATAATACGATACCGGGCCGAGAATAGAACAAGAGCACGCGCGGCCGACGAGCTATTACATTGGGCGAGAAACTCGGTCGATGGATAAGAAACAATGTAGCCGATTCTCCGCGCGCGCCGCTAACGATGAGTTCCTTCAAAAACGGAGCTAAAGAGAGTCTCGGCGTTCGTTTGTCTCTTTTGATGTTCCCTCGGATAACTTTAACGACGGGAGTGATTAAAAATGTGGGTAAATCGCCGTTTACTCTACAGGTGTGCACGTGGTCCCTCGCGAGAGAGAGAGTAGGCGTTACGAATTTAGTTTTCCGCGTACATCGACTGCCGAGAGGCCACGTGTATATTTGAGTCGTTTGCGTATCGAACGCCGCGCGACGCCGATCGCTTGTCGATTTCCCGCGATTTCCCCGTAACGTACATTACAATAGCGTGGAAACGACATTTCCGATAACGCCGTGCGGTGACGATTGCTTACGCCTCGCATAATAGCCGCGCTTTTGTCGGAAAACTAGACTCTCCCATTAGCTTGTATCTATGATTGACCGCTGGTTGCGCGAGAAAACAAAAACATCACTTCGTTAGCGTTGTTACGGCTGATTTTTAACTGCACTGAGAAAAACAACCTGGTCAATCAAAGCAAAATCGTGGAGACCATAACCGAACCGTTTGGTTAAACTAACTACACTATCAAAAAAAATTGTTTTCTTAATATACTTTTAGATAAAGCTTTTTTCCCATGCGTGATTATGAAAATTAATATGCCACGAAATTAAGAAAATGAATATATTTCTTTATGAAATTGCCCTCATAAATTTCATAACGGAGTATATTGATATTTTCATAACCACATATTGATTAAAAGCTTTGTACACAAATGTATTAAAATTAATACAATTTTTATTACAGTGTATCTTCTGGTTGGAATAACTAAACATGTAGTTGGAGTAACAAAATATTTGGTTAAACTCACTAGTATTTCCGTTAGAATAACTAAATTCATTTAACCAGATGCATTTCGTCATTTTAACAAAGTTCTTTTTCTCGGTGTGGCGCTCTCGCGTCTCTTCGTTATAAATAGATATACCATATACAGTGACCTGAAATCAACTCCATAAATACACACGTTACCCGAATAAACGTAGGTACGAGAAACGGTCTTATCGCGCGTAATTACAAAGTCCTTTCACGCGCTTGATTCGCTCCCCTTATCGACAGAATTTTTCGCAGCAGTGAAAGCACACGAATAATCCAACGCGGCCGAACGCGACGACCGACCTTGGCTCACTTGAATTTCATTCGGGGACTCGCGAGCAGATTCGCGATCAGTTTTAACGGTCTCGCGGCCTTATTTTCGGCTGTCGCTGACTTATCTTCGATGTTTAAACCAAACGGGAGGCGAGGTACCGATATAACGACAGGATACGCGCGAAGCCCACTCGAGAAATATTACGCCAACGCTCCGAGAGAACCGAGGGGGGAAAATAAACGAAGAAAACGTTCGCGATACTTTCGGACTGTCGAAGGCGCGTTCGCGGTGCATGCAACAAATGCGCGGGATGCACGGCGACGCGCACACCGGTTCGAGGAGGCGAGGCGGTCGACCTTTCGTAGTCGCACGCGCCGCGCCGCGAGTCCTGCTTTGTATTTGGCGCGACAAGATCGCTCGGCGAGGCTGACGGGGTCCCTATTAGGCGCGGATAACATAATCGATTCAATTTCTCCTTTCGAATCGAGACACCGGAACGAAAGGCGAGCGAGCGAGGACCGAACTTCCCGGTCTACAGTCGGAAGGTTCGCCGGCGACGTCGGCAAGGACGAATAGAAGGAGCGGAGCGAAGCGTCGCGTCGATGCGGTTATTGTGTACGCTTCGTACACCGTAGAAATCGACGCGCTCGCCAAAGAGGCGCGCGGACACTACGCGGCGGTCAAGGAACTTTGGCACGATGACTCGGGTCTCCTTCTCCGTCTCTCTGTGATCTTTTTTTTCGATCCACCATCGGCAAACTGTAGTGTCATAGCTCGACGTGATCCCGGCTCGCCCACTCAGAAAAATGATTTATTCGCGGGCTCGATACTGTACAGTGCGAGGAGAAATCTTTCTTGGGTTCGAGTCGGTGTGTACGCGGAGAAAAATAAATCATAGCATTTACAGAGTTTGTGGTAAATTTCGGGACAAGGCCAATTTGTTGTTAAGATAACTGCAATTTTAGTAAAAAATTATAGCAAGGCTTGTATAAATATCAAGCGTTGCTGTAATTTTTACTACAATTTTAGTTATCGTAACGATACAATGGCCTTGTTCTGAAATTATTTACACTGTAAAAATTCTGCGGTGAGGACCTATACAGACCACTATTGGTGCTAAATAAAAATGGCATAAGACGATGACACCAGATGTGATACATGTAGATCCACGCCGGTGTGAAAAATGGTGTTAAAAATTAATACCACTATTTTACTGTGTACCGCAAATTTTGTAAATGCTACGATTTATTTTTTTCCGTGTATTCCTCGTGACGCTGTCCTGTAAATGTTATTTTAGCCGAGGAAATTCGCACTCGCGGTGGATTTTGTATTTCGTTCCCGACGGGTTAATTATTCGTTCGTTTGCAGCGAATAAATCTTTGAAATAAATTACTCTATTCTCAGCGTATATCAGTCCCACGCGAATGTCAAATATACCTACGTATGTACTTCCGGGTGTATCGAAAAGATGTGAATCGACATCGCCCGCATAACGAGGCGGTCGCATGTCAAAATCACTTTGGGGTCTTCCGGTTAAACAAAAACAAGTACACATCGATAAGGTCAAGGTTCATCGGACAAGTTGGCCAAGATCCAAACCCTCTCTATCGTCGTTCACAAGTAGTCCCTCGATTTCGCGCGAGGCGGTATACATCGATCGTTACCAGAAAAAAAAAGCACGTATCTTTTCACTATTGTTATAGAACATCCTAACTCGTTACCACGCAGGGAAAAGTCGTAAGTCACATCAATGACAGCGAGGACTTGTGGTGTTTTCTCGTACAGCAACGAATTACGACGTTTCTCAATGATGGTGAAAAGATACGTACTTTTCTCTGGTACTGGTCGATATATTATTACTATTATTATTATTAGTAGTATTATTATTAGTCCAATTAATGATTAATCCTAATTCTTTAATAAATAATTCAACAAAGTATTATACAAATATGAGCCAAAAACCCATAGATAAATTAGGGGTCGTGATTGAAGTTTCTCTCCCAGCGAGTAAGTTTAGCCTCATACGATATATTCTTCGATCAAGAATCCGTATTCTTAAAAATTTCCAAGATCATATGTTCTCGATTCAAGAAACATTTTTTGACACCAGCAATCCTTTCTCAAGCGTATCGATGATGAACATAAGCGCGGAGAGATCGCTCCGCGTATATCGACCTCGGACGAAAATCGGCGTTACCTCGAAGTTCGGAATTTCGCGAGACGTGCTCTCAGCTCCTCCAAAGCCGCCGCGCGATCTCGGCGTTCGGCGAGGCTAATCGACTCGATCTTTTCGAAGAACCCGTCAGAACCAGATTTGACAACTTAGCTCTCCTCGGGCGCTTCGCGGCGCGCGCGTGGCGTGACGCTATTCCCTTTTATTCCCGCATCCTCCTCGTGCGTTCGCTCTTTATTGCGCCGCAAACACATTGCTCGCCGCCGCTCGCTTAATTAACATTAATCAATCCCCGACGATTTCCTGAAACGAGAGAGAAGGGGTAGCTCGAGGGTCGAAGCGAGACGAAGAGAGGGAGAACATCATCCTTGGCGCGCTCTCTCTCTCTCTCCGCAGATCCTGCGACGACTCGGATAAACAAATTCTCCCGTGCGGCGATTCGGTCGATCATCGATGAGCCGATTTCACGAGTCTCGTTCGCGTTAAATATATTTATAACGTTATCGCGTAGCAGAGACCGTTCGAGGATCTGAGCTCATCGCGGGAAGAAGGATGCGTCTCGAACGGGCGATGACGGAGGATGTCTCTCCCCGACGAAGATGAAAAATAAAAGCCGAAGAGGTGCGAAGGTCGCGCTCCTTCCACCGAGTCGGTGTCGCGTAGAAGCGCGCGCGAGGACCGTCGCGCCGCGCGGCGGTGTGGCAACCTCCGGCGAAGGACCTATTTACCGCGGTGAGTTACGTCACCGACCAAAGTCAATAACCCTAGTTACTCGATCAAAACATCAGCGCAAATCCCGCCCCCCCGTTGCGGTCTCGGTATCCAGAGCTGGCGTGACACTCGCGTCGAGTCGCACCACTACCCGACATTTAGCGTCAAACTGACACGTAAAAGCCGTGGCGCGGGGGGTTTCGGGTACCTATATTATATGACACGAAGGCGGCGTACCGAGATGAGTAAAAAACCATTCCGAGTTAATTCGATCGAGGAAGCACTTCGCGCGTCGAATCCTGGAAATCGCTTGAATTGAAATAATCATTTAACTGATATCAATGATTTAACTGAGAAAAATAACTTGGCTAAAATGACCAAAGACGTCTGGTTAAACGAATTTCGTTATTCTAATCAAAATACTGGCAAATGTTTGTCTCGGTGTACGGCACCGATTCATTTCTAATGAGAAATTTGTATCACAGAAATCATTTTAAAACAACTATATTTTTCCAACTTCGTTTGACGATGTTCGGTAGTCAATCCCCGATCGAACGTTTCAAGAATCTCGTCGCCGGTTCGAAAAAGAAAAAGAAAAACGAGGAATGCCTTTCGCACGATAATACGGCACACGCGTCGTCGTGTATTCGCCTTGCGGAGCTTTAAAATGCTCGTTGCGTGTGACGCTCGCACGGCACATAGGTGCGTTCGCGCACCTGACGCGCGCGGATCGCGCTGCCGCGTCAGCGCATCGCCGTCCTGCCTTTCGAATTAGGCTAATACGAATTACGGCGCTGCTTGGAGCGCTCGCCGAGTCGTATGCATGCGTGTGTTTGCGACGCGTCGCACGGCGAAATTCTCAATGAACGCGGGAGTCGAATTCGAAGCGACGCCCTCGTCCTTTGTACCGATAATAATAATAATCATCCGTGAGATTCGCATCGTACAAAGAAAGAAGTGGATGGCGAATAATTGCTCATTATCGATTCGACGACGATTCATCGTCGCGATTAATCGCGAGCGCGTCATTATCAACCTGCGCGTGCTGCGGAACAAAGAAGCCGAAAGAGGAGTTTCCATTTAAATCTCAGAGTCCCGTCGACGCACTTGAAAAAAGAATTTCTTTGGAATATATTTAATGACTTGTATTGAAAAAAAAATGGGAGGAAGACGGTTCGGGCTACTCGTTAATTTTCTCTTCTTGAGAAGAGAACGCTTCCTTTTTTGTTTCGAAACTAAATTATCGACTTGAGAATGTCCCTGAAAGAAATCCACGGGATGACGAAGAATGCAGGACGTCATTAAGCGCCTTGATACACTATTCGCGAGTCTCGAGTTCCAGAAGAAACACGCCTACTTCCTTTCGTCAACTTTTTCCGCGAAACGAGCCATTTTTATTTATTTTCTAACAAAACCGTCGATCCAAGGACATCCGAAGAGGACATCCGTGGAACGGATCGCCACGCATATAGAGCAAGTTGAATATACAGAAAGAAAATGAGGAAAAACAGAGAAAAAAAACTCTCGGTCCTGCCTACAAATTGCCCTTCTTTTTCCGCTTCTCTCTCTCTCTCTCTCTCTCTCTCTCTCTCTCTCTCTCTCTCTCTCTCTCTCTCTTCAACTCGCAATTCTCGGAACTCCTCTGCCGCGTTTGGCATTCAATTATTTCCGCCACATATTTCCGCGCGCGCGCGCGTGATATCCCCGACATTAAGAGCACGACGCGCGGGATTCCGCGGCGATAGTGCTGCACGATATCACTCCGGTTTCCTATGCAATTATATTCGTACCGAAGTGCACATTTCTTCGCGTCGTCGAATACGGCCATCCTCTTCACGAGAGAGAAATATACCTAAGTAAAGCAAGATGGCGATTTTGCTTCAATCGTCCTGTATTTTGGTTAGAATAACTGAACGAGTTTTAATTCATACGTTTTGTCATTTTAATCTAATTATTTTTCTCAGTGCAGGTACACCTTTTCTATTACATTCAGATAACTTTTTGAAAATCGCCATCTTGTGCTACTTGGGTACCTTCTTCCCAGGTAGAACTAGATGGCAATTTTCAAAAAATTATCTAAATGTAATACAAAATGTATAACTGATGTCTGTACGAAGGGTAACTTATTCTTTGGATATCTTTAAAAATTATCTGAATGTAATACAAAATGTATAACTGATGTCTGCCCGAAGGGCAACTTATTTTTCGAGAATACCTTTAAGATACCTTTACGTAGGATATCCAAAAAATAAGTTGCCCTTCGAACAGACATCACTTATACACTTTGTATTATACATTTAAATAATTTTTTTTTAATCGTCATCTTGTCCCATCTGGATTTGCGCGTCCGCGACCGATCCGTTTGCGCGCGAGTAACGCGTACGCCGCGCAACAGGTATTCCGATCGGGGCCCCGAGGAGTACGTATCTCGCGCGGCGCGCGTACGGTTTAGAAAGTCTCCGGAGCGATCGGCGCGGGTGCGCGCGCTGGTTCAGCCGTTTCACAATGAGACAGCCCGCGGAGGTGGTTCGCGCGCGTGGCGGATAACGGAGCGCGCCTCTCGCTTTTGAATATTCGAAACTGCGCGCGCGTCTAACCGCGCGGCGAAGCTGCAGCGGCGGGCTTTTCGAACGCCGTACCCGTCACGAGGCTCCGTTTTAGGAGCGGATAATCGAAGCGTTGACTTTTTCCATGGCGACCTATCGCAGCGGGCGGCAATTTCTTCGACTCCGATTACATAAAAATTCGTCCGAAACGAATTCACACCCGCGCAACGTCGTGTAACGAAATAAAACTCGGAAGTGTGTGTATCGGGTCAACACTCGCCGCGAGCACGTCAACATCAATTAAGCGCCACTCGGGGAAACTTTCGAATCAATGTGTCTCACTTTTTCGATGATTCAGACCCCCTCATTATCGCACTCTCGCGCGTTAAAACGAACGGAGGTTTCCGCGGCGACGCGTACGGTGTTTGTGCGCCCGCAATACCCACATGCGGAGGTACTACAGGTGAACGCGTGCGATCGCTGCGTTGAGCGACGCGCGTTTGTTTGCGGTGAGGTTACGCTCGTCTGCTGTGGGAAGAGACGATTGGAAACTGTTTTCTTTTCTCTTACTGCGATACGTTATCGGCAGGGCGGAGGTTGTTTGTCCAAATGCAAAGACGCTCGCGCAGAGAGAGAGGAGCGTCATTTTTATCCCTACCCCTTCACGCGTGGGTCGCCGAAGGAAACGAGGGCCTCCGCGCGCGTTCCCTTCGCATTAAGGCGGCTCCGAGTCAATTTTCGTGTTCCGCGATAACGTTATCGTCGCACGGGGAAAAATGAATTTAAAATGAAGGACACCGAGTGCCCGGATTCTGGCATTATGTGATCGATTGTGTGGTACTGGAGAGACAACTCGAATTTTTGCAAAATATTGCTATACATAATAGCATTTCATTTCCCTCGTATGGCAAAAATTCGTACAGCATAGCATATTTTTGAATAATTTGACATCTTTTGCAATACAGCTAACGCACATATAGGGGAAAATGAAGTACTGTTTCTCTTATTTTTCAATTCCTATTTCTCATTTTTCTCCATATGTTCGTTGCTTGTATTGCAAAAAATACCAAATTATTCAAAAATATGCGATATCGTACTAATTTTTGCCATACGGGGAGAATGAAATACTATTTTGCATGATAATATTTAGGAAAAATTCAAGTTGTCACTCCAGTGCTACACAGTCGATCACATAAAACGCCAGAATCTAGGTACCTACTCAGTATTAGAATATGAGCACTCTCTCTGCGCCCTTAATTTCAAATCCATTTTTCTCCGCTTTGTACGTAATTTGTGCAGAAGAGGCGCTCGAAAGCGGGATAAGCGCCTTCGCGACGCCGAAGAAGGGGATTTCTAGAACGCCTCGCACAGCGCATCGACATCCTCGCGCGCGCGACGTCGCACCCGCGGACTCGATTCGAGGAAGAATCGCGGACGCGACGCGCGGGCTCGAAAGTTATTCTTCCTTTCATTCCTCGCGCGAGTGAAAACACGGCGCAACGCTTCCAAAGTATAAAGCTCCACGGCGCGACTCGGGGCTTTTAGGTGCGAGCGGATCTCGTGACATCCGTCGCGGACGCGGATTTTGTGCAACGCGTGGCGCGCTTGCACAATTGCGGCGCGCTCGATTCCGATCGCTGCGGATCGAATTACCGCGGCCAGTATCGAATGCGCGTTGCGGAAAAGAGGGATTCGTTTCAATTGCAATTTGGAGAAAATAATTCTCGAATCGATGATAAATCCGGTTGAAGTACTGCGGGGAAACCGAACGAAGGAGTGCGGGAAAAAATCTACCTGAAGTTTTGAACGTTCATTTAAACGACAAATTTCGACTTGAAAGAATCATTGCCACTGTTGAGCTTATCGATTACTTTATTTCCAATGGTCACCCAGTTCGCAAACATTTTTCTATAGATCTATGGTACTCCAAGAAATTTTGCTTAGAATAAAATTTATTTCGCCTAGTTGTTCAATTCGAAAAAATGTCTCTACAGGTCAAGCAATAAATAAACTCAACATTGGCTATGGTCTCTTAAAGTCAACAATTTTTGTTCAAATGAACGTTCAGAATTTCAGGCACATAAGTAGTCTCCGAACCTTTGTCTTCATATGATTCGAAGGTTAATATCCAATCAAAGATTTTATACATCGAATCTCGCTATGAGAGACTGTAGAAGACTTCAATCTCTCTCAGCTGAAACGCTCGGAAGACTAGAACACATTACAGAGACTCTGAGAGACGCTTCAGAGACTGGCAAAGACCCTCATAGACTTCGAAAGACTGAATTATTTTATCCCGGGGAAGCCATTTCTGACGTCCGATTCGTTTACAGAAATGATCGAGTCAAATAGCGAAATAAAGCGGGAAAATATCGAAAACCAACCGAGCTCCTAACCTAAACTCCTAGAAACGTGTCCAAGAGAAGACACGCGTCCACATCCGTTCGACCCGCTGATCGCTCGCGACGAAAACAAAAAATGCGGACGAGAGAAAGGCAAAACAAGCGCAAAAGCGGCATAGTCGTGTATACTCACGTCTTAGCGACTCGATAGGCCGTTTCTCCGCGCGAAGACGAAATCGCTCCTTCCCTCGACGCGTTCGCTCTCTCGCGCTGAAGACACTCTCGGCTCCAGTTTCGCACGGGCCCGACAGCGCTCCTGCGGTTCCTTCGGCGATATGGTCTCTCTCTCTCGCGCGCTCGCGTGTACACGGATCAGATCCCCTGCGGCCGGGCAGGGTGTGGAACGGCGAACGAACGGGGCGAGACGGCGACGAAGTGTACGAGAAGTTCAAGAGAGATCGGGCGCGCGACGGGAACTATCTCCGGCGATTCGCGGCGAAACTAGAGCTCGCGATCGCTCTTCTCACTTCTATATATACGCGTATACGTGTCTCTCTCTCTCCGACGGCAGGACTGTACGGCGATAGATGGAGAGTGAGAGAGCTCTCGGTCCGCGGGTCCAAATCGCGTCCGAACTGCTTGGGGGTTCGGAGACAACTGAACTGGCCGTAACGGACTTGGAGTGGTTGCGTTTGCCGACTCCGCCGGTGTGTACCGTACCGTACTCCGCGTCGTGTAGTACTGTACGCCGCGTACACGTATACACCTCGCAGCGCGCACAAACGCGGTTCACACACAACAAACGTCTGTCCTGGTCTCTTCTGTCTCTCTCAGTTCTGCCTTTCTCTCTGTCCCTCCCTCCCTCCCTGTCGTTTCTCCCTCTCGTCGTATCGGGTCGCGGAGAACGGGAGAGGCGCGCGATCGAGAAGAGTTCGAAGACGAACGATCGAAGCGAATAGAATCGCGGGCGGGTTCCGAATTGGTCTCGTTGTTCTCGTCACCTGTGATTTCTCTCTTTCTCTCGATCGCGATTCGTACGGAGCGTTGAAGCTGGTCACCGCTGGTGCTGCCAGGTGAAGCCCGCTCTCTCGTCTCGGCACGGAGACTGGGTGCTGGCCTCTCGGGTACTGAGACCAGCGGCCAGCCTCTCGTTCGGTTTTGCTTTTCCCTCGCTCTGGTGGGGTGGTTGCCGCCGCCGCCGCCGCAGCTCGCGCGGCCGATTCGCTCTTCGTTCGGTCGATTCTCTCGCTCCTTCTCCGCTGGTATAGGTAAGCAAGCGCTTGGTCCTCCGCTTCTTCTCTCGCGCGCGCGCTACGCTTCTCGTATCGCTGAACGCCTCTTCTTTCTCTCCGGCCTGCGCCAGTGGCGAAGGACGAGGTGCGCTGAGAGTTTCGCGCGGGGAAGTAGAGGAGGGTTCGTTAGTCGCGGTGCGAAGATGCGCGAGAGCTCTGCTCGTCGGTACCACGAGCGTGTCGCTTCTTATCGGATGACTAATGCGCTCCTCGGGAAAACGCACACGTACGTGTGTACGATGAGAATCGAGTAACGTGCTGTTACACGGAGAGTAATAATTCGGTCTTGACGTAAAAAATATTCATATTTTTAGATTCAATTTGTAATCCGTATGTATATTTTATAATAAATGAAAAAGAAACGGCTTGAAAAAATAATTATTCGCTGAGTTATAAGTGCGCTTCTCTTTGCAAAATTGTGACGTCATCGGAAAAGCAGAGAGACGCACTTATGCCAAGCAATGAATACGAGGGAGATAGTCTCAGTACACTGAGAAAAATAACTTGGTCAATCTAACTAAAATCCTGGAGATGATTGACCAAACCGTTTAGTAGAATAAGTATGGTTCCTTCATCTGTTTGGTTTGACTGGTCATTTTTTGGTTAGAATAACTTGATATTTCATTAAACTGACCAGTATTTTGGTTAAAATAACTAAACACGTCTAACTAGATACGTTTTGCTATATTAGCCTAATAATATTTCTCAATGCACTCTAACATTGCTACATTTCAAAATATCGTTTTCCAGCTTCGATAAGGTGGAAAATGACGAACGAAAAAATACGGGGTTGATAATTTTGTCCAAATTGTTCGAATCTGCAATAAAAAAAAGTTAATGTTAAAACCAAAATACTAACGTCAAAAAATGTTTTTTCAATCAATCAAGAACACATGATCTCACAAATTTTTAAGAATACAGATTCTTCATCGAAGACCATATATTCTTGATTCAAGAATACCGCTGTAGGAACAGGAAATTCTTTCTTGCCAAAAAATAATAATTACCCGAGCCTATCAAATATATTTATTTTTTGCAGGAAGAAAGCATTCCATTGAAGAAAATATTTTTTTATTTAGCACCAGCAATTATTTCTCTCGGTGTAGAGTCACTTGCGATCGAAAAGCGCGTCTCATTGATAAGAGTAAAACTGTTGAAAAAAAATAGACGAGAGAGTCTCTTTCGCGGTACCGATGCGACTGCAGACTGGCATATGTACATAACGATCCTTTGCTTTCGCCCGACACACGAGAGTCAATTTAAGCGAGCGTTTAAAGTGTACACTTCTTTATAAGAGTCGCGAAACCGACTCGCTCCCTCTTCTTCCTTTTCTAAATCCTGAGTTATACGAGCCTCTCTACCCATATCTCTATACATCTCATCAAAGTCCCGCCTGAGAGAAAATCCTCTCCACGGCAAAGTGGTTCTCCCACAACTGCTGCTCAAAAATTCACATTTCGCGGATCGGCCCCTCTCGACGCGATCGTCGTCCGCTACGCGCGCGCGCTTCCTGGTCCCGTCGAGTATTTATCGAAAGCCCGACGGCGGCGCGCTGTTTACGAGCGAAGATCCACGTCGTCCGCGCGCGCGACACGCGAGAATTCAAGGACCGGTCCGTTGCCAAATCGAATGGTAATTTGTGGGCGATATCGAAAATCTCTGAGAGGATGACCCTTGACACCGAAAAGATGCGAAACAACCTTAAAATTCTATCGGCGTCCCTCGCGAAATCCTTGATGCGCCGCAGCGCTCTCGGCGCTCCCGCGCCGCAGGAATACAGCGCGCGCGAATCGTCGCGCGGACGGCGACGCGGAGGAAGGCCGCGCGCGCT
Organism: Xiphydria camelus; assembly: GCA_963678675.1. NCBI lineage: Eukaryota > Metazoa > Arthropoda > Insecta > Hymenoptera > Xiphydriidae > Xiphydria > Xiphydria camelus. Next base: position 6,049,595 of record OY783201.1, read on the forward strand.
GGCTCTTACGGATTTGGTCGCAGCCGGAAATCAGCGACTCGAAAATAATGCAAGCCACTGACGCAAGGAGAGGATCTCGGTACCAAGCAGTGCGCGAGCCGTCATCGATCGATACGTCATCGTGTAATTACAATTACGTCGCCGGGCGTATTGCGAAGCGCCCGACGATCCGAACGGTGTACCTAGGTACATACGTTTTACATTCGGCCTTTGGATATCCCCGTCTCAAAAGATGATTATACCTATCCGCGGATCGCGCGCGAATGATCCTACTCCTATACCGTATAAGGCTAAACTTACTCGTCAGGAAAGAAACTCGAATCACTGTTACCTCATTATCTATGAACTTTTGGCTTAGATCAACGTGAGACTTTGTTATAGATTGAAATGTAATCTTCAATTCAAGAAAATTATACAAATATGAGCCAAAAGCTCACGGGTAATGAGATAATACTGATCGACGTTTTCTTCCCGGCGAGCAAGTTTAGCCTCATACGATGTATCCGATTACGAAACGCGCGGCGAAAGGCCTTTCCATGGGTAGACATATCATACGGGAAGGCTGGACCGAATTTTTTCGAGATTCGCACTCGGGGAAAAAAGAATAACTTCGCACGTATCGTAATTAATTTTTGGTTTGCACCGGTAATTTATGAAATTTTCCAACGAACCTATACGAGTCCCACGAACTGCAGAAGAGGCACCGCACGATATTTCCACGTGGTTGATCCAAAAAGAACGACGAACTATTGATTTACCGAATATTTCGACAAAAAGAAAACAAACGAAAAAGTTATCACTTGGTATCACAATCCCGTATATCTCGTCGACGCTAAACGCGCGTCGTTCCTTCGTCCGATTCGATTGCACCGGGTTCGCGGTTGTCGGAAGACTCGACCGCGGGGTCCTCCGTGCGCGGCTATACTTGAAGTATCGCTCCAGTGACGTCACGCGCGTATACCGAAGACACCGCGAAGCCCCGCGCGATAGTAGCGCGATCCCCTCCATACCAGCGACGACAAACGCACGACTGCGCGGTCAGTGTCGCTCGAGGCACGCGTGCGGGATATTCTACCCCGACGTTTCGTTCGACGCGCACACACTGCAAATCTTATTCGTTTTACAATAATACATTTAAGGTGTGTAATTCGTCGAAGTCACTGTTTGCACGTTTTAAATGCGTCGGTCTAACTTGCTCGGCACGTATTGTATTTTGTGTTTACATTTTAATGTGTGCAAATTTTGTGCAAGAAATTTAATACGATTCGAATCTATGAAATTACGCCAAAGAACGTTACATGAATACATTATACGTTTTTGGTACAATTCAACGTACATCTTTCGTCGAAATAATATACTTTGTATCGCTAACACGCTAAAACGTTTATTCTTACACTCTTCAGAATAAGAGCGTAGCATTTTTACTACCCGCGTACGATGCGTGCGATCGGCGCGAGCGAATTCACGCGCGCCTACATTTTCTCATGCGGACCCCGTACGGCGCTTATATTAGCTGACTAGCCGCGCCGGTAGACCTGACCGAGCCTAACCCGAGCGGATAATTGCGGCAGGTAGTACATAGTTGCGATACTTGCGGTTGTAGGTGTAGCGGCGACAGTTGTTCGCGTCTCTATACCTATGCAATCGGCTCTGGCGCATCTGCGCCGTGTCACGACCCGCGTGTATACATTTAAATCGCGTGTACGTAGTTCTACCACATGTGATTTATGTGCAATAGGATCTTGCGTACGCTTGTATACATAGTATGCAATCGATAATCGATGCTATGTACGCGTGAATGTAAAAATGTAGAACTTCAGAATGTAAATATACGTTTGATCAGCGTTTGATAACATCTGCAGGAATCGACGCTATGTACGCATGAATATAAACGCGTGGAATTAGACAATTTTAGTATATCGATATTCGAGTTCCGCTATATGACGTTTGATAAATATCTGAAGGAATCGACGCTGTGTATACGCGTGAATATAAATATCTATGTACGTAGAATTTTTAATTTTAGATATACCGATATTCGAGTGCTACTGATACCTATATGACGTTTGATAAACATTTTCAGAAATCGACGCTATATACGCGTGGACGTAAAAATGTAGAATTTTAAAGTTTCAATATATCGATATTCGAGTTCTAGATGCTGCATAATATTTGATAAATATTATATCTGAAGGAATCGAAGTTATATATATGCATGAAGACAAAAATGTAGAATTTTTAAATATATCAATATTCAATTTGATATCGTCATAATTTGATGAATATCAGAAAGCAAGAAATAATTAACGCGTACCTAACACATGATACAGCTTTATCAAGGTCACTTGCAGCCTATCGAGCATCTATAAAATATAAATGTAAGAGGAGGAATAGGTGAAGCGCGCTCGACTTAATAGACGTCTCCAAAGATTCGCGAATATCGTTCTCATGCGCGCATCGCGCCGCGAGTGCATTCGAGGATATCGCCGCGCCGTCGACTTTTCGTGCAGCGCGAACGTAATATCGCAGGAATTACGCGGAGAGAAATAACAGCCCCGGTATACATGCAGGTACGCGGCAATGCGACGTGATACGGTGAGCGCTCGTGTGCATCATTGGTGAGAGAGTCGTGGAACTCTTACGTACATATATGCACGCTGGCACGCGTCACGATGCGAAGGAAGAAAACTCAAGAAGAGGATACCGATGGAAAACTTTTAGCGTATCGCGTTTGGTCGCTCGGAATCTAGTCTTTTTCATTTTTTTTCCGCCGGGAAAAAGGCAGACCGAGTTTTCTCCGGAGAAATATTTGGAGTCGACTTTATTCCGCGTAATTTACGAGACAAATGTACACACTCGCGTCTGTGCCTCTCGACGTTCTCCATCGTCTCGATCGTAAATGCGCTTCTGTCGTCCGCGTCTTCTCCTCGACATTTGGAACGACTTTTTTTCTCATTTTTCGGCGTGAAGCTCGCGCGAGCTTTCTCGAAACGCCCGGCTCGCTTGCGGGTCGATTTCCTCGGCCTCCTCGACGAGTTCGCGTTACGGCGAATCGGAGAATAAACGATAATAATGCAGCGATGCTATCGAACGCGTGTTCTCGCGCGTATTTCGATACGTCGGCCGATAAAATCGACACCCCCCCTTCGAGTCGGTCGATTTGAGTTACTGCACGGAGAAAAAAAATTTGCTTGATCGAAATAAGCGTGCTTTTGGATAGCCCTGAGAGCACACTTATTCGACTCGAATGAATATCGATTTGATTCAAATGATATTCAATTAAAACAATAATATTTATATCCGTCCAATCGATATTTGTGAACTTGGGACTGTTCAAGAATATATTTAACTCGGTGAAGCAAATTTTTTTTTCAGTGTGGAAGCGGTGCATCCATCTGAAAAAAGAATTTATTTATAGTTAATTTATACGTATACTTGATTATGAAATATTTCTTTGGGCCAAGCAAATGTTCGTTAGCTGTTTGATTACTCGATTTCCGTTTGAATGAAAGAGACGTTCTAATAATTAACATAGATTTACTCTTGGACCAATTAAATATTTCTTTCGTCAAAATCAACTATACATTTATTAAATATAAATAAACTCGTACGATGCGATCGATTTCGACTCACCCGTGAGAAACGAGGGGGCGATCGACGTTAAAAATTATCGTAACACTCTCGTAACGAATACGCGAAAATGATCCCCTTCGTCATTCTTATTTATCCTCCGCTCCTCGCCCAAGTTTGTTCAACTGACTCGACATCGTACGAGAGCTTCTCGCGCGTAAGAATTATCAAAATTTCCGTTCTCCCCGCCGCGAATTATTTTTCCAAGCGCGACGCGTCAGCGCGCATGTTGTACCGCGCTGTAATATCGCGCGATTCTAGAAGAGAGGCGCATCGCCAGTTGTTTTTTTCGCTCGGCGAATCGTGCGAACGTGCCGTCGCCAGGTAGGTGCAAACCCCGCGCGGATATCTATACCTCCATACTGATATTATAAATACGAAAGGTGAATTTGTCACGTCTTCGCGGCTGAACTACGACTGAACCGATTTTGACGAAATTCGGCAGCGATGACTTGAAACACGGAGAATGACGTAGCGTACGGTGACGTCATCATACATTGTAAAAAAACTAATACTTTTAATATATATACTTTTATATAAAACTATTTTCCAAAGAATACGTGATTATAAAAATTCATATATATACTCCGTAATTGTGAAAATTAATATAATTCCTTATGAAATTTCCCCTACAAATTTCTTAGCGGAGTATATTAATATTCATAATGACGGATCGGATAAAAGCTTCGTATACAATTATATTACATTTAATACAAGTCCTTTTTACAGTGTAAATTCAATATAGCGAATACTCTAAGATGGCGACATTCAATGAAACTCAGCAGGCAACGTCAAGGGCATTGGCTGAAGGAGAGGGGAGGGGGTGCATATCCCCCATTGATATCAAACATTGACATACGTCAATGAAAAAAAGAAAAAATACAATAATTCCAAAACCGCGCGAACAAAGTTAAGTTGCGAGTAACAGTTACTAGATGAATCAATCCGAGTACCGACGTCTTTTTCCGCACCGCGCGCAAAGCGCACGACTCGTGACGGCGGAGTCGTGCGATTCCGCAAACCAGCGACCGCGCGGTGCCCTCCGCGCGTGCGCTCATTCACCCACCGACCCTCGGAGCCGCGTTATCGCGCGAAGGTAGAGATCGCGCGCGCGGATGAGACCGGCGCGCGGAGTGAGGTTAATGTTTACCGGAAAATCGCACTTACCGATCCAAGGTCGCGACCTTCGTCACCGCTGAACAACAAGAGGCACGAGAGCGCGCCGTAGTCAAGCCGTGTCGGCGCGGCGCTGCAAATTGCAAATTGTAAGCGAAAGTTAGGTATACCGATACCGATCGATATCTCCGCTGTTTACCGATCCGACACCTTGACTGCGAGTCTCGCGCGTCCGAGTGACCGTTCGCCCGCGGGGGCACGTACGGTCGCGGTTTCGGAGGTGAAAAATTCCACGCGATCGAGAGATCGGATGGATAGGGCACGCGGGGTTGAGAATATTCCGGGATTTCCACGCGAGGGACAGGCGAAAGTCGTCGCACTTTTCAAATCGAAGCGCCGTTCGGCAGTGTACACCGAGAACAATAATTTCAAAATCGTAGTAAATCAATTAAAAAAGTCAATTAAATTTTAATTCATAAACATTTAACATAATTTCAGAATAATGAAATATCCAATTAATTAAATTTTAATTCATGGGAAATTTAAAGTTAATTTCAAAATCATGATAAATCGATTTAAAAAATCAATTAAATTTTAATTCATAAAAATTTAACCTAATTTCAAAATAATGAAAAATCTAATCAATTACATTTGAATTCGTGAGAAAATTAAAATTAATTTCAAAATCGCAATTGCGGGCACCGAAAAATATTTTCCTTCAATCGAAAAAATGATATAATTTCGGGATCAAGTCGTGGCTTTTTTCGCGTAAGAAAATATGTGAAGAGTCTCGTGTAATATTTTTTTTTTTCATGCAGGAACAATGTCTTATCCCAACGAAGGTAGGTATTCTTAAGTCAAAAATATGTATTTTTCGTCGAAGAATCTGTATTCTTAAAAAATTGTTAAGATCATATGTTCTTGGTTCAAGAAATATTTGTTTGATACTGGTAATTATTTCTCTTAGTGTATATCCGTTCAGTCTCATCCCAAGAAAGGTATTCTTGATTCAAGAATACTCGTACCTATGTATTCTTGGACGAGAAATCTGTATTCTTAAGAAATTTTTGATATACCTATGTTCTTGATTTAAAAATTGTTTTTTTTTTATTTTGCCAATTATTTTCGGCTGTCAGTGTATATCCGTTTTATTCGGTGGAAAGTTCGAGGCTCTCCTCGACTCTCCGTCGGGAGGAACGAGGAAGCTATCGTCGATACGCGGAAAGGTTACCGATATCTTTGGCACGCGGTCGCGCCGTTTTCCAGTTTCCCTGGAAAATTCGGCGGGTATATATGTATACGATCCACCGATTTCGAGCCGGTTCGTGACATCGGAAGTACAGGTGTAGGTATAGCGCAGCGGAACGGCGGAAAGTTTTCAGCGGATGTAGTTACGGCTGACGTAACGCCGGTTCGCCTGAAACCTGCCGCGCTTACAAAATAATTAGGTTAAAATGACAAAACCCATCTAGTCAGATACGTTCAGTTATTCCAACTAAAATACCGGTCAGTTGAACGAAATATCTAGTTACTCCAATCAAATGTTTAATTATTTCCGCCGAACGTTTAGTTCTTCCGACCAAAAATTAATCAATTCAATCAAACAGATGGAGAGAGAGACTCCGTATTTCACCAAACGATTTGATCGTCACCTCCAGGATTGTGATCAGAGATCGATCAAGTCATTGTTCTCATTTCGGTGGACAACACGATCCCGCGTCGTCGAACTTTTTCGAAAATGTCGATCCGGCACACCACGCGCGCGTGCGGCAAATTCCGAAAATTATTCAGATTAATATTTACTCCGCGTCGCTCGCCTTCCACGTCGCAGGAGTCGCTCCTTCGGCAGACGCTCACGCGAGCGGATACACGTACGATTGTTTATATCGCCTCCCGAGGCGATAACAACAAGACCGTAGGACCTCTCGTCTCCGCGTCCTCGATATCCTTTTCCGCGAAACTCGCCGGTTGGTCCTCGCACGTTCTCCCGATTCGCGACTCCCGGCAAGGACGCCGTCGTGCGCGCGCGTGTGTCGCGCCAGGTACACTCGTGTACCTCACACACGTCGCGTTTTTCGCTGCACGCGACGCGACGATCCCCTTATCGCCCGGTGTCACCGCGCGATGCGACGACCGGCTCCGCTCCAGTTTCTCGCGTGAATCTCTCGCAAACAAAAAAGCGCCCTCTGCGCACCACCGAAGAGGCGCCAGTCGATTCAACGCGCGCGCAGCAGGAAATCAAACGGAGCGGCGCAACTATCTCGCGCGCCGAGTTTGTGCGAACAGCTTCGCGTCGAGCCGAAGGACTTTCGCGTTGCGCCCCGTGCGTGCAGCGTCAAGGCCCTAAAGGGGATGACGCCACGGATAACGAGCCGTCGCGTCGACGGCTTTTTGTACACGCAGCGCGCGTACCTGAGAGATTTTATGCCCGCGTGAAAGTGCAAAATCGCGAAGCGTACGTGTCGGAAGGGCGAAGGTCGGAAGGGGCCGAGCGCTGACTCGCGATCGGATCGCGCGAGCGGCTCGCCAGATACGCCCGGGAATGATGCAACGAAACGTCGTCTTGCCGAGCGCGGCGCGCATAAATCTCCGTCCGGAACCGTGAATAATGAGAATTACGCGCGACGCGTATCATTCTCGCTGCATCAAAGTGGTACCTTTCGAGAGAGGCTCCTCGCGGAATCTGTAATAACGGACGCGATTGTTCCGTGGCCGTCAATCGCTCACGCGCGCCCCGCCGGTCACTCGCGCGATTAACGATATTTTCGGATTTCCGTCCAAATATAGAGCGCCTCGGGAAAGGTTAATTGCACTCGTCTAAATCGGAGTCACACAACGGTTACCGCGCGATTATAACGATGAGTAGGTCGCACGTTAATTGAGGACATTCCGGCGGTTTGTCAGCTATTTCTACACGTGTGTTCGAAACACGTGGAAGAAATGGTTCGTTTCACGGGGAATTCGATCGCGTTTGCGTGTACGTGGATACTGGTTCGACTGGTATTCCGGTTCTTGATTTCTTTCCTCGTCCGCGCTTCTTCATCCCGTTCCAATTTGTCGCGAGACTGAACGTGGCACCGAAATCTCCAGGAAGAAAGAGATATAGGTACCTAGGTGGGGATAGATAGATAAAGCGTTTATATATTGTTGCTCTTGGACGTGGTCCTGTGAGAGCACACCCGAAAGAGCTGTGCAAGGAGAATGTACGGGGAATGAATAATAATAAAATACAAGAAAATGAAATGAAAAAAAAATAGATTAAGATAAAATAAAAGCAAGAAGGAATAAGAATTGTTGCGCCTCGCACAGCAGCAGTAGAGAGAGAGAGAGAGAGAGAGAGAGAGAGAGAGAGAGAGAGAGAGAGAGAGAGAGAGAGAGAGAGAGAGAGAGAGAGAGAGAGAGAGAGAGAGAGAGAGAGAGAGAGAGAGAGAGAGAGAGAGAGAGAGAGAGAGAGAGAGAGAGAGAGAGAGAGAGAGAGAGAGAGAGAGAGAGAGAGAGAGAGAGAGAGAGAGAGAGAGAGAGAGAGAGAGAGAGAGAGAGAGAGAGAGAGAGAGAGAGAGAGAGAGAGAGAGAGAGAGAGAGAGAGAGAGAGAGAGAGAGAGAGAGAGAGAGAGAGAGAGAGAGAGAGAGAGAGAGAGAGAGAGAGAGAGAGAGAGAGAGAGAGAGAGAGAGAGAGAGAGAGAGAGAGAGAGAGAGAGAGAGAGAGAGAGCGAGAGAAATTTACTCCGGCATATCGATTTGAGGATAGAGTTTATTATTGGTACACTGAGATAAATAATTGCCAGTGTCAAAGAAATCTTTCTTGAATCAAGAACATATAATTTTATATGCAATACAAATTTTTCAGAATACAGATTCTTCTCATCGGACAATATATATTCTTGATTCAAGAATACCGTAGCGGGAACAAGAAATTCTTTCAACATAGAAAAAAATTATTATTCAAGCCTATCAAACATTTTCTTGCACGAAGAAAATCATAGCTTGATCCTGAAATTATGTCATATTTTTTATTGAGACACTTTTTTTTAGCACCAACAATTATTTCTCTTAGTGTACAGCAGAGGAGGGAATATAATAGAGATGGAAAAAAAAGAAGAGGGAGAGGGAAAGAAAAATTCGAGACGCCATAATTCACATCCTCGTGACAAAAATTGTTTACTCGGGGTTTCAAACGAATCCTCGACGTGAACGCCTTCGCCTCGCCCCTTTTTGCCCCTTCTCCCTCCTCAAGGGATGACGACAGACGCTATTGTTTTCGTTTTTTAAGTAATTTATAGCAACCTGTCGTCGCGCGCGTGCCGTATTACGTGCCGAGACAGAGAGACGAAGAGAAGGAGCATATACCGAAGGCTTTGAGAAAGAAAGAGAGCAGCCAGATGCTCGCAAAAAAAGAATGTGTATGATAACTTTGTCGGGAGACGTCTCTACGGTTATCAAACACGGGCGAGGATCGACTTGGAGATTTGAGAGTAAGACAAAAAACAACGGTTCGGCGCGACGTTTAAACATCTCCACGCGACTGCTCTCGTTATCTTGAAAAGATTTATTGTTCGTTATTACTCATACAAAAAATGGTATATTCAATTAAATCGGCGCTTACGGCTAGGGGAGAGCAGAATTAGTTGCTTCGACTAATGAATTTGATTATAACGATTAACGGCACTGTGAACAAAAAATGTGTATAAAATTTAATACGAGTATATAAAGCTTTTATCCAATACGTGACTGTAAGAATTAATATACTCCGTTGTGAAATTGATAAGGGCAATTTCATAAGGAAATATATTAATTTTCATAATTGCCTATTGAAAAAGAGCTTTGCGTTGAAGTATATTAAAAATGCCAATTTGTTTACAGCGAACTGTTCGAAGAAAATATTTTTTTTTCTCAGTGTAATCTCAAGGGAAAAAAATCACAATTTTCTGCGAACCGTCGCATTTCGCGGAACCTTCCAAACTTCCCAGTATTTGATCAGCGGGCTTCTCCGCGGGTATCGCGTTAAAAAACTACACCTAACGAGGTACTTCATCAAAATATTTGAAAAAGAGAAAAACTACAGCTGCGCGTTACACAAAAAGAGGGTAAATAATGTAATCCGGATCGACGAGCACGACGAGACTCATATATCATCCGACGATATCCCCGCCGAATCCGGAATCGAGAATTATTCGTCGCGATCGCGCGGGCAAGAGAAAGACTCGTTATCTCTCTCTCGCTGTTGAGCACCCGATCATCGTCCGGGATGAATAGTCAAATATTTGTAGGCACGCGCGGGCGAAGCCGCCGTACTATCCGGTCGCGGTGTGTTGGCCGCGCCACTTCTCGCTAATTCTTACGCGCGATTATCGACGACACGTTAATCGCCTCGAAAAACCTCGGCGCGACCGGTTCCCGGAGTTCGCTTATACATATGTAGCGGTTCTCACGGCGAATTAGAGGCGCGCGCGTTTCGCTTTCGAAACACGGCACCGCGTCCCGATTCGAAGAACTTTCCTACAGCATCTCGTATACCGATCTCTGGTCTTCCTTCGTCCATTATTTTTCCTTCTCCCTTTTAATTCTCAAATTGATTATGAGCTACCAAATCCGAGCGACCGGCACAGCAAAATCGAGAGGCCCCGGTATAATGCGGAAGGAGGTTCATTGAATCGGCTATTGCGATTATTACCGGTCTCGCTCGCGCGGTCTTGCGAAGTCTGCTTCTTTCGCCGGAGATCGCGATACACGCTGCTTCGTCACTGAAAATCGGTATGTATAGGAACCGCATCCCCCCTTCCTGCGCGGTTCCTCTCAATTTCTTACGCTCTCCCAAATTATTGCAAGGGAGCGCGCGTGAACGCTGCTGTATCGCTGCCACCATACGCGGAAGTGACATCGTTCCTTTCTTTTTTCTTCCGTTCGAAACTCCACGACGATCGGCCGCGATCGGATCTGCCCGTGCGGAAATCGATAAATCGTCGCACAGCGCGCCCGATCCCGATCGCCCTTCGACAAGGTCGAAGCCGCGGCTTCCCCGGAAGCGATCGGCAACGATCCGCGTCCGCGTTTCCGATGCGGTGGAAAGGGGGGGGGGGGGGAAATTGGCAAATCGACAAACGTAACCGAGCGAAATTCGCCGGTCTTCGCCGCGCGGCGTGACGAGCGTCGCTCCGTTGTCATTCGCTCCAATTTTTCGATCGTCCGGAACGATCGTCATTTTTTTCTGACCCAATTTTCGGATCGGCAAAAATCGACGCCGAATTTCACGTCGAGAGTCCCGCGGATGATTGGGGTTTTTTTTTTTTTGGAATTTAGTATCGCACGAAGCGTCTGCCGATTTCTCGTATTCGTTGCCGATCTTCGTCTTCCAGCGTTCCGTTTACTTTCTTCTCCTAGTAGCTGTAAACACAGTTACGTTAACCATGGTCGTGCGTCTCGGTCGAAGTTGGAATTGGAGCGGTGGGCGGGGCTCTCGTCGAAACAAAAAGCGAAATTGGATCGACCGGCGACTCGATCGTGTGGGAACGAAAAACTGCTCCATCGAGCGATTCCGCATTCGCCGAGTATTACTTTATTCGCTGATGTTGTGCAGCGAGAAATTTACGCTGGAAATTCTCTCGAAGGAGCGATTTGTTCAAAGCGGATGTTTTTTCGTGAGTCGGGAATAATTGCTTCGATCCGACTGTTATATAGCCTCTATTTTATTTTAGTAAAAATTATTGGGCATACTCAATTTTAATCAGTACACAAAAATGTGTGAATATATCTATATCTACTCACACAGAAAGACCAGTAAATTGTACTGTATTTACAATAAAAAAGGTGTGCTATAAAAAAAAATTTGTAATTTTTATGTACTTTTATGGTATAAAGCTTTTTTCCAATACATGATTATAAAAATTAATCTACTCCGTAATTATGAATATTAATATGTTTCCTTATAAAATTGCACGATAATTCTTCTTTTAAAAACATCAAATCGTGATGGTTTACATGACAATTTACTAGTTTCTAAGGAAAAATTGTTCTTCAGCATAGTAGGTACATCCGAAGATCCTTATGCGCACCTCTTTCGTTGTAATTACAGTTACATTTACTGGCATCAGTCTTTCCATGCAGCGAGAATCATGAATGGTTTGACAATATGACAAACTTCCGTAATATTATCTTCGCCGCGATGTTTGCGTAGATATCGATCGCGTAGATCCCGTTATCAAGATCTCCGCGAGCGACAATCACTGGTGTAAAGGTGAAAAGACCGTCGTTAAAAGGCTCGCAACTATTTGTCGTGGTCTTCGGTGAGATTAAGAGGGAAATACGAGGACTTATTCTCAGTCCCTCAGATTTCGAAGGATTAACATCCGAATTAGCACAATTTGCCCGAGATAACAACAGCGCGGTTCTCTCGCTTTACTCCTCTCGAGTAAACTTCGAACCCGGAATTTCCTGGCTGTAACCGCGCTTCCGCATTTTTCGCGGGTTCATCGGATTCCATTCGTTCCGTTCCGCGTCGACCTCCGGAAAATTATCGCCGAGGGTCGCGGCGAATAGAACTGCCGTACTGAAACGCGCGAACGATGAAGAAGCCAGAGGCGACAGGGTCATAATTTATTTGGCGATAATAACGGCAGCTGCAATTTGCCGTCAATGGCCATCGAAGCCCTCGATCCGGCATGGGCGATAAGAGTGGCCGCCGCCGTTGTCTCACGCGCGAGACGAGCCTCGAGAGAAAGAGCGGCGCCGAGAAGTGTGTTTGCTCGATGAGACATCGCATCCCCCAGTGCGCGTCGATTATCGTCCTCGAGGGATGTGGGCGAAAATTTTGCGCGCTTCGTCACCGAGACATTTTACGTGGTTGTGGAAAATTCGGAAAGGGGAAAAGGGATGAGTCACGCGGGATGTTTGCTTTAGGTACACGTACGCATATGTACTTACGGTCGTTTCGTGTGCTCGACTGATTCGCGCACTCGCTCTCCTGGTATGAACTCCGTTTAGCGTCACACAGACGCGCCTTTCTCGACGATCGTCTCGAGCATCTAATCGTTGAGCCGGATGACGAATATCTCGCATGCGGGTCGATAATATTATTGTCTAATAGAGTAGTCGAGGAGGATTTTCCATTCATCTCCGGAAGATGAATGGAAAATACCGAACTGTGTGTGCGTGCAGTGGATGCCGTTCGGAAAAAAATGAATTGTAGCATTTACCATATTTGTGGTACATTTTAGGACAAGGCGAATTTATTACTACGATAAATTTACTCTAAAAAATTCTGCGGTGTGGACCTATATATGTACTGCCCTCCTAAAAAAGAAAGTCCTATCTGCAAATTTTGGGATTTTTAGGTTTTATCGTGTGTGCGTTCTGTAGTTCATATTACACCTACATATTATTGTTCTGATACAAAGTTAGTCTATACATAAAAGTAGCTTCTCTCTCTGTAAAATTTAAATTCAATTAAATAAAAAACTACAATGGCAGACATTAAAAACCTTAGAACGTCAATATCTCAAAATACGAATTTTGCAGATAGGACCTTCTTTCTTAGGAGGGCAGTATAGACCACTTTTGGTGCTGTGGCGACCCGACACCAGGTGGCGCCGACCCCTCTCGGCTCTCGGTAGTGGTCCGACAACGGTGCAGTTACTATAAGGACGTGAGACTGCCCGTTCCTCACGGAGGACCACGGAGCGTCTAAGGCAGGAGTCGGCCTAGCCTTACTGACGAGTCCACAGGCCGACTCCGGGACGAAACGCTCCGCCAGTTACAACCAGTGTCACGACGGGGTCGGTCTTATAAATTGGCCACCTAGAAACGAAAGTGATACGCCGTTCGATAAGTATGCCCTTGACATCGAGAGAGTGTTCGAACTTTCGTAAGTTGAGACATCTGCGTAGCCGCCCTCCCCCCTCCTGAAACAGTAATTATTACTACATCTACTATATATTACATATCTTAGTTATCGTATTTTATCTTAACGCTTAAGTATACTTTGTTCAATTATTTTGAATAGGCTGCCTTTGGCTGTCTTCGCTTATTTCCTATATCATTGTTATGTGCTTAAACTTAAATTATTCTGTACGTTTACCTATATGTTGCCCACCGCATCGTGATATCATTCTGTGCTGTCCCGTGTGTCTTGTCTAATGCGGTGGTGCGGGCACCCCCTGGGCCGGTCGGCCTCGGTCCGCTGAAGAGTGTGGATCGAGGGGCGGCTGCTGGGGTGCCCCCTTCATTTCTGTTGTGTGGTGTCCCGCGTACGTCCCCCAGATACATCCCACAAACCAGTAAATGCTACGGTTAATTTTTTCCTTGCGATGTTCAATTTTTCACGCGATATGCCGTTTATTTAAAACAGAAATATAACCGACGAAAAAATCAAAGCGGAGGCGATGACCCGGTCATCGATATTTTTCACCGCGGGTATCGCAGCACTATGAACCGCACGCCGGGGTTTAGCGGAAGATACCACGTCGCGCACCGCTGCGAAACGAAATCTGCACGTACGTATATCCTCGTTACCGGCGCAATTACGTCCAAACCTGGCCGTAATAACGATCGGGTCGCGATCGTGCCCAAGGACATTGGAGTAGCGAAAACAATTAGAAGTTTTTAGCCAGCCTGCGCACAACGCGCGCGAGGTGGCTTATATCTATAGCCGCGTTGTGAGGCTCGGATGAATGGACGAATCTCGGTCGAATCACTCTTTGATATATGCGGCTTTGTCGAACGAATTAGCGCATCGGATTCGGACATCTCTCTCTCTCGCGCGATTCGGTTCCGCTTGATATTTATGCGATTTCGAATCGCGGATATCATATGGCGATTGTTTTTTTTTTATTCAATCAAGAAGACGAGTGTTTAATGTATAATTTTTTCGATTACAAATAATAATTACAGAGTCGTAACTTACTCCGAGTGTAATAATAATACTGCGCGATAATCACTCGATGTACACTGAGAGAAAAAATGGTATATTCGATTAAATCTGCGTTTAAAGTCCTATATTGATATAGGCCAAAAACTCATAAATAATGAGATAACAGTGATTAAACTTGGCGAGTAAGTTTAGCCTCACGTGGTAAAGTTTTCCTCATGAAAATGCGTAATTCCAGTGGTTTTTGTGCGTCAGCGATCCGATTTACATATGGAAAAGTAGAAAGCACAGTAGTTCCCATAACTCCGACCATTCATCAGCAAAGTGACACGGGAGCAGCTGTACGTCTCACCTGTGACCAGAGCGTGCTCCAGTGACGTCAAACGCCGGCTGTCATAGCGCGCGTACACACGACCGGCCAATCGCTGGACTGCATCCAACGTGCGAATACGCTCGTCGCGATTAGGTACACCAAAATTTGCTTGGCGCTTTTGTGTGATAGAATTTTAATTATAATAATTACGCCACGATGTAAATATATCGTAAACGTGTCGCAGTAGTCTAGTCTGCTGGTTCGTCTAGGAGATTCTATTTTGTATATTTTGTTTTGAAATTGCAGCCGTACCATCGTTATCGAGAAATTTCACGGCAAAGTGTTCAACTCTATTTCAACGTACAACGAAGCATGATGTCAACGGTTGAAGGTTAAAAGTTCTGGAAAATCGCACGTTGCGATTTGGAAGAATGTACGCATCAGTGGAATTACACGAAATTAGATGACTCTGCAGTCGTGATATATTTCTGCGATAACAATGACTCCACAGTAGTCACGCGTGAGGAAACGATCGTCAACGATTCATTAGGCGCGAAAGACCACCGACTGGAACCGCTGAAAATTCGAAAGATCGAAAGACTACTCGGAAAGAATTAACGCGCGAATAATAATTTCGCTATAGACAACTTTAATCAAATCTATTCTTCATATCCTCGTACACACTGAGAAAAAAAAATAGTTCTAACCCCACTATAGTTTCGACTCAACTGCTCTAGTTTTGTAATCAGCACTAGTTTTATATAGTTACCTATCACAACAATTTTTTGTCCGATAACTAAAAATAGTTACAACTATAAAAACTGGTGTTAATTACCAAATTTGAGCAGTCGAGTCCAAAATAGTCGTAACAACCACATTTATTTCTTTCAGTGCAGTCACGATGTCTCTAGCTGTCAGGAAATTCTATAGAAAAAGTATGCAAAATACTCCGAAAATTTTATTTTCAAATCTCGCTACAGAAACCCGTGAAACCCGACGTTCGAAGTTGTGCGAAACGTATAATTTCCAATCGGGATCGCGTGCTTAAACCAAGACCAGCTCTTTCGGGTGAGAAGTACCTATCGCGAGCAGGTAGCCCCGTCAATCAATCGCGAAGTCGCCGTAAAGAGAAGTTCGTATTCGTATCAAGGATGCGGTAACCTAATCTCTCAAAAGCGAAGGACGCGAGCCTCCGCATATCGAGACTACAAATGACTATGTAGCCGCGACGATATTCCGCTCTTCGGTTGCGCCACGAGAAGGAAACTATGTATGTATATATCTATAGAGTAGCTTGCAGCGTCGACCGGTGTACGAATGTACGGGCGAGTACATAGTATTCGCGCGCGTAGGATGTGCCGTGCCCATCTCTCGCGTTCGATTTCTTAATTAGCGCGGTGCATAAAATGTATTCGCGCTTTTGAACGCGGCTCCGCTTCGTCGCGGGTTCAAAAAAAAGATACTGATTTACTATATATACGCGTGGAGCGCCTTTCCGTAACACGCTCCGCGCTAACCCGACGCCACGGGAGGCACGCGCGCGTCTCGACATCGTTGTCCGTACAGAAATTACAGGGGAACGGGGGGGCCGTCGCCGTGTCGTTTGCGCAATAATGTTGTGCGTACGTCCGTGTTGATTCGCGCGCGCCGATTCTTATACAGCGCCGAACGCAAGAGGCATCGATAAAAGTCGAGCGCGGCCGGCGGATTTCGCAAATCCGCCGGTTTTGTATTCCCTCGCCGAATCGATCCTTCCCCGCGCGCGTTCGCGGCTGGCCGCCGTTGGTGACGATATTTTCTCGGCGCGCGAAACGGCGAGAAAATTATCGAGGAACTTTGCAAAATGCGTAGGTATTGCATGAAGAAAGTAGATTAGTAAAAAATCATGGGAAAACCCAGGAATTTTTACAGTTATTCCACACTGTTAGAAATTGTTAAAAGCTTCCAACACATTTGTAAATTAAATTTCCAAAAATACTTGTGAAATTCAAAAACCAATTGAATTTACGATACGCATTATGATTTCACGATATTTTATTGTGATTCTACAATATTCATCGTGATTTTCCTATACATTCCTTATGGAATTTGTGTTTTCGTATCAAATTATTAATCATTACCACACTGTTGTGCTTGTTAAAGGCGTCCAACACAATTTATGAATTCAAAACAAACATTTTTAATTAACAGTGCAGTAACAGGGCTCCTCGTGGTGAAACACTGAAGTTTTTAATAGACCATAGCGTACTAGAGTACAGTTCGTAATAGTAAACATCAATTTATACGGTAAGGTTCATCATATCTCCCGTTAATATCATATGAGGCTACACTTACTCGCTAGAAAAGAAACTTCAACCGCTATTATCTCGTTATCTATGAGCTTTTGGCTCATATTTATATAATACTTTTTTGAAGCTTACATTTTTATCTACAATAAAGTCTTATATCGATATAGGCCAAAAATTCATTCATAATGAGATAACAGTGATTAAATTTTCTTTCCTGGCGAGTAAGTTTAGCCTCATATGCTATGTATTGGATGCTTACAGACTTATACCGAACGAACTGCAAAAAGTACACTGTGTCTATCAAAAAATTCAATGTTTCACCTCGAGGAGCCCTGTTATTGGGATTCACTGTTAAAAATTACTAATCCTTTTTCTCCACGCGACCTATCGCGATGCGTGAAGGAGGATTTGTGAGGCGACGCCAAATTTATTAGCAGTCAATGTCGTCGCATCGAGCCTCGCGACACGTACGCAGCGAACGACGAAATTGCCGATTCCGTCGGTGGCGCGAAGCGAAAGGGAGCGCGCGAACGATTGAATTCGATCGTCCCAATAATCGGTATAAGTGATCGCGCGGGGGAATCTGCCGCGGATTCGCCCAAGTAGGCCATGGTTCCGCGGGCCACACGCCAGGTCGTATATTATAAGGACATCTCACAACGACCTTACGCAATTGTGACGAGCGACAAATACCTAACTTGGCTTAACATTCACGGTACACCCTCTCCGATCGATAGATGGGATCGGATTAAAACGGACGATAATCGTCGAGAGGCGACGTGATCGAAAACACGATCGACGCCTAAATGTGCGATACCACACTGAGAAAAAAAGTAGCCAACAAACAAATGTTGCTGAGTCAATTTGATAACTTTGAAAAATATTTGTTGGGTTATACAAATGCTTCGCTCTGCCGTCAAAGTTTTCGTGAAATCAACCAAAGAATAAATAAAATTTGTAAAAAAATGGTACTGATATTCAATATAATAAAATTAAAATTAAACTAAAAAAGGTAAAATGAAATAATAAAAATAACTTAATTTGATTAATATAATTAATTCTTTTGAAAAAAAAAAATTATCGCATCTCTAAATGGTTGAATTAATCTGAAAATTCCTAATTTATTTGGTCCTTTACGCAATTGAATAGGTATAGCCTAACATTTTTCGTTCTATTAAATTTAGCTCTTGACGTCTAACGATTATCGTATAGCAAATTTTGATAAAGTCGTATATATTGAACGCGTCGGTCGAACTGTTCGCCGGCGTTTGAGAAATCGTCGCATCACGGCGGGAACGCGACGACTTCGTCTCAGGGTTTTGGACGACCCTGGCGTCATAAAAGCGTTTATAGTTCCACGGTGATAAGCCCGATCGGAGTACCGAGCCAGTTCGGACGGCGATTCGTTCAGGTTTAACTTGCGGAAAGTGGGTTTCCTTAAGGTGCCGGTAAACACGCGGGGTTCGGCGAGTCCCGAGCAATGCTCGCCGATGTCAACGAGGCTTTAAGGTCGAGCCCGAACATTCGGATTTTGGCGAATACCGAGCGACCGCTCGGTGACCACCGAGGGACAGCTCTACCCGGCGAAGACCGAGTAGTCTGAACTCGGAAGGTCGGTTCTTACCTGAGGCTTATAAATAAATGCAAACTTCTTCAATGTTCTTAAAATGCATGTGAGTTTGGGAGTTATTTGCAAAAGTCGAGAGAGCATCCTGAACGAATACTTCGGATGCAGCGTTTACACAGTGCTTCTTTAGTTATAACTGAACGTTATTCCCATACGCATCGATGTAATATTACAAGTACATTTTTTCAACTTTTATAATAGCAGTGTTCCATCGCACCTTAAGCGGACGTCTATATCGGTTCTTACCGTTCATTATTATCGCCATAATTAAATTTAGAGTTAATCCCGCCATCCGTCGCAATGGCGAGACGAGTGGTATGTTTCGATGAATCTAGGCTGTTATTGAGCTTGCAGCCCCGTCAATCTTTCCTTGAAGAGGATTATAATTATCAAACTGGTTGTCGGCTGAGAATAATCTTCTGGGTACTAAAAGTGAAAGAGTTGAAAAATCAGAGAAAAATTGCATCGATCAAAAAAAAACTTTTTTAAATAATTTTATTTGCAATTGATTTAAACAAATGACGTATTTTCATAGCTGGCCACTTTTTAAAAATCTGAAAAAAAGCAAGCATATACTTTGATATCCTCTCTTTAACGACAAATAAACAAAAATAACGACATTTTAAAATTGACGACACAAAAATTAATTGAAGTTGACGCCGCGTCGGCCTCGCCGCGTCGGCCCCACCGCTAGCGTGTCGCCAAGCCAGTCGAACCCACCGACCGTTGGCTGGTGGCGGGGCCGACGTGCCAATTCCGATGCGGCGTCAACTTCAATTAATTTTTGTGTCGTCAATTTTAAAGTGTCGTTATTTTTGTTTGTTTGTTGTTAAGGAGAGGATATCAAAGTATATGCTTGCTTTTTTTCAGATTTTTAAAAAGTGGCCAGCTATGAAAATACGTCATTTGTTTAAATCAAGTGCAAATAAAATTATTAAAAAAATTTTTTTTTTGATCGATGCAATTTTTCTCTGGTTTTTCAACTTTTTCACTTTTAGTACCCAAAAGATTATTCTCAGCCGACAACCGGTTTGATAATTATAATTTAATGAAAAAAAAGCAGCGTTATTTTTCAAGTGACTGTAAAACCAACAATTTTCAAAATTTTGAAAAATTCTTCGAGATACGGTTAAACATCGACAAAGACTACAATATATCCAAATTTGAGCAAAATCCGAAATGTTACTCCAAAAAGTGTCCGATTTGGTATGGAATGACCCGCACTGCATATGATCGAAAGGAACGAAACTGAAGAAAATTGTTATATCAAGTCCTTCAACCAAAATCCCGGCCGACTGCAAAGATTTTTTTTCTTCTCAAAACAAACTGCAACCTGTTCAATTTCTCTGCACGTATGCTCCAACTTTTTAAAAAATCAATGCTGTATCATCAATAGCAGTATCTATTTGAATGGGCATTGCGAGAAACGGTTCATTACCATTCGTCCGACTCGGGAAAGGTGGGGGACTGCGAACTCATTAGTAGTCTAGATTCGCGGATACAGACCGCCTGCCTTGTTATTGTGACCGACGGTGGGATTAACTCTAGATTGGCGATTATAATGAAGTGGGGTGTGTTTACGACTGCTCGTCTCCTTTGATGTGCCACGAAAGACCGACAAACTACGGGAACGGCGAATACTTGGACGAGCACGACATTCGGCCATCGGCGAGTAGCGAGCAACCCGTGTACACACTCGGGATTCGCCGAGCAGTCGCTCGGTGTTCGCCGAGTACCGAGTGTCTACCCACCCTGTTTGATAACGGGAACCAAGCGAACAATACATTTGGCCATCGGCAAACAGCGAGCAACCCGTGTACACACGCGGCATTCGCCGAGCTTTCGCTTAAAGCCTCGTTGACATCGGCGAGCATTGCTCGGGACTCGCCGAACCCCGCGTGTTTACCGGCACCTTTATACATATTAGAAGGGAACTCGCGGTTGTGTCATCCCGCGAAACGAGACGACCTTGGTAAGGTCGTCAAATTCGAGTAAGCGTAAAGGATCCGCCTGACTTGCGCGCAGGAAATTGAGCTTTGACCCGTCCTTCTCCCACCCTCTGGCACAAGTCGGTGACTCTTAAACCGTACGCCTTGTTGCGCGTATCGCGGAAGTCGAACTATACATCCTGAGATCGACTGGGCGAAACATTATTCCACTGTAACTGACGTGCGCAAAGCGTCGCGTCGCGGGTTAATATTCGCGGAAGGTAACTCTACGGTGATGCGAGACGAATTTGTCGCACTCTCTCCTCGGCCGTCTCGTTGACTCGATATAAGCTCGAATAGGAGCAAATGCAAGGAAGACAAAAACTTGTCTCGGGAGAAACTGGGAAGTTCGACCGTATGGAGTGTTTGCTATAATGTTTTGTCTGTTACCGGGAGCGGCTGTATGCTTATCCCGACGGTCAGAGGTGCTACCAGGTATTACCACTGTGGTGAGATACTGTAGGTGGTGCATATTCCAAGACACGTGATAGGTACACATGTCTCGTATTACTTTCTCGTTTTTATGCTGTAAAAAACTTGTACAATAGTGATAAAGAATATAAAAGGTTCACTAGGAATTTAATCGAACCCCACTAGTTTCTCTTACGTCTATGTATAACGGAGAAAGGAAAACGTTATATTTCGTTGGATAAGAGTTGAAAAATCGAAATCTCTGAAATTTTGATCGTCCGAACGCTCTTTCTTATGTATTTTTTCGCGCTGTTTACGAAAAACGTGGTTATAAGGTCGATATGTGAAAGAAAATATAAGATATCAGCGATTTTGTATGCAAGAGAAATTGTATTCCTCAAAAAATCATCGATATTTCGGTGTTCCTTTGAGATTTTCTGAATATACCTGCGACGTTTGGAGTCAACGTGAAAAAAAAATACTTCAGATATAGTCTGGTCGAGTGAACGATTTAAAATATTTCGATTTTTAGCAAAATTTCGACATTTTTTCAATATTTCGCAAAAATCGAAATCTTATAAATCGAGATCTCGACCATCCTATCCGAGGTATTTTTACGTGCCGATTCCGAAAATCACGGATTTATTGATGAACTCTCAAAGGAATACTTGGATATCAAAGATTTTTATTCGCTTTACCTACAGCACAGGACAAATGCTCGCAACGGAGCGCTGTAGCCGACCGATACTCTTGATCAAACTAGAGCGGCATTAAACAAATAAGAGCAACTCGCTCTCACCTTGCAAGACTTACGGGAACACGTTCACTTTCGCACGAAAGTTTCGGAATTGCGAACGCGTGCGAGTACTAGGTGACTATTAAATACGACGCGTGTGCATTTGCGCGAAAAATTATATTGCGCGGTACAGAATCACTTCACTATCGTGTTTCAATACGGGTCAATCTTGTTCGAGTCCCGAATAAGCGTCCACTCTCTGCTACTTTCAATTTCCTCTTAAAATCGTTAAAGTTTCGGTGTAGAATTATTAACTGCAGTTTTTATCAAATGTGAGAATAGACTTGTCAATTATTACTCGAGTCTCGTTTGTTGCTTTACAAAATCGTTAATTCGTGAAACAATCTTGTTACAGTAAATTAAGGCAATTGTCACGGAATGGAAAACCTGTGATTTTCCAGCATTTATAGCAGTCTGGCTTTGCCTTTGATACGAGAAAGACTGCTTCCATAGGTAATTAAGTAGTCGAGCTTTGTACCGATAGTGACACATACTCGCGCCCCTCACTGCAGCAGTGTTATGAACACGTGCATATTCATAGGTACGGTTTGTTATCAAACTCAGTTGAGACATATTATACGTCCAGCAGGAGACCGATATGAATTTGTATCTGTGATTATAGGCAGATTTTTTTATTTCGTAGTAGAGTTGGACTAACATTGTGTGAAATTTGATTATTTGTTGAGATAGGGAAATATTTCAAACATGTTTTATGATTTTATGAGGACTAAATAATGCGCGAAATATATTTTCTTCTATTCAGCATTTATAATGAAATATCAGCATCACCTTTACTATTTCAAATGGAATTCAATTTTTGCTGATACAAAAGTTATAGATCTCGTTCGGACTGTTAAAAAAGGTATTTTACATTATACTTTTTTTTTTATTAGTAACAACAAGACATAACTTTTCTATAAATACAAAAATCAAGTTCCGTTTAAAAAAGGGAGGCTAATCTTAATATCTCATTAAAAATACGGAGTAAAAGAAATCTGTTTTATGCATTATAGGTATAGCTTTCTTAAAACAGTACAACTTATATTTGAAAAAAATTTCTTCTATCTCTAAAAGTAATGAAATGATTGACGTGGCATATTTTTAATGATGCACCTCATAGATACAATAATAGAATCTTTTAAAAAACCGAGTTAACGACTGTAGCTCCACGTAGAGGAATATACTAGAACTGAGCATTTGCAATTTTTAAAGGAGGCACTTATCGCGTATATCTATGGCGACCCGACACCAGATGGCGCGTCCCCTCTCTCCCTCTCGTGAGTAGACGAACACGGATGCGGTTCATACATAAGACCGTAACCGTTCCACACTCGTGAGCAGCAGCCCAGGGTGCCTGAGGTACGCACTTCCGCTTTCGACCGGAGTAATTTTGTTTGGGCTATCAGAGAATATCAACCTTACCGATCATTATCGATGATGATTGGTAAGGTTGATATCCTGATAGCCCAAACAAAATTACTGCCGATCGAAATCGGAAGTACGTACCTCAGACGCCCTGGACTGCTGCCCACAAGTGTCGAACGGTTGCGGTTTTATGTATGAACACCCATGTTCGACTCTACGAGAGGGAGAGAGGGTACGCGCCATCTGGTGCCGGGCCGCCACAGATGCGCATCGCGCCCTCATTTCGTGCGATTCCTTCAAAAGGCGCCACTATCTTTCCAGTTTGCCTCAAAGTTTCCTTTCTATATCTTTCGGCAATCGATGCACGCATAGTGGACACGATCATTCGTTTGACCGAGCAGAAAGGAATACTTTGTTCTTCGGTCAAAATAAAATCAAGAAATGGCGGGGTGGAGACAAGCAGGTCTTAAGTAAGTACTTCATACAAATTATTATAGACCCTCAATATCTTTACAAAACAGTTTTCAGATAGTACCTTACAAACTCTGCAACCTGACATACCTTTATCGAGTTATGTAACCTAACCTCGTTCAATCGATTTGATTCGGGTTCAAATACTCGATTTCGCTTTTAATATAAATTATAAAATTAACATTGACATTAAATGATCGAGTCACTAAAATTATATACGTTCCTTGACAAATAAAAAGGAATTATTTTCAAGCATTTAAGAACTTCAATTTCAGTTACATCAACTATTCCCAAATCGCTGCCAAACTCGTTCGGCAAGCATTGAAAGCCAATCTCAGAGCAGACGCCCTCAAACGTGATGAATCTGCGGTAAAATTCACACAGTGGAAAGACGGCAAAGCAGTCAGTAAGTAATCTCTGTGATATTATTTCTTCCAGTTTGAAAAGTTATACTCCAAAATTTCTTCATGTAATTATGGAGAAATAATACGTTCCAGTAGAAAATCGAGTTACCACCTCTCTGTATCAATTATTTATAGAGAGAGGATTAGTATTTCACTATCCATCCTTTATACTGTAACTAATTACAGCTCAAGAAGTAAAAATTAAAATTATTTCTTTTGCATCAATTTTTATCTAGTAATGATTATTTCAAGGTATAGAAATAAATGATAGGTACCTTACATTAATTTTATTATGTGACACGATATTTGATATCATTGCAGCTGAAAAATATTAAATGCAGCAATATGTAAGTTTGTTCATAGAGGATGAGGAGTTTTGTCCATTAAACTATAACTATAATTGGAATAACGCATGCGTTGGGCATTATTTTGAGTTACCTAATCGTCCTGTGATGAATATTTTACTCGGGAGTGTGGAGTGACAGAGCATGTTTTTGCAAGTCGCGATATTGCAAAACAAAAAACGGATATGCGTGGAAATTACATTTTTTTTCATCTCATAACAAAACTAATAACCCTCCCTACATTTATCAGACAATATTTTTTCTTGATATCAGATAATAAAAGGAAAGCGCATTCACTTCAGTAAAAAATACAAACTTTATTGCCTGATATTATTGCACCTTAAATCAGGCATGCGTCAACGTACCGTCTACGTTATACAAATGCATTGCCTTTTGGGGATTAATAAAAGTGTGTGAACAAGTTTTGTGTTGATGCAAAAAAACTCGCAAAGATAAGAGAAATCTGTTTGTTTCAGGGAACAATTAGAGCGGGATATCACAGATGGACAGGATAACTCGTCATATAGATATATACACCACCGACTTAGCAACTTATGTATGATTCCTGTCATGTAATGTAAAACGAATGCTTCTCCCGAACACCGCTATTTAATGCTGTTCCTCGATTGAACCTCGTCAAACTGAACTTTCAATCGTCATCTCACGATAGGCGAGTGCGCCTTGCAATGAACTGAAAGAGAAGTCGTAATGTTGTGATAATATCGAACGGTGAAGAATGCCGCCTAGTAGTTCAATAAAATTTAACGAATTAATTTAACTCCCCTCCGTGTACTTACCAATGAATTCTGATACGAGATCATTGTCGCCGTCTCCTCTCATAGTTCCCGTGATTTCCTCGTTCTCCACCATGGGTAGAAACAATTGAACGAACTCGGCCGTGTAGGGTGGCGCGATTGCTTCTAATACCTGAAGACCCAAAACAGATTTTCAACACATAGTTTAGAGTTTCTTTGAAAAGGTGTTTTAAATTTTAACCGTGTAAAGCGTACGAGTATCGCTCACCTCGGTAACAAAGTATCGAATTAAAGAAACGTCGGTATCGCCACGTTGCCAGCATTGCTTGATGTAACATACCACTGGTACTACGCATCCTCTGCTGAGAAGGTTCACCATCCTGTCGATCAACATCTTCTTCATTTCCAACTGAGAAATAATCAGAGTATTTAAATCCAGCTCCATTATTGAAAGTAACGATGTTTACAGAATTTGTGGAATAGAGAAAATACCTGAACGAGTATTTCCAGTTCGTCTTGCTTGCTCTCGAATAGTTGTACAAGAAGTTGCAACACTTTTGGGTGCAGCAACGGATGGCAAGTGACTACCTCGTCGAGTAGTGCGAGGTGAACGGGACAATGCTCCGTGCTCAACTTGAAGTAAGATGGTTCAGTTACGGTACATTCGACCCATCGAATTACTCCGACACTGACTACTGGGAATCTGTAAAAATAGGTTTATTTTATACGCATCTTTCGTTAAACCGCCCATTACGGAAGATCTGTATTCTTTATCGCTTTTGTATTGCACACACCTGATACAGTGATACAGGGTATTCAATTCAGCTACAAGTTCTGTGGAGCCTTTATTGATATTACATATATTATGAACTTTTTCAATGGCTTGAATCGTAATTTTCAACTCGTCCTTGTTCACTTTGCGCGGTATTCCCTTTTTGGTGGTCGTTTCGCTCACGCTCGACGCGTACGCCAACAAATAAATATACTTTGATTTATGCTCTGGATTAATTTTAACGCCAGGCTTGAACAGAGCATCAACCAGTAGCTCTGCAATGAATCATTTGTAATAATTTCACCGAAATCAAGCGGTAAGTCTGTAGTACCATGGCTTATAATACACTAATTAAGTTACCCAAAAATTGAGGATTTCGAAGTAGCTCAATCGGCGGTGGTTCGGGGGTGGAATATATTCTGTACAACACCGAAATATCAGCCGGATTGAGCGTATTTCGAGATAGCATTGATGCCAGTGCTTGGCAAGCCCCGGGACTGCCGGCAGCCCCGTTCAGTGCCATTGTTATGGGCGTGACGTCGTGCCGACTGAAATAAAAAATCGAGTGTAGATCGAACGATAGAACTGCTTCTTGCTCGAATAAGACCAAGTTCCCACGTATCCTTACTTTTGCTGAGCACATTTGGTAATTTCTTGAGAGAGTCTCTTCATCATAAAGCCGCCTCGCGATTCCTGCGCCAAAATTTGCAGAAGCACTTGGCTATAAACGTAAGTGTGCTGACCGTGGCATACCATTTTCTACAATGAAATTATACATTTTAGTGTCGCTCATTAGTTGTGAATTACTTGCAAGTTCTAGTTAATTTGCTATATTTGCACTACTAACTGCACATTCTTGAATGCTCGACTGCCAATCCTCTGTGTTCTGTAGAAAGCCGGCTATGGCGGTCTTCAAAACCCGGGAGAACACCTCGATTTGTTGAGCAGCGGTCGATATACTCGTGATTTCGCCTTGAAAACCGGCATCTGATATGAGCTGGTTCGATCAAACGAGGGATTAAAGTAAACTGGAAGCGTTATCGCAGGCACGAATTGTTGAATCGTAATACGAGGACGTACCTTTATAGTGAAATTCAACATCAAACAATCGGGGTACTCCTCCGCGAGTCTGTATATGAGGGATCTCCATGTGGGATGTTGAATCATTTCGGTTAACCAGGCTGGTGTCTGGAGAGAAGCAAATATTGTGTGTTGCGTAAAAAATTAGGCGTATAAATCTATTTCTTTTTTACAAGGAATCTCAGTATTACGTTCGTCAAGAGGGCAAAACAAATGCGTTGAGAAATTATGTATCACGCTCTACTTACTTCTCCTTCCTCTGTAAAAATCTTGTCAGCTTTCTTGGGATCGAAAGTCTTTAAAATCATATCCTTCAAATTGTTTTCAACCATTGCCTGAACATCCGTTACCTTTACACCAGCCAGAATTAACCATTCGGCTAGAAGATTGGCCATTTGAGCACAAGCTGTATAATTTTTGGATAACAACTCTATCACCTGTTCAGGATTTCCTCCAGCTTGGAAATATCTGAAGGGAGAAATGATTAATACCTGAATTGCATTATCTGTGAAAGTTGCATCGAAATTTTCAAAAGATTTATTTATAAAATTAAGTATCAAAGCGGTATTAATAAAATACCTTTTCAGCTGAGTGAAAATCCCAGGCTCCATGATATAATCCGGTGTTTTAAACTTTTCCAGACACTCGTTAAGCACTTCCTGGGGGTTCTCCAATGCGTCCTCTCCACTGGCATCGTCGATGCTTCTTCCCATTTCGTCTCCCCAGCCTCCTCGTTCTTCGTCGTAATCAGATTCCATCTGGAAATAAGAATTACATTCATTTTAATGACGTGAAGGATCACGAAAAAAATTCGTGTCCCTGTAGGAAAGATTGTATCAAATCACCTGTTGTCATACAACAAAAGAAGTTTCTAATGTATGGAATAGGTACTAGAATAGTTCATTATTTAAAATAAACTAAAGAGTATATCTTAAATTTGAGTCCCGCAATAAATGTGCTCCGAAAACCTCAATGCTTCCAATTATATTCGAACAGAATAAAAGCCGTATAAATCGGAGCAAAGTAACAAGCTCGAAAAAGAAAAAGGTTAGAAGAGCTTACAAATTAGATATACGGCACTTACTTTCTTATATTTATAGTACGGTTTACGGTCTATCGAATATCAGAGACACGTTTATTTTATGAAACAATAAATATGCAGCTGTCGCACGAACCCCGTATTATAAACAACGTCAACACTGACTGATGCTACCGCATGTAACTGTACCTACATATGCATGCGTACATTTGTTGCCACCAACACAGAAGCGTACATTTCCAAATCTACCCGCGGAGGGGAGTCCCGCTTCGCGATACGCCGAGCGAGACCACCGCTATAACCGCCATTGTCGGCGACCCGCCAATGGCGTGTCTCTTGTGCTTTCGCGGTGTGACGGAGCCTTCATATGAGTAGGAAATCAATAATGCACCGCCACCTGGAGGGAATGTGTTGCGCGCAAACGTCAAAATCGAATAAATAGTCGTCTGCAGTAAACGAGCAGACGTCACAATACCCGAGAGCGGTAGGAGCACAGCGAGGCGCGAGTCAGTGTCAATTTGATTATTGTCGGTGATCGGGTGTCGGTGCGTCGAGCCGTGGTTCATCAACTTCCACCGATGATCGGCAAATCGCGGATCGGGATTTTCGTGGGTGCCGTGGGGCGGCGAGAAAGGCCGCCCTTTTAATTTCGGGGGAGGAATGACGCTGGAGGATCCCTTCTTTGTCGTCAAGGAGTAAGTTCACAAGATGGGGCGAGCTTTATAGCGCGCGCTTCCGACGCATTATTGTGAATTTTTATCGTTGCGACTGCAGATTAGAAAAGTTCGATAGCCTTATCGAGCGGCTCGCTGGACGTACTCGTAATTAAAACACGCGTACGCGAGTATCTCATTCAAGGGTCTATATAGGAGCGCGCGTTATGTGTTGTCTGACCTACTCGGATCATATTGGATTACAAGATCGAGGTTTGAAACGTCAACTCGTTCTATGTATTCGACGTTATCCGATCGTCGAACTTTGATGCTCCTGGTTTATTTACGACACGCGTATTTGCTTTTCTAGTTGTAACGCAGGGCATGTGTATAAAATCTGTACGCGCGTACGCATTGTTCTCATTGGGTTATTTCGTTTTCTGTATGCATAGTTCTCTATATCTGTACGTATGTGTACGCGTGTCTCTACACGCGATACAGCGAGAGCGAAAGTAGTATCAGTTTCATGTTCACTCAAGCGTGAAAGGGAGAAATGCATCGAATATATTTACCGATTCGTCGTATCTGCGTACGAACACGCAATTGAACTTGCAATCGGTCGAACGGTTCGAACATTTCGATTCGATAATCGCCGATCGTTGAAAAGAAATACGCCGATGAGGCGCGAATCACAGATGGCGGTGTCTTCGCGTTCGCGAAAATAATTAGATCGGATCGAATTCGCTTCGTAAAAATGCTCTGAAATAAAGAACGCTAAATTGCCGTTTTCTCCGCAGCGAGGTGTGCAAAGCTCTGAACAAAACGCGAGTACTTTACGGTCGTTGGACAGAGCTACAGGATGTCACGGCCACTACTCCTACTGTAGCAGGAGGAGGGCTTCCGGTTTCCCGCGAAGAATTGGAGTGGACGACCACCGAGCTCCGGAACGCTCTGCGCTCCATCGAATGGGATCTTGAAGATCTGGAAGATACGATCTATATCCTTTCAGTATTTACGAACGATGAAAAGGAATCGAAATAAAATGTAGGGCGCGCGGTAACTTCAGAAAACCGCGGTACTCTTTTAACGCTAGTCCCCTGTAAAAACGCGGGCTTGTATTATTTCAAAGATAAGCTCTATCGGATATCAAATTCTCGAACGATTGTGACCTTGACTTGCTGAATATACGTATCGTAGAAAAGAATCCAACGAAATTTAAGATAGACAACAAGGAACTCACCGTTCGACGAAAATTCATCGAACAGACGCGGGAGGAAGTGAAGGTACTTCGTTATTTAGAGAAAGAAATATCCGTT
This sequence comes from Xiphydria camelus, assembly GCA_963678675.1. Taxonomy (NCBI): domain Eukaryota; kingdom Metazoa; phylum Arthropoda; class Insecta; order Hymenoptera; family Xiphydriidae; genus Xiphydria; species Xiphydria camelus. The sequence continues at coordinate 6,079,822 of OY783201.1, forward strand.
CAATATACAGCGATTGCTGGTCGAACGGATGTTTTTTTTATCGAAACAATTATTTTGCCTATCGCGTTGCGTTACATCGAGCGTCCTTCTTCACATTTTTCAGATTATGAAAGATAAAATGAACTTGAGCAGGGGCCGAGACCGCGATCGGACCGCGAGACAGGTTTGTTGACTTTATTCTTGTTTTATCTTAATCGCAGATCTTTCGATTATTCCATATCAATGTAGGTAGATCTTTCGTATCGATATGTGCGATAAAAGTCCGCGTAAATTTACGGCGAATTTATAATTATCGCCTGAACGTCTTTTATTTTATTGATATTCCATTCCGTTTTGTTAGTGCCATCTATACATTTCTTTCGCAACTTCATTACGGCTTACGGATAATATTCCGTCAAATATACAACGTATTGTCTGGTCTAATGACAATGTATAATCTAGGTTACGCGTCAGCTGCAGTCAGCTGTGCGAAATGACGATGTTTACGCGACGGTGTCATTTTAAATACGTGCCAGAACACACTGTAAATCTAAATAGAAGTAGATAGAGATTTAGTTTGTTAGGAAACGTCGCTGAACGGAATTATCAGAATGGTTAAGAGGGTAATTAATATACGTAACGAATGTAATGATTCGCCTGTCGCATTTTTGCAAGAGTAACTCGATATTTTTCCATCTTCATTTTTCAGCCGCTCCTGGACAATAATAGTCCAGCTCGTGTTCCAGTCACTCATGGAACGACGAAGTATAGTAAATTGGAAAATGAAATAGATAGTCCCAATCGACAATTTTTAGAGGACACCTTGCAGCAACAAACTACGATGATGGGGCAGCAAGACGATCAATTAGATGTGATCGGCGAGAGTATCGGCACGCTCAAAACGGTGTCCCGACAGATCCATTCCGAGTTGGATGAACAAGCAGTGTGAGTAGACGATAAGCTTTGTTTAAGAGGATTATTTAAGCGTACAGGGCTTTATTCCACGTGAGGCTAAACTTGTCAGCATTGATACAGTCGAAATAACTTATTGCGTGGTTCAATAGTAGGTCAATAATATTACTGCATGGTAGAGACTATATAAAAAAAAAAGGGTTGGAGACATTTATCGACCATACTGTAATTTGACTTGGTTGCAGCACACTTTTGATATTTTGTTATTATACCTAGAATTTCGCTGCTGAGAACAATTGTAGAATTATGGTTGGCGCGAAAATTAACCATGACTTCTGACTAAATTATAGTTCCTTTAATCAGATTTTTTTCATAGGAGGAAAAAAACTTCAATCGCTATTATCTCATTATTTACGAACTTTTGTACAAGTATTGTACAAATATGAGCCAAAAGCTCATAGGTAATATTAAGATAATAGTGATTGAAATTTTTTTGTCCTGGAAAGAGTAAGTTTATCCTCATGTGGTATTTGTACTTCTGTCTTCTTACTGTGCAAATTGTGAGAATTACACTGTAAAATTTTAGGTGTAATACGTTTTTTTTCATCCATTTCAGTATGCTGGATGATTTTGGTAACGAACTGGAGGTTACGGACTCGAAGCTGGATTCGACTATGAAGAAAATGGCAAAAGCCCTTCACATGAGTAATGGTAATTATAACAATTACATTCCCGCTCCTACTACTTCTTCGTCTACAGCCTCCGATCTCGTCAATAAGCCGTCTTCTCTGGCTTCTCTATCGACGACCTTGACCAATTGTTTCCTATGTTCTGCGGAATAGGGCCTTCTATGGGCCCTGGACGCCAAAACAATGATCTACACGCCTCATATTTAACCAGTATAGTATACACTTTTACGGGGCAGCGGTAGAATGTTGTACAAAGGATATTCAAATTGCCTAAATTATGATAGTCTCGCGTGATCTCGGTGATGTGACGAAAAGGGGACGATCCTGATCTTGTAACACATCAATTATTTGACATAGATATCGTGTCTTTACGAAATGTTGAAACGCCGAAAGAAATCACGTTAAATGCCTATTCTTATTCGTACTTACATAAGTGTTTACAAATATGATAGACTTCATACCGTTGTATGAATCTTAGCGAATAGAAGATTTCCGGGGTTGATTTCATATCGCGAAACGTACAGGGACTTTGTGGGGCTGGTCTATGTAAGAAAATATATTGTATCAGACCCCCCGCACACTTTACTTCGATAGCTCTTGACGAACGGCCTGAAGTAAATGCTATTATCGTAAAGCTAGCCAATACCATGCACATCTAGGAATTTACTACGGATTATTTCTATGTATCCTACACTCACTCTCACCCCGCAGAAGGCGTGCGAGTGTGTGTTAAAGTGCCGATTGCTATAGTGGGGGCTCCCTAATTGCTTCTCTTTCTTGAACTTGGCGTTAAACTAAAGTCTCTTTTGCATTATCTAAACTGGGTTTAGAGGCGAACAAATCCGGATATAAGAAGACATTCTTATACTAACCGATATGTAGTAGCGTTCTCGATTGCCCCTACGCCTCTTACGTTGCACGAGGTGAAATAGACCCTATAGAATACTATAACATTGAGCAGGGAAAGTACAGTTCGATTTCTCATGACCCGAGGGGTTGTGTGTTAGCAGGTTTTTTGTTGCTCATTGCGGTGTTAGTGCCGCAAGAGACGAGGGATACCGTTAATCGTAGGGAATTGAAGTGTACGTAACAAATGGACATTCGTGTCCAATAGAAACTTAGCACTATGGACCAGTAATTGTTAATAGGGATATGTTATTCTTGCATACGTTTGGTGATACCGAATAACTCTTTCTGAGAGAATACGTATTACGAATAACCATGACAATTAGTGTAAAAAGGACGAGTCTTTTAGTAATCAAGAGGACGCACTGTAGCCATGGTTTTTTACGGATAAGCAACATCAGATCTATTCTTTTTACCTCTGTGACCTATAACCAGAACATAGATAATTGACGTAGAATCAGAAGTCACGCCACGCAACTATCTTATTTGGTAATGAAATAAGAAAGTCAGAAAGATCGAAGATATTTCAAATATATTTAAGTCAATGTGATGATAATTGTTGAAGGACACTGCAGAGTTTACCAATATTAATAGCTGTTGTTTTAGACCAGATTTAGGGACGATTATTCGTATGGTTGTTATTAGAAGATTGATATTACGAGTAGACACGTATAATCAATGTTAACAAACTTAGAATGAATCATACCGGAGAGTACAACTCGCTCTCGATCTATTATCTGCCAAAATGGGAATTTAAGTAGCATCTGAAAATCGACTCGCAAACTGTACAGTACAGATCATAGTAGTAAGGATATGTGCAGTTTAATCATCTTCGTGTAATGGTTATGGAGTTAACGTATTTTAAACTGGTAAAAATTACCACCGAGAGAAATCAGCTTTTGCTTTGTTTCAAGGTATAGCATTTTGCAAGATAAATTATTTCTTAAAATGGATATAATTCTCGCAATATTTCTTTCGGAAACTTCCAATACTCAACTTTATCCTTTTAAAGTTATCATGCTTTAATCGAAACCCGCGTTGGATTTCAATTTCAAAACGCATCTCAACGTTTCGAGCATCAGTCGCTGCAAAATCATTACACCTGTAAACCAAACTCGTAACTAGTGAAATTAACAATTTCATATAGAACGACGTTACTGTGTGATAATAACCAGCATTCCACAAAAAGGCCAAATTTGTTGATATTAGTAAACATTCGTCGTAATATACTGTATACAGATAGCTGTATCGAATAGTTGAGCTTACTTTATATCTACACGCGGTATTAAATCGACGCCATTCGCAACGACGATACGCGCCTCTCGTAGCTGTCAATATGTATCCATTTAACGTGACGTTGAAACGGAACAATAAAATGGTTTTATAAGTGGCGCAAGTGATGTTACTTTCCGTTTGTTTTAGATCGGAGACAATGGGTAGCCATTGGGGTGTTGACTGCTATATTGGTATTACTAATTATTTTGTTCATAATTAAGTGAACTGTTTACCTCTTCGGTAGATCCGATACGATATAATATTTGATGTAATCTAGTGTACTGAACTCCATTATATTACGTATTTATTTACCACGACATTTTAACACGAGATGAAAATAAATATCTATATAGTTATATTACAAACATCAGCATTTTGCATTTAACATTTTCATGGCATTCGGTGTTAACATATTACGTATACATTGTTCTCGGCAAGCGGAGCAGAAGCTGGTGTCGCAAATGACAGGTTCTCTAACTTTGCAGTATTAAAAGTTGAAACAAATTTTATTTTCGTCGTCCATGGTGCTACATTTTGTACTACGCTAAACGTCGTAAAAGAAATTCGTTATATTATTCTCGTAATTAAACTTCAGTTAAAGTTATAATAAGCTTCAGACTGAGGTACACTTATTATAGATTCTCTTTACGCTGAAAATCAGTGACCCTTTTGCTTCGAAATATCAAAACGCCGCGAACACAATGTCATTCTATGCAGACGGGCAGTGAAAATCTTTGTACAGCTCCGATTGGTACGTCTTACAAAATATTCTTTATTTTCTACGAACACTTCAAGTTACAAAAATATTACGTGTCTTTAAATGCACCTGCATAGATTGGTCGATCGTGTAGCTTCATTTATTAGCGTTCATACCATTTCTATTATAAAAATCTTTGGTATAACATACATTATTGCAATTATTTGCACCACCACATCAATGCAGCTGAACCTCACAAAGAATATGAAAACACTTTCTTTTTTTTAAATTACACATTAAATAAAATATTCTACTTAGTAATGTACAAATAAAACAATGTTGAAGGAATATTAATGGTACAGGGTTGGCAGTGCGTGCCATGAGTGAAATTCGTGTGGATTTTATCGATGTTTTTAAATGTTGCACGTTCAAGGCACTTTCGATTGTATGAAATTCATATTTTCGAGATTCTAAATGCATCCTGATAGAAAAACACACCATTTCACAACTACCTGTTGTATGTTTCTCTGACGGTATCGCCTAAGTACACAAGGATTTTTTTCCTTTGAAAGTGCGTCCCACTCGTGTCTTTTGTTTTGCTCGGCAAAATGTAGCGTAGAATGTATTGATTAAGTGGCGTATAAGATAAATTAAATGACTCATGTCTCTAAGCGGATTCGCTTGAAACACTCTACAGGCAATGCTGTTCTAATTTCTTTAATATTTTCCACCTCGACCGAAAGCCTGCTGACTTCATCTTCGTAATTTTTGACCCACTGCGTTTGCTGATTCTTTGCGTCGGTTAACGCGCGAATTCTCTGGTCCAAATTAGCGGCTTTTATCTCTTTCTCCGCAGCCACTAATCGCTCTTCCAAATTATCCAAGTCTTGGTCGTCTGTGGAACAAACAAATGCGATATATATATTTATTGGTTATTTATTTTTCAACGGTCAAAACGTACTGATTTCTGGAAGGCTTTCGAGTTCTTTCATAATTTCAGCTACTTGCTCCAAGGCTTCATCGACGAGTTGAGTGGCAACTGTCACGTTCGTCTTTGCCAGTCCGACTTTATGATTAGCCTGAAAAATATATATAACACGAATCATTTTTAACGATGTACACAGCTAGGTTAGAACTTGTGAACCGTTGCACTTCATCGCTCGTACCTCATTTGTGGCATTAGCATCGTTTGCCACTTGAATTTCGAATTGTTGGATCATCATATTCGTGTTGCCAACTCTGACGTGCAACTTTTGAGCCTCGTTGCCTAGACTCACGGCTTCGGCTTTCGTTTTATTCGCTTCTTCCCTTATGGCAGTAGCGTTTTGACTGGCACTATCCGCAGTAATCTGCGAGAAGTTTGACCGATCAGTATCAATTGAAAAAGCCATTGTCGCGCACTTTTTAAGTTAGATGTACCTTGGCGTTCTCCGCAACTTCTCGCGCTTTCTCTGCATTAGCTTCGGCGCCATTCAAAATTGTCCGAGCCTCTTGACCTTTCCTGATCGATTCTTCTACCAGTTTCTCTATTTTATCGATATTCTTTAGCGATTCCTGCGCCTTGATGCGTTCTTTTTGTACCTCAGCATCGAATCCTGAAAATGTCATACAACGTCACGACGAGATTAATGATTAATTGCAACTTTCGCTAGAAATTTTGACAAAAAATGAATGCGCCTACCACTCAATTTCTTCAGAGTCTCTTGAGCCTCCTTTAAAATTTCATTTCCTCGTCGCACGGCGTCTTTCGCTTTCTGATACGCATTATCAGCGTCAGCAAGCGCATCGGCAGTGGCTGTCTGTTGTTCTTGAGCTCTAACCAGCAGCTCTTCACTTTCTCGTACCTTTTGCTCCATTTCATTCATCAAAGCATCATTTTGCTCGAGTAAGAGCTGAGCCTTTTCTTTTATTCGCAAACCCTATTTAATGTATGCCGCGATAAGTATAATGAACTGTCTTTGATAAAATAATTATAAAATTTAATGTTTTTGGAATTATTGCGTTATTAAAGATACGATTTTACCTCATTGTTAACATTGTCGACCTTATATTGCAAGTCGTCTATATCAATCGACGGGACAGTAATGTCAAGTATCAAAATATTCAACGCTTCCTCGGAAACAGCGTCCGACTTGGCAGCTGCAGTGCTCGTCAAGATTTTAACTTCGTTAAATCGATCAAGTAGTAATTCCAATTCAGATTCCAGGGATGTAATTTCGTCACTGTATCATATAAAATAGTCAGTTTTAATTAATCCTTCACGCGTTCAAATTATTGCAGACAGTGTCTTAGCGAAACGAAGGAATTGAGAATTACACACCTGATATTAGAGTATTTAGAAATCGCTTTCTTCGCTTGTTCGTAAGCGTCTATTGTGGTGTTTTTAGCTTGTTCGGCCAGCACGTGGATTTTTTTAGCCTCGTTGGTATTCCTACGCAAAAAGAAAGTCAATTGCGACCATCGTTAACATTCAATATAATCAGAAATCCATTGAAAGTAACGACTAACGTACAATTCTGCCAATACACGAGCTTCCTTTGCAATTTCCGTCATCTGCTGGTTTTGCTGACCGACCTGCTCGGCACGCAATCTCGCCTCGGCTAGTGCTGTCGCTCCGCCAGTTGCCAAATCAGTCTCGGCTTTCTTTTCGTCGCGCATAAAAATCAATTGACAAATTAACGAATCTTGAAGGTCTCTCCGTTCAAAACAGACGAAAGTGTACTTACAGTTACTTGCTCGTGAATCTTATCAAGGACTTCCTCCGCTTCGGCAATGCTCATGAGTCCTTCCAGAGATGTTTTACGTGCTTCATGAGCAGTGACATTCACGTTTTGTGATATGTCGTCTATCATGTCTAGCTGATCTCGCAGATCATCTAACTGCTCCAGCAGAGTCTTGTTTTGAGCTATAATTCCGACGTTGAATGATAATGATGCAGAAAAATAAATAGCATTCGAGATACGATAAAACCGTGCTTCGACTCACATCCAGATCCTCTCTTCGCCACCTCCAACAGATCCTTTACTCTGTCTTGAACGTTCTTTAATTCCTGCTCAAAGTCGGAATCTTTGATGACTGTCGGGCTACTGTTAATCTTTCTCAACGTGTCTTCTAGATTGGACAATCGAGTCCGGTGCGAATTCGCCGCATCTTGTACAAGGTTGTAGCACGGCGGACAGTCTATGCAACCGTGTTGCCTGTTGTATTTGTTCTCTTTACAACGGTCGCACTTTCTTCCTTCCACGTTAGTCAGACACTGCGATACAAAAATCATAAGATGCGGCATGCGACTTTAATAATATTTGCGTAGTGCGGCGCTAACGTATTACTTTCGTAATAAAATCGTACTCACGGGACATTGTCCGTGGGTGTCGCACTGCAGATCCTGCGATCCAATTTGATCGCATTCGCAGGGTTTGCAGCCTTCTCGTCCGAATCCATATTGATACGGAAGACAGCTGTCGCATCGTAAACCCGTGATACCCGGCCTACATTGACACTGGCCACTGCTGGCATCGCAAGTACGATTGTATGATCCTTCGGGATCGCAATTGCACGCGGTGCAACCCTGTGAAAGATTTTCATATGAAACCCCAAATCGATCGTTTCACCTCTGCAATCTTTCTGTTTTAAGCTCGCGTATGGAGACTACAGTTGCAATTACCTCTCCGCTGATGATATGATAATACCCGTCTTCGCATTTGTCACAATTGCGACCGACCACGTGGGGTTTGCACGGACAGTGTCCAGTGAGTTGATTGCAAGGCGCGACGCCGCCGTCATCGAATTCCACAGTTCCGGGTGGATAACACTGGCACAACTTGCATCCTTCTTCTTTTCGGCTCGATAGAGCATCTCCGTAATATCCTATCGGGTGTTGTCTTATTAGACATACATTTTCTTATCGTCTTTATATCAAAATGTCACACATTTTCATAGTACGATCGAACCTCCGAGTGCAATTGATTTCAAGCCAGGATCTATGGATACTTACCCGACAGACACTCGTCGCAATGAAATCCTGCGGTATTATTCACACACTTCAAACATTCTCCCGTCTCGTGATTACAGTTGCGCACGGCATTCAAGTCGATATTGTTGTTACAATCGCAAGGTCTGCACGCTTGTCCACGTTCCGGATTGCCGAAATAGCCGTCGGAGCAACTTTCGCATCTCGGTCCTGCAACCAATTGTTTGCAATCGCGTGATGCGTGAATACCGACGTGCGAGATATAGTTTAAAATATTTTTGTTTACTTAATACATACCAGTTCTGCCAATAGGGCACTCCGAACAAATAGGATCTGGGTTGTTGCCAAGTAAGATACACGGACCGTTATCGGGACAAGGGCAGGGCTTGCAATCGTACGGAGTTGCTTTCAATGGAGTCCCGTAATATCCGCGACTGCAAAGCTCGCAATTGCTACCGGCCGTGTTGTGTTGACATATGCAACGTCCTGGAAATACGCAGTGATAAATGACCTGCTATGAGGAATGTAAAAATAAGATAGGACTGCTGACGATAAGGGACGAGTGGAAAATTGATTTCTCGCATCGTTTAATTAAATTTGTTCGCTACTGTACAGGCTCTTATTCGTTACATACCGGTCTCAGCTTCGCATATCTCAGCGTGTCCGTTACAATTGCAAGGGATGCACTGGGAGAAGGGTCCACCGTTCGGCGGGTCGTGATGATAACCGGGTGAACAAGATTCGCAAAATTGTCCGACGTAACCGTGAGGGCACTGGCAGTGTTCCACCCAGTCTGCTACCTCTCCAGCGGCACCACGATAGGCCGTCTCTAGCTTAACGTCGTCCAAGAAACCCCTGCCTATTACGTATTACAGATGTTAGTCAAAACAGATACATGATATTTACTTTCGAGATCACGCGGCTCGATGTTATTCAGTTACCTTGATGCGTGTACGTTCCACGGATCTTGATCGCGGTTAAATTCGACAAAACTGACATGAACGCTCTCGAAGAGAGATGCGGTTGCCATCCATAGCGACGGTGTTCATGCAATCTAAATTTGTACTCTTGAGGCTATAAATGTAAGAACAAATTCGGTTTGAAAGGGTTAACCGACCCGCTAATTGAATCGCTTGCTGCAGCAACAACTTAAGTCGAGTTAAGTTTTTATTATGAATTTATCGATTTTTACGTTCAGCGTCGTATCGACTGTGTGTGTGTACGCGGTATAAATAAGTTACGGGCTTTTCAGAATGAACCGGAAACCCTGTAACTTATACTGCGTGCAGTTGACGACGCTGGACGTAGAAATTATAATAATAAATTTATAACAAAAGCTGAACTCGACTTAAGTTGTTGCAGCGAACGGCTCAAATACTTTAACATAGTTTATAGGGCAGGGAAATTACAGAAGTAGATGGTATCTGATTTTCCTGTCCGAATATCGGTTGCGTGATTTGTTCGCCGTTACCACCCTCGAGAATAACATCTCTGGCAGTAGGCGCAGGGCCAGTTTCTCCGATCCTCAATGTGAAGGAAAGATCTTGATTGTAGGAAGCCCGTTGATCGCCCAAGAATCTTTCTGTATGATTAAACAACATTTAATCAATCTTTCAACCGATATGAGAATTCACTAGTTCGCTTTCGCGTTGATCTTTGCGAGAGAGATCGTACCAGGAGCAACGAAATACACGTTGTCTCGATCGGGTGCCGTGACCGCTATCGTCTGAGTCAGGGCATCGTACTGAAGTGGCAAAGGACTGCCGGCAACCATTGCAGTCCATCTTTCGTTTCCTCGTACGAACATACTTTCTATTAAGACTTTAGAATAACCCGTGGCGGGTCTACACACCGACGAATGACCGTAACAGAAGCACGGTGTGCAGCCGAATTCATTTTCAAGGGCAAGATTGAAGAACCCTGGTCGACATCTGAATGTACGGAGAAAGTATGACGGATTGTAAATCAGTTTTACAACAGTTATTCGTTAAAAAGTAACGCAAGACCATGGTAAAAGACTCACTCTCGACAGCGCTTCCCCTCGACGTTTTCCTTGCACGTGCAATCGCCAGTGACGGAATCGCAGTCTCGTACGTTACCGAGGGATCCGATTTCGCTGCACTCGCAGGAGGTGCATCCGAAGGAACCAAAGTTGTAATAATTAGCCGCGCAGCGATCGCATTTGTCGCCGGTAACGCCGGGCTTACATTGGCACTTCCCTTCGCTGTTACACTGGAGACTTCTGGATCCTGTCAGGAAAGATTAGATTTCTATGAAGAAAATAAAAGGATTTAGTATTCAAGCACAAAAAGGCCGACTTGACTTCAGAGGATACGTGTCACCGCGACAATCGCAATACGCGTTCTCGTACTCGGTACATCAATATCGATAGTGTAAGAGTGATTACCATATCCGTGCTACCGTGGCGTACCCCTGAAGAAAAAGTCGACCTTACTATACTTGGACAGCGATAAGGCTGCCGCATTCTGCTTTCCTTGTAGGTCCAACGCGAGAGAAACGTATATGCGTGAGAAAAAATTCCTGATTTACCAGTCTCATCGCAGTTGCAGGACACGCAGTAGCCATCCTCGGGTCGTTGGTAGAAATTTTCACGGCAACGCTCGCAATTGGCGCCGTCTCGATTCGCCTTGCAGTCCAAGCAGTGACCGCCGTGACCCGTTTGTTTGTACAGCTCTCTATCGAAGTAGCATCGGTTCGAGTACCCATTGCAGTCGCACGCTGGAAGACAAATTAGAAAAATAAAATCTTACATATCGATTTTACAGTTTGAGAGATCATTGACCCACGCGTATGCACTGCTGCCACACTACGCTAACTTACACACACTTACTAAACCTCGAAAACCACGGTAGAACCCTTCCGTCCCAATACGAGTTTGCGCACACGGCCAAGCAGTTCAAGAAAATCGAGAGCGCAATCGAATTCATCATCGGCAAACGAGCGCGACGATCTCTGCCAACGATCATCAGCCAAATTAGGCGCTGAGCTGACGCGACACCGTTGAACTGGGATAATCTTTCACTCGCATTTGTGCTGTTGCAGCCGGAAAATACGTCGCACTCTTAACATTTCCCTCGGATACCCGAAGACGACGACGACGACGACGACGACGACGACGACGACGACGATCACATAATCGAAGAGACGGGGTCTGCTCGATCGACGAGCCGCGTGATCGCACACGGTCGGAGATCACCGAGTACTGAGCTCGTGGTACAGAAAAGACGCATTATACCCATACCTGAACAATCCCCACTTAAACACGAGCAATGAACGTAGAAGGCAAGGCTGGTTAGGTAATGCCGAGCGAACACAGCCTGCGTCTCTTACAGGGTGTTCGTGAAGATAACATCGGGAAGACATACGGCGCGGCGTCACGGAGAGGACGTAGGAAACGTTCGCCGTATACGCGAGAAGGACAGCGCGCGTTTTACGCTATGATCCGCTTCGCGAAGCGTAAGAATCACGAGCTGTCGGTCACACGTGGCTCTTGAAAAATGAATGTACCAGCAACGCGCGCGCGATGCGCATGGCGGTTCGAGTGCGTGGAGCATTCCTTTTCGTTTTGTATCTCGGAGCGGATTAATCCGATTAATTAACGGGCTTGGCGAGCGTTTCGTGACACCCTGTAGAAACGTGAGAAGTGAACCTTTGAAAAGCAGGTTTGCCGAGTCCCACCTACTCGCCGTACCCAGGGCACTGGCCCTTAAAGAGATCCTTCCGTCTTTTATGTGAGCCGGTAACTCAAAGGGCCCGTCCGCGCTTCGCTCCGCAGCACATACTTATGATTTATCGTAATATAATTATTTTCCATTAAAGTGTACAGCCGAGTAATCATTGATTCGACGCATAAAATTGTCGACAATTGACGAATGATGCACAGATGCGATACGCGAGGGAGCTCCGACGGAAGAAAACTCTATTTCTGAATTATTGTGTGGTATTCTATTTTTGTTACGCGTTCAAATCTGCTCTTGGAGCGCTATTTCTCAATCAACCGATATTCCGTATACCGCTATACGAATTCCTCGTCTTCTCAACACGGACACCCCGTAGAGACGCGCTCGCTGCGCCAGAAAGAAAAGGGCACGTATGCAAGGTACGTCGCCGGCGGCGACCACAAAGAAATCCGCCGGCCGCAAAAGGAGAGAATTGTTTTATTTCATCGGTCACAGTCTTCGCGTAGCGTTTGCCGATAGACGAAGAATTTTGCCCCGTGCTCGCCTGCGGTTCCCTCATAGTAATGGCACGACGCACGAGCGTACGTATAATATCGCAAGTAGAGAGAGAAATCTCTTCCAGATCTTCGCGCGTGTCTTTCCAAAAATAAAACGTGACCTGCGCTCTCTTGAAAATACCTCGTGCGCTACCAGCGAGTGCGGCGTAACGCTGGAAAAAGGATTGCAAAGCACGAGCGAATGTTTTGCCGGGGCACTGCCGAGGGCACGCGATACAAAGACCCCACCTACCCACGATGACTCGGGCGACTTCGGGCCCAATACCTTATTAGGATGTATCTCACAATGGGGTTCTAACAGCGTGACCAAACGCAGCCGCTCGCCGCTGCGAAATAATGGGTGGAGGGAAGGTGAAGAAGACGTCGATGTGGTATCGACACGATGTATCGAGCCCGATATTACAGGCGCGCATTCCAAGAGGATGAGCTGGACGTTTTGCCGGAGTTTTTTCTCAAATTGGAATTGAACCTCCGCTGACTTGAGTAAATCACGCGGGAAAACTACTGCCCGTCTAATTCGAGGTCTCCTGGCAGAATGCGAAGCAACTACTCTCGCGGAAGTAGCGATTACAAGTGGTATGAACTATTTCTCTTTATTACGCCTATATGTAAAATTGGCGAATTTGGGATAACATAAACTAACGTTACAATAGAATAGTGCTCGGTGCACCACAAATGACAATTATTTCTCGACTGCTCACCTTTGCATTCGTGGGCGTCATGAGTGGTCGCTCGTCCCCAGGGTGCATCGTTGTAAAAGGGCAGGCATTCGTTGCAATCTGGTCCGGCGGTATTGTGCTCGCACCTTTAAAGGGAAACGAAAGAGATTCCTCGTACAGCAATCGTAGAAGCCTTCCTTTCACCTCGAATCTCTCGCGCGCACCGCGAATACAGTTTATTAGTGGTTAATAAATGTGATTTAAAATATGGCGAAATAAATATTTCGTCAGAGCAAGAAAATACATTTTAATCATTCAAATGTTTATTTCATTCGAATGATTGCTTCGAAAGATCTAATCGTGCCAAATAAATATCGTAATAATTAACGAATATTTAGTTGATCCGATAAAATGTTTATTTCGCCATATCTAAAGAAATATTTATCAACTACAAATAAACAGCTTTTTCGGTGCGAAAGGCACCCGTTGGAAAAGAATTTCTCAAGTGAAGAAAGATGCATCGAGAGAGAGTCGCGAATATATTACGTTCCTAAAAAGCAAAGGTAGCCGACCTGCAGACCCGACGCGTTCTTCCGTCCACGCTCGTACTGTTAACGCATTCTCCAGCGTGGCCGTTACAGGCGCATCGGGCGCCTACGGCGACGTCGGCGATGGCGTAGTAATAAGACTTCAATACCGAGTCATCTCCGAACACTTCATCACCGAACGTATTCAATCTGTCCAAGGTGATTCTCAGATCCGTCGCTTGTACCCATTCCTACAAAGACGATCCGCGTGGAATTAATCTGCAGTGAAAGCCTTATCGCGCCACCGGATTCAAAGGAAGGGATCAGCGGTGAGGCGGGCGATAATTTGAAGCAAGATGAAAGATCAATCGTTCGAAAGCAGAGCTACCGTCGATCGAAATACCGACCTGCAGCGCTGGATTGGTCTCGAACTGATAAGCGGACGGCCGACCCTCGAGGGTGGAGAAAGCCACGGCTCCCTTCGTCAACGGTGAGATATCCGAATACTCCGAGGTGCAGAGGACCATGGTGTCGTCGCCGTGGACGGTCTCCTTCAGGTCGGGCAAGCCGTATGTGTCTCTGCAGGTGGCGGAGTAGAATTGGTAGGCCTGCCAGGGCGACTTTTCGTTCTTCCTTTTGAGTATTCCCCAACTCTCCGGCCTGGGCGACTCGAACAAGACTCTGACGTACGTGATGTCGAATGTCTTTCCTGGAAGTGGAAACGATAAACATTTGAATGCCGTTCCTCATCTGGCGTCGTCAGCGAGGAAGAAAAAAAAGGTAGGCATTTTTATCTACTCGAAGTGAAGGTACAGTAGAATTTCGAGCCGAAGAAGATCCATGCTTTCGTCACGAATGTTTCCAGCAGATCAGCCGCGAGGATTCTCGCTCCCGGCTGCCCAGCTCTCGCGTTCGAGCGCCTCGCGCAGCTACCGAGTTACCGGCGCGAAGAAAAATGTCGAGAGTTCAAGCATCGCGCGCGATATCGCGTCTGTTACGCCACTGCCGTCGTAAAGCCGCAGGGTGCAACGGGCGGATCCTTTATGAATGGACATGTGGCGCGCAGCCGGTGCAGTTTAACCACCCGGCAAGCTCAAGACCGCTTTCATCCTCGAGACGTTCGCCCGGTGAGGCCGGCACGGGACACGAGAGGAAGATGATCTTTTTCGCTTGTTCTTCGGAAGCGAGCGCCTCCGAGGCACGTCGTGAGCTTTAACGGAATCTCTAATTAGCACGGCGCGTAATTGCGAACGCGAGATGCTGCAGCGTTTCCTCGGCATTCGTGCGCCTCAGAGATTCCTCCATTGAAAAGATATCATAGATTCTCACAGAGAAAACTTGTAAAAATCCCATAGGAAATTGTCCATGGGAATCTATAGAATCTTTTCAACAGGGATCTCCTCCGGAGACGCCCCACGTGGGGCTCGTCGAACGAGGCGCGCACGAGAAGGAGAACAAGGAAGAGAATTTCGAGAAGGTGAAAGAGAAGCGGTATGAAGGATATCCCGCTTCGGATATCCGGCTTTTTTAGAGCGCAGAAATTCTCCGCGGTCTCAGAGAGCGAACATTTTTCTCGTAAAGTCTCCAGCACCCGTTCCTGGAACTGGTGGAAGTACAGAAGTGGTCCCTCTCCTTCAGACCCATAGGCGTAGTGGCCTGCGACCTCCTCCTCCTCCTCCTCCTCCTCCTCCTCTGACCACTTCTCCCCTTTCGAGATTACTCGTTATTTCCCCGTTTTACGCCGGCCGCCTCGCGCCCACGTCGTTGCGGTCCATCGAGGCGCCTTCGGGAGGCTGGCTTGTGGATCTCGGTGCGCCAATATAGGTGTATCCGATGCACTTGTCGGCTGTGTGTGCGGTATCTGCATAGGTGTGGTGCGGCTCCGTATCGCAGCCGGAGAGTGCGTGCGGGAGTCGAGCGTGCATCGACGATAACCGATCGAGAGTGTAAGTAATTGGATCGACGGATAATGCGGTGCTCGCTCGAAAGCTTCCCTCGTATCGCGCGCACTCGCTCGGCTTTCTGCGTCCGCGCTCGTCCAATTAGCGCGGCGAAATTTATCGAACGGATCGCGGGGGACGAGCGGAAGAGAGTACGTATTCCGAGAGTGCCGTAGATAGAAAGAGGAGAGGAGTCAAAAGTTCATCGCGTTCACCACCCTCGCGACTCGGTGCGATGAATGGATCGCATTGCTCGGACTCTTCGAAACGAGCGGACGTCGCTTCGCCGTCCTCCGTTATCTTCCACGAGCGGCCTGACCGAGTCTGCTGGAAATTAGGTTGAAATAGGTCTTCTCTCTCTCTCTCTCTCTCTCTCTGCCATTTCGCTCGGTCTGGAAGAAAACGCCCGCTCGGAATACGAGAATAGCGGGGGAAGTCGACGAACTTTGTATTGGCTCTCGCTGCTCCTGCTCGAGCGAATGTTTGCGGTAACGTAACCGCGGTCGTGATGCATCGATGGCCGGGTACTTTGGTACTTTCTCTCTGGTGTTGATTTTCGTGTAATGCGTGCGACGCGCGTGGTACGAGAAAAAGGAAGGAAAAGAGAATGCGCATTCACGGGAGGATTGATACGAGGACCATACGAGGCTAGACTTATTCGCCAGGAAAGAAACTCGAATCACTATTATCTCATTATTTGTGAACTTTCGACCTACGTCGATATAGGACATTGTTGTAGATAGAAATGTAATCTTCAAAAAAGCATTATATAAATACAGCCCAAAAACCCATAGATAACGGGATAATTGTGATTGAAGTTTCTTTCCTGGCGAGAGAGTTTAGCCTCATATGTATAATATACGTATAGGCGTCTGTAAAATATCTTCGAAGCCCCCAAAGTGTTAACGAGGTCCTGGAAGCGTGGTCTTACCGAGATTGAGGGTCAGGTTGACCCGATTCGGATACTCGATGCCCTCGTACATCGTCTCGGATTGCCACCAAGTTGCGTTCTCGTTGTTGTCGTGATCTGTCAGGAATGCGGCCGGATGGTCCCCCGCGCGACAAGTCTCGCAGGACTTTTGATGAATCCCGCTCTGTTTGCAGAACTCTATAGGAGTACCGCTCTCCCCGCACGTGTTGGTCGCTTCGATGAGGACGTTGAAGGCGGCGTTCTCGAAGGGTGGGATGCACCTCTGAAATCACGGTCGACTCTACTTGCTCGCCCGATTTTTCTCTTCCAAAAAAGTCTCGCGCGCGCGACGAGGTATCGTGGGAATACCATGTGAGGCTAAACTTACTCGCCAGGAAAGAAACTCGAATCACTACTATCTCATTATTTATGTATTTTTAGCTTATATCGACACAAGACTTTATTGTAGACAAAAACGTAATCTTCAAAAAAATATTACATAAATGAGCCAAAAGCTCGTACATAATGAGATAATAGTAATTCGAGTTTCTTTTCTGGCGAATAAGTTTAGCCTCACATGGTGTGATACGGGGCCATTAAAAAAAAAACAGATGTCCAATTCATCGATAAATCGCGAATAGATCGCGAGTGCCTATCTTTATCTCGTATTTTGTAAATATATCCCGGACATTTTTTTCTAACCATTAGATGCTTGTATTAAAGTCTGTGTCATTATTGCTGACTAAACACCCCGATATCGGCAAAGTTCGCTCCCGCGTCGATACCAATTTATTCGAGAATCGGTGCCTACGACGAGGGAATCCCCGAAGCGAAGAAAAGTGCCGACATGTGTATTCGCGAGTCGCGCAGTTCGGCAGCCGATATCGTTCGCCGTGAAACCGGTAGTACCTATAACCGATCTTCGCGCTCTGCCCTCCGCCACCATCGCATCGTCGCTATCCGCGCATCGAAGGCTATTTCAATCTCGAAGAGGGTAGCAGCGATGCGGCGTTACCGCTATACCGCTAACGATCCAACGATAACGATCAATTTCACGCTCACAATGCGGCGTTAAACTCGGAAGCTCTTTAGGCGCGCCTACGGACAAGTCGTCGATGCCGCGCGGACTCAGCAGGACGAGAAAAGGAATGTAAAAAGAATCGAACAGCGAGAAGAAGAGACGAAGAGAGAAATATATAGCAGAGGAAACCCTATTTCTCCGTTGGAGGAATTTCTGCAAGAATACAGCGCAACGTCTCAAAGGATCCATCAGGAGAGCCGCGTAACAGTATCGTATTTTATTTTCAGTCCCGGATTATCCTTGCGGGATGTCTCGTGCCGCAGGTGGTACAGCACGCGTCTCTGAGCTTCCACCCGGCTACAATGCGGTGCGTTCAACTCGCCAACTAAACCGGACACAATGCACAATGCACAAAAGTGCTCGAGGAGGCTCGGGCGATGTCAGTCTGACAGCTAGTAGAAAAGGTATACGTGGTCAAATTATCCCTGCTAATTCGACTGTCCGTTTTCGAAGCTCCCTCCAGTTCTTTCACGCGAATGCAATAAAAAGTAATGGCTCATTACTGATCTTGCAGTGAATTCTTAAAATCGAACGCGCGCGCCTCTAAAACTAGACGCCGCGTTAGACTCGCGTGACGTTCTCCTCTCTACGGAAAAACAGGGGGCAGAGACAAATAGCTACACCCCGCGCACCAGTGAAGACAGCTTATCGCCGAGAAGATATCTGGCGCCCCGGAGTGTCCGTCGATACATCACACACGATATTGGAATCCCGGAATACGACAAATGCCTGCGCTCTCTTAGCGCGCTTGTTTATCCCGAGCGATAACGCGGGGACAGGACTCGCGCCACCCGCCGCTAGTGGCACGGCTGTGTGCCAGGAGTAGAGTTCCGGGGGCGGTAGGTAGCGGCGAGCATGGGCATTGAAATATCCTGCGCGTGGGTATCGCGCTACGTACGGTCCGCGGCGCGACGTTCCAGCCTGGAGCGTCGACCAAGAAATTGCACGATGTGTTGAAAGAGCCGCGAAAGTTGTAAATGAAACCCTTAAGGGAGTAATAACTGGATCGGCTGTGGATGGTAATTTCATCGAGTGTTTCTCTGTGTGAAACACGCCCCCCTTCGCGGAAGCCCGAAGAACGACGGTATCGTCTTTATCGATACGTCGCTGTTTATCATTCCTAGAGCGACTATGTGACGTCACAGGACACCAGTCTGTACGCAGCTCAACCGAAAACATCAAAGAAATCTATCCGATTCACATCAATGCCGAGCCAAAACCGTGGAAGCTAATTGGATGATATTTGGACAGTAGGTTTCTCTTATGACGTAAGCACTCGCTAAGGAAATATCTTACGAAATTCTTCCCTGAGGTGGTTGAATAGGGGATGCAAGTTTGTATGAAAATTCGTCATTTTTGAAGTCTGATCTATGAAAAAATCCGCATTTGGCCTTTCGATTAGAAATTGAGAAAGACGTGTTTCAGGATTTGTCTGGAAATGTATCCCTTAACAGAGTAAAACAGGGGATGAGAATTCGTATTGGGATTTCTATTTATTTCGAGGTATATGCGAACGAAGTCGTGAATGGAAAGCAAGTGAAATATACGAATCGAACGATCACAGAACCGCCGAACGATTTCAGCGAGTGTGACCCCGATTGGAAAGGAAGCGTTCGGACTCATCGAGAGGAAATCCGAAAAACTTCTCCGATAAGTTTCTCGGAAGCGTTATCGCGTCGCGCTGTAGCTCTGAACGGAGACTTCGAAGAGAGGAGAGCTGTGAGATGCCCTTTCATTCATCGCGCCCCCGCCGCAATTGTGGAAGCCGCTCCTCGCGCCTCAGCGCATAGCACGTACACGCGAGAAAGTATTGAATGGGAGCGCGCGCGAAGGGAAAGCCTATCTCTCGCCGGTTTATCTCGACGCGGCGTTATCGCCGAAAGTTCAAGCAACTTCGGACCTCCAGATAACCCACCCTATGGCGCGTCCCTATACCGAAAACCAAAATTAAGCCATGTAAAAATAGCCGCGCACCGAGTTCGTGTCTTTCTGCATGCGCGCGAGGCGGGAGACCGGCGCGTACAGCGACCGGCTCCTACGAAGAAGCTCGCACGTCGCTCCCCGGGCGCGAGAGCAAATTTTGCGGAGTGCGTCGGCTCCTTGCGCGAGCGTCGCGTCTACGGGAGCCTTTCGAGTACGCGCGATTCCGGGAGAGAGGGTTTGGCCCATCGCTTTCGCACGGCCGATCGCCGTAATATAACGGTGGAGGGGCTGACTCAAGCGCGGCGGTCGTGGTGCCTTCCGGAACGGTGCGTCGTGATATTCGAATGGTTCTACCCTGTTGAAAAAAAACTTACAGATTCTTATAAAATCCTATAGGAATTCCACGCAATTTCTTATGGAAAAGTCATGTGTACTTGAAACAGCAATTCCGTATGCAAGTTGCAAGTTGAATTTAAAAATACGAATATTTTTTTTTAATTTAAAGTCCGAATTGTTGTTTCAAATACATATCATATTTCCGTAAGGAATTGCGTGAGATTTCTATAGGATTTTATATGGATCTGTAGGTTTTTTACCACGGGGCATGGGAAAATGAACGGTGCACGGAAATAAATAAATCGTAGCATTTACAAAGTTCGTGATAAATTTCGGAACAAGGACAATATGTCGTTACGAAAACTACAATTTTAGTCAAGATTATATTAAAACTCGTAGAAGTTGCGAGCGTTGCTGTAATTTTTACGAAAATTGTATAATACCCAAACTTTGTAAATGCTACGATTAATTTCTTCCCGTGTAGTAGACTTCAAGTCCTAAGCTACAGTTTCTACTGCGGAAGTAGAAACGCCGAAAAAAATATCGCGCTTCGGTTGGCCCTCGGTCACCGTGAGTACCAGTGGAAATCAGGAGCCAACTTGCCGCTCCTCCAGAATAACGTATTCCCGCAGATTCCTTCGTCAAGATATTTGTATATCGCACTAACCTGAGGTCTTCCGTAATCGTCGTAACACTTGTCATTCTCCCTCAGCTTCGGTATTCGGTTAAAGTGTTCGTCGAATGGATCCGATTCCGCGAAATCGCCGGCCAGACAGGCCGCGGCGACCAGGAACGCGATCCGCCAGTTTCCACGGGTCATTTTCACGAGCCAGTCGACGTAGAGAAAGAGAACGCGTCCGCGCGTCACCGCAAAGACACTCACACGCGTGGAAACGCACACGATCCACTTCTCCCGTCGGTCCAGGCGGCACTATTTCGAATCCATCCGTCCCTCCGGAGGAGGCGTACGAAGTAGAAGTTTCTTGTGGTTTACTGCCGAACCCGCATTCCGCGGAGCACACCGCGCGCGCGAGACTTGCTCTCGTGTGTTATCTGCAGCCGAAGTTCGCCAATCTTCAATCGGGTCGATTAAACTGTATCGGTAGCGCGGGCGCGGTGAAGTAATTCCCTCCTACGCGATCGACTCTTGACTAGCTCTAATTGAGGGAAAGGAATATTCGGCTCTCGAAAGTCTGACGCGATTACGAACTCCGAAACGAAGCCGGTAGGCAAAAATTCAGGGGACGAGGAAGATTTAACAAAGATCAAACGAAATTAAAGGGATACGGAGATCATCGAGCTTCGGTATTCTCGCACGAAGGACTGCAATACCTACGACTTAATCGCGAATGGCGCGCGGTAGTGAAATTTAAAGAGAATCGGTCGTTGACCGGCTGCCGCAACTTATCGTGATTCGCGCGTCCCTATTTCGAGGATCAGAGTACGCGCCCGACGCAACGAGATTTTTGGTGTTAACGAGAAGGCGATATTCCTCGATGTCTTCCGGCACGACAATTTTAGCGCGGTTGCCCTTCCCCCCCTCTCTCTCTCTCCCTCACTCTTTCTGTCTTCCGAAGAGGAGCAGGCGCACGGAAGAAAAAGACGGTAGCCCTTCTATCTGAACGCGAGCTCGAAGATCGGACGCGTCGCGGCGTCTCTTCCGGTGCGATAACGCCGACGGATTGCGGGCGCCGAAGAAACGCCCCGGGAAAAACTCGGCGCGGTCACCGGTAGGGAACGAACGCAACGGCGCGGTCCGGTAAACAGTCGCAGACGCACCACCCGAGAGGCAAGTCGGTCGAGGGACTGGAGAGAGTCACGAAACACTCACACGCTCTCCCTCCGCCTGGCAGGCTCCGACTGGGGCCGCCGGCCGAGACTCGAGACTGGAGAGAGAGAGGCTCCGGCTTTGCCTGCCCTCTCACCCACTTGAGAGTCGGGCGGCTCCTCCGCTCTCGCCTCTCGACTCTTTCGACTGAAAAACCTCAACTACCGAGTCCGCGATGACGTCCTTTCTCCGAAACCCTCCCTCGCTAGCCGTATAATCCCGACGTACCGGTCGGGGGTGTTATTTCGAAATACAGAGCGAAAAAGCTCTCCTCGAGTCTCTCGAGCCTTCCCCATTGAAAAAGTATCACAGATTCGTACGCTCTGCCCGAAATATGGGAGAAAGTAGTGGCCAGCGATGGACAATACTTCGAGTCATAAATGTATAACCAGTTTTTTTACAATAAAGCCTCGAATTTCGGAAAATCGGCGGAAGCAAAGTCGTACACCTATTAATTGAATGATGAAATTATGTTTCGAAAATAATAAGTAAACTGTACACACTACTGTGATTCGGCAAGTTAAATGTTATGTAAATTTGTTTATAACGTCATATTTAGGTCATTTTATTACAAAAATAACAATATCAAGGGAGGACGCATAAAAGACACAGTTGCTGCACGCCGTGATCTAGATTTTTATAAAATTGCTGCAAAATTTACGGGTTTACGGATTACGGGCTCGACTTAGTGTGATATTTTAATTGCTACGACGAGATAATGAAGCTTCTTTCTCTCGCTACGAATAAAGTCAACGCAACGGTATGCACATGCGTTTCGTATTGTATTCCTCCGGCAGATTTTACGATGCTGCGATACTGTCTGATACAAATTGCTGGACGATTCTTCAGACTCGTGTTACCCAATGCGCGTTGCGCAAGCGGAGGCGCGCTCTTTCGTCGCGAATTATTTTTTCTCAAGCTCCGCTTTCGAGCACATCTTTCGGCAGAATAGTCATAGAAGCGATACGACAGGGAGGTAGAGGTCGGATGTGCCTCGGGGCACATGATATAGATATCGCTTTACCCGGAAACGCCGAGTGATACCGTGAAACCACCCACGTGCATCGACAGCCCGTACTATCTTTTACAGTTTGGTGACATCGTGGCAATTTACATCGCCGATGGAATGGCGAGGTTCACCGGAGAATCTCTTCGGTATCAAACGTACGAATATTGCCGAGTTATTCGAGCGTTTTAGAACTTCGAATCGAACATTTTCGTAAAATGAGAACGGGGCGTATACTGTACACGTTACACATTTTCAAAACATTTAATTAACATTTAAATTTATTTTTCTTACATCACATCATCTTCGTAAAAGAGAAACACTCTTTTACTTGTCTTATAATACATTTATTTATGAAATTTATACATATAATTCAATCGAAGATACGCTAAATTAGCGGCAGGCGATTGAAAATGTTACGCGCGCCGCGCCTCGCCATGAAAGATCGCATCAAAATGCGACAGCAATTCGGGCAAGCTTTTGACAACGTCGACCGACGATACGCACTCGTCGACGGGCTCGTCGTCGTGCTTGACTAAAATTGCGTTCCACCGTGCGTTCTTCGCGCCCAAGTAGTCGTTGTCCACTCTGTCCCCGACGTGTACGGCCTCCCGGGGAAGTACCGTCCTCCCGGTGCGCTCCGCTGTTCGTTTTAACGCCTCCTCGAATATTGCCGGACACGGCTTCTCCACGCCGAGCGTGTACGAGGAGAGGACGAACGAAAAGTACCGTCTGAGCCTCGTGCCGAGCAGCACCGCCTCTAATCGCTCGTCGAAATTCGATATCACGCCTAGATCTACGCCTTCCTTCTTCAGGTACTCCAGCAAGTCGATCGCGCCCGGGTATTTATGCCAGCATCTGTCGGTACCATAGCACTGTATCAGGCTGCTGGCAACCTAAGGTCGATCGAGGATACCGATAAGGAAAGTTTCGGCGGGTTCGACTCGGACGAGTCTCCGATATCGAAATAGGGACCGCCGATAAATAAACTCTAATCTCTCTTGTGGAGAAATTAAAAAACAATTGACGCTAGGTACGGGTTCATATGGTGACGCTCATCGACGCTTATTTTCAGTGTCAAATAGGTCACGTGATTACGATTGTTTGCAAATAAGCAGTTAATAGTTTGCGAAATTCATTTTTGACAATTTGCAGCATGCCAATGATAAAACGTATGTAAAGTAGTAACTGCTTATAAGCAGTTTCATTTTTGACAATTTGGATCATTTGTATCTACTTTTGCTATTACGTTCTCTTAAAATTATAAATGAAAAATCAAAATATCAAAATTAGGGTGTAAAAGCGACTTGATTGAAAAAGTGAAGAAAAGGTGACTCATTGAAAAAAGGTGACTGTCACTAAAAAGTGACCAACTTCCAGTCCTGAATTATTTTACGTACGTTTTATTATTTGAATGATACAAATTATAAAAAATGAATTTCGCAGTGTTAATTGTTTATTTGCGAATAATCTTGTTCACGTAACCTATTCGACGCCGACAATAAGCGTTGAGCGTCACCATGAATTTATAACTTTACGCGAGTCAAATAATCGTCACCGTCGTTAAAAAAGACAATAAAAAAACAATGGACCGCGCTATATGTATAACTTGACTGCAATCGTCACCCTGTGAAGCGTCTCCTCGCAGTTGTGTTGATTCTGATCCTTGAAGACGTTGTAAACTATCGTCCGCCACCAGTTTTCCCAACCGAGACCCGTGTGCTTCCCGTATATCGGGTGTTCCAGCGCGAGTTTGTGGTAGTTACTCTTGAAACTTCCCGCCAACTTGGCGGGGTCCAATGAGAGTCCGTACTGCGCCGCGATCTCCATGTAATGATCTTCCACTTTCGTCATTAACAAGGTCCCGGTGACGTCGAACGTCACTAATCGCGGGCGGGCGCACCTGATCATAATCTCGGATCGATTTCACGCCAACACTCCACGGTTTCGCACCGAAACGGCATGAATTTTAGCGGTCGCGGACGTGCGGAGCGCTCCGATTCGGTCTGCGTACTGACGCGCCCCGTGTCGTTGTCACGCGGCAAAATCGCGAACTAATCGAGACTCGATTGCGTTTTAATCCGATCGGATTCAAATTGTATAATAGCAGGCATCGCGTTGGGGATTAAAGAAATGATGTATCTTATTATTTAATAAAGGGTATACGCGACTGCCTGAATTGCACGTTTCTCATTCCTTCCACATTACAATGAGCTTTTATGCGTTAAAAAAATACTTGTACACACAGACGTGATAAGTAAAAATAGAAATACTCGGATCGCGTATCTTCACGATAAGATCGTGAATGAGATAATGTTCTAAATAAATGCACCCAATACTTTGAGATGATGCTTTAATCATAACAAATGGAATAATACATAATATAATACCTCGCACATTATGTACAATATATTACTGCAAATGAATTGTAGAAATAAATGTAAATCTTGCAATGTACACAAGCATTATTCGGATGACAGTACTACATTTAAATGTTATACCAGATCGTTAAAACATCGTATATTTAATATATAGGTACTCTCGGATGTATTTATTACAATCGTATAGTAAAATAAAATTATTGCGCACCGTACAAAAAATAACTGTGGAATAATTATAACGTAATCTAGGAGTTGATACACTTATTATAGAGAAAAACGCACGTCTTATCCGCACCACAGTGTGTGTGAAATGAAAGCATTTAGGACAGAGCATCGCACGTGACAACATCGAACAGTCGACCCCACGTGAAATCGGATCACGTTGCGTCAATTGCACTTTTAATTTCGTACCTGTTCCAGTACGTCTGTCAAACGAGGATTGATCGAGATGAGATAATGAATTGACAATTTTCATTAGAAAACTATAGTTTCGCTTCGCTACGGATGCGAAAATCGATCGAGATGTAGCTTAAATTACGAGAGCATAGATTTTCCGTCATAATAAGTCAATAGTCAAAGCAAAACGATACGATCGCTTAGCGACAAATGTCGTCATACTTTCGTTATACCAATGTAGGTATATCTATACGTGTAAACTTAAGGAGATATATTTAAAAAACTACAAACATACCGCGTATGTATTCGTATTTATATATATTTATATATATTCTCTATTAAAATTTGGTATTACCACAGATTTGTCTCCGGTCTTACGCGATACTTTGTATGCGTCTATAATACAAATCACGGTACGCGTCGATTCGTGAGCGCCGCTTGTAAAAACTCATCGTGATCGTACGTACGAAGAACGAACCAATTTGCAAGATCAAAGACTTCGGGCGACGATATGTTAATTACAGGCAGTGATTTTGGGCCGAAATTTTCACGTCGAAAGCATCGCGAACGTGTAGATCTCGACCTTAAAATCAGCTTCTCGAATCTACGACTCGGAGAGGGATAATACGATATTAATTTGTGTCGTTTGACCAGTGGACTCTTGGAAGGAAATGAGCTTTACTGTAAAAATTATACGTTAAAGAGCGCGAGCGCGCGCACCTGTCCAGATGAGAGATTTTGCCGTCGGATCTACTTTCCAATAAATTTCGTCTAATTTGGAAGGTCGAAATCGGCCCACCACCAACTCTCTATAAAATATGTACAAATGCATACGACATAGATAATCATAATAGTTATGGCAGTCATTGTTTGTTATTGTTAGAATTTCACACACGTATGTCATCAATGCTTACGACTCTCGTCTATTTCTAATAAATGTATTTAAATAAAAAATATCTGCTTAGTACATCGATCAGTCTCACAATTGTGTCGAAGGGATATACAACAATGCGGTATTCAAAAATCCAGCTTTTTTATGCCAGGAGCCTCTGTCTCTCCTTCTTTCCCTCGCTTGAGCAACAGGCTCCTTTTAAATACATTATTTACATGCATCTTATGCCCGAGGAGTATGATCATTTTTTGCAACCACGTGACATTACCGCGAAACAATGATGCGAGTTTAATCGCCGGAGAAAAAAATAGATTTTATTTATCCGATGAGGTGACGCATTTGAGGTACGACGTTCGCCGAAATTCAATTCATTTAGTGCGACTGCACGTTGTACTATATCTCGATTTGCAATCGCGGATCATACTATCATTTCACTGTAGTCAATGTCACGCCTGGGTTGAAAATCGATTTTTTTTGTGCACTAGCAACATTGGACCAGTATTATCGACGATGAATCGTCGCCTATATCTTTGTATTAACGCTTGAAGAACAAAGTAAAGTACACTGGAGTAAAGTGCGGGAAAAGGCATTATCGCTAACTGCGCAAGCTAGTTTTTGTCGTCATACTTTATATTTTCTTTTTTTTATCGAAAACGTATATATATGCGGCATAAAAATTCTTACGAAAATCCGATCCCATCGACATTCTATGTTCAGTTGAAAATTTCAATTAGTACCGAGACCCTGAGAATCTTCGATTCTGGAAATCACTTTTTTATCCTTTCATTCCATCCCTGACGCGAGACTCTACCGAGTATCCCGATAAAGCGATACCTTCACTGTCTGTGGTATCCCCATTAGAAATCATATAAACTGAAACTGGTATATGCATCGAGAGCAACCGGCTAGAAGGGCGCATTAACAATTTACGATGAGTTTCGATACGCCCTTCTAACGGGACGTGTCTTTGATATAATATCTGAATATCCAACACGATAACGACTTAATGCGAACATATATCTCGCGCGTAATGCTGAGTGAGATTTAAACGACGTTCTGCTTTCTGAATCGTAAAAATTAAATCGGAAAGTGTCAGGTTCACCGATAAATGAAAAATAAATTTTAAATGGGACGTGTAACACATGCATTACACACGCTTGATATGGATGGCATATTTTTAAAAATTACAAATCATTTATCGTTCATTCCGCCGTACAAATTTGTCTAAAAATGTTTTAAATTTGAATCGCACCTAAAAAAGACCGTTCCTAGGTATTTATAATCCAATCGAAAGTACATACGTCACTGACTTCGTTCCTGCGTAGCACTGATAATGTCTCGTGCTTCTGTACGTATAAGATTCATTCGTAAACGATTTAGTCATGCTATTCGAAAGTCATTTCTTCCGTCTCTCTTGGGTATACGGTATAGCAGAACAAAACCAATAGGTTCAGTTCAAATTAGGAGTCAATAATGTACAAGTGTTCCAATTCGAGTACTGATACTTCTTTATTCAAAAATCTTAATTTCTTTGCGGGATGCTTCATAGGGTAGAAACGTAATACAAACAACAGTTTAGTATATAAACACGGCAATCCAATATTTAATGCACGTGTAGTAACAATTTACAACGCTGGGTGTCCGCGTAAGGAGCACTGCGTTACCCACGTACATTATCTATTTATAATTGGTTTTGGTTTGCTGTCCTCCATCTTTTTTCTTTTCCTTCAATTTTTCTCGCTTACTAGATAGTCATTACTTAATTAATAGCAATTATCAAAACGCGACATCATTCGGCATGCCGGCGTATCTAAATGCACGGATGACAGGTTTCATTGGTGCTTGCCAATCTGCAGACGTCGATAAATCATTCTTAAAATGTAAGTAAATTCATTTACAGTTCGATATAAAATAATTGAAAATAAATAATTTTCCGAATATATGAGCCAACAGATTGACGGAATCGAAGATTGCCCGCCTCTTTTTATCTCTCTCTCTCTCTCTCTCGCTCTCTTTGACGGTTCGCGCTACACAATTGATGACGTAAAAGTCAAAGATTAATTCGTATAAAAAATATATAAATTTGTAAAGGAAAGAGGAATACTAGATATTGCAAGGAAGTGGGATCACAAAATAAATAACTTAAACAATTCATTATTGTTCCTTTCACGCGGAAGGATCATAAGCAGAGTTAAGAAGCGACATGTCTGTTTTTTGAATTTCACAACCTAGTATGTTTTTTTTTCAATGGAAAATAGGTATCACGAGATGAAAATAGCTGCACTCTATGTTGGTCAGAGGTAAATGTTGTTTTCGCATGGACTACTTTCACGAGCAAAGAATAATTTAATCTTTATCGTGTTATTTGCGAGGTCTATACGATGCTTCTAAATGAGTAAGAAACTTGAGTAGAGGATGGATACATTTAACAGTTCAAGTTTTATTAATATTCTACAATGAAACCAGAGGGGTCCAAAAATTCATTTAATCCGTCGCTACGGATTCTATCACTAGTGACTTTTTAAAATCTTATTTTTAAATGTACCAGTCAATTAATGATTAATTCTCATACTTTCGTTAGCTAAAAAAATGACTCGAGAGGAATCACGAAAGTAGCCCATTATGCGACGTTTCAATTGCGGCTGGTCGAATTTCATTTCTGCTCGATTCTCCGACCCCCATATCCAATATGAATTCAGATCCTTCATTAAAACTACATATGATCCCATCTTGATTCGCGATGTCCGTAAATTGTAATGTGTGAGATAAAAGAATAGTTATTTGCATTCACAGTAAAGAGATCGTCGAGAGTCTCCCAGTCCAAAAAAAAATGTACAATTCAAATTTGTCGAAAGACGAAGTTCGGCGCGTCATCTTTCGACAGATTGTAGATTCGATGTTTGATTACCAGCGAAGAAACCGAGCGGCCTCTTCGCGGCGTTATACGATTGTCAGTGAGCCTAAGTAAGATGGGCAGTATCAGTCGGCCGATTACGTGACTGTATATCTGTTTTAAAAAGTGCATGTGTTCGCGGTAACATTTCATTTTTTAAGAGCGATAGTAGTACGGGAAAGTGTTCAACCTTCGTCAGGTACTTGAGAATCGATAGCAATTGACAAACATTTCAATTTTGATATTTTTCGAATACGTTTCACCGTGAACTTGGTAGCGACATTGCGAAATTGCACTGAAAAAGGATCGGTGCCACTTATTGCACGTTTTCAATCGAAAGGGATTATCCAGCGCAAGTGCTCGTACTTTTTCTACGTTCGATTACGCGTGCGCTTTCTGTAAAGCGTTTCATCGATGTACCGTCCGACAGTATCGTGCGGTATGTCCAGTAAAATGTGCATCGTAAGATTAGACGATAAACATTTCACCGGTCAACGTAAAATTGTAGAGGAATAAAATGATCGAATGGTACTAGCGTCGGGACGAAATTGCAATTATCGCGATCTAGTACGAATATGTGAGAAAGACCGTTGATATAATGATTCGATTGCACGTTTCCACGTTATCGAACAATCTAAATTGAGCTGTATGTCGTGCAACTCGAAACACGACTCGATGATCTACGCCTCAACGATAGGTACCTTTTTTTTCTTGTGCCTTTGTTCGATAGTGTGCCCATCTTTTGAAACTAGGAACTAACACTTTCTTATCTATTTATCATTACTTTTATGTCACACGATAGAAACAGTACCGATGTCAATCAGTGTCAATTCATTCGCACCACACTGCGGTCGACCCAAGGTACATATCTCAACAAAGCCTGCCCGCTCCAGTCTGCCAATCTGATTGCCGTATTTTCATAATTTTACTCGCCTCTCTCCAGTAATACTGCCTAAATATATCATCACAACGATATGATGGTATTTAACAGACTTCATTTTACTTTATAAGTAAGTTATACTTATTATTGCTATAATTGAATCAGAGTTACAGTATCTGAACACATCGTGTGTTAAGTTATAGTCACCTAATTTTAGTGTCATGGAATTTCCGTATGATTATCTCGAAATGCATCTCCGTGATAAAACGTCGAAACGACAATGAGACTCTGAAATAACATGTGATGAATTTTGTTGCAATTTCTTTTGGACCCGAATTTTAGAAAAATTGATTGGCATCTTGGAACACCTATACAATATCCACATGCACATTATAGCAAATACAAGACAACCCAGAGATAACTGAAGCCGTGGATGGGTATTGGTCGATTTAACGCGGGTTCGCAAAGTGTCTCGCGATAATTTTTTCCTCTCTTCTCCAAAGGCAGAAAAATAAATAGAAGTTTGCATCCGCGTGAAAATAAACTGCCACACTCCGCGAGTAAAAATCTTATATCTCATGTAACTTTACACAATATCATCACAGTATTTTGATGTATGTCGCTAATTATTAGACTTATAGATTACTTGAGAACTTTCCACGGTGCCAATTTCGTGCTCGTGAGAAGTTCGCAATAGGTGGATTGTGGCAGTTTGCAAGCGCAACACGCAAGCTAGAAACGACGTAGTAGGAATGTAACGCCCTTTCGTTTCGTCCCTCACATGTTCTCTCGAGAGAGGCAGAGGTATTCCTTGAAGGACCCCCCCAAGACTCACCCTCTCTCACTCTCTCTAACTCTCGGAGAACGCAACGTCAGACGGTACGATCGATCTTGGTGGCGTCGTCGAGACGTACGCCTATCAATTTCGATCGAGAGCTTTACGTTCGTACCGTATCTTCTCGCAATAGACGTACAAATAATAAGAATTTATTTATCACCTTTCGATAACGTTATATACTCTCGAATTCTCGTCTTTGACCTCGTAAAAATTTAGGACACGCCCGTCCATAGCCCTCGCTATCTTGGACAGTGGGTAATCGCGATTGCGCGGTAGATAAGTCAACGTCACACATAACGTGTACACCTAACTACGTGAGAAAATAAATTAAGACTCTCTAGACGGTAGACTGACATTAATTGGGTATCGGTTGCCTGGCGGCGGCGTGAATGGAGAAGTCAATGAGTGGATTGGTCGGAACGCTGACAATGGTGTGCGAAGTACTACTGCTTAAGGTAACATTGTTAGACGCCACCAGAGATAGCGGCTTGCATACCAGTTGATCGACTTGCTTTATTGGTACTAGCTTGATCGGCACATCGGCTTTTAACCTGACAGCTTCCGATACCGGGATAGCTTTCAACTGAACACCTTTGATGGGCTGAATCTTAACGGCGGGCTTGATGACCCCCGTGCTCGAGTTTTGAATAATTTTGGCAATTTTACTCTCACCGAGTCCTTGATTGGAAGATTCGTCGTAGCCGGAGTCCGATGACGAGTCGCTGAACGTTTTGCCCGTCGGCTTGGCGGACACCGTTGACTCGGACGCGGACTCGACGCTGTGCGCTGGACTAGTTGACGCCGAACTGCTGTGCACCGGACTCGCCGACGCGGAACTGTGCGACGGACTGCTTCCAAGAGCAACGGCCTGTTGCTGCCGCTGTTGTTGTCTGGCCACGCAAGCTATGCAAGGCTTTATCAGAGACGGGTCCACGATCACTTCGCCGTAGGGACCCTTGAATATCGTGCCACAGCAAATGGCTTCCCTGAAAGTACAGAGACGTCGATCGTTGTGAATTGTGTTCTGTCACGCGTGTCAGGTAGAAGATGTATCTCGAAAAATTGATATAACTACCGTTTGAAGTAGGTCAGATCAATGAAGCCGCTATAAGCCAGCTGATCTTTCGCTTCGATTTCTGCTCCCTGCTCCACGGTCAACCTCTTCACACCTTTCGGAGTATCGTCGCTCTCCGCGGGACTTCCGGCCCTGCTGGAACCTTTGCTCCCGGCTCCGGTTAGAAAATCCTCTGGAAAAAGACCATCACCAATGCATCTCTCGGTTCTGCTTCTGGATAATATGTAAATTGTGTCACCCCGTCAATCACCTACCAGTCAAATCATCGCTCATCGCCGGACTCTGTTCGCGCTCTCTTTCGGGCTTCAAATAAACGTGCTTCTTCTTCATGATCTTCTCGATCTTCTCCGGATTATCCTTCAGTTTCTTTTTATTTTTTGATTTAAATTTAGTCAGAGACTTAATTCCTGGACCTGCGCGGGCATCGACGACCTGTGGCAATGATATGGATATCGTTTATAAGCTGTTTACACCGCTATAAATAATAATAGGAATTATAGACATTAGCTGATACTTACGTGTCTCCAGTTGCGATTGCTTCCGGCAGGTAACTTCTTCCAACGCTTCACTAAAAGAACGCACGCGTTGCATATTTCGCCATTGCGACGTTCTTCCAGCTGGAAACATTCTATAAAATCATCCTCGTACTTTTTGCTATCCGTAAATCTCGAACTGAAAGTCAGAAGAAATATACATTCGTTAGGTATCAACATTTTCTTGTGTTTCCTAGCACTTCTCTGATTAAATATTACAAAGTCTTGCCCACCTGCTGGATTTTGCCTTGCAAATGCAGCACCCGGCGCTGGACCGGTATACCTTCGGCTTATGAAAACTGAACATCGCGTGCTTTGTCGCTGCCTACTCTATTCTGCAAGCAGAAAAACATACATCTTCAATGGACAAAATGGAAATGTCGAAAAAGGTAAAAAAAATCGCTACAGCAACGCTAGCAAATGATGGGATTCTTGGGAAGAATTCAACAATCGTAATATTGGGTTGGCTAATAAGGAATGGTGTTTTTTTTTCCAAATTAAAAGTGCGTACAGAAAAGAAAACATTACTTGAAAAAGATTATTATGCTTTACAGGATAGTGTAACAAATAACATTATGCAAAAACGTTTTTTCTTCTGTGCGCACTGTTAATTAAAATAATAACGCCATTATTTATTAACCAACCCAATATTATTTACATCGCTCGTAAAAACGCAGTGATGTCTAACTTGTCAACCGATGCTCCAAGAAAAAAATTCACTCATTGAACAGTTCGACGCGACGGGAAATGCAGTATACCTACTATACGGCAAGAGGATCAGGCGCAAAACATCGTAAAAATATCAGCGTATCGCGAACAATATTTTCCCCGCCGTGAAACACCATTTCGCAATAGACCACAGGCGGTCGTAGTGCGTGTGTTGTTCCGTAAATATATCCTTCGGTTCCTCCAGGCGAACGAGAAATGGCACGCCGTTCCTCTTTGCTCATCGACTCTGCCCTTATCTCTATTGACATTGTCACCCAGTTACCAGGAGTCCGACGAGCAATTTCATAAACAGAAGGAGTACTATTACGGAGTCCCATGTATGCAATCGGGGACGGAACGCGCCGTGGTGCACCGCACGTCGTCGGGAGGGCGCGTCCATAGCCACGCGTGTCCCCACCCCCTCTCGTGCCCCTGTCGCTGTTGCCGCTTTGCGGGCCAGCCTGTTTCCAGACACTACACTTTCAAACTTTGAATCTCGGGACGAGCATTCCCCACGCTACTACACGCGCTGCTATGCGCTCGATCGCAACGAATGAAACTGGCGGTATCTGGGGGGAAACTGGCATTTTTATTTTGCGCACGGAAGCCGCGACCTTTCGCGGACAAGGAACTGTCGCAGCGACGGCAAAAGGTACCTGAAGTCGTAGGCTGCATGCGTTTTCTCGTCAGAAAAAAAAAAGATAAATTGAAATTTATAAGTTGATTCGGTTTTTAAGCAATTTTTTTTATTGCAGGTTCGAAAAATGTTTTTCATTTTTCATTTTTGGCATTATTAAGCTGGAAAACGACATTTAAAAATGCAGCTACGTCATCGTGTTGTAAGTCTATCTGTCTGACGTTTCGCTGACGTCACGATGTTGTAGAGAGAAACGCATTTATAACTCAGCGAATAATTATTTTTTCAGATATTTTCTTTTTCGTGCGATATTGAATATGTATGCAGATTACAAATTGAATTTAAAAATAGGACATTTTTTTATTTAGAGATCGAATTATCACGGGAATCTAACAGCTCGTCGCTATATCCGACGTGAGCAAATCTTTCCGAGAAAATGCGTCCTGCAATCGCCATGAATCGGAACCACTCTCTTCGCGAAGAAAAAAAAACAGCGCACGACTACAGAACGCTTCTAATAATAGGAGGCGCGGAAACCACAAACGAGTGCAACAGGCGGATAATATGACGAGGCAGTTCGCACTTGGAATACACACATGCCGCTTGCGCGTACGTTCTGCAAGTTCGCATTACTTTTCAAAACACGCTTGGCAGTAACGATAGGGGGCGCGTACATTAATAAACATTAGGGATGCGCGCGCCAGTTTGTTGCGCTCATAAAGAATGCAGATCTCGCAGTTTTACTCTGATTTTTCGGATTCAAATTACGCGAAAAATGTCTGGATTCATTTCTAGTGACTAAACTAGCTCTTATAAAACATCTATCTTGAAAAAATACTTATCCGCGTCATCATTGCCCGTCGGCAAAATCGACGTTAACATTGGCAAAGGGGAACCGACGGGTACTATGCACAGCCAGCGGTCATCGTCGCGCGCGGGGGACGTTGACGTCTTTTCCCGCAAGTGCAAAAATACCTGACATTTCACGAGTGGGAGTGGTGCGCAGCGGGGCTCCGCGTCGCCCAAGAGAAAAACTTTCGTGCGACAGAGAATTCGAAAATTGTAAAACGCGCATGGGATCGATTGCATTTTGCCGATGCAGCCGGTGGTCGGCAGAGAGGGGGGAGTGCGGCGATGTTGCCACGTGGTCTGTTGATCGGTAGACTTCTTTATAATGCGATTCAATGACCCTGCGTAGCAAGGCGGGCGGGCTCTCCCCTCGTATGGGGGGAACGCGCGTATGTGCAGCCAATGAAAATCGCGCGTTATTTTCACACGAGCGAAATAACTTCTCCGCTTCGTAGGTACAAAGTAGGCGACAAGCCGCGCAACCCTTCGCCGATAATCGCGACAGGTGTTTCACGACAGAGGAACGACGTCACGTGTGCAACTTTGAAGCGAGACGCATCGGGTGCAGCGCGGCGCCGGTTATCCGAATTCGGTCTTAAAAAAAATATCCATATTCTTAAATTAAATTTGTAACCTGCATACAAGCAGAAAACTAAAACCTTCCGCAAATGCGCTTTAATAAGGCTAAAAATGAAAAATGAAAAAACACGGGGCAGATAATTTGGCCCACATTTTTCGAATCTGCGATAAAAAATTGTTTAAAAACCAAATGCATAACTCTTATCCGACGGGCACGCGTGGATGAAACGTTTGAAAAAATTCTCGATCGTAACCAGGTATCTTCTATAAATAGCGACGCCTAACGGTCACAGCGTTGCGGTACCGGCATTCGCCTTCTGTAATAAACGCATCTTCGTATATAATAGATAAGATCGCGCGTAGATACAGACGCCTTTTCCCTCCACGCGCAGCATCAATCGCAAAAAGTGCAGCGTCATACGCACGCGAGAAATCGGGCGCGCGATCGAATCTGAATGAAAGCATTTACTGCAGCGCCCTGGTTATTTTCGGCGTTCCGCGGCCTGTACGGTTTAATAATTATAATCCACGCGCTCTCGGACGGCCGAGAGAAAGGGAATTCAGGGCGAGAAAACTCCGCGGTACAGCGTACAATTCAAACTCCCCGGCGACGCCATCGTCCCCTGGAGATTCTGTTATTATTGGATTCGTAAACGTAAACGACACGGCGACGCGTACCGAGCGTAGAATCTTACCGCGTGCACGGAACAAAGAATGTTTACTGGACTCATGTGGAGCAAAAAATATTAGAATTGAAGAGAAACGTTGAAACGTACTACGTGCGTACTATGCGTAGTCCGTAAGACTGTATTGTATGAGGCTAAACTTACTCGCCAGGAAAGAAACTTCAATCACTATTATCTCACTACCTATGAGCTTTTGGCTCATATTTGTATAATACTTTTTTGAAGATAACGCTTTTATCTACAATAAAGTCTTACATCGATATAGGTAAAAAATTCATAAACAATGAGATAATAGTGATTGAAGTTTCTCTCCCGGCGAGTGAGTTTAGCCTCACGTGGTACACGTCTATGGATAAATGAAATTACGCGAACAGGGCGAAGGTCGCGAATGTCGTGGAAGAAGGTGGAGGCTGTCCGCCGATGCCGCGATTCGCGGAGAAGGCACGCGCGCGTTCTAATTCGCGTTCGACACGTCGAGGTTTCCCATTAACATTCGGTCTTGTGCAAAGCCATGGAGCGCGGCACGCAACGCCGCCGCGTGCGTTATCCTCTCACCGCGGTGCGATATGAGCGAAACCTCGATTTAAGGATGTCCGTGTATAAAACGGGAGTAAAATCGACGGAGGAAATTTCGCGTTCGTCGAACGTGTTTCGAGGGAGGAAAAACAACGAGCTATTATTTACTCAATCGCGCCTTATCTCGCACACTCGTCGACCTAACTCTGGAATATCGCGATAGGAACACGGAGACGAAGATAATTGCGCACAGGTGTGTGGATGCATCAGGGCTCGCGATCTATTGGGTCGTGGACAGTATCTGCCGTGCTCCGAATGCAATACGACCTGAACTCGATAGATATACCTCACGATAAGAGGAAAAAAAATGATTCGAATGATGCAAATTATCAAAAATGAATTTCGCAAAATATTAACTGCTTATTTGCGAATAATCTTGATCTATTTGACGCAGAAAATAAGCGCCGAGCGTCATCATGAATTTGTACCTTTACGCAAGCACCGAAGCGCTGGAAATTAGCGGCTGATAACGAGCCGAGTTCTAACGACACGAGCGTTCCAGCTGACGGAGGGAGAGAGAATAGGAAGGCTGCGAAGGTGGCGAGGAGAGGGGAGGGCGCGACAATGTAGCAACAGCTGATCGCGTTTCTTCCTCCCGCTTCCTATCGTGAGTCGCGGTCTGCCGGGCCATACACAAGGCCTGCCTACTTGCGCGTACTCTCGCTTTTGACGATTACCGCGGAACGTACACGTGGAGATTCACGGTCGCCGATCCGATGCTCTGGATTGAACGAGATACGATTATCAATTAAAAAGTCTTCGTTGCGAAAGACACCGGAAACTGACCGTTGCGAATAATTAATCGATACGTTTCACTTTCTATGGAGTACGCAACGAACGATCCGTTGCGAAAATTCGATTCGTATGGGCAGTGCCAAAATGCTCGGCGGTGAGGCACGGGCGTTCGAAAAAGTCCGCGAATCTCTCTCCCCACCGCGCCGCGACGAAACGAAAGGTTTCGTTCACACGACACGGAGAGATGCTCGACTTTTTTCTCCGACAACGAAAGCAGCTAGTTTCTTTCAAGCGTGACTAACATTCTGATTGCTCTCTTTTAGCAGGCGCGGATGCAATTTTGATCTCGAGAGTCGACGAATCTTCGATATTGCTTAGTTCGACCCATTTCACCCGGTACTCCATGTGAGGCTAAACTTGCCCGCCAGGAAAGGAACTTCAATCACTATTATCTCATTATTTATGGACTTTTGGTCTATATCGATATAAGGCTTTGTTATAGATACAAATGTAATCCTCAAAAAAGTATTATGCAAATCTGACAAATTTATATTTACGCCAATTTAAATATAAGCGTGTCGCAGCGGAGCGCGAAGCATGACAACGCGAGACGCCGCGGCAGAGAATTCGCCAATTTTTTTGCTCTCGGCTATGTTCCAGGCATCGCCACGGGGGAGAAAAAGGTATGATTAATTGCTCTTTCTCTTGCGCAACGCCGACGTTATTCAACCCCAATTATCGGGGAAACGCGCGGTAACCGAATGGTGGCGCGCGTAACGCGCGATACATTATGTATGGCAACGCGTCCCTGACACCGTTACCCGATTATCCGAACTTTCGGTCTCATTTCTACTGTCACTATTTTCTGCGAAGAGATTCAGCCGGCCACGTGCGTGCACATCTAGGCGCGCGCGCACGGGATGACTGCCAAGACGCCGTCGTGCGGTGATGCGACGATGTGAGGAGATGCAGCCGGGCAATGGCGCGAAGGGATGGCAAAATGTGTCACGCAGGGAGGGGGGAACGACCGACCAGCAGACGATACGTTTTCGGGACTGCTTTCTGAGGGCCGAGAGAGAGAGAGAGAGAGAGAGAGGAAGAGAGTTCCGTTACTCATGTAAATTAAGATCAGTAATTTTGTTAAAGCTCCCTTTTTGCTCCGACATGTTTAACATGAGGCCTTATTTGTTTCTCCTCGAGGCGTTATACTTTTAACCGAGGGTTAACCCATTAGTGCTTGCTGGCAACTTTAGTTGCCGAGCAATTTCTTATTTGAAACATTGGATAAAAAAGTACAATTTCTGAAACCAATTCCTAAATATTTAAAAAACGATTAATTGAATATCTGCAAAGAAAAATTGTTTGGCAACTGAAAATGATTCAAGCACTAATGGGTTATTTAATAAACAGGCGTGGAACTCTGCATCCCGAGAAATCTGGTCGATCGAATTGATCGGCGAAAATCGCCGGTCGGACGTCTCGGTTTTTGCCGCGGTCTGAAACAACGGATCGGTGGAAAATACTCGTGACGCAACGTGCGGAAAAGAAAGAGAAATAATTTTCGAACGTCACGGGAGCGCGATGCAGATTTTCGGGGGCCTACGCAACGTGTCCCTGGCACGGTTACCCGATAATGTGACTTTCGTTTCCACTCTCACCATCGGCTATTGCTTTTCGAAAGTGGATGATGATTTCGACTTCCCGCGCAATTGCAGGTCTCCCATCCAGTTAGATGTTCAAAAGAGTCGGTTTTAATGATTCTTTATTTCAAAGAAATGACCAATCTACTGACTCTTGATTGAAAAAAATTAATAAGTAGGAGTCCTGCAATTATGGAGCAGACACGTGTAAGCTTCGACGGGAGGCCAAACGTGTCGGGGGATCAAAAAAGTACTTATTAAATTAAATTAAAAGAAAAGAATGAAAAATGCGACGGAGAGTACAACGACAAAAAATCCACACGTTAAAGCTAGATTTGTTCTATTTACTTTCATCCTTCGTAGCTTTCGCAAAAGTCCGCCGAGTGAAAGTAAGAAAAACAAAACCACTGGTCCGTGTCTGGAGAAGTTGCTAAACGTGTACGAGTAAGACTGCGCAATATCACGACAGTCATCTTGCCCATATACGCACACGCATTACGCGTATCAACGCGAGATCGCCTCGCGTTTACTGAAAAACCCATCAAGAATTTCGATTTTCCGAGATCAACGGTGCTGCGGACACTCCGACACCATCTGTGAATCGCGCGCGCGATGTGATATGCCCCGTATTTTTATCCGTTCGGCGCATTCGTCGCTTCGTGCGTCGCGGATGACTATATACGTATGTTTTATTTATACCGTTATGGTGCCGAACGATCGCGCGACCAGCTAATCGTCGATCGTTTCCCCGAAACGACTCGCACCGCACAACTATAAACGATCGGATCCTCCGTCCATTAGCGCGGGTCGCGCGTGCGATTGGCACGCACTGTCGACTTCGTGGCTCCGAGGAGCGACGTGAGAAAAGTTTCTGTCAACCGGCGAAAAACGGGCGGGACTCCGTCACGTCACTCCTCGTCGGTTCACGCTTCCCGAAGAGGAACGCGACGAATCGACGCTGTATCGTCCGAAGATTCTCGCGACGCGCCGATTGTCGCGGCAAGGAAAGTAGAGTAGTGGAACGAGCTTGATAGATAGCCGGCCGGCAGGACGGACAGACGGACGGACGCACCGACGTGCGCAAGGAGGAGGCAGACATGGCGCGTGGCACGACACGGCGGCCGCCATCGCCGCTTCCTTCCCTTCTCACCCGACACCCCGTCGCGAACCGACCGAACGCTCCCGCGAAAATAACCCGAAAATGCGAGGCGCCGGGATGCATTCCCCCTGGAATCCTTCCCCGCCGACGAAAAATGCTGGCGCGCGGCTGTCAACGGGGTTACTCACTCGACAGCGGCGAAAAGTGTCGTCTCGCGAACCCGCCACGAGAACGCCATGACAGATGATAGGGCACGCAAACAAACAAGCACACTTGCCAAACGGAAGACAACGTTCTTCCTCGCGACGCTCCATCGCCGATCCCCGGCTGTGGCACTCGCGGGACGCCGCGGAATCGTCGAAAAGTGATGTCGCTCGGTCCTTCCCGTCGTCTCGTTAACGTGCGAGGAAAAAATCACGAAATCGCGGAACCGCGCGCGCGATGAAAGTTTTTTGTTTCACTTGACATAAACCGGCACTGCACGAAGGAGAGCACGTGCATCGTCGCCCGGTCGTGGCGACGGTGAAATCGAGAGAGACGTATCGCACACCGGAGGGATCGCCAACCGTGCGCGATTGAGAGAGCAGGCTGGCAGATCTCACCGAGGCCGGAGACGCTGACGTTTGAAAACATATTTCTCGTCGATTCACAGATAACGGCGGATGACAATCGGTCCGAATGCGAACGGCGCACCGCACAGGCAACCGGTCGCGACGACGAGTAAAATCCGCGAGAAGTTCGTGATAAAATGCTAAAATTAGTGACAGTGAATTGCTTACCTTTTCAATACAGGTGACGGCCAGATTTGAGAATCCCTTTGCGCACTCGTGGTGCGCAGGCTTTACTTCACGCCGGAATCAAGTACGCGACTCGGTAATTTGGGAGAGGAACGGGCGAACGTTAGTTTTTAGCGGCACACGTTGCACGAACGTCATCGATTATTGATCACATCGATTATTAATATCGCCACGAGGATTCCGCGGTCGAGACGCGACGTTTTTTCTCCCTCGCCAAAGTGAAATTTCCGGTTCCATTGAGTTACTTCCGATGAAGTGTTTTGATTATTGTTGCTAGCCGGCAGTTCGTCGAAACCCCGCCAGGGTGTGAAAATGAGACGAAACTGTCGCTGTTATTCCCGAAATAATGAATGATTTAGGCCGCTCGCGATAGATTTGCCATTTCCGATGTCGCGCTCGTCCGATCTCGCACTCACCGTTGACGAGAATTTCGCGATACGCGAATCGCAGAAACGTCTAATTTTTGATAACAAAGAACGTCGCGCCACCTGCAGTGCGACGACTCCACTCTGCGCGATCCTTACTCGCGGTATAACAAGAGCATCTTTCAATAAATAAAGATTGTTATGCGATTTTCGATAAACGATAATGCATCCGCGATGAGCCCACGTCACGTTGACGCAAATGACCGCGAAATTTCTCACGCGGGACACGATCACGCGCCATCTGTCAGGCAGATTCGCGCACGAAATTATCGCGAGCGTACAGGTCTTGCGATTTAAAAATTCATTGATATGGATACAGGTGAAAACAGCTGATTCTTTGCTTTTGACAACCGACCAGTTCGAGAAAGCAAAAATACGCGTTCGACCTGCCGAAAACACGAGGTCTCGCGGTATTATAATGAAGAATATATCTTCGTGCGTTACGTGAGGATCGACGACGTGACGCGCACCTGTTGACGTATAATATCACCCTTCAATATTATCGGAAGTTAGTTAAATAATGGCCAGTTCGTCCAGTAACTCTGGCGGTAGTTATAACTTTAAGGTCGTTTTACTCGGTGAGAGTTGCGTGGGAAAGACTTCCGTAGTCCTGCGGTACGTCGAAGATAAGTTCAATGAAGATCACATCTCGACTATTCAGGTGAGATGCCATCGATTGAGCGTATAATCACGATAATGCGATCTTATAGATGTGAGTGTATTTTTTTTATGTAACAACTCGCATTGCAGGTTTCGTACTTGACCAAAAAGTTGAATATCAATGGTAAACGAATAAATTTGGCGGTATGGGATACGGCGGGACAGGAGAAGTTTCACGCACTAGGACCTATTTATTACAGAATGTCCAATGGTGCTATTCTGGTATACGATATAACCGATAAAGATACGTTTCGAAAGGTACGTCGGAGCAGGGGGCTATGTAATTACGGTACTTCCTTCCCAGAAGCATTTATAAAATGGCAGATGCGAGAGTATAGCGATTTTACCATACATTGTATTTGAAAGAGATTTTCCCTCTCAGGTTCAAGACTGGGTGAGAGAGCTCAAAAAAATGCTTGGAAGCGAAATTTGTTTGGTCATAGCGGGCAATAAAGTCGATCTGGAGAAGAATCGGAATGTAGATGTGGAAGAAGCGGAAGAGTAAGCTGCTTTCCTTGTAATGGTCATGAAAATTTGACGCAAAAAAACTGTAGAGCTTATTTATCCAGTGATAATTATCTCAGGTACGCGAAGCAAGTGGGCGCTGTGCATTTTCACACGTCGGCCAAGCTGAATCGGAACGTGGAAGACATGTTTCTAGACTTAACTCGTCGTATGATGGCGCACGCAGATCTGGTGGAGCAAAAATCTACATTAACGCGATCCAACAGTACGCGACGCAACGTCGTGGTGGTCGAAGATGAGGTAGATCAGAATCAACCAACCAAGAGTTCCTGTTGCGGTGGTAGCTCGCAAACTTGAAATGCATCGTACGCAAGCTTCGAATTATATATAATTGTATATACACGAATTAACTCTGCTATATCGCGTGTAACATTGCATTATCGATTTTTGAATTCGTATACATTTTTTTATATGAAAAAAATCCTTGAGAAAAATAATCACGTTTTAATGCAACCGAGCGGTAAATGTTTAAATACGCCTATATACCCATTAGTAAATATTGGAGTGGAGTTACAGACATCAAGTATCATTCATGGAATGTTTGAGATACGCCCACGCCATACAAAGTTTTCGCAAGAACGACCCATGAGTATTCCAAAATAAAATACTGTTCTATCCGTGTAAAATCACTTTCAATGAAAATTGCATTTAGACGAGCATACGAAGAGTGGATTACCAAAAAACAGGCACTCTGATGATGATTTATTTTCATTTCTCTTACGCTAGAAGAAGTTCTGTTAACGAAAGTAGCCATAGAATTTGTTGATTTGTATACAAAGACTACGTTTAATGCAACTACTTGAAATGATTCTGTATACAATCATTTACAACAATGAACGCGGAGAATTCTGTTATATTTTTGAGAGCCTGTGCATTTCATTTTCAGTTTCTTGTTCTTGAATGTAATTTCAGTGCAAATGGCGTATCACAAGGCATTCATCATATCGAATGTTTTTATCAGATCGTATAAACTTTCGATCATGTTATTCGAAAAATCATGTTCCAAAGTCTAAAGAGTCTTTGGCAATGTAAACGAGTTGGTGGTAACGGTACTGAGAAAATAACTCGTTAGTTCAATATATATCTGTAAGTCACATATATCGAAGTCAAGAAGGAACAATATAACTGGTCCTAAGGCTATTTTTTGTGAAATGTAAACCGAATTCAAATGATGTGTGCATATAATGCGGGGTACTGTATTTGTAAATATTATTTTGTCGTTTGGTCTACTATTATGCAAATAAAACTACTACAGATACATTTACATGGTGTCTAGCGAAATCTGAAATTGCACAAAATTCCTTATCTGCTCCAAACTAATCTTTTTTTTCCGACAGTATCAACAAACTGGTTCCTACCTCATTACAGGAATCCTCTTTGTATTAAATAGTTGAACTTGGTAGTATGAGAACCGTCATAGCGGGTATAATAAATTGCAAAGTGATATAGTATTACAGTCGTTTAATTGTGTGTATGGTGTTCATGAGATAAAGGTACAATGTGCTATTCTATCACAGGTACATACATGGATCGCGAACGTATCCATCTATTCTACCAACACATTACTCTTCACAGGGCTACCCGTTATGCGGTATACAATTTTAGTAGACGTACGGTTATTCTTATTAATGAATTCTTTTCAATTCTTTTTTTCAATTGGTATCGAGACAATAACGAAAGGGATGATTCATGAATTAAAGGTAGTAGTAAAGGTAGTCGTTACATTGGTAGAAATTGCTGTTGTTTATCACATTTCCCTGCTCTATTAATGATAATACAATTGGAAGTCGATGTAACATTCAAATATAACAATTTTGTACGCATAAAAAATGAAATGTAAGAAGATAAATGCATTAATTCTTTCTCAAGTTTTAAATGCGATAGAGAAAATAAGTGTCATATCAAATAGAATACTGTTCCGAAATCATTATCAATGCTTCTCGACGTTGAATGGAAGTGTACATAGAACAAAATATAGTACATCAAGTGAAGAAATGGACGAACACTCCCGTTCTATATGGTTACCCTTAAAGTT
This sequence comes from Xiphydria camelus, assembly GCA_963678675.1. Lineage (NCBI taxonomy): Eukaryota > Metazoa > Arthropoda > Insecta > Hymenoptera > Xiphydriidae > Xiphydria > Xiphydria camelus. The sequence continues at coordinate 6,124,557 of OY783201.1, forward strand.
CACTTTGTTAAATTCTATTATCGTTCTTTATGCCAGCATAAGACATATTAGTATAGACCATAATCATTCCATAATTACAACCATAGTTAATCTTTTTTCACGTTACATCCTAGAATTTAATTAAAAATCGGCACTACGTACCTGAACTATAATTTTATACACCGTTAGATTGTTTAGTATTTACACATTGTTAATTACAATACAGGATGTGCCGACTGTTACGCTTACCCGTGAAAAAATGCCATTGAAAGGAGGATATCCTTCGTAACTGAGAATATTCACCGATCAAAAATATGGAATGTCGTCTTAACACTACATAGTACGAATTCTTTGTAAAGCTATTGTCGCGTTCACGCTTCGATGCGGTGGCAAACAACCGTGATTAATGAAATTATTGTATTTATCCCAAAGATCCAGTAATTTCAGAAATATCCTGTACGGTACACATATTATCGCTAATTAGAATTACGCTACCCAAGGTAAATCTACATTTTACATGATTCGCGCATGACATCTTCGTTTATCTTTGGTATACAGTCACGAATTTCATATAAATATACACGCGTTCGAAACTGACTCGCGATATCGATCAGCTTCCCCGGATTTCATATACTCTGCATCGCGATCACTATCATACATTCGATGACAAATCTTGTGCATACACACATTGGCTATGAGGTGTTTGTGTGAATATTTAAATGAGTGCGTAGAAATGTGATATTGAACTAACGATTGGATTGAGAGAATCCGCTAACGCGCGAATACGTGAGATATCATTCGAATCTACTTCGACCGAGGTATGCAACAATAACAATATCATATCGACATTGGTATTGCTGCTTACTATGACCGTACAATCTCACAGTAACATCCTTTCTATATCCGAAATGTGCAATTCAAGCAACGTGAAAGCTTGCGCATTCGCGAATTACAATTTCGTTATTCATAAAAGATTTATAAGATCTTCTCTAAAAATAACTTAGATTTAGCCACAGTGCAAGTGCCGTATTTCCTTGTTTTTGATAAAATCATACAACGGTGACTTAGTGTGTCGTGAGAAATGCAAGAGATTGTACTGAACGAAGTATTGGCACGAAATGGATAAATAATAATTTAAACTCCGCCGATGAAGACGCGCGCGTATGAATACTTAATTAAATTAGTCTGTTATTCAATTCTTACCCCCTGCAGTCGTTTCGGCACCCATTTGCAAGCAGCCAAATACCAATGACCAATTTGGTTTCTGTTTGGGCCTCGAATGATCCCTTGGGGCATGGTTAGCCTTAAATGATAAATATTTTATCCTGATAAGTAAATAAAAAATCGATGAACTGATTTATTGGACCTATTGCCGAGAGGGACATTCCCCGGGACGACGGTGTTCTGACGAGGTTTGGACCAAACACAACGGCAAGATTGCTCGAAGTCATCTTATTCAAGTCACTTCTGTCCATTACCTGTTAGAAGTAAAGTAACAGTGAACGATCATTGGCGTCAATAATGCTTCCGTAGGCGAAAAGAAATCAACACTAACCCTGGATAAAAATTGTACAATATATTTTAAAAGTTGATAATTATCTTCGGGAAGTTTTTCGAGAACTAAGATTTTTACTCTTCGTGGACGTTCGTCTTTAGAAAGACCTGAAAAATACACCGCCAGAGTATAAAGACAATGGATTTTAATTTGAAAAACAAATAAAGCGATGACGTCGATTAAATTCCTTACCTTGAAACTGAGTGATTTCATCGTACAGTTCGTACGTCATGAGAGGTTCTTCGAGCTCACGGAGGAATGTTTTAAGCAGGACGGCAGCTATGTGTGGATCTCCTTGGAAATCAACGGGTAATCCTTGATTACACCGACTTTGAAGTTCTTTGATCACAGCAACGTTGGCGGATCTTCTAAATATACCTTCGGTTTCCAATGCTGTGCAATAGAATATTCATAACGCGCTTATGCGGTAATGTTTTATTATTGATATTACCGAACAGAAGTTTCTACTCTCACGTCAATTAGGCGACTCTTACCGTCAGGAGTATCTAGAAATTCGATGCACTGTCGCACGATCGGCGGTATGGGATCACCACCGTTGTTTTCCTTGATAAACGGGAGACTCGCACCAAATTGTGTCGTTGCAACGGGAGTTGCTACCGGATTCGGCGGCGTGTTTACCCGCACGCTTTTCTTATTTTTTCTCGTTAACTGTTTATCATGGCTACGAGTATTATAGAAACTATTAAAAACCGGGCACGAGTCAGTGATTTTACGTAACGGCGCAAACAAATTCAATGCTTACTCTGCGACTTGTTGAGGTATAATGCGGTCTATATCCAGGTCGATATGCTGAACCAACTCATCCAAGTAATTGACATACATCATCTTTCGACCGAATTTTGCACTGTGGAACGATGGGTGGTCAGACGATTGTACTTTCGCGATAATTCGAAATATTACCTAATAGCCGGCTTGAAGATCTGCCAAACGATTCTGATGAAATTCGTTGGATGCACCACATACAGAGCCTTCAAGTTTTTCTTGTACTTCCTATCGAAAGCTTTGTACGCCTGCCACAACCAGGATAGCGGTGGTTTGTTTTTCGACGTAAGGCCGTAATGAAAGTATACGAGACTGTAATCCTGTTCCACGTATTGGTCCAAAGTATGCGTTAGATATCTGCGAAAATAGATAATTACTTAGGAAATACAGAAGGTAGCTCGTTATAGTGAAATAAATTATAACGGAAATGTACCTGAGCAGTTTAGCGTGATTGAAGGCCTCTTTACCAACTGGCGGCAGTTTACAGGCCCACACAACGATTACCTTACGCCCAGCACTGTCGTCTCCCACGACTTCGACAATTCTGTGCCTCTCGATATCTAGGTAATCCTCCTCATCGGTAAGTTCTGCATCTACAGCAGCAAGATCATCCGCTGTGGGTCAAAATGGATTTTTCACAGTACATCTCATACGTTACGAGGGGAAGACGATTCGAGCGCAGGTAGTCGACTGTATGCAATTCTGGGTAGCATAGAGATTTCAAAATAGGATGAAAATGAGAGCAAAATTTTTTAAACTCGCTAAACGTTTATTCGTGTGACGCTTTGTCGTTCGTCTATTTAAGTTTACACGCTATGCCCCGAATGACGTGACATTTAGAAGTTATTATCAGAAGTGAAAAGGTCACACACCAGATTGTATAACTGGAGCATCTACCAGAGCCTCCTCAAAGTTTTCCTCGATCGTTCCGTCGCTTACCGGGCTCTCCAAGTAATCCAACCCTGTGCCGGCCGCACTTGTACTAAGATCCATCTTTTCCTCCAACAGTTCTACAGCTGCAAAGTTATGACAACTCGTGTGATACATGTAAAATGGGCTCGAAGATAATTTTGACCCCACTGAATGGATGCATGGATGAAAATAGAGCCAAATGGGTGGTCGATTTGAACAAACAAGTAAAGCACACACTTTTGAATTCACAGCCGTGCGGAGTGCAGTTATTGCACGATAAATGGGCAAATGTTAGTTTACTTCTTTTGGTAGGCGCATTTCGCTGTGCGTAAATCGTTAATCCCGCGGAAGGTACCAGTCGTGTAGACCTTACCATTGTCTGAAGTCGCCTGCAGTTCTGTATCGTCGAATTCCAAATTTGGTTCGTGATCATGATTATCCGACAGACTTGGGTATGGGTCTTCGCCGTCATTGTTAACCGCTGCCACACAGGACATAAACACGTAAATGCAAATAGGTGTCTTCTTGAAAAGGGACTGTCGTGAATACAATATTAAAAGCAATATCCGTCAGGCTGATGCTACCTTTGGAACTTCTTCCGATTCATCAATCTCATTCGACCGAATGAAGAGCAATAATAAATGTAAAAGTATACGTACAGAGCGTCTGACTTTGGGATGATGCTTCAAATATTTGAATGCTGTGATAACGCTGTGTTTAAACTTTGTGCGACAAAATTGTACAAACTAAAACCAAGCAGTCTCTCTATGCTTTGCAAACGAAAAGCACCCATGCCAAAAAGTAAAAGTACATACGGACCAAAAAATGTTTTGAAGAACCGTTAATAGTATTAAGGCTGTTCTTTTTTTGGAACACTCTTTTTAGATGCTTTTTCTTCGCGATAAATAATTAATCTGTTACAGTTACTTTTTCGAGCAACAAAGATCTCTCTCTCCTCTTTGTGATCTCATACGTGGTATATTTCTCTTTGATCGATCATTCCATCGAAACACACGTATCTCATACAAATCTGATTATTCAATGTGCAATGTCGTTCGATATAGCGACGTGTATAAAAATATCTAATGTTTACTAAGGCATGCTACGCATTTGCAACCCGTACGAATTAAACGTCAGTCGGCGATTGACTGACACAAGGCGGGGGATTGTTTGAACGAGTCCTTCGAAAAGGGAGGACGAAGGGACACTGACATTGCCTTCTTGTAAAACAATACATTCGGAAAGGGACTGACGTTTATTTGACATTCACAGTCAGTGCGAGCGTCAACACAACCGTCATCGGTAGACTCACCTGTTAAAGCTCGAGCAGGACTTAGTGGCGGTTGATAATCAGCTTCCATTTTCACTAGACCACGTATTCGCCTCCCAGCGAGATAATGAGATAATGCCAACACTCGCTCGTCTTCAAAGGCGTAAAACTGTTTTCCGGAGTAGTGACATTGTTCTAACGCGATATGGGAAGAGCAACGCACTCACGTTACGCTTTCATCTGTTGTCACTAATCGCAATTCGCAGTCGCCCGTCACTCCCCTTTCCGACTAATGATTAACTTCGCGCCATTCGCCTATTGGTGGAAGGGTGAATGCAGACGAGTCGCGTGCATCGCTTCCGATCGACATCATTTGCTGTTTTTCTCGCGATAATCTTAGATGTTCGTAGTTGGAAAAATTAAAAATGTATTTCGTAATTTAAAGAAATGGACGGAAAGTGTTGGTTCGATGTTTTTGCCAAACCTTTTTGTAGATCAATATTTAAATTTAATTACGAACAGTTTCGACATCGCATATCTCGATACCGAAGTCGACTATTTGATTACAGCGGTCGACGATGCCGCCTTCAAAATTTGACATGCGGTTCGGACCATATAAGTTGAAAAATACCGCGCTTCCTTTTTTGAAATTTTATGTAACTATTTGAAATTTTATGTAACTATTTGAAATTTTGTTTTGAAAGAATTGCGATCATTCGATACTTACATGTTTGAACAAGGCAGTATACGACGTTTTTGTTGTACTTATCAAAGCATTTATTAAAATTAGCGGTGAATAACACAAGCGATATTGTGTTTTGAGTTGAAATCGAATTACTTTACATTTTTAACTACTTACATTAACTACGTAAAGTATACGCGTTATAATTTACGGGTTTACATGTATATGTATGTACATAATTATACAATTCATTTTTGCTTGGCGATAATACGATTCACGATAGGCCCACAAAAACGTTTAAAGTATTCGTTCTGATTAGCTATGAAACATACTACCTATTTTCAATTTTCACGATTCAATGCATTTCGTTATTTCTGCCAACTGTTCTTCGTTAAATCAAAATTCAAAGAAACGCGAGCTGAGATTTACCACGATAATTAGCAGGATACAATGCGGGTGATTTGTTGTGGGCCATTCCACAAGCGGGACTTAGAAATTACATAAAATTAGTGCATTTTACGTCTTCTTCATTAATTAAGAGACTAGGTTGGACTGTATTACCGCAGCATGATATTCCTCTTGCGTAAAATCCCGTCGTACTGGACGAAATTCGTAATCGATTTTCAGCTATGCACACAACTCGCAATTCCGGTGTTAGGCACGTGTTTTTTTTTATTTAAGCTTACCACAAATTTCATTGTGACGGAGCAAGGGGCAATAAATATAAAACGTTTCTCCTATTACACAACTGCAATTAATATTAAGTTAAATTATTAATACGTATAAGAGTCGATGTTAGTTCAATGCGAATATATCGACGCTCCAACTTTGATATCTTCCAATGGGACTTTCTATGTACGTCTCATCACTCCCGTACATAGTACTCGTAGATGTATCAAACGAAAGCAATACTTTCCATTTTGGTACTGTTTAAAATATGAATTATCAAATCGTGGTGTAAGGCATACCTAATTGGATTAGTAAAATTATCCTTTTTATTCTAATCTACGCCAAGAAAAGGAGAGTGTTTAAAGGCTATTACGTTATGATCTCTTTCGTGTACTAAAAGGAAGAAGCTTACGAATTGAATTTCAAGGGAGGAAGTAGATATTGTTTTACGCGTCCAGGATGTAATTCTTTTCGTGGAAAGATTACGGCAGAGACTGATACTGATAACGCGGTACTATTATTCGTAGCTCTGCTAATGCATAATTCACACTCTGAATTCGTTGCTACTAGTGACTTTATGGCTGATAAATAAATCGACGAACACCGTATCGCCCGTACACTCTAATTTATGTGTACTAAATTCAATTCTGCAATTACTTCGGATAATGAAGAGAAGTTTTCCGTGTACTAGCATTTACGGCATAAAACTCTGTACATATACTATAGATCACGATTAAAAGTTCATTCCGATTATCACTGCATTTAATAGAGCTTAAACTTTGTTAGATGAAACGTTTGAGAATACCCTTTCTTTTTTAGAATTGTCTTTACTATACGTTAAGTTATACTGTCGTTCGTAGTGCTGCAGATTGACTCTATCGTTCAACAACGACGGTGTTGAAAAATATCCTCACTACTCTAAAACTTCTGACGCCTCGAATTCTCCAATCGAATTTCGTACATCGATAAATCGGATGAAAGATCCCAGCGTTGCAGCAGCAGAATATTTGAAGCAAGAAAAGGAGATATTACGAGTTCCAAATACTTATTTAGGTACTGCAACGTCTCGAATTTCGACTCGATGTAAACTCATATTCGACCGATTTTGGCATTGACGATTAGCTTAACTATAGTCTTCGCAGATTTTTCACTTAACATCTAGGACATGTGAACTCACACGATCAATCATGACGATTGCTATACCTTAAACTCTCATGTGGTGAATTCTTTGAAAAATATTGGACCAGATGCAATTTCTGGCGTGCAATTGCTAGTTCCATAAAAAAATTGACTGTACATAGTGACCAACTCGATCTATATAACGGCCAGTATACGCGCTACATTAAAATAATTATTCCAGTCTCTTCAAGAACGTAAAAATAGATTCTTATACACCTTATCAATTTATAGAATATACATATCACGCATTGTTCTCTCATTTGTTACAATAATCCTTGAAAAATATTGCATTTTTTATACGTCGTATTTAATTGCTAATCTACGGACAATCAGCACTTTCCACCGTCGTAAAAGCGTACGATGAGCTCTCTAAATGAACGCATTAAAGATTAGTTTCCACCACTTTCTCGCTGATTTCTTAAACCACTCACATTTGGTATCATCGTACGTGCACTATTGCTATCAGCCAGGAGTAGCAATGTGAATAAAAAAAATTGTAGAAATCAATCAATTCCACTGAAACATCATTCTCGCATCGAGAACAATCAAGAAAAAAGTTTAACCGTAATGTGGACAATTAAAATGCTCGTGATTTACAAGCAACTAGATCTGCCTACGACTCACTTGAACTCTTTATAGTTCGCCACACGGATCGTCTATACTGGTGGTATCATTCACAGACTTATAATTTGCAATTCCCGATTCGGTTTTAAGTAGAGCGCACATAAACGCAGCGGTATAGCTGCTTCAAACCGAGTACTTAGGACCACTTTTCTTAATAGGAGTTAATCTTAGGCCTTTATCCAACATTTGAGCCTCAAGGTCACGGTCTTCCTCCTGGTACCTGCGAACAAAGATTTTCCTTCGTGAATTGATAGAAACGATGAGTCGTTTATTGTTCGATGGCTTTCCAAGACGTAACTACGATTGCGAAATATTCTAGGACGATGGTAGAAGAGTTTGAGACTCTCGAAAAAAGTGTGGTAAACACTGAGAAAAATCCTTTCAAAGGATTATTCTTCCATAGGGCGTCGAAGAAACTCCTTTTCATTGGTAGCATCACCTGTTCCTCTTGTCGATAATTCTTTTGCTATAAACTTTCCGAGTTTGAAGCATTGTGTGCTTTCTCGAATGAAAATGTTATGATCCTTTTTTCTCTGATATTTTAAATTAACAATCGCGAAATTACTTGCGTGTTATTGACTAGTAGCGCAAGCTTACCAATTATATCATAAGTGCGCTTGCGATGCGGTGCATAATAAAGCGCGAAGCCGTGTTGTGTCTTTATTACCCTCTGCCCATTGTTTTTATTCATGTACGGGGGTGTATGCTGAGGCATTGGTATGTATGTTTTGGCGATGAATTAATGTTTGAGAATTTTCTACCGAGAGCAGAATGATTATATGGTCTCATAATATAAGAACAGAAAAGATCATACATTACCATTGATAAACATAAAATAAAATACACGACCAACTTCTCTAATGTTAAATTTGGTTATTAAATCAACCTTAGATTTTGTGTCATTTCGCGATGACGTAAGAATAATTAACTCGCGAAATTCCATTAAGTTCATATATTAGATTGATGGATATTGAAACAAAGTATTACATAGATTTAAAAATTCCGAGTCCGAATATAAGATGAAACTTTTACTGCACCAACGATGTGTATGTATTACCTTCGGGGTACTCTTGTTTCAGACGATTCAAGAATTGTTTTATAGAAGTTTTACAATACACTTGTTTTATTATGATGCTAACAACAGTATGAAAATTTAAAAAATGCATGCAAAAGTACACTATATTGTATATACCTTGATTTGTTAATGCAACAAAACAAGTAGTCGCGAAACAAATGTTTTAGCGAAATATCCATGGAATGGATAACTTAGACTAAAAATGTAAATAAATGTGATATTGCCATTCGCAATACAGACGTTCGTGTGTATAGATATATATCATGGTAAAGTTTTCTATGTAAGTAAATATAATGTATCGTGTAAATAAAAGTTTAAAAAATTAACAACATAATATCACAACATATGTATAAATGTAGTATAAAAAATGCTAGTAACACTCTAAGAACGGTTTAAGAAATTAATCAGGTCAATCTACCTAACAACTTCACCGGTGATTAAGGATTTTAAATAGAGATTTTTTTAAATAGGAGATGGTGCGTCAAATAATCTTGTACATCTGCCATGCGTTATATTATTTGTATCACGAGCAAATAAAATGCAGGAGTAAGTACGCAACATGTTTCATTCACGATTTCTATAAATGTTAACGTAGATTTATTCCTCTTACTTCAGTCGCTATATTTTTGTGAAAAGTATACGCTCTTGTTAATCGGTATTCTTCAAATCCGATAAAAGACTTTACTTTTTTCAAAGTATAGAGAAGATAAATAAGATAGAGAAGCTAAGTATATGACTTCGTTCAGCTTATGATTCGGAGGGGTGTTTTGCAGAGTATATATATATATATATATATTCGTAAAGGATTCTTGACGTCGCGTATCACTGTAAGAAGTCTCTAAAGTAAACGCAGTCTACCAGTGACGCTGTAATGCAGGAAAACCATGCAGTCAATTCGTGCGATTACATACTACACTACGAGTTACAAGCATCTACAGTGGTGCAATAACTGATTAAATGCTGCTGCAATTGTCCGAGGGATAAGCGAGGGGATGGGAGTCAATGAAGAAATATTAGTGGTTCCCTGTAAAATGCAATGAAAATTTCCATCAGGTAGAAGGATATCAAATACGCAACCAAAATCGCCAACACAGTGGTGGGGCATGATATGTGGGAAAGTGAATTGATGGGAGGAATGTGATCAATGGGTCTGACGGGACTTGCAAGTACAGTCGTGAGTGCAGTGAGTGTTGGGCACGAGGGTCTACGCCACCTTTGTCGCTCCTCTTCCAACAGAGCGATCAACGAGTCCCGTTTCGCCACTATTTCCAACATTTCGGTCAGGATTTCTCCCTCTTTCTTCACGTCGTCGCCGGTTTTCTTGTCGTCTGGAAGCAAGCGCAGTTGCTTCATCGTATGAGTTAATAAATACACGTTAGAACGTTTCCGCTCTTAGACTCACTATTGCGTCACTAACCTTCATTGGCCAACCGTTCGCGAAGTTCCTGCTGTAATCTTTCGTGGCGATCCTCAAGCTGGACTTCTTGAGCGTGGACGAGGAGTTCCTTTTCATACCTGCGTAGCTCTGAGCGCTCTCTCATCAGATCGAACCATTCGCGCAATAAGTCGGCTTCTTCTCGGTCCGAGGATTCTGAACAGATGCGTAAAATAAAGAAATGTTTTATCCGTTCCCTGTTCTTTCTTTTTCATACAGTCGTCGAATATCGTACCTCCTTCGCCGCGAAGAGCCTTTTCGACACTGACCCCTCTACTCTCCAATTCCCTCTGTTTCACTTCGGTTTCCTCCAATTTCCTTTGTATCTCTTGAGCCATCCGTAACCTGAACGAAAAATAGCTCCAAATCATGTAGCGAGGTATGATTTCGCAAATCATCGACTATTACCGATTCAAAGATTTCTCGAGATTTGTGAAAATCAAATCGAATACTAACATACCTTTTTAGACGCGCTTGCCTAGCTAATCGTTTGGCAGTTTTCACTTTACGAACAATACTGTTGCATGAGCCTTCGGTCAATGCGGCCCTATGCATCTGTGAGACCGATAAGGCCGTGGTTTTCGAATCGTCTTCGGATAAGCTGTCATCTGTTTTACACATGCACGCTATGTACTATACCATCTTCCTCATATTGCATACAATAGAAATTACATAAAATACTAGTCTTCAATCTTTCTAAACCACCACCAAATGCAATACCTCCAATTATGATAGGAAAACTTAAAACTTTGTGTATTGGAATTTAATTTATATTACGACTCCAAAATTCCCCCAAGTCTGACACAATGCAATGCAATATTATTTGGAATTATATTACAGTTTGGTATTGGGACTTCTCCTTTCAGCAAGATTTTAATAAATTTGATTTGAGAAATTTTTCTTACCTGAAATATTCGATGTGGCGATGGCGTAATGAAGCGGTGGCGGTGGTACAGGTGGTGGATTATCGTTAAGAAAACTTCGAACTAGCATCCCTTCGCAAACACTCTTCGGTCTTATATCGTACTTTGGGCTGTTATCCTTGTCGAGCTAAAAAGATTATGCATATTTACGTAATGAAATATTATCATTGCGAGAAGCAACAAACTTATTAGAGAATAAACTGTTCGTTAATGAAAAAAAAATAACGGTAAAATTATTTTACGGACAAGAAAAGCACTAAAGAATATATCATCGCATAGAGGGATAATGTATCTGTGGCTTTCACGTCAAATGGCATAATATCATTTCCAAAAAGGATCATTTTTTCTAGTGTTGGTCACAGGAATACATAACTATTGAACGTATGATTAATATCATTCTTCCTAGAAACCATAGATACTGTTTTTTGGTATAATCCTACTGAAAGCGAAAAAAACATTGCTCTAAATACATATACACATTTAATATACTCCCACTTTACACAACAAGCTTCTTATTTCATCATGGGCTAGTTGCTTCACCTTTACGATAAATATTCTTTTTGTCAAAGTGGTTAACAAGATATTAGTCATTAGGATGAAACAACTCATCTTGCATTACACAAGAAGTATAAAGCCTCTTGTTATTATAACTGCAGGGTAAACAAAGCTTCATTCAATTAATCGACTGTAGGATACTTAACGTGACTGAATCTGACAAAAATTAATTAAAGCAAATTTACAGAGCACGAACGATACATTCATCTCCTCACACGAAAGAACATATAATACAATTCGATACAATGCAAACGAAAAAAATCCAAGTACCTGGCAGTAAACAATATCGAATAGAAGTACTTGGATAAAGAAATATAATATCAGAGGACTATTGATTATAAATTGCTTACATCTGCCCCCTCCGAATAGGATTTATACAACTGAAACATGTTACAAACGAGAAACATTAAAGACGAGGAGGGCGAAGAGTTTTGATTCCCTTGAAAAAGGAGTCGAAGAACAGCGTACAAGATCCATCGCGCGAAATTAAAATTTATATTCACCTTTCCCTTTTCCTTAGACTTTGCGGTGAGCCGGAACCTCGACAGCTTATCCTTCTGGTTCGGCGGTGATGGCGAAGAGTCCTTCTTCCTGAAGAAGTCCGAGACAGCGCGAATGATGCTCCTCCGCCTTTCGGGATCCTTGTTCTTCTTTTTCTCCCGTTTGACGACGATGTCACCCTCCGATTTTGTGGGGCTCGAAACATGCGATAATTCGTCCATCGATTTCGCGCTCATGGTCGGCAGAGCATCGATGTTCGCCCTCCTGGCGAAGGCTTTAACGTTGTCGATACTCTTGCTGGTTTGCAGTTTGTGACCTGATTTGCTCGAGTAAAAGCTGTAGTGTCTCGATCTGACTTCGGGGGCGATTTCGTCAGTGGACCTCTTGTCATTCTCCGTCGACAATTGTCGTCGTGCCACCTTCATTCGCAATTCCTTGATCTTATCTTCCGGACTCAGACCCAAATCTTCGTCGCTCTTTAATCGAGCGCGCTCGCGAGCGTTCTGCTTGGCTTTCTCCGCAGTTCGTCTGGCTTCCTCGTGCTTCGTTCTCGGTGGAGCTTTCGGAGTCTTAAAACTGTCGTTCGTTGAAACGCCGCTCGTTCTCAAAGCATCGATGCATTCCGATGCAAAGGAGTCTGCAATCATCTTAACGTCTTTCTCATCGCCAGACTCGCATACAAACGCTTCGTGCGTGCTCGCATTATTTCCGCGAGATTTCTCGATATTGATTCCGCTTGGCTTTACCACGGGAGAATCCAAGTCGAGAACCCTTTTAGCTTGGGCGAAAGTGGTGAGAGTTGGATTAACAACTGAAGACGTTATGGACGTTGGCACGAACTTTAACGGAATGGGAGAAGTCAACCCAAGAGTTTGGATGGGTTTAATTGGCGATAAACCGGTTCCAGGGCTGAAGGAGGATGCTCGCGCGGCTCTCTTGGCTTTCTTCTCCGCCGACTTTTGTTTGTGAGCCTCAAGTTTATCCAACAACAAGTCCTGTATCAAGTTCTTTTGCTTCGAACGCTCCTTGGTAAGCTCTTCTAGCTTACGCGAAGTTGCCGGTGAATTGAAGCTGTTGCTCGCGCAAGTCTCCTGGCTTTTTATCTCCTCCGCTATCATTTCGGCGGAGCGCGGTTGCATCGAATTCTTCGAACTCTTCCTTCGTGATTTTCTCACGTCTATCGAATCCTTCGCATTGCTGAACTCCGCGATTCTAGACTGAAGGCGCTTCACATATTCCAGGTAATCCGGATTCGTTGTCTCCACTGTAGTCTTGAGCGGCTCGTCCTCCGTTGCTACTACTTGTATCGTCGAAGGAAGAGGCACTTGCGGAGTTATGGGGCTGGCGAGAATCGTGGTAAGCTCACTGGTGGTCGTATCTTCGGCGGGTTCGACCACCAAGAGACTGTCCTCATCTATCGACTGGAAGAGTTCTCTATTCGTCGCTTCTACGATGGGTTGCTCCTCCTTTTCGAAACTAAGGACTTCACTTATCGGTTTGAAATTCGGATCTCTAGTCGGAGAGATTGTATTTTTGCTCTTAATGGCACCGCTCAATCGATCGGCCACATCATCCATGGTGATGGGATTGATCTCTATCACGTTTTCATCCCTGCACTGTTCCTCCTCTTCGGACGAATCGTTCTCCACTTCGGATTTGGCAATAGGAGCATCGGCTTTGAACTTGGCTTCCGGAATAACAGGCGGGGATGACGTCTTGACGTTTACGAACTCGACGTAACCCCTGTTCTTGAGCAAAGGCACGTTAGTGGCGTCCTGAAGACTGTCGTCCAACAGGGACTCGTTGTCGGTATCCATAAAGTCTATGTTTTCACCGTTCGTGAGTAGTTTCGAGGTAGTATTAGTGGGAAAATCACTTCTATTGTCTAATTTGTACGAATCCAATTCCAAGTCCGTTAGATCTTCTTCTTCTTTAGCCATTCTGACGGGAGTATCGGGCAATTTTGCGTTTCGCGACGTTCTGTTTCTCCTGGTCGTTATAAATTCGGGATTGATGTCGAATTCGACGTCGTGTAAATCGGAACCCAACACTTCGCCGTCTCTGGCCCATTCGGAGAATTCGGTTTCGGTGAAGGCGGCTGTGGTGATGTCGTTCTCCTCCGAGTCGTCTTGTTTGATCGAGGCGCCGGAAATGACGGAGGTGGGACTGCTGCAGTTGCTGTGGCTCTTCTTGTTGTCGTCCTGCAACAACTCCAGTTGCTTCAGGTTGTTATTCACTGCTTCGATCTCTTCGGTATTCTTCTCCTCGCACGTAAAATGGACCTTCGATTCCGTGACGTCATCCTTCTTCATCTCCGTATTATCGCGCAGATGAGAGCATTCAATGGAATCGGGTTCAAACGAGGTCGCGTCGTCTATCTCCTTGTTTTGAACAGTTTCCTCGTCGAGCAACAAATCCCCGTCGGTGCTGTGAATCTGCAGCCTGGGAGGCGACAAATTTACAGCCGCCGGTGGTGAAGGCTCCACGTGCTTCTCAAATTCAACGTCGCTCGACGACAAAGAGTCGCTGTCAATTTCAGAGTCTTCCGTAGTTTCCTTGTCGTCCTTCTTATTCTTATTCCAATCGACTTGGGGAACGATTATCGATGTCTCGTGAAGCGGACTGCGCGGCCTGCAGCCGTTGTCATTTTCGCCGGCGTTGTCGATGGTAGTGGTTGCAGTATCGACGCTCTTCTTCGTTCCGACAATCTCCTCCCCTTCCTTACCCACGCTTTCAGTTACATTGGATGGAATTATGTCCTCGATCAATTTTTTATCAATAAGCTTGCTGGATTCCCGCCGAATAATGTTGGGATCCGTCTTGGATTTCAAAATACTAGTTTCCTTCAGTAAATCCGGTAGTTGAGCCTCGGATAGATCCGGTAAGAGAGCAGATTTATCAACGTCACGGGTGTCCGACATCCCGCACATCTGTGACGTTTCGTCGGCGGGGAATGCTTTAAGGGGAGATGCCGCGAAGAGAGTAGTAGGAGATAACGGTGAAAGCTGAGTGTTGCTTGAGCGTAACTTGTTGGTCCCCTGTAAGAACGCCTGCATTGTGGGACTAGGCTCGGGAGCGGGATTGAGCAATTTTTGGTGCTGAGATATGGCATCGGTTAGGCTTCTTAGTTTTGTGTCAACGTTCGACGTTGATCCCGATTTCATGACCGAGCCGGCCAAGGCGGAACTGCCCAATAAGTATCGTTTCTTCAACTCCAAAGAGAGCTTCGAGGCAATTCCTTCCGTAGAATGCGTGCGATTCAGCAAGTAGTCGCCTTTGCGCGGATTCACAAACGGGCTTGGAGAGATCACTTTGGTATGGGGCAGTGCGTAATTTACGGTACCGTCGTTTTGAAGCTTCGAGGCGTCTTTATCGATGCCGATTTTCGTGAATTGCAACTTGACGCCCGTATCCTTGTTCTGTTTCAAGTTCCCGTTGATCGATGGTATCACGCTACTTTTCACTTGGACTCTTTTGGGCTCCACGTAATTACCTCTGCTCTTTCGTACGTACGAATCGTTGATGGCGATTTCCGGAATCTCATGAGCCGTCGGTGTAGTGCCGTCGTGCTCGAACTCTGAGTCGGTAGAGATTTCTGTGGCGGAGTTCTCCTCGCTGTCCTCGGTTGAATCGTCGTCCGAAGCGATCTATAAAATGCGGAGTATTGTTATTTAACGTTATTACATCCTCGTGGAATATTTAATTCGGTATT
Organism: Xiphydria camelus; assembly: GCA_963678675.1. Lineage (NCBI taxonomy): Eukaryota > Metazoa > Arthropoda > Insecta > Hymenoptera > Xiphydriidae > Xiphydria > Xiphydria camelus. Next base: position 6,140,411 of record OY783201.1, read on the forward strand.
AAGAGGCGTAGCACTCCTGTTACAGTATTAGTCCAGTACAGTTGATCGATAGAGTAATACTTTATAATAAGAAAAGGAGGAAAGAATTTCCACGATTTTCAACACACTGTGTTAAAGAGAAACGACACTCTAATTCTATCGAGGGATGGACATTTGAGATTTCCTGTTAGATGCATCTACACTCCGTTCGCTTCCGTCTCGAAACAATCCAAATAGCAAAATGATAATTTCAAAGCGGACCTTTGTAATATATCGCATACATGCTTTCGTAAGAAATGCAGACATCTCGAGAGAAATTAGAACAATGCGAACGAAAAACAGTTGGTACATCATAAGAAAAAAAAATGCATTCTATTTACAAGACCATCTTGCTATCTGGAAATCAAAAGTATTGTGAGATATTAATAAAGTACTGGCTGGTGGTAATCACGAAATTGTTTTAAGGTCGTTATAAGTGTAGACATTGGTGTAAGCGGAAGCACTAAACAAACGCATACGATTAATCGGTTTAAAATCAACTGGTTATTCAGTTTATATTAGTTTGAACAGCACGCCATTCATAGAGCAAAATCTGTTACCTTTTCCCTCAATAGTCGTGTGGGTCGTGTTTTGCAAAGAATCTTTTTTTTTTATATCACCATCAGCCATTAAATACGGACTTGTATACTTTATTAAAGGTATCTCACACAATCTCTTGCTAAGTGAAAAAAGAAATAACTGAAAACATATATGCGCAACATCACAGCAATTTCATGTAACTCTCGTCGCGCGTACAACTTAGTAGGTACAATATTAAACCTAGATTAAGACTAGCTCGCGAGCTCGTATTACGATATGACACATTTGTCCTTCTTCCCTTTTTGAGAATTAGAAGAAGAGATGGATTTCGCGGAGCCATGGTGCTCGGATTTACGGAGCAACGATTTCGTCGCGGCAGCGCGATTTTTCGATTCCGTAGATTTTCCGGGCAACGGTTCATTTTTGGGGACGGGAATAGTCGCTTTAACGTCGGACAATGACGTTACTCTGGAGCTTACGGATTTACCAAAGTCATGGTCATTTGATTTTTTCGCGGAGTCACTGATATTTTCACGCGGGGACGTTTCAGTCTGTGTTGGAACTAACGATGATGGTTTCCGCGAGTCGGATTTTCGTCTCGCGGGAACTTTTGGTACCGAGAGGGGCGAAGAATTGGGAATGACTTCACTTGCAGGCGGTTTAGGTAATCTGTCCATATCTTGAGACGGTCGTCTGCGTTCGGGTCTTTTTGGTGCATCGGACAGGCGATCGATTACGACACGATCGTCACTCCCTTCCAAGCCGGTCTTTTTGATCACGGGGATCGGCGAAATTTCTTTCTGAACTATTGTTACTTTCTCTACTCGATCGTTCTCGTTATTTTTCTTTGGCATGCTGCTGCTGAGAAGCGTGAAATCTTTCATTTGCGATTCTAAATGGATCGGTGGAACTTTGATCGAAGGCTGTGGTTGCTCTAGTCGGTTTCCGATATTTTTAATTGAAGGATTATTCGGTATTTCTCTCTCACTGGCAAGCGTCGTACTTTCTTGCGTAATTGGGGAAAAAGAACCGAGCAGATCGCTAAGAGGATGTGGCATTACATTACTCGCAGATGACGCTTGTAGTTTGGAATCAGCTTCTGGATTTTGCATAGCTTTAGACTTCAACTCGGTGTTGGAAATTTCAGGTGCACTTACATCTGTTGCATTAGCGGGCGGTACATTTTGTTTCGTAATTGCAGTCTCGACATTTGTATTGTCTTGGAACATGGGTTTTATTTTTGGATCATTTGGCGTAGAAACAGTATTGGATGCTTCTACCGAAGGTTTCTCCTGCCATTCAGATGCTCCAAACTCTTTATTGCTTTCTGGGCTTTCATTACTGGCAATAGGAAGTACGGAGGATATTTCTTTGTCGGCGATATCGAGTCGTGTATCTTCTTTGGAAATTGCTTCATCGATGTTTTCTTGTCGCGGTATCGATTCTTCTGTAATTATATCGCCTAACAAGTCAGAAGCCGGCACTAATTGATGATTCACTGCTTCTAACTCATCAAACTGCTTGTTGAGAAGTTCGAGATCATGTTCATCGGGTATCTCAAGATCTTCAATGCTCACGTCGAAGTCATTCGCGGCATTGAAGTACTTCATTATATCTTTGCGTTCGACTTTATCGGACAGCTTTGACTTTACTTCCAATTCAATCACCTTTACTTTGGGTATCTCTTCGTTGTTCGGTCGCGATTCTTGAATATTCTTCGGTTCGGGTTTTGGTTCGGATTTCTTCTCAGACTTCCCTTCAGATTTTTTATTGGGTTGAAAATACTTGCTTATTTTTAATTTAGCACTCTCTTTGGACAGTGGTCGAAGTTCATCCATTTCTTCTCTGTTCTTTGCCTTTCTCTGCTTCAGCTGCTCCCGTAAGTGATCGAAAGAGCTGTAGGTTGTGCTATCGTCGGTTCGAGAAGGAACGGTTTCCTCTGGTACAGTGAGTTTCGATGGCTCGAAGCACACTTTTCTCTTCGGCCTTTCCACCGTAGGCGTAGCCGCTGTTACAGTGACGATAGGTTTGATAGTCTCTTTTTCTAAAGGTATCGTCAAAGTTTTATTCGATTTCTGACGGGTCTTCTCTACAACGGCGTCTTTAATCTCTTGATATATCTTTTTATCGGTATCAGATTTCTCCAAATCGGCAACTTTATTCTTCGTTGTTTGATCTTCCGCGATATTTTCCACGGTTAAAAGTCCAACGGATGCCACTTCCGATTCAGATTTACTGAGATCAGAGCATATTGTATCGCTCGACACATTAGTATCTGAAGTAGACCCATGAGATGTTTGTCGATCCAGTTTCGGCGATGAGGTAATTAAATCAGGTAAATTATCAGCTTCGTTTCGGGGGATAAAATCAATCTCAGGCTTTGTTAAATTATTTGTATTTTCTAGAGAAGAATCGAGGACAGCATCTGGAAGTGACATATTTTTTACAGCGGTTAGGTTTTCCGAGAGATTTGAATCACAATCTTTCACATCCTCTGCATCTGTCTTAATCGGATTATTAGACACAACAATTAACGGAGGTTGATCGTTATTTGAGACTGCCATTGTATCAGTAGCTGATATGATACTTTCATCATTATTCAGGATTAACGTTGCATCGGTAGATACTATATTTTCATTATTACTTGAGATTGCCGTTGCGTCAGTTGATATTCCGGTATTTTCATCGTTCTTTGAGATTGCGATTGTATCGGTAGCGACTAGGACATTTTCATCATTACTTGGCATTACCGCCGCATTGGTAGAGACCACGTTATTTCCATTATTATTCGATATTACCACAGCATCCTTGGGTACTTCGAGCAATTTTGAATCAGAGCCTATATTACGATCGCTATAAGTTAATTCCGATATGTCTGTTTTAAGGACTTCCGAAACAGTTTCTTTAGGAACACTAATATTAATATTATCGGCACTGTTATTCTGTGATTTAAAATCCATCGTTATCTCGCCCGCGGAACTAGAATTGAACTGATTACTCTCTGACGTTATATCGGGAGAGCTATTATTATCGAGCTCAGTCAAGTCATTTTTAGTGGAAGGATTTTCTACATTCGCGACTTCAGAAATAGTCGTTAGCACGTTATTCTCACTATCGTCATTGGCACGAGTTTCCGCTTTTGCTTCATCAACAGCAAGACGTGAACCTTCATCTTTTGATGCACTAACGCTTGCATCTACATTTTGATGATCGACAGCTACTTGAACTACATTCGAATCTTTCGTATGGTCAACTGGCACTCGGTCTGTTTCACTATCGACGCATTTCTCGCTAATGGGTATCGGTACAGCGATACCGTTCAACTCGGTGGCTAAACCTAAATTTACATCGCGACAAGCGTCTACAGAAGCTTTATCATTATGAGGATTGGGTGGTTCTTGAGGCGCATTATGTAAAGAATCTTGTAAGAGATTCACCTCAGTTTCCGAGCCGGTATCGGTGTCAGAACCACGAGGAGGCATCTTCAGCCAGACTTCTTGCTTTCTCAATTCTCTCGCACGAACTTCCTCCTCGTCTTCGGTCGCCGTACCGCTTTCGTCGTCTGCGCGAGAAGATATCAAGGGTGTAATATAAAAGACGAGCTCCTTTCGGTCACGACTAAATTGTTTATGCATACCTTCGCTAGTATACTCGTCACTAGAGTCCTCGTATTCGTTGCTTCCCGTGTCCGAATGTCCTGCGGATGTGTGAGGGTGAGAATAGCGCAACGTCCAGTTCTTCGCTAGTTCAAGGGTTCCTTCCGTGGTTAACGGCTGATCCATCGCTTCTTCGAAAACCTCGTTATCATCGTCGGAATCACTGTTCGAATGGATTTGTTGAAAATCGTCGCGCCTTTTCGATCTTATTTCGGATTTAAAATTGGAAGTAAAATTACCTCATGTCGGAAATATCATCGCTGGATCCCATTTCGGCAGCGGAAGCACCGAAATTGCGATCCGTCCATTCATCCTCATCCATCTGACTTCGCGGTTCTTCGGCGTCCGACAAACCAGCCAGATTTTCGAACTCGATTCGCTCCGGCGTTTGACCGCGATCGAGTAAATCGAGACCGGCAACTCCTTCCAGAGGAGCTTTGGACTGGGTTTGCCAAGGCACACATTAAATGGATTATTTATTTTCGATATGAGAGAAAAATTATTTCTATTCAGCATAAAATTGCACTAAGAGAACATTAATTACAGAACATCTCATCGCGACGTACCTTTTCTGATGATTTCATATTGACACACGCATTAGGAATATTTTCCTTGTTAAGCAGAGAGACTTTCTTCTTCTCCACTCTGGCTTTCATTGTTCCTGGAAGTCCGAAATGTTGCGTGCAATAGAAACGTCCACCATTCTTATCTCTATCAAAAGTATGATTTCCTGCAATTAAATATCAATTACACGATGAGGAGAAATTTATATTTGGGCGATGAATTGGTACTGTAATAACATCTGTGACAAATGGCGAAACTCTACCTATTCGCAAAGAGGTCGAGCAGTATTCGCAGCGGAAGCAGCCGCGGTGGAAAAATTTACCCTCTGCAGTTAGTCTCTCCATCAAATAAACCCTCTTGTTACAGAAATGGCACATTTCCGATCCTCCCTGTGCCGGTAATACGAGCGCTGCTTTAGAATTCTGCAAGAAGAAATAGATTGGGCGTCACATAAAAGCGAATATTTCATATTTTGGCTGATATTTTTAATGCATCAATACCGTCGGTGTACGAATATATGTGTAATTATTGTGTGATAATTTCAATTTCACGTAAACAATATTATTTCACGGAAAAACGGGCAAGATAAATAATTTTAAGTATAGTTGTACGAAAACTTGTTACTTCATCGAACGATTTGCAAGGATGTTATATCATTACCTCTCGTCTGGATTTAACGCATTGTATCTTTAGTTCGTCGATCGATCATTGAAACGAAATAATGCGGTTAAGTAAACTCCAATTGAAGGCAAATAAACATCTCGTCATTTGTAAATAAGGTGTTTCTAGATGTAAAGAACGCGATTCTAAGCACACGATAGTTTCGAAATGCAGAATAATTCAGGGCTGAATCAATATTTTTCTGTTAAACCAGATGATTCAGCGGTTAACACATTGGTGTTAACTTTTAAAACAAATTCCATAAAGAAGGCAGGGACAAACAATTAGTACACTCTCTAGCTCGAGCTCATGCTAGGATATGAATTTCGAAACTAAACTACGTTTACAATTTATTGTATGGTTTTAGATATCTAGGCGCTCTCTCCAATTGAATGTTAATAAGACATTGCTTACAATTGTACTGCGGATTCCCGAAACCCAAATAAAAACCAAGTCCGACAAACACTAAGAACACATAACGTACCGCGTACTGAGAAGATCGCTAATGTCTCTAAGACGGTCACTATGCGGATGGTATTTCCTGAAGACATCTACTCTGATATCGCCAATACGTTAGAACAGAAAATAGCATATTTACCGATCTTTGCACCTTGGGTTCAGCATCCTGGTTTTTATTCGCAAACTGTTCCGCCATAGCCGAGACTTTATTATGCCCAAGCACGTTACCCTCTTTGATCTTCTTGTCAATACTCTTGAGGGTGTTGTCAATATCGGCATACTTACTGTCCATGTCGTTTGGATCGCGGCCTCTCTTCTCCATCTTGATTTGTCGAGCTAAAAACTGAATAAAGCATATAGAAACCTGACGAGAGTTTAAGGCTCAATACATCATTTGAGTTCTCAACGAACCTGCTCTCGACTCCACTTTGGCACACGTTCCATTCGGTCTTGTCGCACGCCTCGCCCCATCTTGTTCTCTTCTATCTTCTTCTCGATCTCTTTAACGTTCCAATCGGTTTTCTCGATCTTACCTGAGTACGAGAAAGGAAGAGAGGAAATTACAAATAGAGGTATTTTGATAAAATTGCAAGAAACGATCGTATTCACAAACCGATTGCCCGTAGAAGATCCTTGGGTTTTTTCTCGGCTGGTACCGTGCCTTTTAACTTATCCTCGATATTTTTTATTCGTCCTGAAAACTCGTCATCTACACTGCCCTTACGTAGTCCGGCATGTATCTTGGACTCCCTATCCTGAAAATTAGAAACTTATGGAAGAACGGTACAACGATATTCGTCATTACAAGTTCCACTTGTAAAATGCTACACACTTGGTTGATTCTAATTACACACAAAATAGTGATTACAGTGAAGCTTCAGTAATTGCAAAGATGAAAGACATATTTTGAATTGCCAACCACGTTGCTATATGATTATAATGATTACGATTATGCATGTACGAGCGAGTAATGGCAATTACTGGAATGACAATTAATAAAGTTCCACTGGACTTCACGAAATGATCGTTATGCAATAAACCATTAGTAGCATTGCTAAAATGAGTTTAGACGCCTATAAAAGTCCGAAGAAAACCAGACTCCTTTCAAATATATTTACCAGTGACAGATGTACATTAGAAATTTGCGCATCAAATTATTGTTACTGCCGCACGCAAGATCGTCGCACACAGCGATTCAATGCAACAATGCAGGGAAATTGGGTGTTACTTTCAAAGGATTTCTTATGTTAAGATTTGGTACTGGATGCAATTGTTAAAAAACACTATTGCACATCCTTTCACACCACAACATCCAGCTTACTGGGTACAATATTTTCTGCTCTAGATCTTTCACTCTATCTTTGAAATCGGGGGCCGTTTGACGATACAGAAATATCGAGTAATCCTCGAAAGGTTCGTCCTTGTCTCGCTTAGCGTTTGCCGCAAGCATTTGCATGCTTTTGTAGAACTGCTGCGTAGCCATTTTTCGCAAGTATTGACGCTTCCTCATGCGTTCGGTTCGATTTTTTTCGATATCCTCGAGTCTCTTCTGCCTTTCCTCCTTCAAAGGTTTATGCAGAAATGTAGAGTTTAAATCGATCCGAGAATTCTCATCGACTCGATGAGACGTCAACTTATCGTTGCACATTTTTCAAAGTTTACGAAAACATACGTCAACGATTGTCGATCGCGCGAATAGAATAGCACTCCGGGATGCAATGTTATTATCTAATGATGTGATCGAATTGTACAGTTTCTACAAGTTAATTTGACTACGAGACGCAATGGAGTGTGTAACTCTATATTCTAGCGAATACCGCGTATCATATATCAATCTTTCAATATAATAAATATACGTATGATAACGGGTATAAAAGTCTACAGTATAACTGACTGTCTCGTCTCTCCCGTCGTTTGTTACGGATATATGTAGAAACATCAACGCGTTATGATTTCTTCATCGATCGTAGTGACTGCGAGTCCAATAATTAAGAAGGTGAGGGATAAGAGTGCGCCATGGCGTATGACAGTTTCGATCTGCTGCCACCATAACTGAAGGACACAATACAATGAAAACTCTGTCCTGTACGATATTATCAAATCCATCGTTTCTACGGCAGAAATCGACTTACCACTGTCGCACCCATCTTCTCGGTACTGCGTCTCTTTCTGGATCGACGACTGATGGAATCGCCTTTCTTCTCCATCGCTGTCTGTACGTACTCATTGCCATAGCGAGATCGCGAATGCCTGGTTCGGATTCCACTGTCTTGCTTGGTAATACGACCGAGTAGTTGAGCTTTCTGTTCAGGTGTCAATTGGCTTAAATGTTTGGAGTAAGAAGGTTTCTCTTCGAGTTCGGGTTCCTAAATTGAAAATATACCAAGGATCGGCAGTAAAGTGATGTGCTGAGTAATTTATATTAATTTTTATATTATGGTAATCTACGTTTCTGAGAAGAGGAAATTGCAAGGATCATTTGAGTTACAGAAACTTGGAGTTTATGAAATATGACATTTTTGGCGCTTCCGAATATTCAACTGAAAATAATTACAGGTTGATTTTCCTTCACGTTATGAGCATTCCTATTTCCCGAACGACGTTCCTTTTTCAACCAGCCGTTGCGCTTGTTCTGATATTCGAACATTTGCTTCAACTTCGACACTGTACTGTTATTATCACGCCAATTTTTGATACTGGTCGGTTTCAACGCGTTATCGCCTATCTTAGCGCTTTTATTCAATGCAAAGCGATTGTTATTGTAATCCAATAACTTGTCGGGACGTTGGAAGGACATTAGGTTGGCAGATTTCGATATGGTGCATGGAATGGCGAACGCCCGCAACGATGCGGTAGAACGATGATAGCAGATGGAGTAAGAAATATGGGTCCTGCAGGGCTAATGAGTGAATATCTTAAAGAGAGGTTTGTACATACTAAGGTTTTTTATTAACAAATACGGGTAGCCGCAAGCAGATCAAACTTACCAATTTCGGATGTTTTATATGTGGAATCTCCCCGCGGAAGGTTTCGTAAATCTGCGTCAGATATGAAAACATAGCGAGTTTATCCGGCACGTCACACTCCGCCATCTCTTCGCCGGTCATTATCTGTGAATCACAACAATGACGCATTCGCTTAATTTTAGCCAAATTTGATCTTAGCCGGCAATAAATAACGTTGACTGCAAACGCATAAAATCTTACCGGAGATATTCCCAACTCCTTTTCCAAGATATCGAAAGCATGTTGATTGTTCGTCAACACATTCTCGCGCTTTAGCGCGTGGAAATCAATCAAATCCGGCCGATACCTGTGTATTATGGCACAAATGGCCATGCCGTCCTTAAACGAAGCACCCATGTCGTCTATACGAACGGAATCGTACAGTGCCACTTGCTTTCGCAGCCAGTGAAGCAGCGTATCCGGATGCACTTGAGAATCTGTTCCAAGATCTACGTTAGAATGACATTTCTGCTTAAGCAACACGTGTCAGAGAGGTTTAAAAAGAGCCCGCAGCCCACGCAGACCAGTTAGTCCTCGAGAAACTTACCTCTGCGGCGTCGTTTTTTGGGAATATCGACTGCGGGTTGCACGGACGGTTGCTCGATGTTGTCCGGGTCGTCGGTATCCAAAAGACTTCGCACTTGTATCGGTGTCACGCCTCGCACGTTCAGATTTGGATACCTGATTTCATTCGGTTAATAAAAACGAAACGATTAACGTTTGGTGCGACAGATTTTCTTTTGAATGTCGAGATTGAATAGAATTATCTTCGTAAAGGTCACGACGAACCTTATCACGAACTCACAGTGTTTTTATCCGACGCTCCTTTAAAAGCAAATATTAATTACCTCGTATGGGGGTCTAACGTGTACGCGGCGTAATCCCTATTCAGATTTTCGGGTGTGGTTTGCCCGAGTAGCCTGTAAATGGACTCCCGCTCCGCCAAGACTTCCAGCGGCGTCACCGAGGAGCCCCAGGCTTTGATAGCCCAACACGCGTCGAGGGAACTCAAAAATCCTCGCGCGCAACCGGAACCCGTCGGCCAAAATGGCTATAACAGTTTTGTTTTCCAGTTTAAGAAGAAACCGCCTTATTTCGAGCAGGCGGACGTCGTAAGCATACCTCCAATAAACTGTCGCCCACGAGGATCATGAGGAGTCTGTGTCCGTGTCGCTCCAGGACCCGACTAGCATTTTCGGCGGCGTACATCGAGGTAAAGTCAAACATCGCTACGTCTGGTTGACCGTAGTGGTTCACCGCGAATTCCATATCCATCATTTGGTACTCGGTCGAGAAGTCGGCAGCTTCTCGGGCGTACAGCATCAGCGCCTCTCGATCGACATTTTCTTTCGCGAGTAATTTTGCCGTATCGGCATGATCCTGACGACATAAACTGAATAATGCGGTCGTTCCAGAGTTTGCGACAGAAGGGTGGATAAATCAACGAGAAGACACCCAAGGATCGAACATTTTTGCTATACGGCACCGGGTGTAGAGTTTTTACCTGAAGTATAACGCCTTTGTCGATAAGACTATGTTTCTTGGCAGTCATCACGAAGTAATGCGTGTCGTCCTTATAGTACACGATATTCTCCAAGTCAATACCAGTTTCTTGGTACAATTCCTTGAAGAATTTCTGATTGAAGATGAACGCCACACCGCTGATCTCCTCTACCCGCGCTTCGGCTTCGGTTCGTTTGTTTATAAAATTGGCGGTAATGGCGATGGCTAATTTTCCCCTGAATTCTTTCCGTTTGAAACCGTCCAGCGTGTTTCTCTTGCCATCCGCGCCGATCAGCACGTCAAATTCGTATTGAGAGACGGGATGATCGGCAGGCGTGACCATTGCCCTCCAACCGATTTCTGAAACGAAGAGGCGCGGATATTTCACACATCTCCCACGGCAAACGGCGCGAATATCGCGTCGGATCAAACGTATCACTCACTGCCTTCTTCCTGATTCTCTGGCGGCGGTATCAACGAATCAAAACTGACGCCCTCGTGAAATTCGACTCCGAGAATTAAAGCTACTTTCAGTAAAATGCACTGGAGCTGCCGGATGCTAATGTGATCGATAGCTCCAGCGCAAAACTTTCCGAAGAACTTCTTCGCTCCTAGGCTTCGAAGATCTTGGATGACGAAAGGCCACAAGTGTAATACATTATTTCTAGACATTCGGTCCCTCTTCTCCACGACGACCACTTTCGCTCCTAGCAATTGCGCTTCTATCGCCGAACGCAGACCGCATGGACCACCACCGATGATGAAAACCTGAGGGGTATCGATAGCCCGTTTAGCGCATCCATCGGTCCTTCGATTCTCATCAGATCGACACGTCTGACCGATTACGAACTCACCCTCGTGTTCGGGCAGGTCTTGCCGCGATTGTAACACTTGTGATTAGCCCGCTGGTCGAACTTCTTCCATAGTGCCTGAGCCTTCCAAGATCGTAGCTTCGACTTCAGTTTCGGGTAGAATTGGTTGAACGTGTTCGGCTTGATCTTGAGGAGATCGCAGAGGTGCCGAAAGTGGCCGAGGATGGATTTAAGAGTGGCCGCATTGCAGAATTGGTCGAAAACGTCGCTGGCCATCGCCACCTCCGGCGAGATGACCTGCTTTCTGCCCTGGTGATGATCCATTGCCCGAGCCAATGTTTCTTCCTCGTGGTTGGCTGATAACTGACACGTTGCCGCGTTACTTGATCATCGCCTGAAAAAGGGTAAACAAGCCGGGAAGCCGTGAAGAGATGGCGAATCAAAGCCGAACTGATGGTAATTAAGATACGCTCGTCGGAGTAAATACGGCGCGTTGCGTTGCACTTTAATTAAAACGCGAATATAGCCATGGCGGATTGGAAATGTCACGAGCCTTTCAGCGACGGTACAGCATCTCGGGCATGCAGTTCCTCATTGCAGGGGAGTCTAAATACGGAATCGCATTCTGCGCACTCGTATAACTGCAGAGAAAACGGAGCGGAAAAAGAAGGCTGCGGAACCGAAGGCGAGTTCGAAGAGCTTTTCGAGTTTCGATGAGTCGAGGCGAAGGCGCTTTCCTTGTCGATGAAGGTAAACGGAACTATCTGGAGTTGAACGGGAGAGTTTCAAATGCGTTCGGAATGATTAACCAGGAAGAACGAGGATGGCTGTGCGTGCCGATTACTAAACGAAGTCCACAATGTGAGTTTCGTTTTGTATATCGCAGTGGGGGGGGGGGGGGGGGGGGTCTCGCTTGTCAACGAATGTGACGCATTTTCACGTAGCCAACGCGTTACGCACCTGTCATATCGAGGCTCGAAGTCGCCAATATATTTCGCTCGTGCATTGCTACGGTTCTTTGAACTTACGACCCAATAATTTTGTAGATCGTGATATAGCAAGCAATACGTACACTGCCTGTCTGAATTGCGCATGCTAGCTTCGACGGCAAGGTGCCACTAAAATATGACACATCCAGAGCAATCGCTCGCGTACACTGATAAGAAATTGAGTTGATTCAAAGAAGATTACTTGGCTCGACGGAATGCTGAGGTTATTGGTTGTAAAATAAATGTTTGGTAGATTGGAGTAACCGACAGTTAAACGAGATATACGAATTGGTAACGGTTAATCGAGAGGAATGTTTAATGGAATGTGAAACGTCTAATCAATTGAAAGATAATTATCATCTAAATTGGTACTTCAACCGTTTAACAAAAGTCGAAATCTGGAGCCGATGGCTCGGCCGTTCTAGCTTGCGTATTTTTTAAGCTGATTACCGATATCTCAAAGGAAATATGAAATATGGGCGATTTTATGCATGGAGAATAATTCTTTTCCCAAAAAAATCATGGATATCTCGGTGTTCCTTTAAGATTTCGCTAATAAATGTACAAGTCTTGGAATCACCGTGAAAAAATATATCGGATAAGACGGTCGAGAGTTTAATTCCAGAGGTTTCGATTTTTGTGAAAATGTTTAGGGATATCTGCGTTGTATAAAACTTGTTCAAGAATACAGTAAAGCGCCCTAGAAGCAATTTGGAATTATTATTCAATTGAATTTCTAATACAAAAAATTAGATATAGAACTTTTCCACGAACAGGATTCGTCATCGTCAGTACTGAAAACACTCGACAACAGATATATCGCTACATTATTAATAACACATTATTAATTGTTATTATTTATTACATTTAAGTGGGTAATTGGTTTACCCGGTTATCTATTCGAAGTCATTGGCAAGTTGTGTCACCATTCGCGCTGCACAATCAGGGACGCGAGAGAATCTTGGATAGAGGCCACAATCAACGGTAACTTTTCACCGAAAGCTGTGCCATTCATCGCTCGGTAAACAGATGAAAGCTTTGATCGCATCGTAAAAAAACAATAAAGAATGTTCCGCGTCAAAGCTATTTTACGAAGGTGTATCAAATATAAACGGGATTTGTCTTGTAAAAATTCTAAGACTTAATTTAATTAAGCTTAGAAAAATATATTATTTTTCTACATAGTCTCCCGCCCTAGAAATAGGTACATTTTTCCCATCGGATTGGGAGCTTTTTTATTCCATCATCGTAGAAACTCTTCGGACGTTCTTGTAGCCATTGGAGCACAAATGCTTCCATTGCGTCGTTATCATCGAAACATTTTCGACCTTTTCACGCCCTCCAGAAAATTCTTTGTGCCATGGAAACACATGGGTTATTGACAGGGCGTTGTCTCTGAATTGTGCCTGTAATCGCCGCAAAATATTGGTTGGATTCACCCCCTCCTTGGTCTAAAACTTGATTATAATCCACGGAGACATGCACTTCTGTCTCGCTCATGGTTTTTTTTTTCATACTAAAGGCACTCGAGCGAATTGCGGTCGGTTCTCCCCTCTCTCTAACGGTACAGGCCACCTGCGCATCAACTCCTTCAAGGTCACGGACCCTTCCGTAATTTAAAAAAAAAATCAGTCCCGTTTATATTTGATACGCCCTTGTAGTTCGACATATTTATTGCCCCAAGAAAAAGATTGTATAATTTAAATAAAAGCCAACAAATGCAGATTTATGCATCGCGGCGAAGGAGAACAAATGAAACTGAAAATCGTTGAGGGTCGGAGAGGAATACTGCAAAGAAATCCTCATCGCGAGGCAAGCAACAACCTGCACCTATATAGCGTCGGGAGATGAGTGTATCTCTATAAATACAGCACGAAGTGGGCGACGAGATGCAATCCGGCAGAACTAGAGCGACCGGTACCAATTTTACTGTGACCCGTAGGCGGGGGATGTGCCTGACACTGGAAACCGATGTCAAGAAAAAATAAGTTATCGCTTCCCCATTTTTCTCTGCCAAATCGATACACCAACCGAAAACTTTATATTTTTATGCAATTCGTATTCGAGTGCACGTTAATGCGGAATATTTGAAATTCTTTATATAATCGCATTCGCATATAAGCTGACACGCTTTGTAAATAGAGAAAAAATTAGTTAGATCCACTATTAATTACTTGCGGGGTCGCATTTTTTTCATACTAATTAAACATTTTTTCCTTGCAATCGCATAATATTCCACATGATTGCAAGGAAGAGATATTTAATTGATGTATCGAAAAATTTTATTGATATAAATCAATAATTACTTGCGACCCTGCAAGTAATTTTCAGTAGATCCAACAAATTCTTTTTCTCTGTGTATTTCGCAGTAAAATGTCTTTCGCGCTTGCCTTTCACGGAATCCATCTGGAAGCGAATTATAAAACGCATCTCGCCTCGTATATTAAAAGCATCAAATTTGGGTCAAAGACTGAGGTATCATTACTCCGATTCGCTGTATTATTATATTTAATGGACTTGGCATTTTCTCCGCTTAAGAAGGGCATAAAAAATTTGTTAAGGAAAAAAAGACCGCGTAAGTTACAGGTCCCCGAGTCCTTCGACCAGGCCTTGAGGCAAAGTGCACTCCGCGTTTTACGCCGATCGGCCAACACTTGGAATCCGATGCGGGGGTCCCCCGGCTCGCAACATGAATGAAGAATTCCTACCTGCCACGTGGGACTCGGTTGGGCGTGCTAATTCTCAAAATACAAGCGCTCTCTCCTTCGGTTGCCAACGGAACGCCAGCACTTACAAGTAGTCCGAAGAGTATTTTAAAACGCTGCGCCCCGACACATATCACAATGTGTCCCGAAAACGTAGGACGCGAGTGCGACGAATATGTATGTCGGGGATGCGCGTCGTTAGTTTCGTCGGACCTCGGCTTACCGACGACCTCGAGTCGACGGGATCGATTTTCACGGTGTTTATGCAGTTTTCTCGTCGCTGCATCGGTACGCGGGGGCGGACGGTCCGCGGGTTGACGACACCGTTTTCATCGATTTTCAATTATCCGTCTACCGAATTGAGTTGCCCGACCTATTTAAAAATACGCGGCGGTAGCAATTCTGTTCGAAATTGCTCGCATGTATTTTTCATATTGCCTAGAATTTTCCAACGATGATGGCAATAATCGTGGTTGGCGTTTTATTATAATTACTAAAAAAAAAAATTGAGTTTAACGATTCCAAACAAAAGTTCCCACGATACTTCGAGCAGGTTGAAAGCGATAAAACGACTTTATTAGAGCCACTTTGTCACAGTTAAAAACACGACCTTGACGCGTATTGCTTTTATAGAAACTGGTACGTCAAAACGTCCACGGGAACGTGGGCGGCTACAAGTTGGCCGCTATCTTTACCGATTCGTAGATATTGTAGGGGACTCCCAAATAAAGAGTGTACGAAAAAAAAAGCAGCATGGAGGTCGGGATGTCCGCGAAAATTGCAGACGATGCTCTTCAATTATTTATGACTCTCAAATAAGTTGTCCAAACGACGCCGACTTTCTAGTAATTTCCGAGTGGAGGCAATCAGAATGCGACATGTGGCGTGCGGCTTATCGCATTCTAACTGGTTCGATTCGCGGTCAGCGCGACCGTAAAATCCGACGCCGCTCGCTCGCATCTGTTTTCCGACGCATCTATATAGATCATCGACGCGAGCAACGCGGAGCGACACTCGTCGCGGCGCACCCGAGAGTTCATAACCCTCGTCGCGGATGCTCGCGGCGTCTGGGAGCCGTCTGCTGAAACACGTCGCCTCTAATTGTCGAGAATTTACGACGGGTACCCTAATGAGACGTTGGCCGATTATTTACGCGGTCTCTATTAGACACCGTGTCGATTATTTATTAGAACCCACGGCGCGGTTAATATACTACGCTTTCCGGGGCGGAGACCGGGGGAGGGGCGGATAGCGCGATCGCGTAGTACAGAGCGGGGACCACTTTCCGACGGAAAGTTGTGTACCGAGGCGAGGATTCGCATCGCCGTAGCTCACGATCGTCGTACGCGATAAGAATAAATTCCCGTTTCTGGCTGACGCGGAAAAATGATGCCACGAGCGGCGATAACTCGCGGTTATCACGGGAGGAAAAGCCACGGTCGAACGACGTCCGTTGCTCTGTTACGCTGAGAAGAAATTGGAATGTGCTGTATTTCGGGGAATTTAAGAAATATATGTAAAAGCGAACGGGAGAAGATCGACGCCTGTACCAACTGCTGCGAAGCATACTCGCCTGCAGGGCGGATTTCATATGGGCAGGCGCACTTCTCCGCTAGATTTTTTGCAATTTTGCGGCAATACCGAAAACCAAAATCGGAATCAAATCGAACGGTAGAGTCGATAAGCTCGTTTGTCGGAAAGATCGAGGTATTTGGCTCGATCGTTTGAATGGGGGAGTTGCACGAAATGGCAATAATTGTTTCAACCCTGTTGTGCTGTTGTTCGTAGTACAAATAATATTTCTACTTAAGGAAATTCATTGAAAATATTTATAATTGTATAATTTTTAATGATAAAGTTCGAAATTTTCGGCTCCGTGCAATAACGATCGCGAGTTTAAAATTTCGGTTTTCTTCAATTTTTTATGCCGAAACGACGCACATCAAAATTTTTTCAAGTGTCGACATAATACGCAGAACCAGAATATAAAATTTAAAAGATCGCGCAACCCCCTTCGTTGTGCTTCTAATTCTACGCTTTATGGTCGTACGTGGATCGCGGATCGCTTTCATCTCGTAACGAAACGGAAATCGCTTCCGCGCGGAGCGTTTACACAGGGAGAAACGACGGTACTCGTCGCGCCGGTCATTCGATCCGATTATATTACAAAATGACATGGATGCTCAACACTCCGATTCGTTACCTCGGCGTCACGATCGCTACCAAGAGAACCAAGCACATCGGACTCGAACAGTACCTGCTATTTGATACACTCGAGAACCGCAAGGACGCTCGTGATACATATATACATATATGTGTGCATACGCGTCGTTCGCGGGAGATACGCGCGGTTGTACGGTAACCGCGAAAAAAAGCATCGATCTATTTTCCCCGCCGATCAGGAGAGTCTCGCGCTTTCGAATACAAGGGCGATGGACGGCCTTTGACAATGTCCGCAGTCATGACTGATATAATCGAGAGAAATAATTGCTGGAAATAAAAAATGTTTCCCTCGATCAAAAATATGATATAATTCCAGGATCGTGCCATGGTTTCCTTCGTGCAAGAAAATATTTGATACACGGAAAAAAATTAATCGCAGCATTTAGCAAGTTAGTGGTAAATTTCGGGACAAGACGGTTTTATTGTTTCGAAAATTACGATTTTAGCAAAAATTATAGTAAAATTTGTAGGAGTTGCAAACGTTGCTCTAATTTTTACTGAAATTGTAGTTATCGTAACGATAAATTGGCCTTGTCTCGAAATTTACTACGAATTTTGTAAATGCTACGATTTATTTTTTTCTGTGCGGGCTCGAGTAATCGTTTCTTTTTTTTTCGCGCAGAAGGAATTTCTCGTTTCGACGAAGATATCCTCGAATCAAGAACATATTATATATTCTTCGATCAAGAATCTGTATTCTTAAAAATTTGTAAGGCCATTTGTCCTTGATTCAAGACATTTTTTGGACACCAGCGATTACCTATTTCTCTCAGTGTAACCGTTCGTTGCACCGGCGATTGCGCTGCAAGGAAAAACGACGCCTCAGCATGAATTTGAGTGATCTGAAAAATTTATTTCGATTGACGTTTCGCGCGAATTCTTATTCGCTCGGAATTCGACCGTTGAATTCCCCTTCGAATATATCCCACACTCGGTTACACGCGTCCAATTTCCCGAATAGCGCCCGGAGGATTTACTTTCCCTTTCACCTCTGATATTCCGACGTACCTCGACAGCGCGTAGCCGAGAGAGAGACTCTTCTATAGAATCTAATTAAATTTCACCGGACGACGGAGAAGAGGTCCGCTTGCGCAACGCCGACGAGAAGATTGAAAACAAAACATTTTGGCCCATCGGCGTGCGAAAAAACGCGATATCCCGAGGCGTTTCCGCTCGACGACATTGCTAAATCCTGATCCGATCATTTGGCACGGTGATCTCGTCAACGTGTGACATTTTTTCCGGGCGCGGAGAAAAAGCGCGGCGGAAAAGGGCACCCCGCGCGGCTTAACGGACGGATATCACAGGGAGCAATAACGTCGCGCGATATAATGTTTACACGAGTCACACAGAGCCCCGCCCCCGTCTTACGCGGTACACCGGCGGTATCAAGATCGTTGCGCACACACACAGCGTGAAAGGAACCACTTATCTCCCGGAGTCTCTTAACGGTGCAACCGGCACCGGTTGCGCGTCGGCGAGCGCCGATTCATCGTCGGTAAAGTGAGACACCCGCGTATATCGCAGGTGGAGGTGCGAGAATTGTATCCCGGCGGCGATAAAACGTTATCTAAACGCTCGAGTCGATTATTCGGCGG
This sequence comes from Xiphydria camelus, assembly GCA_963678675.1. Taxonomy (NCBI): domain Eukaryota; kingdom Metazoa; phylum Arthropoda; class Insecta; order Hymenoptera; family Xiphydriidae; genus Xiphydria; species Xiphydria camelus. The sequence goes on from OY783201.1 coordinate 6,159,143, forward strand.
CGGAAACCACGCCTCGAATTTCGGGCCGATCGCATTACTCTGGACTCTTATATCTAATAATTCAAATTATTTCAGGATTTTGAAGTGAAACTTCTATGTGTGTGTGTGTGTGTGTGTGTGCTGAGGGTACTGAAATCGCGCGCGGCGACACGAAAAACCGTAACGAAACCCACACACTCCAGCTCTTTCGAGTCGAAAATTTTCGGACTGAAATCGACGATAGGGGTATCGTGCATTTTCGGGGAAAATTTTTGGATTTTTCCGGTGGTATTAGTTTCAATTGGCTCTATACAAGTCTTTTGCAATGCTTCTTCGTAGAGCCAATTGAAACTAATACCACCGGAATCAAATTCAGAGAAACTGGTATCGAAGTTTCACTTCTTCCGCGCGTGGCGGCCACGCGTTTTGTTTTTTTTAATCTTTTCATTAGGTCTGATTCTATGTATCGTGGTTATTTTTTCGATCAGAGAGTCCTCGGGAATCGTACCGAAGACACCGCAGCGGCGAAGGCGTTCGTCTTTCTCGTTTCCAAGTATAATGTTCATTAATGCCGCATGTAGAGCAAGGCGAGGAACGCCCGCTGCATATGCGCGCCCATACCCATCCGTATCTACGATACGAGAAAGAGAAGGGAAAGGGGAAGAGGGGCTGATCTAGAAAGCGAGTCCCTCCGAGCTCGCGTTTCTATATAGGGTCCTCCCCTTATTTGCACTTTGATAGGCAATTGCGACGGAATTTTTGTACGGGGGAAAAGTTACTTCTGTGTATACAGAGTGAGTTGCCTGAGAGGGAGGATCGGGGTATAGCTTAAAGTGACTAATATATCGGGCTATTAAAATTTTTCCCGCTGTTTGATCAAGTTTATTTTTTTTTTTTCATAATGAGTTTAATAATCCTTACCATGAAGAGAAGCTCGACCAAGTTGGGCAAAAACATTGATGTTGCACGATATGCCCAATAGGATGTTCAAAAATAGTGGGTTTAATTGAATCGTTACTTGAAAAAAATGATCAATCTCTCCTCATCAGAGCATTACGTAGGGGTAAAAAAAGCGATCTAATGGTATTTGTAATAAATTCGGTGAAGTTTGGAGGAAATAATACTGAACGAAAATGATTAAGATTTGTAATCGAAATAATTCACTTTTAAGAGAACACATTATTGAAGTTATGGGGTAATAGAAGATAATAAATCAGACCACTCTCTCTTTGACAAATAAATACCTCAACAAACCTTTTCTTATACCTACTATAAGGAACACAGGCAACGATACCGATTTGCAGAATCTGGGCACTCTAACAAACATGACCATCTCGACACTGGGAATTCATACGAATAGTTACACCGTTTTAACGGCGGCAAGGTATCGCGAAATTATTTGACAGATCAAGGGACGAAATCGTAAATATAACGAGTGACTCTTAAAATAAAAAATGACTTTCTTACTAACTTCATTGAAAAAAATAACCAATTATTTAAAACTACATATACCTACCCGCTTGCGACAGACGAAAGTCGCGAAACTCTTCATCATAAAAATAGGGGCTCTCTCTCTCTCTATATAAAATCAAGCTCGCGTGCGTATCTGTACCTATACATGGATTTTAATAACGCGCCACGTGTCAGCACTCTCATCGCGTACGCATACACACACGCGAGCCGTCGATCGCGACGAGTGACATCATTCGCCGAAGCGAATAGGCTGCAGCCGTTCACGCCATCGTTCGGCAAAGCGTACGTCTGCATTACACACTCGCGCGCTCGACGCGTGCGACAGACCCGCCGTTTTACGCGAACGAGCTTCGCAACGAGCGAATCCTTTTTATAGCGGCCCGAGCAGCTGAGCGTCGTCGTCGATGAAGACGCGGTGGCGTAACGAGCGGCATAGGTCGCGTCCGCGTGGGGTCGTCGCCTACGGCACCCCGTGGGTTAAAATTTCCTCGGTGAGTATTCCGTAGCGAGAGACGTACGGAACGAACGGTCGATGACGTCAGTTGTTCCAGGACAAAGCTCCCCGGGGGGCGCCCAACGGGCGAACCGAGAGGACGGGGCAGACGGCGCCGGGCGTCGAGACGCTTCTCAAACTCCCGCAATGACGCAGAGAAGGAGAGGAGCGACGCAACCCGTTTCTCCTCCTCGCGTTGAAATTTATGGAGTCGCAAGGGCCCCGCCGCGCGAGCGCACGCCTCGTATCGTCGCGTCGTCGTCTTTGCGCGACCTTCGAATCGGCCGACGGGGACGACGATATTTCGGGGACCTTTTCACGCGCGGTAATTACAAACAGAGCAGCGGTGTGGATGCGTGCCGTAGACAGGAAACCTCGCCTGAACGTTTTTCCTTTGTGCGTCGACGCTGCTTCCTCGTCTCCTTAGCGGTGCGAGTCGTCGGACGCGCGATAAGAGACGACGTGGGTGTCGTCGGCCGATCTCTCGCATGCGTTCGGCCGCATCGCTCAGCGCTGTACGGTTAACTTGATTTTTCAGCATTTCTTTTATCGCAAATTCGAAAAATACGGGCAAAATTACTTGCTCCGTGTTTTCCCACCTTTCACTTTCGGCCTCATCAGAGCTGGAAAGCGACACTTTGAAATGCAGCTACACGTCGTCGCGCTCTGTGAGTCTATCTCTCTCGCACACGTCACTCGGCGTAAGTGCGTCTCTCTTGCGTTTTGACGACGTCGCGATATCGCAGAGAGAGGAATGCACTTATAACTCGGCGCGAATAATTATTTTCTCCAATATTTTCTCATTCGTGTGATATTTAGTAGGCGTGCAGATTACAAATTGAACTTTGAAGTATCAATATTTTTTGTTTACTTAAAGATCGAATCGGTGGAGTATGAAGGCTGAGATCATCGGCGATGAGGAAAGAAAATGAAACGACGAGGCGCACCGGCCTCACCGCGCGCCGCAGCCATCGCGAGATGCTGCGCGCGGCTAACGAGAAAACCGGGGGAAAGATCGCGATATCGCGTGCGCTTAGCGCCCCGTGTGGGTGCGTCCGTCATTCATTCGGCGGTTGACGTCTATTTCGCGCGGAGGGTCGGAGCGAGGAAAATTCGTCTCGACGCGTTTTCAACGGGCTTCGCTAATTAGATTGTTTATGACGAGGTGGCGCTTGTAAGGTCGTGCCTGTAACCGGTCCGCGGTACGAGTTCGTAACATATTTCACGCCCACGTCGTCCGCGAGGAGACTTCGCGCGATAATGAGCGTGCGGCGAGTGCGGTAAACTTGGCGATTACGAGAGTCCTGACGGGGTCGCGTCGTTCTCGCTTCTCTTCTGTACTTTATGTCACCCGAGAATATGATTTAGACGTCCGGCTATTCGGTCGCGATTGTATGTACACACGTCGCCGAATAAACGATCCTATACAATACACCGAGAGAAATAATTGCTGGTGCCAAAAACAGATTCTCCTCAATCACAGGGCTCCCATCCCAGATGTTCAGAAATATGTAGTAGGAAATGATTGAGATTCGTAGTCGAAATAATTTATTTTCACAAGAACAAATCGAAATTGTGAGGCACGGAATAAATCGGGTCACTTTTATCGTATTCAGCAGTGAAAAAGTCCACATGGCACTTTTCGGGAAATTTACCGAGCGGAATAATATACTTTACTGTAAATTTTCAGTGCACCTTACTGTTATATTCAATATATTTTACCATTACTGAACGAATTTTCCTGTTCCGCTGAATAGATTTCCCAGAAAGTGCTGCGTGAACCTTTTTTACGGTGATGAATACGGTAAAATGTACTGTTCGAGTTTCTCCGTGTTCTCGTACTACGAGAAACACGTGCAACGACACCGAAATTCGCCGTTAGAGTTTTAACGAGTCACGGAATCGGCCTACTGCCCGAAAAGTGTCCCACTCGGGCCGCGACCGATCGTGCGGCTCGGAGACGCGTAGTACGGAATGCCGCGCGTATCGGAAACTAATAGAAATTCAAATGCAAGGGTCTACGAACCGCCGCGGAGTTCAAGGTGAAGTGACTAACACCGTCGAGCGTAGGCATATGGGTATAAGACGGGCGTTCGACCTCCAGACGCAGGTGGCTCCGAGAGACATTCGCGATCCTTCGAATGTATAGGTGCGAGCGTCGCGTGGTGCGGTTTCGGACGGTCAGGGCCGGCGAGCAGCGTCGCGTGTTCTCCGCGAATTTCGCGAGTGCGAGGTACGGGGAGAGCGACGGAAGATCTCTGCTGCGGTTTCCAACGACAGAGTGGAAGGTCAGGGCCGGTGAGCCGCGATGCACCAATCTCGCGCGTCGCAAATAACGAGCAGCGTATCGCGATGTGAAGTTCCACTTATCTCACGATGAGGAGAAATATCGCCCATTTCCGTTCGCGCGAAGCCTCGCTCTCGCTGCTTGCGCAACGCGGCGGCGGCGGCGACGACGACGACGTCGTACGTCCGCGTAACCTTCGCGATATCCCTGTCTTCCGACAATTATAGCGGAGAATCGTTTCGATCACATCCGCGGCAACGGCGAAGACTCATCGAGGCGTGCGTATCCTACGCGCGCGCGCGCGCGCGCTCTTTTTCGTTCCACTTTTGCGTCGCACAAGGGGGATCCACAGGCTTGGATTCTCGTGCCGCGGGTCCGATGTCGCGCGCGCAGGTAACGCGATTCGTCGAGTCAGGGTCCGCGCGAAGGACGCGGTCTTCGCGGTGCGCGTATATTTCGCGGTGAGCGATTAGCCGTAGGTACACTGGGAACAAAATTCGGTCAATTTTACAAAATCTCGGAGACGATGAACAAACCGTTTGGTGAAATACGGACTCTCTCTCTCCATCTGTTTGGTCAGACTGACCAATTTTTGGTTGGAATAACTAAACGCTTGGTTGGAATAACTAAACGCTTGTGATTAGAATAAATGCATATATAGTTCTGTTGTCGGTCCAACTGACCAGTATTTTGATCAGAATAACTAGACGCGTTTTGTCATTTTAACCTAATTATTTTTCCCGGTGCAGGTGCTCATTGCTAAACAGTTAAGCATTTTGGAGCACGGATCAAATATTCTCACAAAAAATCGCCTTGCGGATACCCAAAGCGAAACTCGCCCCCGCTGAACGATCCGAGCAGGTGTTCATCCGTTCCTTCGTATACGACACGAAGTAAAGAAACGGGAGTGCGCGAAGGTACGAATAAGGATCGTCGAAGGGACGTGCATTTTGGCACGTTCGTCTTCGGCTCGTACAAAGACACCGGCGCGAGGACCGATCGAGCCAGCTGGTCACGTTCCAACGCCGAACTAAAATTCGACGATGATTCGATCGCCGTCTAAGGGGCACAATACCCCCGGATTTGCATATCGGCGGGCGTATCGTTGCGGTTTCCGATCGGCGACGAGGTGGGCTGGCCCGATTGAAAAATCTTCCGAGAGAATTCCGAGCGGACGACATCCCGAAACATTTCCACGCTTTCCGCCCCCGCACCGACGTTCGCGCGGTCTCTTCGACTCGGCTCGTTCGCGCGTACGTTGCATATGTACGCGTCTCCCACGATTCCGCGAATGGGGATGATTCATCTCGCGTCGCGGATACGAAGTGCTCTTCTCTTTCACACGGGGAAAATCGACGGTACGCAAATTACCGCGAGATCGGATCTGAGAATCGCGAGTGCTTACGTCGATCCGCAACGATTACCACGTGTGCGGCGAAGGCTTTGAAAATTTTCCATCGATGTGTCCCGCTGAAGCGTGAATAGGAAGAAGAAGAAGAAGAAGAAGCGTTTATTTGCTCTAGGAGCGAGAGAGAGAGAGAGAGAGAGAGAGAGAGGCTCGTTCTCGACCACGAGGACGTTTCGGTTGGTGTAGATAAATGTTGATGCTCTCGCGATTTTGAAATAATGATATTGTTAATTCTTTTTATTTTGGAGAGCGAGAAGAAGAAGAAGAAGAAGAAGAAGAAGAAGAAGAAGAAGAAGAAGAAGAAGAAGAAGCGTTTATTTTGCTCTAGGCGAGGAGAGGTGCTCGCGGAGATTTTAGTTATCGCCGGAGAAGAGAGACGTGAACTCTCAATTTTTAAAAATAACGACAACTGCAAACGTCGTAAACTGGTTCGCGTGCTTTCTTTTTGCTTCACACACAAGCGCGTCAGTTCTATTTTCTTGGCGCGGGGAACAAGAATCTGTGAAGCGACTCTCTGGGTTCGCTCGTTATTCCTCTGGTATTCGCTTCTCGTCGTGTGTGTTCTCTCGTCGCGCATACATTAGCCGGGATAAGTAGGCGGAGAGTGCGTGCGATCGTGCAGCGCTTCAATCGTCCTCGTAAACGTCGTCATTATCGCGGGCGCGTCTACTGTCGTCGTGTTGTAGCAGCGCCGCGGAGTTTATGATACACGCCGCGAAACGACTCTTATCCGTCATGCGCGCAGTATCGCATTAGAAAATGATTTGGAGCACTCATTTGAATTTTCGAGAAAATCGAAATCTTTAGAGTCGATCGAGCGATCGACTCTACCCGATGTATTTTTCCGTACTGATCCCGAAAGTCATAGATTTACTCGAGAAATCTTAAGGGAACGCCGCAATATCGATGATTTTTCATGGAAAAATAATTTTCTCGTGCATAAAATCATCCATATCTCATACTTCCTTCGAGATATCGATGGAGTAACCGTGTTTTTCGTAATCAACGCGAAAAAATACACGAGATAGAGTGGTCGAACGATCCGTTTCAGAGATTTCGATTTTTGGTAAAAACTAATTTTTTCAATTTTTCGCAAAAATCGCAATCTCTGGAATCGAGTTCTCGACCACCCTGTTCGATGTATTTTTTCGTGCTGATTACAAAAATCATGGATTTATTAAGGAAATCTCAAGGGAAAACCGAGATATTGATGATTTTCTAGGAGAAAAATAACGTTTCATACATAAAATCGTCGATATCACATATTTTCTTCGAGATATCGACCTAATAACTTTGCTTTTCGTAATTAGCGCAAACAAATACACAACATAGAGTAGTCGAGCGATCGATTCCAGAGATTTCGATTTTTGGCTAAATGTCACAGGGGCTTAATTAAGCTTTCTCCGATTCCCTGATGTAGAGTGACGGACGAATACAGTTATAGAAAGTTATACGGGATATATACCGTAGTGGAACGGCTGAGCCAAGTCCTCCGTAAAAGCGGCGGGAGAAATACTTGTCCCCCCCCGAATAGCGCTGCTAATTTTGCAGATCCCTTCGGATCGAAGCCGAACCTTGCCCCGGTAGTTTTTCTCTCTCAGTGTTGCGGCCCTATCGCGATTGACCCGACAAGAGTTCCATCGCGAGGCTTTTGAGGCGCTCGCAGCTGTAGGGTCCTCCTCTTTATTTGCGCCCTCATTGCCAGAGCTTCCCTCCAGGTTCTACGTAGTCAAATCGGAAGCCTCTTTACCGTCCTCCGGAGGACATTCAGCCGTCCGTCAAACTCGACGACGGACGGCTGAATATCCTCGGGGTCGACCCCCACGCCGAAAGGCCAGTTGCGTTTTTAAAAGCGGTACTCTTTCTTCTCGTTTCCCATACGTAGAGCATATTAATTGTCGGTATTTGTTCGAGTAGTGCAAGCCGTTCACGTTCTATTGAATCGAATTCGGTTTTAACACTAATTTTTTTTTAATGCAGATTCGTAAAATTTGGGAGAAATTATGTTTACCGTATTTTCATCATTTCGTTGCTTAGCATAAGTGCGTCTCTCTGAATTTTTGATGACGTTATAATCTTGTAGGAAAAAACTTTCTTTCGTTTCTCTTTTTCGTTTTTTATTAAATATGTATAGGGATTACAAATTTGATTTAAAGCTATGATTATTTTGTTATTACATGTCAAGACCGATTTACGAGAAGCGAGACGAGCGAATTCGTAAACAGAGAAGAAAATTTGGTTGGATCTACTGAAAATTATTCGTGTGGTCGCACAAGTAATTATTTCTTTACATCAATGAAATTTTGTAATAAGTCAATTAAACATTTCTTCCTTGCAATCATGCGAAATAGTACACGATTGCAAGGGAGAAATATCAAATTAATATGAAAAAGATTTAATTGATCGAAATACATAAATAATTACTTGTGACCCGGCATTCTAATTCTTTTTCTCTGTGTACCTATCGCGTGCATAAATTCACGTCACATCGAGGCGAAGTGCACCTTGAACGCGGAATTGGCGAGCTTGCGTGGAAAGCTCTCGGGTAGTGAATCACCGGTCGAAGTGTATAGGCGTACTTATCTAGACGGTAGGTTAAACAAACCGGAAGCGTGATTCGCGATCAAGTCTCGCGTTAATGCGTGGGCTCGAGGATGCGTGTACCTATAGAATGCATTGACGCATTGGCGAGTAGTCGTGCACCTGGTCAGGATCGACGATATATTATACTTAAGACATCGCGATCGAGTTTCGCGTCGCGACGATTGACTGTGTCGGAACTGATATACGTATAATACGGAGATAAACTTTACCCGTGTACCTATGCATATCAATGAAAATGAGTTTCACACCTGGTCGACCAACAGCTGAGCGTGAAACTTCAAAGGCTTCGATTTCTGTCAATATTTGCTTCGCTATAGAGATTCACGATTCCATATTATATTCGTGATATAAATAGACAGCACTCGGGGAGCAGCTGAAACACGCGTGAAGATTATCAATTGAAACGTATAGCTTTCGATAACGCAGTTGCGAATCGACCGCGAAAAAATGTGCGCAAATTAAACGAATAAGCAATGATCCCGCCGAGTAAAACCCGATCTTTGGCGCGAGACTCTACCGAGACTCTTGATTTCGTAGAAAAGAACGTACAGGGTGATGTGTGTGTGTGTGTGCTTCGAAGTAGACGACTCTCGTGATTGCCTTCCGTCGGGCGCAACATTACGGGCTCCAGCTGCGCTTACACCGAGATAAATAATTGCTAGTGCCAAAAAAATTGTTCTTTAACCAAAAAAGCACGATATAATTCTAAAATCAAGCAGTAGTTTTCTTCGCGCAAGAAAACATTTGACAGGCTCGCGAGTAATTATTTTTTTCACGCAGAAAGAACTTCTTGCTCCAACGAAGGTATACTTGAATCAAGAGTATATATTCTTCGTCCGAGAATATATATTTTTAATAATTTTTTAGATCACATCACATGAGGCTAAACTTACTCTCCAAGAAAGAAATTCGAATCACTATTATCTCGTCATCTATGAGCTGTTATAGCTTATATTTATATCATACTTTTTTGAAGATTACATTCTTATCTACAACAAAGTCTTATGTTGATATAAGCTAAAAGTTCATAAATAATGAGATAATAGTGATTTGAGTCTCTTTCCTGGCGAGTAAATTTAGGTATGTATGTTCTTGACTTGAGAAATATTTGTTTAGCACGCAATTATTTCTTTCAGTGTAATGAATAACAAACATGAAAACTTTTACGTACTTGTTTTCAATTTCGCCGACCACGCACGATGCCGTACATAGCGCGACAGCGTAGTTGGTGCCGAGTAAAAGCGAACGGTGAGTGTCGCGGTCTTTCAGCACGATAAGAACGGTACAGGCAGCCCACACGGATCCATCGCGCGTCCACCCACATTGGCGATCGATAAAAAATGTTTAGCCAAACGCGACCGGATTATCGAGATTTCGCGAGTATCGGGAATGAATCCGGCGGGACAGTACGAATGTTACAGCGATTTCGATTGTACTACAGCGTTCGCACTGAGTGCATTTTCCCTGGTTTATCAGTACCATCATTGGTTGAAATCTAGGGCAAATGTGAGCTCGGTACATATTAGGGCAGTTCAGTCGAATTCGCCATTATTCTCGAGAAGTGGTTGATCGTACAACTGATAATTGTCATATAATTCAGCAGCGATTTTACTCGTCGAGTTATATTTGGTTAACTTTGCTTTCTCCTGCCGCGACTACACGTAAGCGCGCGTCTATTCCCGAAAAAAAAATAAACGACGTAATCGAGAGCTCGAGTGATAATGTTGTTTTTATCAGAGATAACCTCGGCGCTTCGTTCGAGAAACTACCAAGTAATAGAGAAATCGACGACTCGCTAGGTATGTCTCGATTTTCCATCCACTTCTGAATTTATGTATGTGTATTCAAAATTATTCTCAAGTTTCGTTGAGAGGCTGCATCAACGAAAACGGAGCTCTGAATGATATCTGTAGTGGCGTTACGCGAATAAATCTGTATAAATATTTTCATCTCCCCTTCGTTGAAACTCGAATGTCGAAGTTTTATACATACACATACCATGCGAGGTTAAACTTACTCGCTAGGAAAGAAATTTCAATCACTGTTATCTCATTATATATGCATTTCGGCCTATATCGATCTAAGACTTTATTGTAGATTGAAACGTGATCTTCAAAAAAGTATTATACAAATATGAGCCAAAAGCCCATAGGTTGTGAGATAATATATAGTAATTGGAGTTTCTCTTTTCTGGCAAGTAGGTTTAACCTCATATGGTACAATATGATATAGACGTTATGACTTCACGTAAGGATTATCTTATCAGTGAAGAAACGACATCGAATTCAGAAAAGTACCGAGTCGCGGGCGAATTGCCGGCAGCCGTGTAACTATACGGCACGGATAAATAAAGAAGGACTCGAAATAGATATTGCGCATAAATTCTTTTCACTCGCGCTTCCTGAAGACAAATTTGCGACAGCCAGGTCTTCGTTCAGAAAAAAGAGAACGGCGACCGCGAGGAGAAAATATCACGTAAGTTCATCGCAACGGTGTCGAACCCGATTCGCCCGCGTCGCACCAAGTCTCGAGCAGATCTTCGTCTTGGATCGAAATTACACGCGCGAGGTATGCAATCTCGAAGTCGTTCAAAAGCGATGACTGGCGTTTTCGCGCGCGGTTGCGCGACTGACAAAAGAGGCGATTGCAACAGACGAGTTTCGAAGATGAAACGCATTTTGAACATTCAAAATCGTATCGGCTGATCGGCCTTTCCTAGTCGTGGCGTTGGCAGCCAGATTTCGAGGAACGAGACGACCTCGAGATAATTCAGGGGGCCTCCCATTGATCGGAGCGCCGTATCGAAACAGTATCCCGGCTTGGAACTCGACTATGAATACTGGCTTTTTGGTCATGGAATCGAGAAATCGCGATGCATTATCGCGAAACGTTCTCATGCCCGGCGGTCTACACGCGACAACAGACGCGATATGATCAAATTATTTATATAATTGAATTGCCACCTTCCTTTGTATTTCGATTGCAATCCGCACACATCGACTGTACTTCACCTCGCGTGGATAGACTGCGCATTAACGAGCGACTACGACGATGACTAATAGCGAATTCGACTCGCTATAGCGGGATACTCGGTGCACTTTTCCGCAACAGGTACCTACGACCGCTACGTCGCTTTAGTTTGTCTTGGCATCGTCACGCTGCCCGCGAACCGATAGGACTTTCGTTAGACTATTTACGCCACGATTGAATTACAATGAAGACCAGTTTTCCGCTCGCGACTTCGCGTAGATCTCGAAATGAATAGAAGTTCCTATAGAAATTTTCATCATTTTTTTCCCTCTCCTTAAGGGATAAATTTCCAAAAATCCTGAAACACGTCTTTCGTAATTTCTACATAATTGAAAGACCAGATACCAATTTTCGGGGATCAGACTTCAAAAATAACGGATTTTCATACAAACTTACATCCCACAGGAAGAATTTCGTGAAATCATTTATTAGTGGGTTCTTACGTCACAAAAAAACCTGCTGTCCAAATTTCGTGTAATTAGCTTCAGCGGTTTCGGCTTGGCGTTGATGAATCAGTCAGCTAGGACATCTTCTTTTATATATACAGGTATAGAAGATAGATAGTACGCGAAGGCGCTATTTGCAGTGCCAGGAAGCATTTATTTTTAAGCACACTGAGAAAAATAATTAGGTTAAAATAACGAAACACATCTGGTTAAACGCGTTCAGTTACTCTAACCAAAATGCTTGTCAGTTTAACAAGATATTTAGTTACTTTAACCAAATGTTCAGTTATTTTGATAAAAAAATTATCAGTCAAATCAAACAGACAGAGGAACCATATTTCACGCACCAGTTTGGTCATCATCTCCAAGATTTTGGTTAAATTGACCAAACTTCTTTTCTGAGTGCAACAGTCGCAAAGAAAACGACCGTATTATATAAAGTTAACCCCCGAGCGCTCGGAAAGTGAACAAACAAAAAATCCGCGCGAGAACGAGGGTCGGAGTACAGCGTGCATCGCTGACTGCACGAGTCGAATTCGCTCTAATCGTGTCATCGCAGCTGTCGTCTCACCCCGAGCGGCGAGTAAACAGCGAGAAGGCGTTAAAAGAAGTCTATTACGCGAGAGCTCGTATACGGAAGAAAGAGACGAGTCAGCGCTGCGGAACAAATGTTTCGAGCAAGCAAATTCCGCCTCCGTTTTTCTGGCACCGTTAGCCGAGCAGACCAGAAGCCGTAGGGCGCCCCCCGCCTGGTCGACTGATAAAGTTTATCGTGCAATCCACCTAGCAACAACCAGCAGGTGAGATAAGGAGACCTATAAAGCAGACAGCAACTGGTCATTGGGCAGCTGTCTAGAGACAGGGAAATCATTTTCAATAAACATTTTACGAGAGGGGGGTCCGATGCACCACTTCCACGACGAGCCACCACGAGGATGAATGACCAGAGTACCCAGCAGTTAGACGATTGTGTTCAGGAGGCCCTCCAGGACACCAGTATCCAGGAATTTACATCACCCTTCCCGTTGAAGGGGACTGGTGGTATGGAGAGGAGCCTAATCGGATCGACGTTCAGGAAGAGGAAACAGGGGACGACCGGGGCGGAGAAGAATCCACCGACGACGACGACATCGCAGAAGAAGCAGAAGACTATTAACCGTTGTAACGTTTCCACAATTAATTTGGGAGCGAACGACGACGATATCGATACTCCTGAACTGGCTTCCACGAGCAATCCGTTTTGCGATCAGAGAGGGGGACTTGCGGCTGAAACAAATACTCAGCGGCTTCAAAGACGCATCGAAAACGACCATCACGAGACTGCTTCAGGACCCGGAGTTAATGAAAACCACATCGCTAGAGGACTTCTGCGCTTCCCTCCGAGAAGATGGATACTTCACGAGATCTTTGGAGGAGCCAATCTTGACGCCGATTATGAGAAAAGAATTGACCGAGCCGTACGAACAAAGTATGGAGGATCGGCCTTCGTCATCAGCCGCCCACGGAGGCCACGTCCACATCCTCCACGACTGTTCGTACAGCTCCCACCAGTGCAGGTGTGCAAGAGTACAAGAATTTGTCGGGGACCTCTCGCGTCACAATAGACGAGTTGTTCGGGCAAGCAATTTCAGCACACTGCACTGGTGGCATTCAATGTTACATCTCGAAAAGGAGCCACGACACATTGACTACATTGAAATCGGGCGTCGAGAATGGCTTCCGTCTCGTGAAGATGGAAGTATTCGAATACAAAAAATGCCTCGGCAGAGACCCCAAGGATTGGTGGGGGACGTGGAACTACAAAACTTTATTCACCACTCTGAGTCCTGTGGACATTCAACTAAGCAGACTTCTGCACGAGGCCGGCAGACGCATAGTGACAGCACCCAATGTGACCTCGGAGGTAAAGCCGCAAAACTTTACCTCTGGGTTCGGCAAATTTCCGTAGCTCCATTAACGCACATCTTCAACGCCATGGAATGGAGACGGGGCCCGTACCAATTTATGCCGAGGAACAACATCGTATTGAAGACTGTGATGGACAACTGGAGGCTCGACATTTGCGAACAGACTATTTGCGATCTTTTGGCACATTATCTAAGTATCGAACCTGCAAATTTATTGTTCAATGCTTCTACAACGTCAGTAGCTGAGTACTATTACGGATTAGGCCGGTCAATTGCCATTGCCGAGAAACTTTTGTTATTTCAATACGATTCTGTGGAAAATGTGAAATTGTTTTTAAATAGATCGGCAGATATAATGGATAAGCGTCTACCCAAGCGCAACGCTATGTGCGATCGACATTGGTCACTCTACCGCGCGATATCGCAAATCTGTGACGCGCGCGCGAAAGTGCGCCGTTAATTCGTAGCGTTTTGCGCTGTAAGGCGAGGAGGTTAGTGCGTAATATTTGTATTCCATTCAGCGAATTGAAGTTCGAAGATAATTTCGGAACGCTCGCCGCATATAACGCGCGAGGGTGAATCCGTCGCGAGTTTCGACGAATATCGAGTGGGGATAAACAAAGGAAAGTCCCAGAAATTAATCCATCGCGCCCCGCGCGCTACTCCAACAAATAGAGTGCCGAAGCAAATTGCCTGGCGGAGTAACGGCGAGGGGGAAATATCGCCGGAAGGTGAATAAAGGATTTTGGGGGCTCTCTCCCGGTTTTACATCAGGGAAGAAGAAGATCCCTGGAATATCCCGTGGCTCGTAAAATTCCCCGACGATTTCGAGATCTCAGAATTTCTTCGTCATTGAGCCCAGGTCGGGAGGTGCGACGAAATTGTTTGCCGATGAAGTAAAAATCACAATCTCTACTTCCGTTTTGACTAAACAGAAAAAAATTATTCTACAGGCTTAGCAAAACTAGGTTTTGCTGAGAGCTTTTTGCTATCGTGATAAAGATGTTATATGTAGCAGCAAAAGATATGCCCAATAATAACAAATGTTGCTGCAATCGTAGTAAAATTTTTGTTGGTAAAAATATTTATTCCAGTAAATATTTTTACTCTATTATTGGAAATACCTTTTGCTGCCAGTAATGATATTTTTGTCATGATAACGAGCAGTACCCAGCAAAACCAAGTTTGCTAAAACTGCAAATAATTTTTTTCCGTGCACGTTATAATACATTGAGAGAAATAATTACTAGCGTCAAACAAATTTGTCTCAAATCAAGAATGTGATCTTACAAATTTTGAAGATCACGTAGATTTTTGGTCAAAGAGTATGTATATATTTTTGATTCAACATTCGTTGGAACAAGAAATTCTTTCTAGACGAAAAAAGCAATTATTACTTGAGCCTATCAAATATTTTCTCGCACGAAGAAAATTATGGCTTGATCCAGGAATTATATCACATTTTTGATCAAAGAAAACATTTGTTCAGCACTAGCAATTATTTCTCTCGGTGTAGCGGTCATTCTCGTAGGTGGTTTTTTGTTCCACGCGAATAATTCTAACCAACGTATCAAAAAATATACCAAAATATTTCAACCCCCTCCAAGAGAATGCGCATACCTACTGGCCAGAATCACAGGACGATCTTTCAGGACGGTCGAGCGCTTTTATCTGCCGCTCGACGGGAATTTTAAACCCGAAGCTCGCCCGAGGAGGTTTAATCACGCGCGCATAACCGATAACATGTACAAGAATGCGAACCGGTCTCAAAGCGAGAAAAAAAAGCGGCCGCGTACGAAGTAAAGGGAGCGCGACGAAAGTGAGAAAATCGATCGATAGACGCGGCCGACGACGCATCGTCAGCTGATCGGTACGGGGCGACTTTCGACAGCCCGACGCGCGCTGCACGGAGCAGAGGCGACAAACCCGCATCCCATCCAGCGTGAAACCCGACCGCGCAGGGATGCAACGCGAGATTGGTTCTCTTCAGAGTTTAATTCCCTTTATGACGGTTTCCGTTCGCCCCGACAAAGGTATATTCTCCGTACTGGGTTCGACGTATGCGCGCTCGGGACTGTCACTCGTAAACGCGTCGGCGAAGTTACGACGACTACCTAGACGATGACGAGCGAACAGACGCGCGCGCGAAACGCGCCGCTGTACTTTCAAATGCGCTCCGCGCGAAGAGACAAAGGCGGCAGTGCCGCGCTTTGGACGGAATGTAGGCGGTCGTCCGACAGAAATACGGCGATACGAACGAGCCCGATTGCGCAGCGCGTAAACGAACGATGAATCGAAGCTTCTTCCGCGTGGAAGTGAGCGCGGAAGAGTTGTAAATGCGCGCGCGCACGGACGATAATGAATGAAAGTAAAATGCCTGCGCTCTATTCGCGTTTGTCGTTTTCTCTGGGAGTAAAAATGCGGAAATCGTACTTTGTACGCGTCGATTGAGAACTCGCGAGAGAGTCAGCTGACAGGTAACGCGGTAGTTTCTCGAAACGTATAATACATATGCGCACGCGAGCGCGAAATATGTATACGCGGCTGGATGTACATAAATTATTTCCTGCGAGTCAAAGAGTATACTTCAGTTTTCCTATTTTTTTCAAGGACTGAAAAAAACTACAGCGTAACACATAGCGTCGTCATAAATTTAATTATCTCGAATCGTCCGATATACGATGACAATAACTCTTACACTTTTTAATCTACTATCAGTCAGCTGATAGCGGCAGGGTAATCGACCCAAGGGGGTAAGCGCATCTCGTAATTACATGCCGGCGCGCGGTGGCGCGTACGAATAGAAGCAGTGCAGTGTGCAGTACATTCATCCAATTTCTTTCTCCCGAATTTTTTCAAAGAATATTCGCTCGAATCTCGCCGTTCAATCGCCCACGATTCTCCTCGCTGTCCCTTTCGTTCTCGGAATCGAAGAAACGACCGAGCTCTGTTTTATCGAATTACGTAAATCAGCGAAGAAAAAAATCGTACCGGTGCAAAGCCTTATACGCAGAGGCCCTGCGCTACTACACGCATCCGTAGAAAACACCCCGCCCTGCTCGAGCAACGCGCGTGAGAGCGAGCGCGGCGATGAAATGTTGATAAAAGAGAAATAGGTACCCTCTTCCCGCGTACGCGCGGGCTACCACTGGAATCCGGAGGACAGCATCGCGGGGGTACCTTACACGCACACGCGAGTGTACGTGCGGGGCCAGTGAATACTTTCGATTAAAAACGCATGATCGCTGTGCGATTCTTTCCCACTCACATTTCAGATGAGAGATGCGGGTGTATCCGTAGTACGGGCGCGACGACGGTCTTGCTCTCCTCTGTGTACAGCACCACGGTTCACTGCGGATCACTATTCACATGGTAATTTCAACGCAATCGTACCGTGCGACTCAACATCCATCCACCATTGGCATTTTGTTCGGTTCGACTGAAGGAAAAACTCGGACAAGTGAAGTCGACTACTACCACGGCCAGCAGCGAAAGCCGAGTGGCGACTGACGTAGGCGCTGCCATGCGCTGGGCAGGACGGGTGTCGCGTCAGTGCTGTCATCTGTGAGATGATACGAGATCTTACGCTAGGTGCCCCTGAATGTATACGACCGGTGTAACATCGGAGTAAGAGGGATTTTTTTAGTGCAGGGGCAATTACGCGCGAAAAAAGGCCTGGTAATTCTAAAGGATTTTAAGGGCTCTCTGTCAATATTATTGCGATTGGCAGTCTTAAAAAAAGTTCGTGAAAATTTCTCAGTTAATTTCTAATGAATTTTTTGCACTGTGGAGATAATTGTGGAACTATTCGGCATAATTTTTTACAGGTCAGAATTATATGACTGGTATAATATCGAAGTTAAAAGGATTTTTTGAGTGCAGGAGCAATTATGCGCAAAAAAAGCCCATAAGTTTAAAGGATTTTAAGGGCCCTCTGTCAACTGTCAACATTATTGCGGTTGACAGTATTAAAAAAAAGTTCATGAAAAGTTCTCAGTTAATTTCTAATGAGTTTTTGCAGCGAAGTAATTTGAAAACCATTCGACATGATCTTTTACAAGTCGGAAATAAGTTCCCATAGAGTATTATGACTAAAAAAATGTATTAATTGATTATTAAAATTGGAGCCGATAGCTGTCATGACTCGGAATGTTTGAAATCGATTCGACAGGCACCAAAACTTTCAGCTAGATCAGGCATATTGCAGGACCGGCAATTACTTATTTCCTCTCGTTCTTGATTCTTCTAATCTTCCTTATCGCTTCTACATTTAATTATTTCAATTATTTTATGAATCTGCAGTAGGAATATCTAGTATCCCGCGTTACCATCGAAGTGTCGATCCTCGGATGGTCGTCCAATGTCTCTGAAAAGGATCAAATCGAACGTGGGAAAACGCAGAGGAGAAAACTTCCTTTCCAATGATAACGTTTACGTTTTATTTTCTCAATACGATACTCGTACGGAATGCGATAGGTTTTCAGGTTTGCACATACATCTTACAACTTCGTAATAGGTATAACAATATTATAACATATATGCGTTCGGAACGATAACATTAATCATAATAATCCTCGCGTTACCACAAACGTTTCACGTTCTTCACTTTCGTCTTAATTTAAAGAGCAATCGCGTCTCTCACGTTCTAAACTTATCGGGGATGGTCGAATCGATTAAAACTCACCTAAATGTAAATTGGAGTCAGCCCTCTGGATCACCCTCGTCCTAGCAGAGGGAGGCAGAGGTATACCCTGCTACAATTTCACACAAATGCTAACGCAAATACAGACGGAATCGAGATAACGCGCATACGGATACAATATCAACGTCGACTATTATATAGCGGTGTGTGTTCCTACGTCAAAACGATGTAACGGGATGGTGGACGATAAAGTCGATGGATTTGTAGAGTTCGTTCGTCAATGGATATATAAACTGCTTCGTTCGATCGAGAATTACGATGGTTTTATGTACGTACATATCGCTGCTATGTATTTGAGTAATATTTATGCGCTATTGTAGCAAACTTTGTGAATTGACTACACACGTTCGATGTATTCTCGTTCCGCGTTTCGTAAAACTTACAGAACTATAGCTGAGTATACATCTTTTCCTTTACAGCTGTGATGTTCTACTTGTTCGCTCTCTTGTGATTCATCTCGATTAAAGTTTGGAGTACAAGGATCGAGCGAAGATAGTGATATACGTACAATGAAACGAGGCGTGTAAAGGCAAGAGCCTCCTTTCCCAATTTGAGCAATTTTTAGAATGAACGTAAGTCCTGCGGTAGGATACGCTGAGAAAATAAACGTTTAGAATGAAATTTTAATCGGCTTTATAAATAGAATACTGTGTAAAGTATAGAGTCATTTTTGCGATAAATGGATAAGACGAGTTTCGCTATTACACGCTTGAAATATTCAATGTGATGTCTGTTTAAAGAGGAGCTATAAAAATGCAACGTACGTGTCGCATTTTGGGGTAAATATGTCGAAATGTGTTACAGGTATAGAACTACACGTCCTATGCAATTTTGCTATCAACAACGTTCTTCGCTAACAACTTTATTTTTTTCTCGATAACGCTTCGTTTTACTGTTAAAAGTCCTACGTAAATTGGGCACGTGCGTCATACGTATCGTATCGTTGATGTACTATATGTTTATAATTAAGTTTATTTTAATTTTGGCTGTGCTACCCTAATGAACATTCGCGACAGTCAGTCGGACGGCCACTGTCCGCGCGCAGCGTAATATCCCTACATTTAACACGTCGTAAAGATCCGAAAACGGTTCTTTCGTTCGCGAATGGAGCTGCCTCGAAAAAGTGTCGTTCCAGAGCGAGAATAAATTAGAAGAAAGAATTCACACCTCCCTTTCTTCCCAAACGCGGGAGCCTCCCCGTTGCTTCGGCAAGTCTCGGCAAATACCACGCAGTGGATCGTACATACGTAATCAAGACCCACACAAAGATCGCATTCCCTCTCGCAGAAAAACACTTACGTAATTTTAACAACGAAGATAAAAATACTGCTACATAATGGAATGCATAACAAGGGCGCGGTTTGTTTTAACGGGTTACACTAAGGCACGAGAAATAACGTATTAAAATTGGCTCGGAACTGCGTCAATTGGAAAGTTCTTGTCATTGACTTCAAACTTAACGAAATGGATCACTGATTATAAGTTTAGGATGGACAGAACGATACTCGAGGCGGGATAGAGCGGAACCGTTCAGTTTACACTGCAAAATTCGCTTTAATCGCGATTTTCTCGTTATTTGTGAAATTTGACGATGTCGGTACTAAACTTTTTTGTAGATTAAATTATAATCTTCCAAAACGTATCCCACCAACTTTCACCAAAAGTTCTTAAGTAATGAGATAATTGCGATAGAAGCGCGCGCCTTCGCGCGATCGTTATTACTCCGCTCTGCCCTACTTGTCCGCTCATTTCGTATTCGAATTTCTCTACTCTTATCATTATGAGAATTGTAAACGAGTAACGATTAGTTCTTCCCACACCGTCTTTCGTACAACGCGGTAACACAACGTCGAATTAGAAACTGAAACCATTACTTTCGAGTAATGAACCCTTCGTACGGAGCACCAGTAATTAAGTACACGATCCGACGATAAAAAATTGCGTGTCGAGAGAAGGAACCAGTTGACTACGGACTATTTAAGTACATTACAGATTGAATTTTCTATATTTACAAAACAGTCGTGCAGTCCAAATGTATATTGCACGCATGATGAAATACAGCCGAAGATGAAAAATGTATCTCGAACAACTATTTCAACAAGAACTCCTCAAATGTATTATGCGTTCTCTCATTTCGTATAATAAGAGACTCATTAAATGCAATGCACCTTTAAAGCTTAAGTTTTATAACAGTTGTAGACGTAACATTTGTAATACAATAAACTCTGTACTCAGAAGGCTCTTGACTTGGAAAGAATCCCCTATTTTTTCGCTTCCTCCGCTTCTTTCTCAGCGAGGAGAATAGGCGTACGCTTCATTGCCTGTGTGCGCGTGAGTGTATATCGCTCAGTCCCGCTTGCACATGCTCTACTTACAATTAGTGGACACTCTTCTCGATAGGGCCTCCTAAGTACATAGTCTACGGTATCGCGTAAAAAACATCGGCGATTAAATAAATAAGATTCGTGGGAGAAGGAAGCGTATATTTGTGTCATTTATGGTTTGGGACTTGAAATAAAGAAACGACGTGTGGTCAGTTTTCAGGGGGGAAGAAATATTGTTTTCGGATTTACGTTGCCTTTCATACGAAGATTAAACGATATGATACTGAGTTATTGGTGCATTTAAGTGTATCATGTATGTGCAATAAACCTAAAGCAACGATATTGTGTAGAGAATTGTACATCCTAAGAACTGTTTGTACTTTTGAAATAATTTAATCGAGTAGGAGAAGGGGGTACATTTTAGAGCACAGAAACTTTGGTTCTGTCGCGATTATCTTCGTACCTATGAACTTTGGGTTGAATTTGTATAAAACTTTTTTGAAAATTACGTTTCGATCTACAAAAAAGTTTTATAATAGGGTAGGCGAAAAGTTCGTAGATAAAGAGATAATTGCGTTTAACGTGAACTCATTTATGTATAACAAGTGTAATCTCCTTTTTCCTGTTTGTGAGTAGTTTAATTCATGATTTTTAGTAACTTTTGAATAGATATCTTCGTAAAATTTGTGAACGATAATAAGTCGTATACTTTACGAATTATTTGCATTACTCTGATCGACAGATATAATTTTTTTGTTTCAATTCCTCTCGAATTCATGATAAATTGGAGCTGTTAACACCCCCATCTTTATTCTATATTATTGAATTGAATGTCATGATAAATAAACTGAAGGAAATCAATTTGCCATTATTGGTCATGTTCATATGTATTTGCGGCAAGGTATCTCATGTGTATACACGACGTGATAACGTTGGCAGTAGTAGTTTTCTTTTCCACACCATATATACGCGCGCGCGAGTCGGTATCTAATATACCAAACGAAATGCGTCCATTTCGCTACCAAATACGAGGTGATACTTTGCTTTATACTTCGCAACAAATGAGTCTCACGGTTGCCTTCCATAGGCAAGGCAATCGCGAAACCGAATTACTGCAAAGTATAAAGAAAAGTATCACCTCGCGTGTGTATAATTCAAATTCATACACTCTCTTATAATTATTTGTGACGTACGAATGGAACGATTTTCTTACGAGATACTAAACGAAAAAGGATAAAGTCAACGCAGAACGTTTGCGTTAGCAATTCGTGGAATTGAAGAATAAACGAAATTAACACCATTATCAAAGGAACTGTCAAAATGTGGATCCGCGTAAAAAATATATTAAATGTCCGGTCAATTTTCACGAATAAAAGCAAAATAAACTCGCCTCGAGTTTTCGTCAATTTCTAACGTTCCGCATTCATTCGTTATTAGATCCGTGTGCGAATAGCGATCGACCATTGTCTCGATCAATCCTCCTCGTAGCACTTTCGTAACGATAATGTGAAAAAAAGGGGTATATCAAACGTACGCACATATTCCCAGCCCTAGTTTATGATTGCTCGGCAGTGGCCTTGGCTTTGGACTTGCGCCGCAGGAGTTTTCGAAAGGAGGAAGTCCATCGCGAGCGAGTGAATCCTCCGCCCACTCTTTGCGCGTCGGGTTCGCTGCTCGACGACTCGCTGATCTTTCGACTGTTGCTGCCGCCTTCGTACGAGCGCGATCTGCGATCGCCAGTCTCCGACGAAAAACTGGAATCAAGATTTATTTTAATTCCCGGCGTTTCGTTCCGCGACATCGGGAGGAGACGATATCCGTAACAGCGCGCGAAAAGCGTACCCAGAGTCGGAGGAGAAAGCTCTGGCGGATGCCGGCGCGCTCGAGTTCGCCGATGAAAGCGACACTTCCGCCACCGGGGTACTGGGATACGCCTCGTCCTCGGAACTGCTGCTGCTCGAGTCGTCGATGAAGCTGATCCCTCGGTCCATGGGCGAGCTGGTTCTCAGCGGTGGGAGCACCGCCGCCGGCGTGCTCGGACGCAGCCACGTGCGCAAGTCTTGCAAAGGAGCCTGAAGGCACTTGAAGAGTTTTCCGCTGAAACACAAACGAGTGGAAAATCGTTCATCGTCGCTTTCTCAAGTCCCCTGCGGCGAGAAAAATCAGAGTGGCTGCGAAAACTTGATTATAAAATTCCCTGATTATATTTCCGATCAAATTTTGTAAGTATTCCTTTATATTTTTGTTCGTGTCGTCAGTTTTGTGCAATCAAATCGACAAAGCTATAAATAATTATAATATACAAGAACACGAGATTGCTAAAATGTTTATAGCTTAAGAAAGGTGACGTTGACGGTGGAGACTTTAATTTTAGTCGATGGGACACATATGCGGCGCAAACTCCATTGTGAAATTTCGAGAAATCAACTTTACTTTGTTCATAATTCCTGGTAAAAGTTCAAAATTCCTTGATATTTTTCTGACTTTTCCCCGGCAGATCGAATTCCCCGATATTTTCCGCTTTTCCAGGTCTGCAGCCACCCTGAAAAATCCAGTCGCAAATCCGAAGTCGGCAGCCGCTACCTTCGGCACGGCGATTCGATCGGAAGCTTACTCGTCGCGAAATTCGTCGACTTCTCCGAATGTGCGTTTCGCGTAGAGGCAGATGGAGCAGCGACGTCGGCGACGGCAGGCCGTGGCGTGCAATGCTGCGGCTCGAAGATGACGAGCGGCGTGTCTCAGCGTGGCGGCTTCGTGGGTCATCGCCGCCACGCCTTCCTCGCGTCTGCGGCGTTCCGCGCCCAATTCGCCCTGTTCCACTCGCAATCTCTCCTTCAGGACTTCGTTCTGCAAAACGCGAAGAGAACGTTCATCGATGCGGACTCGTGTCCGTCTCTCCTCGCGCGGTTCGGATTTTTGGTCTCATCTCCGCGCGCAGTTTTCTCCTCGGCCGAAGGAGTCGAGCTCCCACCGAGAAGCGGTCTATCGGTTCGTCAGGGGTACTGCGCCGCGCAGTTTTTTTTTCAATCCAGGTGAGCGCGGTCACTGCTTTCTCCGCGGAGAAGCGCGACCGAACCGCAACTACACGGAAACCTCGCCGGATACGACAGAAGAAGCGATATCACGTATCCCAAAGAGAGGAGTGCGAGGAAGGCGAAGAAAAGGTAGAAACGCGAATGAGAGGCGGCTCGACAACTGTATCGCCGTTCGATCGTCCCGTTTTCTCCCTAATTTCTAACCTGCTCTTGATCAAATATCGTATGCCCGTCTGTTCCGTAAAAATACGAGGGTTTCTGATGTACACACGCGAGATTTTCTCATCTCACTACTCTCGAAGTACGAGATCACAAATGGAAGATCTTTCCGATAATTCCGATAGTAATAAAAAAAATCATTTTTGCAGTTTATTACATTTTATACAAGTCTGACACGAGTTCTGTCATGCTGTTAAGTTAAAAAAGTCGTGTCTGGCCCAGAGAGAAAAATATTTTATCATTTATTTTTAATTTCACCATCAGTGTGGCACGAAAAGAATTAGAAAAACCCTAATATCTCAAAACTGTAAAAATGTCAGACACGCCCTTTTAACTTAACACGGCATAATTGTACAAGTTCGTCGAGGGCCAAGCAGTGTCTATTTTCTTTGGAATGATATGCTCTTTATAACGGGTCACAGACCACGTTTGAAAATACAAAAGTGTGCCTGCAATTACTATACGTAATGCAGTCTTCCTCGTTCTGCGAATCGAGAGAAGAAACCGCATACGCGTAAGCGGCAAAGTCTCACGACCGCGGTTGAGCTCGACGTTATTACATACTGTGTCGTTGTTATTACTCGTACAGAGTCGCGTAAAACAGACGCAACAATGCGAGAGATCCGTGGAATTGCGACCCACCTCTCGTTCTAGGGCATCGCGTTCCGCGCGAATCACCGTGGCCTGCCTGACCACGTCGAGTCGAGCGCGTTCCAGCGACCTCCTGGTGATCTCGTTCTGCGACGCCTGCAGCTGCAACTGGCGCAACGCCGATGCGCGCTCGCGCTCGAGGCGGTCGCGTGCGGCGATGCAGGCGTCGCGATCGGCTCTCAGGCGTTCCACCTCCTCCTCGAGACGGAGACTTCGCTCCAGCTGGAGGAAGAGCTCTTCTTCCTTGTCGTGAAGCTCCGACTCGCAGCCCTCCAAACGCTTTTCCAGCGCCAATCGCGTGGCCTCTATCTTATCCTTCTCGGCCTGAAAGATAGAAAAATATGTACGTTTTTTTTAGCAGAGTGTAACGCGAGTTAAATATCAATAATGCAAAATACGAAAAGTTTTAGCTCGCTAGACGCGACAAAAGTTAAAGTACACTGGTAGAGTAAATGCCGTGATGAATGCTCTAATAATCATTATATTTCGCGATTGGTTAGACGGAGAAAAAAAAGCGCAGGACAAAAGTTGTAGAGCTACTAAAATCGCACGAATTTTATTCGAGGCAATTTTTTCTTCGACCAACCAATCGCGAGATATGAGACCCTTTATTTCGGACGTTCGTGCCACAAGAGAGAGAGTGCATTGATTTAAATTGCGGATGTAATTGTACAGTCAAGTACTATACTCCTACGCCTACTTATCTTCGTCGTATGATTTATATAATCGTTACCTATACCTATTATAATGCCTACAATGAAACCAACGGAAGCTTATTGACTGTACCGATAAAATGCAATGTCGCAGCGCTGGTTCACCGCTTCTGGATTCCATGCGTCACGAACACATGCGTAACGGACATACCGTCCCCCATTATCACATTGACATAAAATACCTATATCGCGCACGGAGCGCTTGTTACGTTTCAATGCCGTACGAGATTGCATAATGATGTGCCGTCGATATCAACAAATTGCACGATGCACTTGGCATAATGAAGCATCGGAACCTGATTTTCAATTGTTTATCGGACCTAATCCAATTATATTATATTATTACACGTATGTATTCGTATGCAGTTTAAAATCTGACGACGTCGCCTTTCGGAACGTCACTCATCGGTGGTTAATTTTGATTTTTTTTCCTCACTCTTCTAACAGTATTTTTTATTCCCCGACTCCTCGTATCGTATGCACTGCAGTCAATACACAAATTGCATCGCTCTCCCTGATGAAGCACGTGGGGCGTCCAACGAGTTTTTTTGTCAGTCGCTACAAGGAAGCCTCGGCGGCCACGCCTTGAAATTTAATATAAATTAACGACCAACTTCTCGTGCGGTAGATCCGCAGGAAGGACCGAGGAAGTGGGCGTGCCGCACGAGCCCGGTTCATTCAGCGGATCGAGTGCTGCAGCGCTGCTGATAGTGTGCAAGAAAGTGCACGGTATACTCATAAATAAATATACGGCTGATCCATGAAACGGATGCAGTCGCGATCGAGTAAAGAAATATAGTGGATCATTGTCGACCGCAGAGTGAACGCTACGACGACTTCCGTTCGCTCGTTAGAAGACGATCGACTTGGAGGCTCGAACGATCGATCGGTTGAAAGCGCATCTAGTTGTCATCCGTATAACGGGTGGCTGTCGATCGATGAATAAGGTCATCGATCGTCCTCGAAAATGAGCGTCGTTGCTACTTCCGCTCTCTGATCAACGAGAGAGTTCACATATCCAGGGCTCGTTTAGATTCGATCGCAGGTAATATTTAATGTAGGTTATCGACGAGCTGTGCTGTAGAGAGATCCGTGAAGTGTGTCGGAACGAATCGATTTAACGCTGGAGAGAATAAATAGTCGCGTAATTCCTGTTATTATACACCTTGCGTATCTTGGAATATTAATTAATCGGCGTTGGAAGAGGCGAGATCGCTTCGATCACGATTATCTCGTTACCGGGGATCTTTTGGCCTGGTTTGAAGTGATACTTTTTTGCAGATCTCTTCTCGATCTACAAAAAAGTTATATAGCAATGTCGGTGAAAAGTTAACAGATAACGAGATAATCGTGATTGCAGTACGCATCACTCTTCACATTTGACTCTGTGACGAGAGATTCGTTACTTTGGCTCTGTATAAAAGCACGATACATAGGCGTCCGGGACCGAGAGGAAGCTGCGCGGTAAACGAAAGAGTCAACCTTCGCCTAGTGTCTCTCGAGTTGGCCTTTCAAACGTGTACGCGATCCTTTCGCGTCGAGTTTAAAAGAGTTCCGAGCCTTTTGCGATGACGACAAGTGGTTCGTGAAATAAAGCTGAGAGAACTAGACGACGAGAACGCCATTTCTCTTCCGATCCTCTCGTTGTACGCGCGATACCGTGAAATGAATAGTTTTTTTAACAGTCAGATCGAGTCGATCGGCGTTTTCGTTCGCTACTATCCAATTCAGCGATTCGAGCGACTCGTACTCTGAGGAAAAAATGTACTTGATCGAAATAAACGTGCCTTTGGATAGTCCCAAGAGCGTATTTATTCGATTTAAATGAATATCGGTTGGACGCAAATATTAGATTATTGAATTAATTAGATTTTATTTGAATCAAATCGGTATTCATTTAAATCGAATAAATACGCTCTTGGGACTATCCAAAGGCACGTTTATTTCGATCAAGTACATTTTTTTCTCAGTGTACCGATTTCATCGGCGTTCCGTGCGCTGACTGCGAGGATCCACTCATCACGACGTCCTTTGAATTTCAACGTCGACTCTGTTTCTCGCTATAGGTGAACTCCGTCGTCGGCACGAAAACACATATATGATACGTACTCGGAGAAACTCGGGCAGGTTCGATAATCGATTAAATAACCATGCGATCATAAGGCTCGGCCCGGGGCGTGTCTGCAGCTTTTGAATAATTTTCTCTGTACTCGTGAGGATAATAAAAAACGGCTCCGAGCGGAATGTAAAGGTTATCTATATATAACTCGTGTTCTAGATTATCAGGCAAGAAGAGAGGAGGACAATTTGACGTGGGAGTGTTTGATCTAAGTAGGTAGGTACTTTTTTTGCAACAATGAAAAACAAAATTAGAAAGCGCACTAAACGAAACAGTTTAACGTTAAGAGCCGCTCTATAGAATTCCTGATCGACGCAACTTATTTATCGTGTCATCCCAGGCGATATCACAAGAATTAACGAGGCCACGTTCGATCCTGTTCCAAGTGGAATGCAATGAGTAAAACAAGAACGCTCATTGAGAGCGTTCGTCCTGTACCGTTCGAGCGATCTCGTTGCGATCGGGCTCAATGAGGCTCCTCGACGAAGGGTCCAACACGTTGGAATCGCTGACGGCGATATACACATCGTTAGCATTATCGACGAGCCGGAGCGAGGAAGTCGTTACGTTAGGCTCTAGCGAACAGATGTCAGGAAACAATGGCATTGTCGGTCTCTGTTAAGTGGACCGTTATTCTAGGTACCAATTGGTCCTTTGGAGGGCACTGCTGTGGCATTGTATAGATACGCCGAGGTAAGAAACTGTCGGTGATATGAAGGAATCGGCTCGGTCGTGGTTCCGTTTGGGTTACGATCAGCGCGAGAGAGGCGAAGGGGTTATTGTTTTTCGATAATGAGCTAAATCTGTTAAAATCTACCCGTCGTTTTATGGAACGCGTTAATTTTTTTTTGAGCGTATACTGCATTGTACGAAAAATTGTATTGCATTTAATATACTCTAAATATAAAGGAGTATATAAAATTTATAAGATAAATTTCACGAGGAAATATATCAATTTTCATAATTACGGAGTATATTAATTTTCATAATCATGTATTGGAAAAAATCTTTACATAATAATGTATGTATTAGAAATACAAATTCTTTTACAGTGTGGGATCCGCGCGGACTCCAGATAGGTTGTCTACGGACTTATTGGCATTAGGCTTAACTCAGACGGTGCGACTTCACTGCGACAGCAGTGCGACAAAACTGACGCACTCGGTCGCACTCGGTCGAGAGTACGTCGCACGCGGCAAATCAGCATGGAGACGCAGCGAAGCACTCACACGGTGCGACTTCCCTGCGACAGCAGTGCGACACGCACCTCGCGCTTGTCTGTATGACATCTACAGTGGCGGTGTCGTTGTGTTAGTTTGCCGCGCATCTGCTCACGCGGTGGGACAAAACTGTCGCAGGAAAGTCGTCGATTCCTGCGACAGCGTGCGTCAGTTCTGTCGCACTGCTGTCGCAGTGAAGTCGCACCGTGTGAGTTAAGCCTTACAGGGGCCCTGTTGCATTGAGAGTACCCCCCTTTGGGAGAAAGTTCCGATACACGGCCGGCTCAGTTCGGATCAGCGTCGTCATAAAAGGTCTCGATAGCGCTGCTCGAATCCAAGCGAGAACCTGTTTGAGGCTCGGGAAATATTTCTCACGAGGAGATTAGGATAGCCATCTGTATTGCGTATATCTATCGATAAAGAATATTACGCATGTCTGCGTAATCGAAATTTCTGGAATTGAACTTTTGATCGCCTTATTCGATGTACTTTTTCGTGCAGATTCTGAAAATAAGGGATTTACCGAGGAAATCTCAAAGACAGAACAAAATATCAATGATTTTTCGTGAAAAAATAATTTCCTCGTGCATAAAATCATCGATATCTCATATTTCCTTTGAGATATCGACTTAATGGCCGTGCTTTTCGTAATCAGCGTGAAAAAATACACAAGATAGAGTGGTCGAGCGATTGATTCCAGAGAGAGATTTCGATTTTTGGTAAAATCTTAAGGGGTATATTCGAAAAAATCAAAATCTCTCGAATCGAGCTCTCGACCACCTTTTCCTACGTGTTTTTTCGTGCTGATTACGAAAATGATAGATATATTGAGGAAATCACAAAGAAACACCGAAATATCGAGGATTTTCAGTAAAAAAAATAAGTCATATTTTCTTTGAGATATCGACAAAATAACTGTGCTTTTCATAATCGCCGTGAAAAAATACACAAAATAGGGTGGTCGAGCAATCGATCCGAAAGATTTCGATTTTTGGCAAAATTTTACGATTCGATTCAGATGTCCCTGAAATTCGAAGTGTTTCAGAATGATTCCCCGACCGCCGGACATTTTGAATATCTGTTTGCAGGCTAAAATATATGAATCTATATGCAAGATTCGGAAGAGCATAATATAATAGTTGATTTCGCGGTACAGCGTTTAGCTTCACTTCGGCGTCTCCGACAACGGAATAGAAAAGTGAAAGGTCGTTCAGTGCCGCGAGTGAGTCACTTTGAAACTGGAGAGGGTCTTATGTAATTATTTTGACAGTACGTGCATAGGCATACATACACAAGGTGATATAGGCTTCATATCGTAATAAACGGGTTTGGAGGTTACCCTTCGTCAGGCGTAGTCGAAATCGGTCGCGCTGCGCCTATGGAAGGCAACCGCGAAACCCATTTACCCCGAAGTGTGAAACCTTTCACATGGAAAAAAACAATTCATCGGTGTAATATTATTTAAGTTACCGCAACAAATATTTGAGTCAAAATAGTGATAACAAATGGATTTGTTATCATAACAAATCGATTTGTTATGCCAATAAAAAAAAAAGAAAGGCAATGATTTTCATTGTAACCAAAGAAACCTGTCAAACATTTTCATTCCAACAGTAAACTGTCTTTATTACCGGAACAAAAAATGCTGCTATGTGATAATTGATTTTCGATGTTGTTACTAATTGTAAGCCAAAATTAGTCTTTTCCGTGCACCCTATATGTGCGCAGCTATGCATCGACGCACGCGCAACGACGTCATTTTCACCGTGGGAAATTATTCATACACGACCGCAAATACCGATCTCGTTACTAAACGCCGGGCTAATAGCATTCCTGAACGATCGATGATGCGCCTTTCCGGTCCGGGACGGGATGGAGTGGACGATCGCGATCGTCGACCGAAAAAAGACGGACGCGTGCGAGGCGTCCCGCATCGAATTTATTTATCGCGATGAGCACGCGTGCCTATGCGATTATTATTTTTAATTAAGTCACGCGTTCGTCGTTCGCGCCGGGTACAAAGCGGCGCGTTAATTTTTATCCGCGATGCGAAGGCTTTCTTCGAGGCTCGGAAGGTTCGAGTTATGGAGGTAATTCCAGTAAAGCGGATCGGATGTGCCCCGTAAAGTTTCGAGCCGTTATAGAACGTCGGTATAATGGCTGCTGATTCTGTTGAGCAAACCTCGGAGGAAGGAGGAAATGATTGCTGTATATCACACGTACGCGATGTTCTGAATTCGAATTACGTAAATATTTTTTTTGGTGGAAAATATTATATAATTTTTTTTCGTGCCAGTTCTGTTGCATGAATGTGGGTCAAGAGTTCAGAGCTGGCGACACAATCGTACCTGAAGTGGATCTGCCACCGTCTAACGACTGCATTGCTATTCTTATGAGGTACGGAATTACAATTGCAAAGAACACGTGTCTTCGTTGTACACGTGTCGCGTGGGACGGCCACGCGTGTCTCCATAATAGGTATAACCGGCGTGTGTGCATATCCAGATGAGTATATCTTCAATGTACACACACTGTAATTAAATTTGTATTAAATTTAATATAATTGTATATAAAACTTTAATTATATACGTGATTATGGAAATTCATATACTCCATTATAAAATTTATAAGGGCAATGTCGTAAGGAAATATATTAATTTTTATAATTACAGCGCATATTAATTTGTGTAATCATGTATTGGAATAAAAGCTTTACATAATAGGTGTACAATTTTGCTTCCGCCGTTTTCATAATGACAATAGACAGGAAAAACGGCGGGAGCAAAGTCGTATACCTAATACAAATTTAATAAAAAAATACAAATTTTGTTTACAATGCAGCTACAGGTGAGGGTCGACTTAAATCGCAATTATCTCCTAAACTAAGAGCTTTAGGTCGAAATCGTAAGAATAATTTTTTGAAGATCTTATCACGCTCCACAAAAAAGCTCTCTACGAAAATCGACGAAAAAATCGCAGGAGAGGAGACAATCACCTCAAAATCGGGCGTCCACAAAACAGCAACTAATTGAAGCATCACGCGCTCGTTAGCGCACCAAAAATTTACATCCCCATACCGAGAAATCACTGACACGGCAAATATCGCGTCTCGCCCGTTAAATTCTCGCTTCGAAAGGCCGCTCAGCGACGAGAATCGCGTACGCGGGAGAAGTCCCGTGTTGTTGACCCGCTCTCGAGAGTATCTGAGTGTGGGCGTCTGAAAGGGTGTAAGAGTATTACACATATCCGCATGCGCGTACGATACACTCGCATATGGAACGTCGAACGGGACGAATGCATGCACTTTTCGCACGGTTCACGTGAACCGCGCGCAGCGGTTCCGCTCGCGCGCGGTCCTTACGTAGGTACCCGGACAACACAAGCCAGAAAGCTGTCTTCTAGTCATCCGTAGGCAGTCTAATGTCTAACTTTGTGATAACTTTGATTTTGAGTTATCCAACAGTCATATTTTGAATAACATGAAATCTGGGTTAACAAAAAGTGGGACATTAGACCGTCCTCATTGTAAGAAATGTTGCGATGTGGATCTACATAGACCATTTTTGGTATTAGATAACAATGGCATAAGACTGAATGATACCAGATGTGGCACACGTACACTGAGAAAAATAATTAGGTTAAAATGATAATTTACATTTAATGCCCGACTAGGTATTCCAATCAAACATTCAATTATTCTAACCAAAAACTGATCAATCTAATCAAACACAGTTGGAGGATCCATATTTCACCAAATGATTTGGTCATCTCCAGGATTTCGATCAAATTGACCAAGTTATTTTTCTCAGTGTAGGTCCGCACCGGTGAAATAGCGTTAAAAATGAACACCACTTTTTTATAGTGTACGCATGACTTCATGATGACTTTTTGGATCGCGTCGTCCGGGTATGTACCAAACCACCGCAGCGGGACAATGCCGCTGCCGCGGCAATTGCTATGCGCCGTTCGGACGTCGTCGCTCGGTGGTTTCCACAGTTCTCGCACGTTCCAGAATTACAGTTCCTCCCGTGTTTCTCGCGCGCGTAAAACGGCCCCGCGCGGTGGTCGTAGGTGGCTCCTTCGCGGTGGTACTGTTAACCACGGCCTCGAAACACGGACGGTGAGGTCACCAGCTCTCACGGTCTGGTGAACAGACGCGGCTCCGCGCGCGCACGCGAACATCGCAAGTTTCGTTTCGACGGACCGCGCGATTGTCTCGCGTGGCGTTATTTACTTTCATCGTATCGATTACGATTGGGATCTGGAAACGCGACTGTACGCACGTACAGCTGGGTATACCTACGCCTATTCCATTCGGTCGGCACGAATAGAACGAAAGGCGTGACATGGACTCATAAATATTCTTTGATAAGAGTCGCGTGACGATGGGAATTGCCGAATTCTCCTATCCACGGTTTTCGTGGCTTCGCTCCCACCGGTACGCGCTTATAATCGGGATAATACAGTCCCCCCCCCCCCCCCCCCGGGCGACGTCCCACTCTCGGGAAGTCGACCGACGTAGTTCTTGTATGTATTTCGCACGCGGAGCGAAACGTAAACAACCGCGACGAGGCGTTACGGGGAATTTCGAATGGGAAGTCAACGAATATGGGGAACACGGGGAGCGTGATGCGATACTCTGGTCAACCCCCGGTGAAGATTTGTTGCGGGAGAAAAAAAACTAAATAACCAGGGTAACAGATAGACAACTCCGGTAAATGAATACTCTCTCTCTTCAATGCTTTTAAAATACCAATTTTTGTTCATCTACTGGATTTTGTCGTCTGCTTAGAAATCCATCTACCATGTGAGGCTAAACTTACTCACCAGGAAAGAAATTCGAATCACTATTATATCTCACAACCTATGAGCTTTTGACTTATATTTGTATAATGCCTTTTTGAAGATTACGTTTCTATCTGCAATAAAGTCTTATATCGATATAGGCCAAAAATTCATAGATAACGAGATAATAATGATTGAAGTTTCTTTCCTGGGGTGAGTAGATTTAGCTTCACATGGTATCGGGGGTAGGTTTTCAGGTAGAAACAAATGACGATATAGAAGTCCGATGGATTGGTTTACAGAAATATTTTGTATTATTGCCATTTTTTTTCTACCTGGACTATTACTCTGCTTCAAAATCGTGCAACGCGTTCAAAATATCTTTCCCACCGAATATCAGCTGATCGTGAGATGAAGCGATTCTCGTCTCAGTGCGTTCACTTGTCTGTGAGATAACTCTCACCCGCATACTCGTCTGCATTACATCACGATTTTTACGGCAGCTTATCTCGGACGACGAAACACCCGGTATCGTTTCTACCTGGATCCGAGTAATCGGATAGAGATCGTGGGCAGGGTCGGCAATTAAATACACTCGCATACAGAACTTCTTGCTTATTTAGCGACGCGATGACGTGATAGTCTCATACTTGCACACGTCGGAGAGAAACTCACTAGAGAAATCGTTACTGCACCGCGTGTGATTTTCAGACTGCGATTCGTTCTCGCGATTCCCATTGTGGCGTAGGCGTTGAATGATACTCTTTTTTTTCTAAAGCGGGATCGCGGTACGGCTATTCAGTTAACGCCGACTGATTCACACCGATTGAGACTCTCAAATGATTCGAGATATTACCGCGCGAGTCGACATCCGATCGTTTGTTTTTGCTCGGGCAATTTATATCGATGATTCGTTCGTAGAAATATTTTTTCATCGCACCGGTCGATGAGATCGTCCCGCTCACACGCAAAGAAAGAAATCGGCAATTTTTACTGCTTCGTCTGGTAGCGCTGAGATTCGAGCTGATTTTTAAGAATTTGTACAGAGAACACATTTCTATTTACTGTTTATAACTGTACCAAATACTAATTTGCTTAGATGTAATATCTGTGCACAGGAATTTCTATCGGTTCCCCGGGAAAAAAAAAAACCTAATCGCTGTTTGATTCTTTATAGTTTCCTGAGCGAGATCGTATAGTTTAATACTGGTTGAACTGTAATTCGTAGCGTGGTTTTCTTCACGTGAGAAAATATTTGATAAGCTCGATCGAGTAATTGTTTTTTTTTTTTCACGCAGAAAGAACTTCTTATTCCAACGAAGGTATTCTTGAATCAAGAATATAGGTATATTCTTTGATCGAGAATCTGCGTTCTCAAAAATTCGTAAAATCACATGTTCTTGATTCAGTACGTATTTTTCCGACACTAGCAATTATTTCTCTCCGTGCAGGCGAGCGAGAGCGAAGCGCGCGGATCCGTCTTCGCGGCGTGTGCGCGACTCGTTCCGTTCCAGCACTCCGCACTTCCGATCACGGTGCGACAAATAACGAGCGGCCTTCGCAATCATTACGTCAGAATTGGCAGAAAGCTGAGTACGGGTCGCGATATCGGGGACGAGAGGATCGATTAGGCGCGTATTTCGGAATCGGGAGTACACCGTTCTCTGGCCGATGATAATCGATGTCGCGATAACGCGTCTACGTGCGTACGTGCGACCAAGAAAGACCTACTGACCTCGCGCCTTTGTACGCATTCTCGCTCATCACCTTTTTTCCCCTTTAAGAACTGGTCTCGGAGTTATACCGAGAAGCTCCGCAGTCGCGCTCTTTAAATAAGGTCGGGAATTGGTAGAACGGACGACGAAGCACAGAGGAAGGTCGATTCTTACGAACGTCGAAGATCGATGGGACCAGAAATAAATGCGGGAGGAAGAATCGATTCGGGGAAGCGTGAGAAGTTAGATATAAAAATTGCCAGTAAGGAGTTCGACCCGTACGATTCTTCGGCATCACGATTTTGTCCCATTTATTTTTATATTTTCGTCGCCCAATCAAATTAGTCTGATTGCGAATACCTATCTACACTGTAAAAAAATGTGTATTAAATTTGATATAATTGTGTATAAAGCTTTTATCCAATACGTGATTATGAAAATTAATGGTACACCGTTATAAGTTTGTAGCGATATATATTAATTTTCATAATCGCGTATTAGAAAAAGAAACTATGTAAAAGTATATTTAAAATGCAAATATTTTTACAGTGTAGCGTAACGTGATATTTGCATTTCAAATATATTTTTATATAAAATTTTTTTCCAATGCGATTACGAAAATTAATATACTCGGTAATTACGAAAATTAATATATTTTCTTATAAAATTTTCCTTATAAATTTATGATCGGAGACAAATTGGTGGATTCAATATTGTAATTCGAAGTTCCGAGATCGAGGAAAATCTAGGATTCACCCTTAATTCTGCACAGTCGCTAGGAGAAATAATTTCGAACAATATATATGGATCATCTATTAGGTATATATAAATTAATGTCGATCCTCCGAATTTCTATATAAAAAGCTCGTTCCAATCGATCGACCGATCTGAAGATAATTAATAGCCGGTCGTTATTCGCGATTTTAAGAGACGTATTAACGCGTCAAGGACCACGTGATCGAGAAGAAACGCCTTTCCGGATCTTTTAACGGCGGCTTTTTATTTCGGGGAAAGTGTCGCGCGGCGCCGTCGTCGACCCGGTGTTCACCTAGCGTACGAAGGATCGCAACCTGCGATTTAGGCGTCGATTCGTATGTATACCTGAGACCGACCTTTCGTGAACTACCGGAATCACGCCCTAAGAACGATCGGTCCGCACCTCGTTTATGAGGAATCGAAGGATTATTCGCCGCGCTGCACCGATTGTCAAGCGTTGACCGCGACACCGTGAAATATGTAGAGACGGTAAACTCGGAGGACCCCCTAGGGTAAACAATATCCCTTACATTGTTTCCGACTCGCGCGATTTTGCGGGCGACTCGACCCGTAGGAGCCGCGCAATAAAATCTTCCTGGACAACCCTTGAGGAGTCATCGAACCCACCCTGATTCACGCTTCGTTACTCCCCGCCGATAATCTTGTAATGGGGTTCTTAAGTTTCCATGCACGTCTGGCGCAGCGGAGGCGATGCGGCGCTCGAGAGACGAAGGAGAGGGACGATGACGGGGACGAGGAAGCGAGGATGTTATGTATGGTGTTGCCGTTGAGGCGACCGAGGGAGGAGGAACTTCTCTTTCCCTGAATCGGATTCGGTATTTTTGCATACAAAAATATTTATATTTTTAAATCTAATTTGTAATCTGTATACATATTCGATGTCATACGAAAAATAAAATGTATAAAAAAAATAATTATTCGCTGAGTTATAAGTGCGTTTCTCTGCAGGAGTGTCACGTCATTTAAAAAGCCAGTGAGACGCGTTTATGCCGAGGAACAAGTGCGAAGCAGTCTTACGAGACGATGGCGTAGCTGAATATTTAAATATAATTTTCCAACTGGAATAAGACAGAAAATAAAGAATGAAAAAGCACGAAGTAAATAATTATTTCAAATTTTTCGAATCTGTAATACAAAAAATTAGTGAGAAGACCGAGTTGACGGTGCTTTTCCAGAGCGAGATTCGAATTCGAGTCTTTCGCGTTCCGTGAAAAGATCAGCAGAATTGAATTCGGAAGGCGAAATTTCGAGTTCGATGAAGTAATTGTCGAAGACTCTTCTCCCCCTACTCGAAACTATATCGGAGGCATCAGCTGTCCGAGTATCAACGTCTCCCCCGTAACGACTCCGTACGGATATCAGTTACACGGCTAATCATATAAGAACACCTCCGCGACGCACCCGCGGAATACAGTGATTAATCGCGGCGATTCCAACGCTTTCTGCTTTTCGCGCGATACGAATTAAATAGCGAGTGCGCACTCGCGCGCGGTAACATACGGTGACTCACCGTACGGCGCAGGAAGTGCAGGGAAACGCGTGCGTGCTCTCGGAATGCCGCGCGCGGCGTGAAAAAATGACAGTGAAATTGGTCTCGAGGTGGAAAGTTTCGAATGGAATATCCGCGCTGGCGCCATCGAGTCTCACGGTTGGAGTAATAAGAATACGAGGATTTTGTATAGGAATTCCATGTACTGACAATAAGAAAAAACGCAATAAACCGACTAAATTGACGGTTACAGTTGGGGGAATGCAGATTTAGTTATTCGAACTAATAATTGACTCAAATGTGTGAACTGTTTCCTTCGAATAGCCGTTAATCGTCATAATCAAATTGATTATACTGAGAGAAATAATTGTTAGTGAATCAAGAACATGTGACCTTACAAATTTTTAAGAATACAGATTCTTGATCAAGGAACATATCATCTTGATTCAAGAATATCGTCGCGGGAACAAGAAATTCTTTCTGCGCAAAAAAAAATTACTCGAACCTGTCAAATACTTTCTTGCACACATGAAAAAAAATTAATCGTAGCATCTATACAAAGTTTGTGCTAAATTTTAGGACAAGGTCAATTTACAAGTTTTACTATAATTTTTACCGAAATTGTAGTCATCGTGACGATAAAATTGTTCCGAAATTCACCACAAGCTTTCTAAAAATGCTATGATTTATCTCTTTCCGCGTGCGAAGAGAAAATCATAAAACTTAATCCTGAAATTGTATCATGTTTTTAACTGAAGAAAGCGTTTTTTTGGCATCAGCAGTTATTTCTATCAGTGTAGTATTGTGGAAGCAATTAATTTTGTATTTCTCTATCCGTAAAAGCCAATCTAAACGAATATGCCATTATTTTTCTCACTATGGAGAGATCGACTGCTTCTACATCGCTCGAAAGAATAAAAGAGAGGTAGAAGCGAGGAGAAGTCACGAAACTATTGGAAATCCCTCCAAAGTCCCCGGAGCGACCCGAGAGGGTCGCGCGCGGGACGAGCGAACGGTACTTTCCCGTTGCGCTCGATTTTCTCGAGTTCCTGTCGACACCGCGCGCTCGCGGCGTCGCTGGAACTGGAACTTCTCGATTGCTTTCCCGAAGCAATCGGCGGCAAAACGCCACCGCGCCGCGTTTAGTTGGAAATCGAGAAACGACGGAGAGCCGCGTCGCGCACGGTTGTACGTGCAAACGCGACACCCCGGGGAGAGAGCTTTGCATATTTCGCCGCCGAAAATAATTTCAGTCAGCGGTCTTACGTTTTTATCCCATTGGAGCGCGTCGGCGACCCAAGTGCGACCCGAGACGAGGAGAGAATCGCGCGGTGCACGCCTCCCACTGGCGGCTTGCGCCCCAGGATGAAAGTACCCCGCTTCGCGCTTCGTCATACGCGTCCACGAGACGCGTGTCGCCTCACACGCGCGAATCGCTCCGAAAAATGCGTCCGACACACGCGCAAAGCGCACGGGCGAGACTATATCCTCTGGCCGTAAAATCGCGTCTGCATACTTCCTATGTTTAGACGACTAAAAATATTTGTTTCCAGGATCCTGCGGTTTCTCGCGGCTCGACGGAGATTTTTCTCAGATAAATAACGAGCGCTTCACCGTGCGTGACAGCCTGAAAAATCGTGAAGAACTCCCAGGGTGCACGGAGAAAAATGGGATTCAGTTCCAAGTAAAAATTACATTGCTGTAGTTAAAAATTCGAAGTGTTACTTAACGAACACTCATTGCATGTCAGATATTACTATAAAAATAGGAAAAATCGAAATAAAGTAAATTTCGGTATGCAAATACCTAGTAAAAAATGTATTGTAATGTTT
The DNA here is from genome assembly GCA_963678675.1 of Xiphydria camelus. Classification (NCBI taxonomy): domain Eukaryota; kingdom Metazoa; phylum Arthropoda; class Insecta; order Hymenoptera; family Xiphydriidae; genus Xiphydria; species Xiphydria camelus. The sequence continues at coordinate 6,198,351 of OY783201.1, forward strand.
AAGATAATAACACTGAAATCGTCATTTCTCACTACTAATATAATGAGTCTTACTAAATATTATATAATACTTTATAAATTGATTGCTTAAAAAATGTAAATTATCAATCTGTTTCAGCTTTACTATATACTTGTATTTTTAATTCAAATATTCACGTACAATTTCTCATAATTTGATTTCCATTTTTCTACACGTGCTTCCGATTTTCTACATCTACAACAGCACCTAACCGTTTCATCGCGATTCGCTCCCTTGATGCGAACGGTTTAGCAATGCGAATCACGGCGCGGCTAAAATACATTCGAATTTTAAAGCGCGATTCGTGCCATACGCGTCGAGGAACGTGTTTGGATGAGACAGATGGGACACGGAGCCGCGAACGAAGGCGACTCTCGTCTCACCGGTCAGTGTCACAACACCGGGGAGACCTCGTTGACGCGCTCCTCCCCTCGGCGTCATCCCCACCACATTCCCCCTTTTCTATCCATATGAGTTTTTTCTACTAGCTCCGCGCGGGTATCGAATGTAGCGCGCTGCAGCTGTCTCGCGTCGCGGCCGGTTTCTTTGGTACGCTTTCAAGGTGATCATAGGCGAGGAATTCGAAGACTCCTCGAGATAAGAGCGGAGAGAAACGAGAGACTCTCGAGTTGGACCATCGATATCCGGAGTAGGTAGTCGATATTATTTTCGTTATTATATATTTGTACTTTTATCTTATATTTGGTACAACTTATTAGTAGTTTGGTTAGAATAACTAAACTCGTTTATCCAGATGCGTTTGGTCATTTTGATCAAGTTATCTTTCTCAGTGTGTACGATGAGTTATCGTCGCGAACTTCTCACCCGTCCGAGATGAAATAACGTCTCGACGATTACGTTTCGAGCTACAAAAAATTCTGTACCAACGGAGAACAAAAATGCTCACGTAACAAGATATTGCCGCTCGGACGGGCACGCCCACTCTGACTCATATTCCGGCGGAGAAATAATGTATAGAAGGAGAAAGAATGCGAAGGAGCATAAAGGAATACGGAGAAACAGTGTATCAGGAAGTAAGAGCGTCTTTTGAAGATGGCCGAGAGAAAAAACGTTTCTCGCGATATAATCACAGTGTTTACCCATCCTCAAAACTCTCCAAAATACCACCCAACGATTTACGCGATAATAATGCGGGGAACTATCGAGAATATCTTCACGAAATAAATGGGTCAGCGGTCGAACGTTTCGCGTCGTCCGAACATACGCGAAACGCGAAAGTAGTTTAACGCGACGCAGGATCGAATCCTGCACTTTCGAAGCGCGCGGCGGGGAGCGGCGCGATATATTTATTATTCATTTAGAGAATTCGCGGAGCGGCGAACCCACGGCGGCAGGAAGTCGAGACTTTCATCGTGCGTGCATGCGTCCACGTTACGCCCCCCTCTACAGCAGACGATGCGCGGAGAGTGCGATTGCTGAATCGTGGCGCGTTGCATCAGCACTGCACTTCGCCGATGGTCGCGGGCGCGTCTAATACGCGCGCGCGTACGAGCGGACGCGCTTTTACCGCATTGTTATAACGATATGAAAGTTTACGGCGCCTCGGCTCGTTTAAGCTTTGACTTTCTCACAGTCCGCAGTCGCGCGCGGGCTTCGTCGAGGAATCGCGCGATACGGTTCGCGGGCCAGCTAGTCGATCGCCCCGATCTCTGTGTTCGGGGTCGGCGATCTTCTTTCTTCTCTCCTCGGAGTTTCTCAGGCTTCTCTCTCTCTCTCTCGCTCGGTCTCGCGTTCGTTCTTCGTTGGTTTTAACGCGGGTTAACGTTCTTACTACTATACGCGAAAGAAAAATGATTTTGCAGCCTTAGCAAAACTGGATCTAGCTGAGAATATTTGATTATCACGATAAAAATATTATCTGTGGCGACAAAAGCAGGGGTCCCACTCTCGAAAATTTGATTTTATGTATAATTTTATACTGGGTTTTTAGTAAATTTTACGTGTTTTATACTAGTTTTCTTACCGTTTTTTATAGTTTTTACCGCTTATACGTTCATGAAATAACAAAGGTATAATACGTAAACTGATTTATTGTACTTAAATACAAACGATACAAAACAAAACAAAACAAAACGCTATACAGGAACGAAATCAAAATAAAATAATTAGTTACTATAACTCGTACCAGAAGTAGTACAGGAATCAATGCAAAAGGTTTTCTTTTTCTTTCTGGAGGTTGGTTATTTTTATTTTAAGAACCTGTTGTTTTTCTCGGCCCATCTCAATTATTTGTTGCGCGAATAACATCAACTTTTTATCTGCCGTTTTCCCAGCGAGCAGGTTTTTTAATTGCTGACTGCCATCGGCAATTAATTTATCCGCAACAATCATTGCGTTTTCCTCGTCTTCGATTTGCTTTTCAATTGCAACAAGTTTTTCTGAATTATCGTCCCTTTTCCTTTTTCTGTCTTGTCGCTGTTCCTTCAGTTGCTTTCGTTGGTCATTTTCTTTCGGTTTATTCAAATTTGCTAACCGCGTCCGGATTCCTGGGATGCCATGTAGGCCGACCTTGAATTTTTTACACAATTAAGTACTTTCTTCGTAATAGGAAACTTAAGTACATCCCCATAGTTTGAGATGGCACTTTTTACCATTCGCATTGCTGTGATTGGGCCTTCACTCAAAGATTGCCTGTCTTCTAAAACTGCTTTATTTACGCTAAAACCCTATTATTTACGCTATTTAAATTTCCATGAGGAATTAATAATAAAGATCTTATTAAGATGCACAGTTGTAAATATTTGGACTCCCCATTCACGTCTACAATTTTGGAAATTTCATTCCAATAATCTTCTACAGACACATATTTTTCATTGCCATCTTTATATAAATTTTCTCTGTTGATATCGATTTCGTAAAGTCTGTTTTGACTAGCAATTAAGGAACATAGTTCATCACAGGTTAAGTTCACATTGAAGGTACATTTTAAAGTAGTTGCTCCATTTAAAGTCGTGATAACTTTGGAGCTAAGTCTTTTTATTGCACTTAAATCATTTGTTTTGGGGGCAATTGACTGAATGTCTTTTAAAAATTCCGAATCATATGGAAAATGGCTCTTAAGGTAGAGTACTGCTTGTTTATAAAACTTTTTAAAGTTATTATACAGAATAAGAGCGTCTCTAGTACGCAATTTTGAAATTAAATGGTTAACTGTAATAGAACTGTCTACTATTTCCAGATGATTATCGTGTTTTTCTATATCAATTTTCAATAACTGTTCAGTAGTTGCCCGTTCTTTAATATGATTGTCATTTAAAAACACCAATTTATCTTTTTTTATGAACTTTTACAGAAGAGTATAGAGTAAGAGATCCATTTCGTAATATAATAAATATATCTTTGGTTCCGAGTCCTGAAAAATTCTAAGAAAACGCTCAAATGGTAAAATGGCATCAATAACAAAACCAATTTCGATCAAGGTTTCAGGATTCGTATAAGCTTTGATTTAATTCGTTTATATCTATCAGTCTGTTCTATATTCTTTGCAAAATCTTTGGTTTTCGGTAAATATTTTAAAAAATACTCTGTTATGTTCTTCCACTGCTCAGAGATTCTTTTTAGTACGGGACCCAAACTGAGCCAGCGAGACGAAACATGTTGCAATAAATAGGAAGCCGTTTCTTCTGTAACTTCTTCAAGTTCTTTAAAATCAGCCCGCCTGGCGCTTGAGTATTAAAAAAAAAATATAGATCTTGGGCCAGCTCCTCCAAATCAACATTCAAAGATGTCAAAGCTTTTTTAAAACCATTATGAACTCGATGCAAATTACATGTACCGATCTCAATAATTGTTGTACTATTATTTTTTAAATCCTCTTTTAGAATGCGCAAAAATTTTTAATTAACTGTTGGTCCATCCATGCTTATGGCCATCAAAAACTGATATTTTAGGTTAAACTCATTTAAAACTTCTTTTATGTGCTGACACAAATCTTCTGATGTGCAGTGACCAAGAAATGTTGACCCTAGGCTGTTACTGTCCGATGAAACGTTTTAGAATGATACGTTATGTAAACATCCATCTGTTTTTTAACCTAAGAACAAAAAAATTAATCAATCAATTGTACCTACTTTATTTTATATTAACAGTCCCTACCTGCGAGGTTGTGGTTTCGTCAAATAATATTGTATAGGGGGTGTATCTGATATATCGTTCACTAATTCATTTTTTACGTAAGGAGCTATCCCAAACTGAATTATGTACTTAGTTTTAGTGTACGACAAAGACGAATTCTTGGCTATTTCAGAGTCGGGAAACATTTCTTTCCATAAGGAGGAAATTTCCTGTTGGCTATTGAATGAAAAATTGCTATAGCCACGCATTTTAGACACCATAGCACTTCACATTTTATAATCAACTCTTCAGATGTTAGATTCTTTGGTTTTGACGTAGGTAGACTTAGTATTATAGTATTATTGTTAGCTTCAGATGTGGATATTACAAAACGCCCTTGAATTTTCGAAGCTTCAATTGCCAGTTTATGTGATTTTCCATTGGCATGACTCTGGACCTGGCCTTTTCCCCTATTATCTACTTTGAACTTTGTTCGGCATACTGTACAAAGTGCTGAGTATTCATCTCCATCATCGGCCTTTTTTAGCCAAAAAAAATCACTTTCCCACGCCGTTAAATATCTTTGCTTTTTTATTTTGGACATTTCATTTCTTTATAAACAACACCACTATACGTCACGTCTCGCCTTACTTTACCTAACCAAACAAATACTTTTCGAACAGACGAGAGAATACCAGCTGTGTTTGGAATTCACACTTCGGCCACTTCGAGCGCTGCGCCCCGATCACCAATAAAAATTCAACGCAATCACAACGATCGGAGCGCTCTTAGTGACCGGATTGTCAATCAATGCAGAACGTGAACGCAGCAGAATTACGCGCACGGCGTACACATCATTGATTGGTTCGTTAATAAAAGCGCATTTTTTTTAAATTTTACCTGTTTAATCAGGAATTGATGACTTTTTAGGAAAAAAAAGTCATAAATTTGATATATTTTAGGTCAAATGTACTGTTTTTATGTCTATGTATACTGTACATGCGAATTTTTACTGTTTTTATACAATTTTATACTCAGTGGGACCTCTGCAAAAGGTACCTACGCCGATTAATTATAAAAATATTGACTGCGGGATAGCATATATTTTTACCAAAGAAAATTTCACTGCGGTTGCAGTTAACTTTGCCATCATTGGACATATAAATATTTCGCTGTTACGGATAATATTTTTGTCGTAATATTATAACAAAAAATTCTCAGAAAAACCTAGTTTTGCTGAGACGGTAAAATCCTTTTCTTCCGTGTGCGTCGTTTTATCGCTCCTTTCCTCGTATTCGATGCCCACACCTCGGATTCGTTTTATCGCGGGATTTTATCGCGCGCTGCGGGTTATGGGAACTCGTTCGTTTAATTAAAAGCCACTTTCCCCTGATCCGATTCGTTGTGAAGTAAGTCCTCGTTGATCCCGGGTCATTCTCTGAGTTTTATAACCGAAACATTCGCTCGTTAGCGTTTGTATTCTTTATCGCGGCCTCTTGAAGGACCTCCGAGTTTTTGGATCCCCAAATAAACACTCCTTATATCCTCTTGAGAAGAGAAGGAGGAAGTAAAACTGCCCGCAAAGATGCGCGACCGGCGCTGGAAAGTACGGGAAAGGAGGAGAGCGGCAGATCTCTACCGACCCGTTATTTCGAGCCCGTTAACGAGAAAAAAGAGGAATCGGTGTCGATGACTCGTACACTGAGAGAAAAATTTGGTTGAAAGATTTAATTGGTTTCAATTAGTCGAAATGACAATATAGGTATTCACAGGTTTGAGTTAAGAAAATCGTGTTAAATTCGAAACTCGCTTATTCACAGCAAGTAAAAACATACTCAATATCGGTAAATATCAGTCACGCTAAAATAATACTTACTTGGTCCAACTGCACATAAATAGTCATATTATGGCAGATAAAATATGTAAAGTTGTAGCAACTGAATATCTACTTACAGTAATTAAACATGCATTAACCCCTTCAAACCTGGTGTACACGAGAATGTACATTGGATTTTAGCTATTTTATTAAAAAATGTTACGCAAAAATACAACTTTGTACTGTTTGCACATAAATATAAGAAAATTTGAAAAATAAAGATTTCAAAAATGTGTTAAAATATAATAATACTCCAAAGGCTAAAACATCATTAACAATTTTGTTTACTCCGCGAAACAAAAATCAGGTCTGAAGGGGTTAATTGTGAATGAACGGATATTGGATTGGATTGGGTGGTCGAGAGTATCGAACTTCAGAGATTTCGATTTTTGCGAAAATGTCTAGGCTTGCAACTCTCGTCAATGCATCGTCCATGTATCGGCCAGTCGCAACCGAGACATAGCAACCATAAATCTATGGTCCCTAGGTCTCTGCAGGCGCCAGACGCCCAGCGCGATGACGTTAAACAGTCTCGGCGTCTGGGACTGTATAGTGACCGTCGAGCTCCTCCACGACTCGGGCGCCTACAATCGCAAAAAATCGAAAACTCTCGAATCGGTTGCTCGATCATCCTTATTATCCAAATGAAGAAAATATTTAATTGCTCGAAATAATTCGAACCAAATAAATCAATTCAACTAATTCTTTTTCTCAGTGTAGCACTAACGCGAATTACGCGGGTATTCTGTCAACCCCCGTTTCCTGCCGCTCGCACCGCGACGCCATTTTCAAAAGCATAAATTCTCGCGGGGCCGATGATCGTTTCGCGATGCGGAAATCGTTCTGGCACTGTGCTCGCCTTTTTTGCCCCGCGAAAGAGTCGCCTTGGATGGCTGGCCGCGCGACCGGCCGGCTGGACGTGCCTCTCGTGCCTGCGGATCGAATTTCTGATTATTATTAATATCGCGGCATTCGTCGAGAGCCTCGGTAATAGATAAGACCGGAGGAGAGGATCGAATTCCGCTTCCCGTGCGACGTTCTGCGATTGAAACCGGTTGGCTTTTGGCGAAAACGCTCGTTCTGCAATTTTTCGAGCACGCGAGGAGGTGCTCGTTCCATAAAGTTCTATTCCCCTGGCGGAGCGACATCCGTGGGCGCGGATTTCAGACGGAAGTGTGGCTCCTGTGAGAGATCAGGATGGAGAAGGCTGCGCTCGTCGAAGATGCGAAAGAAACCACATACGGATCGACATTCCATATCGTCACGGTACTGGGCACGACGTATATAGACGGGTGTACTTATGACTGTGTAATATTCTTGGGCAGGAAGAGGGTGATCAAAATGCCTGTACGGGATAAGTTGCACGAGGATGCGTTTCTCGCGGTGAACCGCGGACATTCTTGAGATTCCCCGTTTTTTTTCTCGTATCGATCTACATCTCGCGCGGAAGAAAATGATTTTGCAGTCTCAGCAAAACTATGATTTTCCCGGGAACTTTTTGTTATCACGATAGAAATATTATCTGTGGCAGTAAAGGATATGTTTAATAATAGAAAGTGTAACTACGCTGAGAAAAATATGTGGTAGATTTGACGACATTTTTCGTCAAACAGTTTTCAATGATTATAACCAAATTATTTAATTCAAGTAACTAAATCGGCGTCCCCCGCCCATGACCGCCAATTTAGTCAAATCTACTATTTCTTTTTCTCTGTGTCCAATTACAGTGAAATTTTTTCGATAAAACTATTTGCTATCCAAAACAATATTTTTACTATTATCGAACATATATTTTGCTGCCACAAGATACCTAATATATTTGTCGTGATGACGAGAAATTCTCAGTAAAATCGTTTTTTAAAAATTGTAAAATCATTTTTTTCTGTGTGATTCGTCGGAAAAAAGACGAACGAAGGTATATGTCGATCTGATCTTTGTTAAAGAATCATGTCCAATTCTTATATCTCAAACGGTTATCCGCTATAGGTACACTCTGAGTTCTTACAGACCGGCAGGTCCGCGCGATTTCTGTATTATATCTTATCTCGCCGCGCCCTATTTTCGGCGCTACACTGAAAAAAATTTTCAGGGAATTGAGCAATAATTCTGGCTGAACCAACCAGAATTTCTAGCCACCGTGGCCACAGCCAGAAGTTTTCTTAAGACAGCCGGACGAGTATGGCTAAGCTAATATGTTTAAAGTAACAATATCGTGATGTTTGTGTCAAGCTGCGCTGTACTGTTGAGCCAGTTATTTATTCTGATTGATTTAGACGTGCAGTATGCCTACGTAAGCTGTACCGTATCGCTAAATTGCACGGAAATTCTGGTTCATCTAGACAAGCAGTATAGCTGTGTCAGCTATACCGTATTGCTAAATTGCGCGGGAATTTTGGTTCGTTTAGACAAGCAGTATAGCTGTGTCAGCTATACCGTATTGCTAAATTGCAAGTAGGATTTTGCAAAAAGGGGGCGCGCACGCCTATCCTGCCGCCTGCCAACCCGCCTACTGGTGTCGGTTTTTTTTCCAACCCTTCCGGGATTCGATTTTTTTTTTTTTTTTTTTTATAGAAGGGGAAATGCATTTACGCACCATCCCCAGGTTTGGCTAGAAATCCGGAGGTGTGTGGAGCTCGGGTGATCCCGCGACGAGAAAGTGCAATGTCGCGGGGCCCACACCGGGATTCGAACCTGCGTTCCTTAGATGAGATGCTTCGAGACTGGGAAAATGCTCGCATTCTACCAACTGCGCCACCGACTCTTCAAGTGGTCTTAGCTAAAACAGGCCTTTATATAATGCAACATTGAGATATCTCGGCAAGAATATTTAAATAAATATTTAATTTGCTATCGGGGTACCGACTCGACTTCTACCGGTATTTCGTATGCCTCGGGCACAGAACCGCACAGTTGCAGGGACCTCTTCGGCCGGGCTTGGTCGGTATTCGAGCCACTTTTACCGGTAGAAGTCGAGCCGGTAATTAGAGTTGGTGTCAATTCGGGAGATCGAAGCGTCTAATCTCGAAATCGTGAATTTGTGAATAATGGAAATTACTCACCATAATTCACAAATCCACGATTTCGAAGTTAGACGCTTCGATCTCCCGAATTGACACCAACTCTAACTACCGACTCGACTTCTACCGGTAAAAATTGCTCGAATACCGACCAAGCCCGGCCGAAGGGGTCCCTGCAACTGTGTGGAACTGCGCGAGGCATCCAGTATAGTCTACCCAGCCATACCGTTCAGCCACACTACACATAAGTTTACAGTTGGTGTAAACATACGTTTTATAGTCCAGCTAACTATACCTATATACCTATATTACGTATAATCATACAGTTGGGGTAAGAATACGTCATCTGCTTAGGATAACCTTTCTAGTATATTAAGTAATCAGATGCCATATTGCTGCATCAAACATATCTGTTAGCAATACTTGGGCTGCTAACATAGCAATGCTGTATCTCAAATACAACTAATAGAATTACTGTAATAAAAATATTTTTAGGGGGGAATGGCTAGAAAGTCTCAGCCAGAAATGTATTGCTGTTAAAACTAAAGATTTTTTTCAGTGTAGATATCGACTTTGAGCTAAGACGATATCCTACGCTGCGTGTTTCCAACGATCAACGCTCTCGTTTCGAGAATCGTAGGGCAAGAGAAATTCTATTACGTTCGGGGCTTTTCTTCCATCGCGTTAACGACGCGTTATCTCTACATGGCGTCCGACAACGATCTAGGGACCTCGTCCGCATCCTCTCTCGCGGCGTAATTCTTTCTTCCGCCACGCGGGCGGAAGTCCTCGCGGGAAATAGCGCGCTAATGAACCAACCGCTTCGCTCCGGAGTTTCGCACGGAATGGAAACGACGTCGTAAAGACTTGCCCAGGGGCGTGCGTGAAACAAATAACGAGTAGCGTGTAAAATAAAAGTTAAATTTTTGCGAGAATCGACATTTTTTAAATCGTACTCTCGACCATCCTATCCGATGTATTTTTTTGTGCTGATTCTAAAAATCATAGATATATTGAGCAAATCCCAAAGGAAGACCAAGATATCGATGATTTTGCATGGAAAAATAATTTTTTCCTGCATGAAGTCGCCGATGTCTTACGTCATTTCCTTTGAGATATCGATCTAACAACCATGCTTGTCGCAATCAGCGCGAAAAAATATATAAGATAGGGAGGGCGAGCGATCGATTCCAGAGATTTCGATTTTTCGTATCGTTTAACTACATCGATTAAAAAAAACTTCAAAACATTTATTCAGCAGCCAATGACCGCAGCATTTCGTCGAGTAAAATAATTTCTTTTAAATCAACTCAGTTTTTTTATGAGTGCTGCGTCCGAACGACGAAGCTAACTTCCGCTGCTTTTTATATTGGCGAATATAAATACTTTCCCCGCTAGTAGGAAGAAAGCCAACCGGCAAGATAGATACCTCGGTATCTTTGATTAATTTCTAAGTTCGTCATCATTATCGTCAATTATACAATATTTATCGATATTCATTACGCGGACATCACCGCAATTATGCGTTACCGCGCTCGCTGATATACAATCACGTGTGCGGAATACAATTATTAGTAATCACACGCACCCGTTTTTATCGTCCAGTGCAACGACCGAGACGACGCTGACCGCTTGTTGATTACGCCTCTGATCAATTAGTAAGTTCCACATCGCGATTAGTATAGAGTAGCACGCGACCTTACGGTATAATACTATTTAAAGAATTTACCTACCTTCACTTCATGGTATCGCTCCTCCAGATAGTAGGCGATCCCCCTCGCCTCTTCGTACCTCGCCGCGAGAGCCACGTACTTGTCGTAGTGCCGCTTGAAGAGGACGAATCTGCGCGCGGAAGAGGAAAAAAGAGCGGCTCGTTAAAGTGCTGCGGTGTAATTAATAATCCGGTGGGGGGCGAACGCAAGGCGCGATACATTGTTAATGGCGCGCCGCGATGGGGACGGCCTCCCGCATGGCAATGAGGCCATCAAATGCTTTATCGTACTCGTCATATTCCTCTCGATCGTTTAATATTCGATTCGCGCTTCGGTGTATCGCGGACTTTACGAGGCTTTTTTCGCTCGGAGGGGAGTCGGGTTGGGTTTTCTCGTTTGATGATTTTAAACCGTGTCGTTTCGTTTCTCGTATCTATCGAATTGGAGCTTATCTTCGTCGATCGTTTCGTTATCGGGTGGCCGACGCAATAAATTATACGGATAAGACTGCCGATGGGTACTTGATACCGCGCGATCATTGAATTGCAAGGTCGTGGATAATATTTAGCGGGGAGGTAGACTATTTTTAAGGCTTCAAGAAATGATCACCGAGCGTGATTTTCGTCGAAACTACTCGCGGTAACGGAAAATATAGTAATAGATATATGTTGCTCCGATTTTTCTTTCCTAGTTCTCTCAGAGGACTATGTCCTAGAGCAATAATAAATGTTTTATTTATCCATCTGTTTATCTAGTCGATAATCGCTCGAGCGATATGAGGGATTAGCAACTATGTATGGGGTTCGATAACTAAATGCCTATTACACGTTTTAATCTCTCGATACGTGCTTTCCACGGTTATTCTGACGTTTAAACGTGTCCGAATGACGCTTCTTTCCAGCATGAGACGTTATGTTTTCTTCAGATCTTATCGTGCGACACTACGGCGCAAAGTCGGCTTTCTTATCGGCGCAATCGATAGGTATACATAACATCTACTTATAGGTAGATATACTGTTGAATCGCTTCACTTCGAATTTAAATTTATGTTCGAAAAGACATTCTGGAGTGCGCCTTGTTATTGGTTCTCGCATTGCACGTGCTCTCAATCGGAAATGGATCGTTTATCGACGTCGATAGGATGTCGTTTCGATATCGATCGACGTGAATTCGATCTCATTTCGAGGTAGATCGACCATAAATTTCTGACTGCGTCAGGGAAATTGTGATATGTTGATGGAAAAAGGATCTTATCCATCTTCTATTTATTATATCATGAGGGTAAACTTACTCGCTAGGAAAAAAAACTCGAATTACTATTATCTCATTATCTATGAAATTTGGCTTATATTTTTATAATACTTTTTTTGAAGATTACATTTTTATCTTTAACAAGGTCTTACATCGATGTAGGCTAGAAGTTCATAAATAATGAGATAATAGTAATTCGAGTTTCTTTTCTGGCGACTAAGTTTGGCTCTTCATATGGTATACCTATATAAAGTCAGGTCTAGACGCACCGTCTTGTCGTCCGTTTTGCCTGCAGGCAAGACGGAGCACAAGGCTATCCTTGTCGCACTTGCGAGAATCCGTCTTTTTGCTCCGTCTTCCGTCTTCAGTTTTCCTGTCCATACGTTACCTGCACGCAAAAGACTGCGCAGGCAAAACCGTGGACAAGACGGTGCCTCTAGACCGGGCTTAAAAGAACATGTCCTGACTGACTGATTCATCGACACTGAGCCGAAATAGCTCATTAATTACATGGAATTTGGACAGTGGATTTCTTTTATGACGTAAGCACCCACTAGAAAGGATTTTACGAAATTCTTTTGCTGAGGTGGTTGAATAGGGGATACAAGTTTGTATAAAAGTCCGTCATTTTTGCAGTTATATCCACGTAAATTCGTATTTTGCCTTTCGGTTAGAAATTAAGAGACGCGTTTCAGGATTTTTGGAAATTTATCCCTTAAGGGAGTTAAATAGGGGATGAGATTATTTCGGAGTCGCGAGCTGAAAGCCAGAGAGTTACCTATAAAGATCGTTTTCCGTGACGATGTCCCGTATCGAGTCTTCAGGATCGACGCGATCGGCAAGCGCACCGGGAGACCCGGCGGCCCTCGGTGGCAGCGGACAAGGCGTGGGAGCGCGAGGACTGCACTCGTTCAGCGCGGTCGCCGCCACCAGGTCGTCCTCCGACGCCGTAGTCATGAGCGGGCTCGGCGTGCGACTGCCGGTTCCCAGGAGATCCTCGCTCCTGGAGTGCCGCATCTCCGAATTCCTGTAAATCCCGACGCCGCTCGCGCCCGCGTTCCTGAACACGACGTCCGCACTGGCGACGCTGCCTCCCGGACCGTGAAACCCGCTCCCCGCCATCCCAATCAATAGATCCGTCATCGCGGACGGCCCCGTTCACCCACTTCCGCCGTGGCCACGGGTATACGTAACACGGTAACACACTTCTGTTTTCACCGCTCCTCCAACACCTCCGATCCGCACGACAGGCTCCCCGATCGGCCCGTCGTTCGCGAAATTCCGCTAAACCGCGAGGGAGGACGAGCGGCGACGCGGCGCTATCGACGAGGACAGCATTCTCGGCGGTCCACACACCCGAGTGCGACTGCCGTCGCAGGTCGATCGCGAAGGATGCGAATCGAATTATTGTTATTATCGCGGAACGTCTCTCACTCCGACACCGGAGACACGGATCTTCGCGATCGCGATGACGTTTGCTCGAAAACAACGTTCAGGACGTACGCGTATCGCGCACTCGTGATTGTCACGACGAGTATTATTGTCTCGGTCGAAACACCGCACACAGGCACGTAGGTTAATTATTTGACGCGTGGGGCGCGTGCTACGAGTCACGCGCGGTACAATTTTTCCCCTCGCTACGACGCACCGACTCCGATTCTTCCCGCGAATCGACCGGCTGTTTTCACGCGCTCTTCCTCCGCAGGAGCCTCGCGTCGCGCTCCGAAAGACAATCACTATGTGCGGCGCGCAACACCGGACGCGTCGGCGAGGATTTCTGTATCGCGGTGCGCGTAATTCGATACGCGTCGTCGGGGAAAATTGAAGGTAATCGCACCGACACTCGCGTCTGCCTCGATCAACGATGACTGCGGACACCTGCAATCGCGCACACTTCCACCGGCGTATACCTGCGGACTGCCGGGACGTCGGTCGGGAGAGCAGCTGAACGCTGCACGGTCGTTTGAAAACGGCAGAGGGGGGCGCGCGCTTCCGTCTGCTCAGCTGGAACGTTAGGAGGCCGGCCGGTACCGAAAAGCTTACTGCCAGTTATTGCCAGACAGAGCAGAGGATTATTCAACGTGTGTTTCATTCAGGGATTTTGATGTAAAATCGGTGAAATGGCTGGAAGGCTATGCAAATTGATATCGAACGATGTCATCGTTTCGAGGGGACAGCAAGTGCGTTACGGCCATCACTTGCGAGGAAAGCCACCGACGATCGCACGAAATTTGGAACAACGTCTCGCAGGTTCGGAGCGGAGAGTTTCTCGGGCAATCGAAAGCTGCCGATTTCTTCGCGCTGTAATGTTTTCCTGATTTCTTTTCAGAGTTGAATGCAAAAGATCCCGAGTTGACGTTTCAAGTTGACATTGGCTTCGCGCAGAAGAAACTCACCAGACGCGAAGTGATGTCGACTTTCGTGTCGCAGGTTAAATCGCAGAGAAAGGACCCAGAATTCGAGAGGAGGGCGAGAAGGAACGAAAGTTGGTGTTTGCTCGGATATATTTACCCTTTTCCCGTTTAATTTTTATTTCATTTTCGATGTAACGTTTCTATTTTCAGTACACCTCGACTTGGATCAAATCTACGACGAGTGGTCGAAAACGGCGGGCCCGCTTCATATTCGCAGACTCGCCGAACACTACAACGTCTTTCAAGATCTTTTCGGAGACGCGTACTTCCATCCGGTTCTTCCCATGGAAGTGGAGTACGACGTCTCTGCGGATACCACCGTCAAGGTGTACAGAGGGAATCTGTTAAAACCGAAAGAAGTGGCGGAAGCCCCGAAAATAAGTTACGAAGCCGATCCAGGTTCATTGTGGACTCTCCTGCTGACGACGCCGGATGCTGTACTCACCGCTGAGAATGAAAATAACGAGTATTGTCACTGGTTCATGTGAGTTTTCTTTTTGGTGTAGAATTTAAAACTGAGTCCACGATGTCCGTATCGTTCGAGTTGTGTTTAACGCAAAGGCGATGTTTGTTTTCAGTGGAAATATACCGGGAAGTGCTATCGAGAAGGGCGAACAACTAGTGGATTACATGAGACCTATCCCCCCTCGAGGAATTGGCTTCTGCAGATACGTGTTCGTACTGTACAAGCAAAACGGGCAAATCGATTATTCCGCGTACAAGAAGGAGCAGCCTTGGTAAGTACGGAACTATGACCTTTAAATATTAAGTTAGAAATAGTGAGGATTGATTTTAAATCTAAGGAATATGTTAAGTTTTTTCCGAATACATCCGTGCGCTACTAATCGCGCGATCGTCCTACTCGATATGCGTATCTATAAAAATGACGAAAAATTTATTATTTTAAATTGGAAAAGTCAAAATGGTGGGAAGTTTTAAGTTCAGATCTTACTACGTACCGTTGGTAAGTCTCATCGAGCTCGGAATTTGTTTAATCACGATGTACATTCCCGTTCGATCTTTAGTCTAGCGCTGAGGAATCGTAATTGGAGCACGAAAGTGTTTTATCGGCAGCATCAAGATCGCCTGACGCCGGCGGGACTCGCGTTCTTCCAGGCCGATTGGGACGATTCTCTCGTCGATTTCTATCATGAAGTCTTGAGTGAGTCAATTTATAGGACGCTGATTACAGTGTGTTTATGTAATTATCCATTCCCGAAATGGGCTCATTTTAAAATGACTCTTCATCTCAGAAATGGAGGAACCGATATTCGAGTACGACTTCCCGCCGAAGTACCTTAAGAAGCAGAAGTGGTTCCCGCTGAAACAGCCGTTCGATCTGTACTTGGATAGGTATAAGGATCCGAAAGATATCAACAAACGGTACCTTCTGAGGAAACTCAAGAACGTTCACCCATTCAGGGAGCCAGAGCCGCCTTTGAAATACCCCAATGCTCATCCATTCCCTACAACTTTGCCGTCGTGGCTGAAAACGCAGCTAGTAAAAGATCGTATGGGATGGGGTAGGATCAATGAAATAAAGTAATTGTATTATTTTTTGTATGTGGCAAACAACGCGATTGTAAAAATAAAATAGACGAGGAGTTTTTCCGCAGAAATTACACGATCCACGCGTGTGTTTGATCATCGTAGGATGTCGTGTTCAAGGAGTGTGTGTATTAAAGAAAAGATTCAACACGGATATCGAATGTATATTTTCTCTTTATTCGGGTTTCACATGAGCTTCGACTATTTGTCTACTGCGCAGTTTGATGTCGCCTCGCGTTAAGACGGACGAATCTATCAGTTCGTGTTCCATGTATATCCCTGAAAATACAGAGTTTTTTTCAGTCACGGCCAGCGACATTTAGCGCAATAATTTCAATGTTATTGCGTGAAAGTTTTCAGAATTACCAGTCGGTTCTTGTTCGCCTTTGTCGAATTTCAGTTTTGATCTATAGTCCGAGATGTAAGTCTGGTACATATCCTTAGCTCTCTCTTCTCTGTCCTTATCGAGTTCGAAGCTGCTTATGCCGAAGAGCGTTCCCACCTTTTGGCTGACTTGCGACAACAATGCCAGACCTAAACATTTATATGCCACGCGTGATAAATTGTGCTATGTGGAAGATACGACTTTTATCACTGATCGTTAATTCTTAGGTTTTGTGTACCATCGGTTTCCATCTTTTCGAATTGTGGACTTTCCCCTGCAGCCTTTTCGTCACTTTCTTCGACGTCGTCCGTCTCGATCGATTCCTTCTTGGTAGATTTGTCGGATTCTCGCGGCTTCTTTGCCTTGCCCTTGTCGTGCTTAAAGCAGGCTAACATCGCAACCATATTTTGCAGGGCTGCTCTCATATTCATTAGCAATTCACCGTGAATTTTTCTCATGTTTTTAAAATCTATTTCTCGCTTCTTTTGAACTTCTATCTCTTCTAGCATTGCCTTCTTTTCCGTTTTATATCTAAAATGCAAATAGTAATAATCATCATATATCGTGTTTGAGGAGCTATCTTTCAAAACGTAGTTTTTGAACAAAAGCTTGTTTTCAGTAAATCTTAATTATTTGTTCTAAAGTTACAAATTGCAATATCTAATTTTTGCGGGTGAAAATATGTAGCATTAAAAGTGCCATAAAAAATCCAGCAAACGTTATAAATCTACATCCAAATAAAAGTGATTAAAAAATAATTAGGGTTTACTGAAGACAAGGTTTTATTAAAAAACTGTGTTTTGAAAGATAGCTCCTCATTTGTCAAATATCAGGATCGAGGAATAAGAATCTTCCTCATTTGGCGCGTTCTTCGATTTCTTTTCACACATCCGACCAATCACGAGACTGTTCGAGTGGCAAAGTTGGCAAAACTTCGATACGTACTGCCCGGTAGTCGTGATCATCGAGTGTTCGAGCGTCGCGAGGATCAGGAGTGCGTGATTTTTCTTATTCAAGTAGGAGTCCCGCTCCGCTAAGTTATTATTGAACTGCGTCGTCAAGCGTATCTTTTGTCTCATCTGCTCCTCGAGCCTGTGTGTTCAACAACGCCTGTGTATCGTAAATGTGTCCGCGTTGTCACCGACTTTACATCCTTAAGGAGGTATGTAAAATTGGCGAGGGATCGGAAATTCGCAAGGTAAGTTGACTCATTGAACGATTCTTCATCTAGTGTCGTATATTACCGCGGAAATAATTCTTCGTAAGAACGAACCAGCATCGATTCCTTCACTTTATCGAATATCTTTTCCAAATGCTCGATCTGACTTTTGAGATTGTCGTCGCTCAACGTCGCCGTTACTTTTCTCTCCGTGAAATCCGTGTCGCTCTGTAATGCATGGAATTCGTTTAGGATCGTTCAATTGCAGCGATTTATTCGGGTTTGCAGCTGTTTGCTGTAAATAAAGTTGGTGAAATCTTTAGCCGGTCGATCCGGGAGAGCTCTGGTCGAGTCTCGCGCTCTTTATACCGTATGTCCGTCTCTGTACTGGCCAGTGTGAAAGTTACCTTCGGATAGGCTTGGTCGGTAATCGAGACATTTACCCGTAATTATAATTATTTTCGTAATTATCATTATTCACAAATTCACAATTTCGTGGTTAGACGCCTCGATCTCCCGAATTGACATCAACTCTAACTGCCGACTCGACTTCTACCGTATTAAATGACTCGAATACCGACCAAGTCTATCCGAAGGTAACTTTCAAACTGCAGGCCAGTTCAGAGACGGACATACGGTATACCGTTATACGACATTATTTTTGCTCGGCCGGTGCAAGTGCATTCGTAATAAGCTGTTCGGAGAGAGCGTCAGATGATGGCATCCATGCGACGTGGAGGAAAAGAGCATTCTTGAGCGAAAGAATTTTGATTGTTTTCGCTTCACAGGAAATCTAGTCGATTGGCTTTAAAATCCTATAATTCTTTCATTATTACTCGTTGTTTATTCGTCGTCGAAAAGTCTATATAAATATTTGGAGGGAAAGAGGGAGAATTGTGAGAATTATAAAAAAGAGACTCAAACGTATTCGTGTTCGAGGAAACAATATTAGCGACTGATGGTTCACTCTCTGACATAAATCAAACTTGAAAATCTTTGCGATGATTTTTCTGCTCGGTTCTGTACCTTTTTTTTCTTCGTGAATGTAAGAAATTGCTTTTTTAGGAATTATAAGACTCGAAATATTCTTTATGTCTTCGCTTATCATCGTGCATTCGATGTATGAATGACACTAAAGAGACGTACAGTTGTTTAGAACATCTATTTCTAATCGAAATAGTGAATAAACTCTGTTTTAATATGTAGTTGCTAACGCATAATTCAATCATTTGAATTATGTTCAAGTAGGATCAACGTAATCCGCACCTCGTAATTAAAAAAAACAATAATTGACGGTAACGTCAATTCCGCTAACCTCGACTCGCACGAGCGATTGAGCGTAAGCGAAGAGATCTTCGACTTGAGCGCGTACGATTTTCAAAGTCCTTTCCCTCTCCCTCATGTTAACCCACACATAATCGGCCATTTGTTTGTATCTCTGTTTGATATCGTCCAAATTTTCGGCGGCTAATTGGCCCATCACGGTAGCTTTGATTATGACTTTGCATTGAGTCTTTTGGTCTTCTTTCAATGCTTCGAGGACCGCGTCGAAGTATATCGAATCCTGAGAACATTTGGAGGTGCAGGAGCGAAGGACATTGTAGGAAGCGATGCAAGGAGGATAATAACGTTTTCGATTGAGAGTTAGATTCCTACATCTCGTACTGCACTTTTTAATAATTAAAGGCTACGTGATTAATCCCTGTGTTTTCGCTTGTGTAACACTAACGCATATGTATATTTTTTTTGGTTCAGAAGAATATCGAATATGGGTTAATAAATACTATTTATCCAACAGTACAGTAACAGTGCGCTCTCAATGCGATTCGCGTGCTGGGTTGGACGGTAATAGGTATTACGAACAGGAAATCGACTGTAATTGTAGCAAACCTTCAGTGTAGGTAGGCGACATTGTCGTGCCTATTACCGGTCGAGAATTTGAGCGCGTTACTCACCTTTTTTAAAATATTCAACATATTGTGATACGTGGATCTAATTGCTCTCGCCGCGCTTTGCTTCGCCATCGATTGCTGATATTGCGTGGTAAGGCTTTGCTGGGTGTAATTCGGTTGGTACTCTTTCTCCTGTTCGATTTTATCCGCGAGGATAGTCGCTTCCAACTGCAACACGTAATTTGAATTTTATTTTCATCGTACTCTCGTCGTGTACGTTCCCACGTACGTTTCGTAAAGAGAGGAAATAGAAGGATTTATAGTTTGAAAGGAATTTCTAGAATCGCGCCCTTTCTCACCTTCAGGTCAAAAAATTCTTTCATCTTCTTCTTCTTCTTGTAATACAATTTGTCGAGCGTTTTGCGTTTAAAGTCGTTGTCTTGAGCGATGGCTTCCACGGTTATCTAAATGCAGAATTAAAATCGATAAATGTACGTAATGATTGGACGAAAAATAGGGCAGAGAAGATCGATTCGAAGATAACACAATACGGTACAGCCGGCATTTCATTCTGGAAGGCCAATTGGAAGTCTTTGTGATGTTGCAAAGTGGTGTGCATCCGGCGTTTGTCGCCGCTGAGAACGTCGCACATCACTCCTCGATACTGTTTCACATCTTGCTTGAGATCTTTGAGATCTCTGGACACTTTCTTTTTGAGTTTTTGACCCTTGAGCACCTGTAGCTTTCTGTCTCGAGCTGCATGATAAGAGGACGGAAGAAAATTAATTTCTTCTTGAGCTTTAGGCACACGTCTTCGTTTATATAATGTCGTAAATAAATTAGCTATCACTCGTAATCGAATTGCGGAGAGGTAAATTAATATTATAACCGCAAAGGTAATTACTGACAATGCAATTTGAGGATCCCACGGTACTGATTTAACTTGTCCTTCGTTGTCCACCTGTCATCCTTCATCCCGTGGATCTTTACGTATTTTACGGACAACATAGCATTCTTTAAAGTCATCGTTCCCTCAAAATCGGAGAATTAGTAAAAAATTAAATTAAGAAATGTAAAATAGAGCGAACAGCTGAATGCACGAATGATCATTCGTGAATGTTGTATCAAGGTGAGCGCAGGTTTTTTTTCTAAAGCATTCAGTGAAGTTGCAGATTAAGTATTTTTCGAGTTTGACGATAGGGTTCGTATTCAGATATTCGGAGAGAGAGAGCGTTGTGATTTTTCGACGCGGATCATCTCAGTAAACGGAGAGCGTCGTGCCTCTCTCTCTCTCTTTCTCGCTCGCTAGCTCGCTCTCGCTTTCGTGCGGTGTTTCTTCTAATCTGTTGGGAGGGGCGGGTAGGGATTGTCGGCCAGCCGTGCTGTTCGTAGTCGCGCGCTTCGCAGTTTTTCTGCACTGCTAATAGAGGGCGACATTATTGAAACTTCTCCCAAGGAAATTTACTCCAAACACTTTTCAAGTAATCTTCATATGGACGTTGATGTCACCCGAAATCTCTCCCAACGCCTCCAGAGTCGATACTCTCGGAGTGAGGTCACGGTGTGCTCCGGCCGTTTGACAGCGTTGTGTGCGGAAAGTCGTTCCGCACTTGGTAGAGTCCCTGGGTTGGCTTTGGCCGTAAAAATTTTGTGGGGGCGTTCGCACAGTTGAAGTTTTGGTCTCGGCTTCCTGTGGCGCCAGGGGAATTGATTGCGAAAAGTAATTTGTAGGTATTCTTCCGTCAGTGGTTACTGAGAAATCATCCTTCAACATTTTATGTTAAGATAATTTTCTTAATACACACCCATTCTTTTTTGGCTTTGTCATAGATAGAAGTTAAGATTTTTTTCGTTGATATTGTGTTGGCCACTGTATTAGACGTATTTATTCACACTGATTTGAAGAAGCAGATCGATATTTGAAAGGGAATATATAAGATATTACAATTTTTTATTGATCATACAATCATAGGTATGAGGGAGGTAATTAGAGTCGCGTCTAATATTGCATGGGATTTAGGAAAAATGCGTTATTTCTAATTGGAAAACGCGGAGAACTTTGAAAATGTTTACCCTTCAATCTTCATTAGATACCTATACGTTACTATGATACCACGGAGTGATTGTCACTGGGTGACGTAACTGTGACGCCACTGTGACTTAATCTTTTAAAAAATCCAAATTGTTCAATAAAAATTAAAAATTATAGGTATATTAGATGTTGGAATTAATTCGTAGCGTTTTTTAATGAAAAAATATGATCATGCCCAAACTTTTAAGACGTTTTCCTACTGGTGATAAGTCAACTCCCAACTTGGTTGGTACATAACCTTTTTTCAAATCATAAATAACAACATTTTATAATAATTTATTGAATATATCAAAATTTGTGCCGAATAAAGTGTTTGCTTGCGGGTATAGGTCCCTTATATCAAAATACTTGTAATGACGTAACCTATCACCCCTATTTCTGTGTCGGTGTTTTTTCCGAACACCCTGTACACCGACTTGTCAAACGTGAAGTGTACATGTTCCTCACTTCTATTTCATCTCTTCTTCGTCTCTGGTGTAACGACGATGAATGAGGAATCACTGGTGCCGATCAGGCAGATAAGTCCTGAATAAGGCCGTAAAAGTTTCTATATTAAAATAAATACGGCTTTACATGGCCCTAATACAGATTTAAGATGAAAACAATGCAACATGTATTCGAGCTGTACAGAACCCTATTCATTTTCAATGCGGAAACTTATACGAACTTATCCGACTCTTATCTACCAATCTTTTGTTTCATTTTCTTCGACATTTTGGAATCTTTAATTACTCCACAGGACTTTTCTTCTTTCGCTTTTCTTCTTCTCTTTCTTCTTTATACAAAGTTTTTCTATATTTTTCAGTACCGCCTGAACCACCATACAGATGCTGCAACGCATTTATTCTTGGAACAGGTGACTGCCTTGCTCGCCCCATTATCGGTCGTCCTAGGATCGTCGCATCGTCTTCGTTGAAAACTGCCGTCAATTTTTCGCCGTGTTTCTTTGGAAGTCAGAAAAGACATACACGTGAGAGAGTACTACACGACGAAGAAGAGATGAAATAGAAGTGAGGAACATGTCTGTGTACAAATTGGAACTTGTGATAGTACGAAAGAGGAAATATATTGATAGAGAAAAAATAGTAATAAAGTATTTACTTGATTGTGTTGTGATCCAATTTCACTGTATCCCCTATTTTCCTGCCACGGCTTTCATTGTTGACAGAGAAGAAATATCAAATGTATTAGTTCATCCATCGATTCGTCCCGTGCTCGCATGACGCTGAAAAAAAAAAAAAATAACCACAAAGACATTTGTTCTTCATACGCAATCAAAGAGAAGTTAAAACGGTCAGTTAGGAAGTAACTCTTCTGATGGCACTTCTTCTGAGTTACTGATGTCTCCTTTCCTGCTCTTTATGCACAAGCAACCAGAGAAAAATAGCGCTGCTTCCGTTCACTACCTTGATCATCCGAAAAAAATCCAAACGATTATCAAACTATCTATCAGAGCGTCTGTCACATTCACTACTATTGAGATGACCGATGTTTTTCGGACTGAAACGTCTATTTGGTTCGTGTCTAGGCTGTCGGAATTTTAGGGAACCATCTTGGATCCGATATGCAATGTGCT
This sequence comes from Xiphydria camelus, assembly GCA_963678675.1. Lineage (NCBI taxonomy): Eukaryota > Metazoa > Arthropoda > Insecta > Hymenoptera > Xiphydriidae > Xiphydria > Xiphydria camelus. The sequence goes on from OY783201.1 coordinate 6,221,365, forward strand.
ACGCTGGCGTGTATTCCCTGGGACGGGTTGTATACGGAATACAATGTTTACTTGTGATTAGGTTCATCGTATTTTTCAATATAAAGAAGGATAAGCAATGAATGTGCGTATATTATTTAAAAAATATTTATTTATAGTACAATATTATCCATTACGCCTACGATAATTAAAGGTACTAAAATTACATTAATTTCAGCGGCAGTTTGAAGGCACATGAGTACATTTCGTCATTTAAATAATAATTGACATTGCATATTTCAGTTGTAATTTCGTGACCAATTAACATAAGCCAATTAACGTTAATACGTATTCTTTGGTTAGTAAACTGTAAATAAACCTCTATACGTAAACGAGAAGAATGAAATTGCCAGTCCGTCTCTTATCTCGTCGATAACCACTTTTCTTCGATTTGGAGCTTCAACGTGACGAGTGCAACGTCATTAGTTGACGTAGTACGCCAGAATGATTATTTAAATTATTGGCAATTCAAATTAGTTATTTAGTATGCATTACACATACGATATAGACTTATTTCAGTAGTGCGATCAACTCATTGCCTTATACTTTGTAAAGAGATTGTATAGAACGCGTAGTGTTGATTTCAGATCCAAATTAACGATATCTGTAAAAAAAAAAAAGAAAGAAGAAGATTAATTAAATGGAAACCTGCGGTATGTTTATGAGTAATAACAAATCTCTAAACTTGCGCTGTACAATGCAGAAGTACTTGAGAACATGAGATTACAAGAGCCAATCGTACAATCTCACACTCTTATCTAGTGCGTGCAACGTACCTTCCGGCCTAGCTTTAGGTTTTGGCAACCCGACTTCTTGCATCAGATCAAACGCGAAAGAGACGTTGTGCACTTTCTGGTCGTGCGTTTTCGGTGTCAAGTGAAAGCTTCCTAGAGGAACGAAGAATCCCTCCAAAAGTCCCAATAAGAGCGTGAGAAATACACCGTCGTGGAATTGATTGTCCAGATCGGTCACCTCCAAATGAACTTTGTTGAGGTGCTTATTGACAAACGTTACCAAGGACTGAAAAATATGATCGTGCGTGTGAAAAAAATACTTATATCGTTACAATGCCGTCGCGTAATACAGGTCTAAAGCGGAAGCCAGATTTCTCACCTTTCTGACAACAGCCAGTTTCTCCGGTACGTCGTCAAAGAGCGCGTCGAACGCGTCACGCTCGCATCGCATTCCCAAATCGTCATAGGTCGACGTAATTTCCTCCCGCACGGTTCTGTGAATCAACTGACTGTCCTTCTTGCGCACGACTACGAGCTGTACCGCAACTCTTTCCGGCAATCTGACTGGCGCGCGGAATTGTCGAGCCAGTCCAACCAACAGATGCAGGATGGAAACGATATTCTTTGAATGCACCGATTCAACGCTCCATTTATACGGTGGATAACGGCCCAATACTCGATTCGCCGCGGACAAGACAACGCCCAGCTTTTGCTTTTGTCCCTCTTCTGATTGAGTTACTTCTGGTACGTCGAGTTTCTCCCCGGTTAACTTTTCTGTGAAGAAAAATCGTACAGATAATATATATCTGAAGTTCATCTTCTGGAGAATTGCGAGTTTCTTTGCACCAAAATAATTGATGTTTACCCAAGAGTTTTTGGAGCACTTGCCCATCATACAAATCTTCTACAATATCTTTAACGATAATTCGGTGATCGGCTAATTCATCATTGATCCATTCGATTAGAACAAAAATTAGTTCCTGCAGTTTGGAATCTTCCAAAGACCTTGGCTCTATCATGGACCGTTCTTCATTCTCGTCAAGAGCGTACTCCTCTGGCGGCATGTCGGGGTTCGCCGCATATCCAGGTGAGTCGATGGCATATTTACCTTCTTCCTGAACCTCTTGTACTGTTGAAAAAACGTTATGTTTCGTAGTACCATGTGTAATCATTTCCTTCCTTACCGACATCAGTTGCTCCGAAAATTATTAAAAAGCTGGCAGACCTTATACAAACATATGAGATTAAAAGACAAAGAAAAATATTTCTAAATAGAAATAAAGAAAAAAAGCAGTCATGATGCTTTGGAGAAATCGAAAGTATTAAAACATGCAGAGCTTCCATTCAGTCAGATGTTAAAAAATAGAGGGTTTTAATGACTCCTCATTTTTTAAAAATGACCAATCTTTCCTCATTTGAGCAATATAAAGGAATGAGGAAAAGCGATTTTCGCAATAAATTCGGTAAAGTTTTGATTAATAATTGGACTCCCTTTTGCAATAAGGAACAAACCGACATTTCATCTGAAAATTAGTTAGGTTCATATTGCAGATCTAATGTTTGTGATTTATCAGTTTCGCAAAACAAAACCAAGTTTATACCTGTCCTGCTACCCTCTAAAAAAAGTTTACTGATACGTCAACACTGCTGATTTTGAATTAAAAAAAATATATTTTTCTAATTTTACTCAAAACTTAATTAACTCTTAAACTTCGAAAATGACGCATCCTGGACAACATAGAAACGCGCTTCACGCTCCCATCCTTCGGCGGGAATTCATCGCATGTAACAAATGGCACAAATTGGAGCGGAAGATAAGTTTTCTTGATGCAGCTGCGATCCTATCCTTATAAGGAAACAATCCACGCCGGAGCACCCGCGAAAATCGGAGATGAGAACGAACGATCGCTGCGTAGCGTTACCTTCCTTGATGCGTTTCTTGCGTCCCAACGTCCCGATTTTTTCCCAGAAACTCTCTTCCTTCTCGTCCTTCTTCGCCGAAACGGGAGGTCGAGGAGACTTCGAGCGCGGAGACGCCATGATTGTCCGTTCTACAGGGCACGGCACAAAACGTCACCGTCGAAAATAAACAGACCCTCCGCGCGTGTTGGTTGCACGTAATGCTATGCACACGTATTTGCATCACACTTGGGAATTCGCACACAGTGAAACCCGTTAGACCGAAAGGAACGACGGAACTGGACCAAAACTCGAAATAAAAGTGCACGCCTCATTTGTATATTTATAAATGCCCTACGCCGACTAATTGACGATTAATCATTAATTAATGACTAATCTCATCAAGATTAATACCCTTACCTTGCAATTTCTCATAGTGATTGTCCGGTCTCTCGTCGGTCATCGTTTTTTTGTCACTATCATTCACCGTTTCAGCATCTGCATCTTTTGAATTTGATCCCGCTACTGTAGAATAATGATTTCCTCCGAGTATGATATCTGGTATGCGCGAGTACAATTGTTCTTCCAATTGAATTTGCGAGTAAAGTTCATCGTCCGATGGTACGTTCGATGATAGTGCAAGCGGTTGGGAATACGTTTCATTCAACGGTGATTCGAACTCTTCATTGGAGATTTTTCAATGAAAGGGTAGAATGAAAAAGAAGAAAAAAGTTCATTTAATATAATAATTGTCACTGATAAATTCTGCACCTACTCTAATTACTTACGAGTAGACTCCACTTTATGGCGATCGATAGAATTCTCTTCGGGTGCCAATAAATCTTCTTGCGCGTCTTTCATTTTTGCTGCATTTTGTGACCTCGCTGAACAGCATGAAACTAATTGATCGCTAAGTAATTCTGAATTCGATGGTAAAGGAGGCAGCGGAATCACCTGGACGACGGATGCTTTTTGACGAAGATTTTTAGGCAATGGGGTTGTATATTCACCCTCCATAGTTTCGTACACTAGCTTTATATCGCGTAGCGTCTTTCGCACTACAATGATTTAATAACAGGTCTATTTTTAACAGTCCGTCAATAATATTCAGTCTATCCTGGGCGGCTCCGTATATTCAACTAACTATCTGTACGTGATTATTAGTCATCGCGACGTCCTAAGCAGCTTCTTGCGTGCAAAAGGAAGTACAACTTCCGCAGTAGATAAGAAGCGTCGTTATAATTTTGCGATAAAGACACGTCGTTAATTCTTTCTTTTCGACGAAATTGAAAATACTTTTGTTTATATAATGCAGCATCGATGTATCTTAATATGATACTTTTTACGTGATTAAAAATGTCTATACGTAACAAAAAAATTATCAGCCGATTATAAATTGTTATTCGACAAGTATCTTTTCTGCGCATTACCTATAGGTAGGTTGTATCGATTGAGAAGAAGAGTTTATAAAACTAATCAGTTTCTTTTTGATTAGGTACTCGAAAAGTATAAACGCGTAATAATGTATTGAATATTCGATGAGAAATGATCGTAAGTTTTCAAGCTACAAAAATATATCGATTGTTATAAATCGCGGGAAAGAAAATTCAATTCAAACGTCGGATCGAAGGAACGAGCGGAATAGAACTAAAGCAATGGGGGAGCTTCAGGAGCAAGGGGGGCGACATTCCCGATCGGGGGTCGGTCTGGTGGTGAGAGTTGATTTGAGGTTAATTTTGCAATAAATCGAACAACAATCAAAATGTTGGTGCTTACAAAATTATGCGGGAGAAGTTCCCGTGTAATACTGACAAAAGTACCCAATATTTCGACGTCCTATTCATCTAACACTGAACCAGAAGAGAACCACGATATCGGTATAAAATTAAACTCTTTTGTTAAACACAGTTTAATTGCAAAATTTCGTTTGAAAGTGCTACAGTTTAAATGAAGTCAAATTTCTTTTCTTCATTTCTACGTTTCATTTCACCGAGTAACATCAGCAAGCAGCAATGTAATTCTTCTTTGAAATCAATCCGTCTGATTTACTTGCAGAGGAGTTCCGCGTATTGCAAGTAAGGCCAAAAAAGGAAGAGGTAGTCGAGCAAAAATTCACTCGGATAAAAGTTCCCCCTCCGAGAACCAACCAGATGCCCACCGATCAAGATTGGCCGTCAGTGTGGCCAGGACCCCGTACTTTCCACCCGGCATCAGTTCCTTTCCCCGTTCGCCAGGGATTTCCTATGAAAAATAAAGCGACACCTGGAAAATTCGGGAATGCGGAGTTGATGAAAATTCCGAACTTTTTGCATTTAACTCCACCCGCTGTAGCGAGGCACTGCGAAGCTTTGAAGCAATTCTGTACCGAATGGCCTGCCGGTTTGGAGACGGATGAGAAGTGCGATAAGCACTTTCCCGTTGAAATCATTACCTCGGACTATTGTTACTCCTCGCCTTCCATAAGAGATCCACTAGCAAGAATAGTATCATTGAGGGTGAAATTATCCTCCCTGAAACTCGACGCACATGCGAAGGATAAATTATTGCGCCTATTGAAGGATAGGTACAATCCAGAGACGGATTTAATAACAATTACAGCAGATAGATGCCCTATGAGGAAACAAAATCTTGACTACGCAGAATACCTCCTTATTGCCGTGTACCACGAAGCCAATGTAAGTTTCTCGCTTTGAATAATTGAGTCGTAGAGTGGATTAACAGCTCCAGCCTCTTTCTAATTGCCTGTTGGTTCGGTTATGCAAATATGTTTTCTCAGAGATGAATAAGTAATAATTGTTTCCTAACATTTTTACAGCACGTAGAATCTTGGGAAGCTGAAAAGTCCTTAGTGGACATGGAATATTACGACTGGGATAGAAGCGAAAGCAGAAAGAATGTTGTAGGTCTTCACGCGTGGCCGAGTTCGCCGTCCAATCTCGACTATGATAACATTCCTCATGTCGAGGAGTATAAAACAGCCGTTTCGAGTCTCTTGAATGAAGGAGAGGATGAATATTCGATTAACAAATACAAAGAAGCTGTGAAGTATATATTAAACATCAGAAACTAGAAATAAATATCTTATGCGGTAACTTGACAATTATTCAAGAGAGAATTATAAGTATCGTTTGAAATACATAGTACGCGGGTAATATCTATCCTAAGAGTTAACCCGCTGATGAATTCATTATGACCTCGATATTCTACTGATCCGACGTTCTTGGATTATGGCGAACTAATTCGCGCATGGACGCACCAAAATTACGAGAACGTGGAGTAACAGAATGACTACAGAATAATAGCGTAACCGTTAGGCGCGCGCGTAATACTTGCATCATACAACCTCGAGCGGAACTCTATTCGAATTTATTCAGACTAGCTACAAAGGCGTAGCAAATTGAAATGTTTGTTTAGTCGAGTAACGCACATTTATTCCTGCTTCATGCTTTGCTTTCGCGCGAATCAACTATGTATCAAACCACGTCTGGCAGAGGAACGTATTGCACCGGATGAACTTTGAATAATTGCGTCTCGTTATATTGGCTATCAAAATGTCATTGCAAGACAAACAGTACCCGTAGTGTACACGCAAAGACCGTCACAGAGGAAGCACTCAAATTATGATAAACGCAGAGGCGATTATGAATCTTCCTCCGTGACAAACAAGTGGAGCGTACCGAAAGTTAGACGCGCGCGAAGCATCTACATATATACCGAAAACTCGAGCATCTCTTCTATTGCTGTTTGGGAACTGTTGGAATATAGTAACGATCATCGTAATTGTGCTCGCGATCGAGACTATTGAGAAGAGGAATTATAGTAGGTATTTTTAGTGTTCTTGCGAAAAATCGTACAAGAGGAATCAATATGATACTTTGTGTTTGTGCATAAAATTGAAAAGGGTGAGGAAAGAAAAATTGAATTTCGGTACAATGAAGAGGTACAGATACGAATACTCTGGAACATGATGAAGAGCTCTGCAGCATGTACGGTAAGTGAATGAAGCAGTCACTATAAATTATACTAATTATGAATATTGCCCGAAAATTTGGATTACCGAGAGTCGATACGGCGGAATGAAAGGATATCGCTTGAAGAATATCCGAGTATAAATAAAGTTAAACAAAAACTTTCAAGGCACAGAAGATGGTTCGGGTTGCTCTTCTCGTAGCTTCGTTTTCTGGAATAGCGACGGGTGGAGCACACCGGACGGACCGCTCCCATTACGCGGGCAGCGCGGAAGATGACGGGTTGTACTCGATTTTCATGGCTGCTGTGAATGATTTACACTTGTGCAGAAGTTTGACGCTTTGTCAATTGATAGAGAAATTTAAGACGTCTGCACAGAGCTCGTTCCCACCTCCAGACACCTCTTCCGAAGTATACTCTATCAGAAGGGAAGCGAATGGGCAGGCGAGAAGTTATCTCAGCGGCTACGCGGCACCTATAGCACCGACTTACTATCCGTTAGTATCATTTTCTAAAATATATCGTAAACTATACGATGTCTGGCATCCCAAAAAATTACAAATAATTACTACATAGAGATATAACTATTGTATTTTAGAGCGTTTGATCCAATCAGTGTGCTGGCTTCCCTCGCATTTCTAGCGTTCCTGCTGCAATCATTTGCCTCGCTCTTCGATCGTTCCAGATCGATCATTCCATCGATCGTTAGTAGCCGACAATTAGACGAACTCGACGTACCTGATGGAACGAAGAGAGTGATACGCGCCTTGCAAAAATATGTATGTGTAATACCTAAATAAAATACACATTCGATGTTCCACACACGGCTCTGTTATAGATAATAAAAAAGTGGAATACCGAAATATTTACCGAAAACGTACTTATTTTAGGAAAACTGGAACAAATAATCCACTGTGAAGAACGAAGATAGGCGAATGTATGACATAATGTCTAAGCCGAACAGGTAATAAAAACTAAAAATACAATCTTTTATTGTCGCTTCAAACTCTTTACGCGACACTACAAATTCATATACGTATGTTTTCCAACCCCATCTGAACTTTGAAATTATGTACCGTAAAGGAAAAAGGAATCTCTGACCGTTCGATACAACCGAAAATAAAAAAAATATATTTAAAAAAAATTTACATTTAAGTAGATCATTTTATAGTTGAGTAAGGTCTATGCTTATAGTAACTTTAAAGCCAGCGGACGTCGTTATACTTATTTATCAATTGCAATCAATCACTATCTACGAATACGTTGAGTACGAACACATATACAGCTTTTTATACTATATTTCAATAGAAATTTCTTAAGAATTTCTACGTCCAAAGTTCAATCCTTTCCTTTCCCATTCTGCGTCTTTTAATATCGGTAATTTGTCTATTCTTAGACGTGTACGTGTGTTAACAATCGAGTTAGTAACGTTCTAGTGGATTCGATCAAACAAACGCAAAGTCTAATTTGTACCAGAAATAGCAGCAGCCGGAGGCTGCTTCTTAGATCTTCATGTAGAACGATGAAGACTAATATGTTAATATATACACATGGCAATGTACTTTAAGAATATTATATTTGGTATTGCAACCAGTCTACCACGGAATCCTAGAGGATGGCGGAGCCGGTCCGAATCTGTAATTAAAAGTTTCATACGTTTAATAACTAAATTGGAAAACTTATTTATCCTTGTTAAAAGTGATTACAATGTACGATTTCTCGTACATATACACGAGATACGTTTAATGTACGTAAGACGTGCTCAAATTGCGATACGTTCTACGCACAAACGCGTACTATAGTTACGTCTTTAAAACCAATTTACATGTACGGTCAGCGATTTCATCGAACAGAAGCATGCAATAATCATATGCTTACCAAATGATTACCTAAATACGGGAGATTTAGTGATGCGGGTCTCATATAAGCAACTAATTTCCCGAATCACAATCTCCGCTTTTTTGCTCCGCAAATCATTTCAGTCTTACGTCCTTTATTGTAAAGAAATCATCATTATAATACATTTGTTTATATTTGATCACACTCTTTTAATTTAAAAACCGGTATAGGTATTTGGTAATGTTGATACTATCTTTGAATAGTTGAAGAGGAAATAGAAAACGATGAAGACAGATGAAAAACCGTTGCAATCGCAAATAAAGCAAAGTAAATTACGCGCGCATAAATATAATGTACAATAAAATAAGAGCGAATAAAAAATGAGGTTATTTACATTCTCATACGATGCGTAAAGTCACATGAATGATAGAAAAAGAAGATGCAGACTTTCTTTACAATATTATTTTCATAAACTCTAATTTATTTAAATGCATCAATGACCAAAAGAAACAAACGCATCGCGTCTAGAAATACCTACTATATAAAAATTGTAATGGTCTTTTTTTGTCTTATAACGCGAGTATTATATTATATTAAAATTAACGATTCTTTATATGTTTAGAGTTAAAAGTACTATTTTCATTCTTTAAATATCTCATTTCAAGGATAAAACTCACTTCTGCCTCACATTAGGCTTTTGATAGGGATGCGTAGTCGTTAATCCTCGTCGCTCTTTTATTCTAATAGCCTTCAAATTTTCGTCCGACTGTGGAGTGGTGAACGTATCACCAACAGGTGCTGTTAAGGCCTTCGCGCGTTCTGTTTTTAGTTTATTCAAAATGGCAATACTTTTGGCGCTCATTTTCGAGGCATTCTTCTGGGTATCTTTATTTTCTTTTCCCCCCAAATTATTTACTTGAAAATTGGCCGTTTGCTTCACTGCGGGCGATGCCTTTTTGATTAATTTAGTTACAGGTGGTCTACCCACGATATGATTTTTATCCAAAAGTATTCGTTTCTTCGCCTTGCTCTCCTTCAAATTCAAGGTACTGTTTAACTTGGTCGGATCTATGCCGCCATTTTTCATCGAATCATTCTCATCGTTTGGCATCAATTTATGGTCCGACTCTGCTTCCAGTATTACTGTCGAATCCATCTTAATCGGAGTTTCGATGGTAGGACTCGCATCAAATGTGGAATTCAATTTGTTATTTTCGACCACCGAACTAATTTCATCGTCATCCTCAAAACATGTATCCTTGGAGAACGGTATCTCGTTATTAATCGGATCCGCTACTTCCTTTATGCTTAAGCAAGAGAAGTTATAAAAATCATTTTCCTCCTCGGTATTGTCTTTCGAGTCGGACCATTTGATGGTCCTGACTCCTTCCAACGCCTTAACCAATTGCTTGAACTCTCGGCTCATCTGATCCGTCATGGTTCCGTAGCCGCGCATTAAGTTGTAGTAGCGTTGCAGCGTCGAACTCAACATCTTTATAATACTAGATTTCGATTCCAATTCGCATTGCTGCAGACTAGCCATTCGCTTGAAGTGTTGAAATTGTTGTTGCACTCTGCATCGTTTGATTTCGCTCTCGTAATACGCACGCTTATCGAACAACTTCTCAACGAAATTCTTAGATTCGATCAAGGAATTCAACTCTTGCTGTCTCGCTTCGACCGCTCGTAGTTCCTCCCAAACAGACTCCATTTGCGTCTTTATATTAGCTCTCTGTCTCTTGAAATAATACAACGACTTGTTTATACGCAATTTCCCACTCACGTTTCGTTCTGGTGATAACGCGTCAATCGTTGCTGTTAAATTATGCAGTCTCGCGTCGGCCTCTTTTTTATATTGAATTCGGCAACACAATATCTTGTCCGTACTTTCCAGGGCCAAGAACTTTTCGTTCAGTTCCCTCTTATTGTTGTGCAGTTCTAGCAGCTGATCGCTTAACTCGGACATATCTTTGTTCTCTTCTAAATCATCGTTCGTACTCTTCGAAGACGGAGATTTCTCGATCAAATCATTTTCGGAATTCAATATCTTCAACTTCAACGATTCGTTCTCTTTCTTCATTAATTCGTTCTCCTTTTTCACCAATTCGTTCTCCTTCTTCAGCTCCTCGACCATTTTGATGTAAGTCGTAACGTGCAGCTGGCAAGAAACGATGTTCTTCTTCATATTCGTCTTGATCTTCTTGGCACGATCAGCGTACCTCAAAGTGTTGTACGTATCTTCGTAACTCAAACTGGACGGACTTATATTTGCGATCATCACAGTTTGACAATTGCCGCCGAGGGAATCCTTGAGAAGTCTTGTCAACTTCGAATCTCTGTACGGAATGTGCTTCACCCCGTCCGCCAAATTATTGATGCAATTTCCGAGCGCAAGCAGAGACTTATTTATGTTAGCGCCTTCTTTGAACCTCGCTCCTTTGCATCCAGTGGCCGAGGCTCGCTCGGAACCCGCTAAATCTATCATCGACAGTTTAACGTGTTTGACTTGACCGTCCAACTTATTGGTGATGTTGACGTAGACTTGAAAAACGGCGTGACTTCGGCTGCTTTCCTCGTTAGCATCCGTAGGGTGCTGCGTACGATTTCTATTCCCCTTTGCCAGCAGTGCCAACAATTCTTCGGCATTTCGAATCGTCGTTATGTTCAATCCGGCGACTATAATTCCACACCTGCCGTCGTCCCTTATATGCAGAGGACCGGATTTCTGCAGCAAGTCTTGTACGTTTTCGTTGTAGACTTCCAGGTAGGATACGCCCAAATTGAAGTCTCGCTGAGCGCTTTGACTGTCTATTTGGGAGAACAACTCCGCCACTGTACAATACGTGATGCCGGGATCATTCTCCTTGCCGAGCATTGTGTGAGTCTTGCCGGCACCCGTCGCGCCGTAAACGAAAACCGAACAATTGTATCCTTCGAGCAAGCTGGCGATGATATTCTTCGTGCTTCCCTCGAAAACGTCACAGTTGGTAGAGTGCAGATTAAAGACCCGATCGAACATAAACTGCATGTCCTTGTTCTGCTTCTTGAGCAAATCGCGCCCCTTCTGCACGACTCCTTGGTAGAAGAAGGGATTCTCCTCTTCTTTGGGATCGAAAATTAACATTTTGTCGTCCACGACTTTAACGACATTCCTAAAATTGTCCTGCTGCTCGCGTTCGTTGGGCGGCCTCACTCGAATGATCACTTTTATGTTCGTTTGAGATCCAGCTTGACCGTAAGTCGACAGAGAGGTGCTTCCACTGGTGCTGGGCTTCGACGAGGCGATTCCTCCGGATAATCGTTTACGTCCGTGCTTTTTGTTTGGCGAAAAAGCCTTGGCCAAATCCTTTCTATTGAACACCATTCTGACTTAGACTAAAGTTCTCCTGAAACGTTTATACGGTTCACATCTGTTAGACGATCGGTGTCGATTGTGCTCCGACGTTCAATTGGAAAACGTTGATAAGAATATCGTTTCGAAAGGGGTAACGCTTACCGAATAACAAATCTAACACAAAATCAAGGTAAGATGAACGGGGGGCGTGAAGCATCTCAAACCGTTAACACAACTTAAAATTCAAATTGGAGGCTGTCAAACAATCTACAGATGTCGCAACTTGTGTACTACGCGCCATAGAAAAAATAGGACCTAGGAACGGCTCGCCCTCTGGAATTCTGTACGGGAGGATGCATTTTTCCAATTTTTTTTGGGACAAACGAATGTATCCTGTTTGCTCATTGGTCGCTGTTCACGGTTCGTCGCCGACGCGCGAACGATCTGCGTGAAAACTGGTCGTAAGGATTTTAGATTTACATGTATGTATGTATGTATGTAGGCTGCTAATATTTGAAATCTGTGTAGATCAGGGTGCTCCGAAATTACCAGGGTCAAGTTTTGTCAGATTCTCTCGTACGTATATATTGAGCTGATTAAAAATTTACGAATATTCTCTCGTGATTCGCAATGTTTTATAATTGATACGTACTTTTACAAGATAAAATGAATGCTGGACTCGTGTAATATGAAATTTTTATGTCAATATTTATTAATTTTCGAGTATTACTTTTATAACCTGTAAGAGAAGATGAGAATGTATCGAAAAAGTGGTAGTGTTCCTCGAGAAGAATTTTGCTGAAGATACATTGCTGGGCAGTCAGAACTATTTGGTCGTAGGATGGTCTTACGTAGTTGCACTTGCCGCTTGATCAAAAGCTGTAGTAACATAGGAACAAGGCATGCTAATTATAATGCCAATAAGAATTTGCATCGATCTTATGCGGCTTTACCTCGACTCAGCCAACAAGAGGTAAAATACGATCACCCGATTGATTCTTCATTACAAAATTAAGATTTTTTATCGCGCTACTAATATATAACGATACTTATTGATATAATTTTGTATGGTTTATTTATACCCAAGATTTACTTAAAGGCCATCTATAAATATTAGAGCAATACTGATATAAATATAATTGTTTTATGGGGAATAGAAATAGATTTAAAAATCCATCTGCCAAATTTTCTGATCTATAAAACTAACGCAAAACATCTTTATTTACCAAAAGCATTGTCTTTCAGGTAACTGCAATTTTACGAGAAAATGAATTCTCCAAGGAATTCACAGAGCCGAATTCTGTAAAGTCTTATGACTCTAATCAGCTTGCTTCCAATAATCCTATCGAAGACACACGGTCCGAAGCTCAATGCCTTTTAAACAAAGGTAAGGTGTCCTAATAAATTCTCAGAGAAACTGTGTCAAGGCTTTTTCAAGTTATTTGCGTATACATTGTATATGCGTACTGTCAATACTCTTATTCAATTTTAAATTTCGTAGGCCTTGTAGGCCCTCGCAATTTAACAGTTAAGCTAAGAAAAATCTCTTTTTTTTTTAAATAAAATCTATTACCTCTCTTCAATAAGACACGATCATTCCCCTATTTAAATGTCTACAGTGAAAAAATTTAAAATTTCTTCTCAATATTTAAGGAGTTTTGTCACATATGTAGCCATAATTATTTGCTTATCACGTTCTCCACTCCAAGATTACTACTGTAATCAGTACTATTTATATAATAGACGCGTATAGATAAGATTACCGTACAGAAATGTACAGTTCTTCAATTTATTCCAGTAAGTTTGAAAAATGACATTCTTTAACAGGGATTTTATTGGGCATTTTCGATGGGCACGGCGGAAGTTCCTGCGCGCAAGTGATTTCAAAGAGATTGTTTCATTACATCTCCGCAGCATTACTACCTCCCCATTTACTAGAAAAATATTTACGTTCCATCGAATCCAATAAAAACGATCAACTGATCGAAACGTACAATGACAAGACAGAGTTTGTCGCCGAGATAAGAGATCTCTATCACGCCAGTTTTTTGGCATTCTTGAGAGACCTGGCGAGATCTCAGAAAGAAGTACAACTGGAAGCTGCATTGGAAAATGCATTCTTAAGATTAGACGATGACTTATCCAACGAAGCATTGCAGAAGCTCAGCAGAAGGGACGCGACGAGAACGTTGGCAGTAGCAATGTCTGGTGCTGTAGCCGCGGTAGCGCATATCGATGGACCCCATTTACACGTGGCCGGCGTAGGAGATTGCCGAGCAGTGCTTGGCGTACTATCGGGTAAACATCGACACCGCAAACGTTTGAATGAACTTTGGACGGTACTGCATACTGCAGCGTATAAGCTGAACGATCGCTCTGCTTTCAGACGGTGACGGCTGGTCCGCCAAGATAATGACGACGGAGCACAATGCCGACAATCGAGCGGAGGTGGAGCGAATCCTCGCCGAGCATCCTGCAACCGAGAGGTCCACGGTCATCAAAATGGAGCGACTTCTGGGCCAATTGGCGCCCCTTCGTTCACTAGGCGACTTTCGGTATAAATGGAGCAAAGAGACACTGCGAGAAGTAGTAGTACCGTTTTTCGGCGAGACTGCCATACCACCAAATTATCACACTCCCCCGTATTTAACGGCCCGGCCGGAAATTAAGTATCACAAGTTGACTCCCAGAGACAAGTTTCTCATAATAGGCAGCGACGGATTATGGGATCTAATTTCTCCGTTGCAAGCCGTACGATTGGTCGGCGAACACATGAGCGGAAAAATGACTCTGAGTCCGCTGAAGCTACCGCGTAAGAATATGAAGTTGGCCGAAATCGATGAAATGTTATGGCAACGCAAGGAAGGTCTTAGGAAAAAGCCGCTCGACGCTAACGCGGCCACTCATTTGTTGCGAAATGCTCTCGGCGGTACGGAATATGGAATAGACCATGGAAAGTTGTCCCAGTTGCTGACTCTACCTAGCGAAGTAGTTCGAGTGTTTCGGGACGACATTACGATAACAATCGTATACATGGACTCGGAATATTTAAGGCATTGTCCTCCGTAATCAAACCAAAAGATGACCCTGTGATATTTTTACAGTTAGCAGACATTTGTTTGTTTTTTGTCGAGTGCCACTGTAAATTGTCCACTCTTTAATACAGTGTATAGCTTGTTATTTATTTGGTTAACAATAAAAACAATTTACATATGATTGATATCTGTAATTACAATTAATGCATACATATACACAGCGTACCACGTGTGTTTATCTTATCAGTTACTTATAGTTCGGTGAAATTCGTAAGCCGCTCTACAATCCGATGTCAATTATTATGCATTCCTGGTAAGTACCTGCGTGCTGGGATGCGGCTTAAATGCTTATTAGGAGATTTTTCAAATAAGAAGGGACATCTGCGGTATCGTAAAGACAGCGGTACGCAATAATCGGTAAGACACTTCTAGCGTGATGACAAAAATAAGCGCGTAACTATCGTAGCTCTCAGAGAAATAGTGCTTTACACGTTGCATTGATTAAACGGTAAGTCTGTACGTGTACCAATTCGAAGAAAATTCATACCTCAGTCATATTTAAAAATAAAAAATTATCTATCTTAACGAGCCTATCTTTCGTCTCAAAATATAGTTCAAAAAGAATTCATTTCTGTTAGAATTTCTATACGCAGAATTTTACATCGCCGCAGAGTTACTAACGAAAAGACGTGAGTGAATCTACGAAAATTATACGAACGGCAGGAAACTTCATACGAGGAATGACCCGAAACTTTGTTACTTTTCTTTTATACAAATGTCGCAGTGTACATTACCTTTTTTTTGAAAGGAGTAAGGCAAGCGCGTATAATTACGTCTAACCTGTGTATGTTTGAGAGAGAGTGTGAGAGAAATTCCTTTACTTCCAAAGAAGACGACCATACGATCAACCTTCCTGTCCAAAGTCTTCTTTGAACTTCTCTAATTTTACCATATCATCTTCGTTCACAGTGGGACGAGTAGTAGACAAAGACTTCATCATATCTTTCTGCAATATACGTAAAAAACGTTGTAAATATTAAGTCTTATCTTTATTCTTACGAAACATTCTATATATAAATTCGGACCAGTCGAGGGCACTTAAATGGAATTTTTAAAGACAATTACCATTGTAACCGGAGGCTCGAACAATTTATCTCCTTCGATCTCCATCCAGGTCATTTCGATAGCTCCTGGAGATCCCGGTGAGCAAGGTGTAAGTAAATCATCCACAATGACCGAGGGATCTTTGGGGGAAGGCCCTCTAACTTGTTTGAAGTGGGTCGCGGTTTGAACTTGTCTAACCGGCTGCATGAGAGCATCTCTGACGATTATACTGATATCAGCGCCCGAATAACCATCTGTAGCCGCTGCCAACTTTTTGAAATCATCTTCCGTAAGGACATGGGACGTATTGCCCAAATGGAGTTTAAAGATGATTATGCGCGCTTGCTCTTCCGGAAGTGGGATGTAAATTCTCTTTTCAAATCTTCTTCTAATAGCGGAATCCAATACCCAGGGTATATTTGTAGCCCCCAAAACTAGGATACCTTCGTTGTCAGTTCCAACGCCTGAAATGGAAAAAAGAACGTTTTGATGACTTAAAAACTTCCTTCCAAGTTCAGGAGATGAAATTATTTCAGCTTATCACGATAGCCTGTAACATATGAAAGCAAAAATATTCATCGCGTGAACACGGGCCCGGCACGTACCTTGCATTTGTACTAAGAACTCCGTCTTTATCCTCCGTGCTGATTCTGATTCGTTATCGGAACGTGACGAACAAAGAGAATCTACCTCGTCGATGAAAATAATACTAGGTTTGTGTTGACGGGCTAATTCGAATAAATTCTTCACGAGCTTCTCAGATTCACCTAACCACTTGCTTACCAAATCGGATGAGGATACCGAGAAAAAGGTAGAATTGTTGGCTTCGGTTGCCACTGCTTTGGCCAGGTACGATTTACCGGTACCTGGAGGCTGAAATTTGCACGTGAGAAAGCTGGATCAGTCGTCAATACCGAGACAGTTATTTATCAGAGAATCTCTTCCACATATCTTCAGCTTACTCCAAAAAGCAGAATTCCTTTCCATGGAATACGTTTTCCAGTGAAAAGGTGAGGGAAACGTATCGGCAGAATGACAGCTTCTTTCAAAGCTTCCTTAGCCAAGTCTAATCCCGCAACGTCGCTCCATTTGACTTGAGGCTTTTCGATAACAATGGCACCCTCCAATTTGCTTTGGAGCTTCTTTTTTTCAGGATCGCTGTCACTGTCGCTGTCCCCGCTGTCGCTTTTCTTGTCTTCGCTCTTCGAATTGCTTTCCCCGGCTTTCACGGGCTTCTTTTTACCCTTCTTTAAGTATTCCTTCAATTTCTCTGCCCTATCCAAGTACTGCATGCATTTTGTTCTGATACTGTCCTTTGCTCGTTCACCTTGGGCCTCGTCTGAAAGGCAATTAAAAGTTCTGTGTTGTGAAATGTAATACGAAGTGAAACTACCGTATTTCATTGCCAAAGTTTTAAAGCTACAGTAGTCAGCTGAACAGTTTACATACATTTGATCGAATGTAGAAAATACTCCACTGAGTGTTCGTAGAGTCTCAGAGCTTCTTCGTAGTTTTTATTGCGATCCTCCTCGGTGGCTTTGGTGACTAAATCTATAGCTTTCTATAAAAGTGATAATAACGATGACAGCTTCTGGAGATTGACAAAATATCGTTAACCGATTATCGTACCTGTAGTGTTGTTCCTGCTGCCATCGTATTGTCAAATGACTCCTCCCTAACCTTCACCTGAGAACGGAATTAATTTAGCAACTGCAAACGCAAATGTTTAATGATGACGAGCCGCCCGAAATCCATCCAGCGGAGGAAACGGGGAAAACTTATCTAACGGTAAAAAATTCACGAAAATAACGCAGGACCACTTCTTATTTATCTGCCTATAAATTGTAAATGAGCCCTAGAATGCGCTGTCAAATTGTAACCTTCAAAATTTAATACTCTGACGTCATCGATGACGTATCTATCGTTGCAATCGCGATAAGAAGCGTTTACAATGGAATGTTAAGAATGATCCGTATTGAGCGCAACGTAACGCATCGGCGCAATTGTTGCACGCGAATACATCGTATTTACATCTATGTAGGGTAATTAGCAGTTTGTAAAAAGATTAAAAATTATGCTCTTTTCAGAGTCGCGTCCTCATGAAAGTGCCTTCACCCTACTTGTCCTAAAATGTTTTATTATTCGTGTCGATTCTCATGCACACACGACGATCGCTACATGGAAACAGCCCGAAGAAGAGCGCGCGTCTGTTGGACATGCACCCAACGACGTGACACCGAACGCATGTGCATGAGCTCTCAATAAACCAGGGAGTCCGGAGAGAACAACTCGGGCTGCCGATGGATCTTTTGCTGTGTTTATACTTGCCTTTTGTTTTTGTTCCTCCGCTTGTGCTGGCCTAATCTTTTTGCGAAATTATCTTTGTCTCTCGTGTGTTTCAACGCTATTTGAAGTCCCACACGAGAAATGCATGCCGCGTACATTTGATAGAAAGTTAATTGGTCGTCCGAACAAGTTGGGTCTTCGGGACACTGGATTTACACACAGAAGAAAGCAGAGAAGTAAATTGTTATATCTCAAGTATGAGCTCTCTTGTACAGTTCTTTTCCGTCCGTCTTTACTCGAATTCGCCTTCCGGAGTGGCTCCTCGCGGTACGACGAGGTGGGGTGTGGCTGGCCGGCCCTTTATTATATTCCTATTATAGGCTATGTTCGAAATAGCGAGGGCAGTCAATCAATTTTCAAGGTTAGGGTATAGGTGAAATTAACATCGTTGCGCCCCATACTTCATCCGAAGACTCGCATGGCCTGGTATCGCGTTGACCGCGTACAAAAATAGTGTCTCAGCAACACCCGCTTAACGCAGTCACGGGGAAGCGCACGCGTTCGAAACGCTCGCATTTTGATATCGCGATGCGCGAAATCGTTTTTTTTTTTCCCTCAACGGGCGTGCATTCCGTGCTTAGGACCATGTGTTTACTAGAAGATGTTTATACGAAATCAGCAGAAACAAGATAAACATGTTTACATTTGAAGGAATCCAAAGAGTTTCAAAATGCATGCAAATATTATCTCATTGCAGCAGCATTATTGTAAAAGGGTGTCACCACCACAGTTGCGTTATGTGTATTTTAAGCGTAAATTGTACTGTACATTTTTGTTACATCTGCTCTTTACAGTTTTTTGATACTTTTGTTCGACGTGTTTATAATGAATATACAATTATAGAATAGTGTAATTTATTTATTTATGTACTAATAACTAAATTAGGTATTGTTGCTATCTTCTCATTAAATCTGACCATGAGTTTTATATATCCGTATAACGAGATATCGATATATTTCCCGGATAGGGTTCTTTTTTGAAGAAATTCTCGATACCATTTGAAATGTTATGAAACGTGTAACGTTTTTAACATTAATTGTATTGTATAGTGACAAATAAAAAGCTCTGAAGGAAAATATTTCATATCTGATTATTATCAATTTGAAAGCACGTATATTGCATGGCAAATACGTGTCTTTAAATTACTAACTACCAGATAAAACGTTTCCTTTTAAGAGCCACTGAAAAGACTCTCGCTTCACTCAGTCTTCTGTTCTTCTTTCAGTTAAAATAAGGAACACAACGCAGGCCAGTAATGTCCGTTCCTTCCTCGTCGTCTAAAGGAATAAATGGAGAGAAGCCAGGAGGCACGAGTCCTAGCCCTATAGAGAGTGTAGAGGTCGTTCCTGGTCCCAGTTCTCTCAATCCTATGCATACCGCATTACCGCAAGACGGGGAGTCCGAAGACTATGGAGACGAAGCGGACGAGGACGAGGATGATAGCAGCGAAGAGGAGAGCGAGGTTTGTTCATGATCTTGATGGCGGTTTTCCAAAAATTCATTCAGATTAACGATACCGTTTTATTTACCCGTTATAAATCAGATCAGCGACACAGGCTTGTTCTGCGACGCCGAATGTGGAGAGGAGAACGACAAGAATTGCCATTCGCCGATCCTTCGATCACGACCACCTCTGTCCCAGAGGATTCAGAGTCCTATTCACACCTGTGTTCCCTTGGACGTCGTTCAGCCCCAAAGGAAACGCAAGAGTGATACTGAATCCAGCTTACCCTGCAAAAAACTTAATCCAGACGACAAGACTCACATTACGTAAGTACCTTCCCTTATCGCCGTTTATCTCCTCATCTTCAAACCTGTCTCGTCTGTAGGGTTTGATATTAGTTACTGTAATAATAAGCTATCTATCTCATTTTCAAACAGGATTATGAAAAAGGTGGACGATAAAGGGAAACATGTAAGATGTGTAATACCCACCAGAGATAATCCACCTCCGGAAATGAGCAGTTGGTTGTTACAATTCCAGGTAAATCGTATTGTTAAATTGCAATCAACCGTCGATAATTTACGGACAGATCCAGATCCTTAATCGGGCTCTAAAACAATTATTTATAACGCACGCAAATGTACAACACGTATATTGAAGAAATTATTTGTCCTTTGCAGAGGTGGTCAAATGCCGAAAGAATGTTAGCTATAGATGAATTAATCGAGAGATGCGAACCGACCCAAGTGCGTCACATGATGCAAGTTATAGAACCTCAGTTTCAAAGGGACTTCATTTCATTACTCCCTAAGGAATTAGCTCTATCGGTACTAGCTTTCCTAGAGCCGCGAGATCTCTTACGGGCCGCACAGACCTGTCGGAATTGGCGTTTCCTCGCCGACGATAACTTGTTGTGGAAGGAGAAATGCAGGGCCGCCGGTATAGAGGATCTCAAAGACTTTCCCCAACCGAAGCGCAAGAATTGTCGAAATTCCGGCAGTTGTTCCTCGCCTTGGAAGCAGGCGTACATGCGGCAGCATAATATAAAGATGAATTGGAGGACGAAACCAATTCGTCCGCCGAAAGTCTTGAAGGGTCACGACGACCACGTTATCACTTGTCTCCAGTTCTCTGGCAATCGAATCGTCAGCGGTTCGGACGATAATACCCTCAAAGTGTGGTCCGCCGTCACGGGCAAGGTAACAATTATGACAAAAAATCTTTATATAACGCAGTGGAACAATTTTCCTAATTGCTCGTTGTTACAGTGTTTAAGGACACTAGTGGGACACACGGGCGGCGTGTGGTCATCGCAAATGTCCGGCACTACAGTGATAAGCGGCAGTACCGACCGCACTTTGAAAGTGTGGAACGCGGAAACCGGTCAGTGCATTCACACTTTGTACGGCCATACATCGACCGTGAGATGTATGCATCTGCACGGTAACAAAGTCGTGAGTGGAAGTAGGGATGCCACGCTGAGGGTGTGGCAAGTGGACACCGGTGAATGTTTACACGTGCTCGTCGGACACTTAGCGGCAGTCAGATGCGTGCAGTACGATGGAAAGCTCGTGGTTAGCGGCGCTTACGATTATTTGGTTAAAGTTTGGAATCCCGAACGCGAGGAGTGTCTTCACACGTTGCAAGGACATTCCAATCGTGTTTATTCCCTCCAAGTGAGTATGAAGCAGAATTTAAACAAGTATACTTTCGTCACTTTCATTCGAAGCTTCAACCGTTATTTGACAATGATTGTTTCACTTTTTCCCCCAGTTCGATGGCGTGCACGTGGTGAGTGGCTCGTTGGATACGAGCATCAGAGTGTGGGAAGTGGAAACGGGAGCTTGCAGACATACCCTGATGGGTCATCAGTCCCTCACTTCAGGCATGGAACTGCGCAATAACATTCTCGTGTCCGGTAATGCCGATTCCACGGTTAAAGTGTGGGACATCGTCAGCGGTCACTGCCTCCAAACGCTGTCCGGTCCTAATAAGCACCAATCCGCGGTAACCTGCCTCCAGTTCAACAACCACTTCGTGATCACCTCCTCCGATGACGGCACCGTTAAACTCTGGGACGTCAAAACGGGTAAACCTCCGCTGTACCGCGATAACTTCGCCCTCAAAACGAGTCGAATTGTTTTTGTTACGCCAAGGATACTGCGGTACTTTCGACTCACGTCACGCGTACTTCATTTTTCAGGCGAATTCATCAGAAATCTCGTGGCTCTGGAGAGCGGTGGCAGTGGCGGCGTGGTGTGGAGGATCCGCGCGAGCGACACGAAGCTGGTATGTGCGGTGGGAAGTCGTAATGGCACGGAGGAAACGAAACTTCTCGTCCTCGACTTTGACGTGGAAGTGAAATAGTTGATCTCGTCGAGGGGGTGGGATCGCTTCGCAATGTGACTTCTGTACATACTCTAATTAGGTAGCGTAACCAATCTGCTGTACAATGTTGCATGTATTACATGGTGTGATTGTGATAAGACTGTATGTGAAAAATCTGGAAGTATCGAGAGGGATGGAAGGAACAGGACCCCGAGGGGTCAAGCGTACGGCGACGAAGACATTAATTATAGTAATTACGGAATATAGCTACCACGGTGTACAAATATGAGATTCAAAAGACTCGAAACAAACTATGGAGAATAAGGAGCTTACATCAGTTTACTACTGAATCATTGCTGTTATTCGATTCAATATCGTTAGTACTAGCGACCGAGGTGATTTCTGGCGAGCATTTTAATGTGGCACGATTCATGCGGACGTTTAGTTGAATCCAATGTTCATTTGACTTTTCGATTTTGAAACGTTGCTGTCGATGCTTGGATGAACGTGAAACTGTTCCCCGGCAGAGACTTTTCGCACCTCCGTGTGTCGAGTGTAACTGTTTCAGAGCTGGACAGAAGCAAAAACGGAAGTCATGTTTCTATGTACAATGCATTCCTGTTCAAAAAGAAAATGTTCGATGTACAAGTCTTTTTAGCATTCCACCACGTTTAGCGTGTTTGAATACGGCGTAGAAAAATTAATTTCCAGTGCTTGCAATAAAGAAATGTTTTTGTGAAACAAAAAAAATTGTCGGTAGTGGCATCTCACGGAAAAATATGATTTGTATTTATTTTGTTCAACATCTCTCTAACCTCTTACTAACCGCGAGGTAAAAAGCTTCTAGAAGGACCAATTGATTCAGCTACCGAATGATATAGAAGATAAGCCAACTGTAAAACTGCAAATTATTTTTTAAATACTTGTTAAGCAAGTGCATAGCAGTCAAAGTGTATTTGTTATTTCAAAATTGCATTGTGACGCATGAAATGAAGTGCCACAATTTTGTACATTTTATTATCTTTACTTGTTTTTGTTTCAAAGCACGAACAAGTTTTCACGTAATAAACTGTAGGAAAACCGCGAAGGAAAGGTCAGAGAGGCAAGATGCAGTCGAAGCTTTGTCAGATGGCATGCAACGTGTATGAGTGACCAAAAGAAGAACAATGATATTAATTGAGACTTTAGAGGAGTTTCAATCTGTAGGATCTACGAGATCCTAGAGAATTGAGCAGTGTTCAACAAGGCGCGGATTGAAGGATTAGGAAATATTGTAGATAGCTACATGACTTCGATGTAGGAAAAGAAAAGAGAGATCATACCCCAGCGAGACCAACGATTATTATCATATTTCAGTCCGTTAATTGCTGCGTGCGACTATCGAAGAGAAATTGGGAAGATGTTTTGGAAAAAAGTAACAAGAAGTGGATGAATGTGATTAGGGCATTATTTTTGAATGAACAAATTTTAACTTCATTGTTTCATGAGGTTACTATTTATTTTCTGTTAAATTAATTAGCAACGGGATATAGGCGTGAATTATTATTGCCAAATATTAAGCAATGAAATGCTCATGTTTTTTTTTTCTTTCGTGACGATACCAAAAAGAACACCTGCGCGAGACTACTTCCTTTTAATTTCCACCATGGATCGGACTACTAACTTTATTGTGTAGATACGTTCTAGATTTGGGGCTCTAATCGAGGCGAAAGTATTAAATATATTTCAATTCTTTTTGCAATAGTTCTCTTAAGCTTCTATGCTCAAAATTAATATTTTTTTTTCGAAGGCGAACATATTGCGCATTTGTTAAAACAATGACATCTCTTTATGCCCATTCAGCGACAAGCGTGGCGGTCTTGCCGCTTTCGTTCGATATAATCTGTGCCACGTCCGTCGAAAATATTCTACGAAGCTTTACTGTCGATAAAAACGATAAGAGCCGTTGTTACTATGTGTTACAATCATTGTGCATAGAAAATATATCCCACGTACGAAGTTTTACAAGTGCAATAACCAATACTTGTAATTCTCTATCGTCAATATGAAGTCATGAACGTGTGACAAATTACACGCGTTATCTGTATTAACGAAACTCCATATGAAAACTATGAATTACATATTTTTCATGGCATCATCAAATATTGCCAGTGACGATTATATCCGTTGTCGCCCATTCAGCATAAAATTCTACAAAAACATGTTTGCGATATCGAAAGATCCACAGATACATAACTGCTATAGCTCTGCCACGTTTAAGTAAGTTTTGCTGGATAGGCTTAAACTGTAGAGTAAGATCCATTGGATAAATGTGTACAAAATACGATGGTACATGTCTAGTAAGTAATAATTAGCTGAACACAGAGGAAAACGATAATTTCACAATCACGAATGTTGACCTCGGATCGCAAAAGTAAATGGACCATACTTGACAATATGCAAACGAGGTCTGAAAAATTGGTACACATTGAAGCTGCTAAGTCAATAAATTTTCTTGTCTCTGTCTGTACTTTAGTATGCTGATAAAGTTGAACGTTTTTTTTTTTATTGAAATCTTGGCAAATAAAAATTGGAACACTCTGTTAGTTCCACAACTCTTACGCAGCACAAATTTCCACGGAATTAGTTGAAATTTCGAGTATTCACATAAACGTTTTTAGATGTCTGGGAAATTTTTACTACATGGGATTAGTCGTAACATCGTAACCGACATGGGGTCAAACATGAAATTGTTATATTATTTATAATTCGAATATACCACAGTTCTAGCTTACTAGTATCGGAAGTAATCTCGAGCATTTTCATCCTGTATGTTTGTACTTAAAAGTTTCATCAACTTAAATTGACCGAGTAGTCTACGCGTTTTAAGCCTCCGTATTATGGAGATAGTTTCACTGAGATTGTTCGTTAAATTAAAGCTCATCTTGTTGAATTTACGCATAGGGAATCTCATTGAAACATTTTCCATGGTGTAAGTTCTTGGCATTTTAATAAAATTTAAGAAGTACGTAGGTATGCTCGTTTCTCGCGCTCTACTGCGGCAATCTTTATATATTTAAAAAATCCCAATGTCCAGGTCACGGAGCCAATCTCAAAATATTGCCAAGAATTTTCATTCTAAAGTCTATTAGTGGGATATCGTCATTCTTGCCGTGGTCATCTAACTTTATACGTTTTGCTCCAATATCTGTAAGATATCCGCCAAAGGAACAAACCTACTTAGCTCATTTAAATTTATAGTCTATAATTCTTTTATACTTTACGCGTCGTCACCTTCACTGCATTATAATCATTCAATATCTTCTGTAATTCTGCAGAAAGTGCAAAAAAAGGTATATGAAGTCTTGTTATCGAGAATCAATGAATACATTTCCTAAGAACAATTTACGCACTGAATATACTACAATGATAACCGATCAGAATTATGATTTTTTTATATTTATTTGGAAGATGGAACAATGTGTCCTAAAAATTTGGAGTTCAAGTTTGTTTAACGGTAATACGATTCTGATAAGAATACACAAATCAAAACAATTCATATTCCGTGACTCTTGCTCCACACGATTCTTGAAAGCTGGATAGAAAAGCACTACAAAATAATAGAAACTGCCTATTTCTGCTCGCCATGTGCAACTCGCCAATGTCGAAATTGCATGAAAGTGCATAATGATAGCATTGGAGCATTTACCGAAATTTGTGCCTATTCCCATAACTGAAGAACAATTTATTGATCTTTGTCGAAAGAATTGAAGTATCAGAGGTTGGCAAGGTGGCAACTCGAAATGTAATTAAGCTCTAGATTTTAATTAACTTTAATATCATGGATTTATATCATATAAGGGATATCTATCGTTTGTCGAGTCGATTAATGTCTATGTTGCTTTAATTACTCAATCCTCGTCCGATCTGACGAAAAATTGCTAAAATGCATCGTATCCACTTGACGCGTTGGACGTACGCGCTTCCTCAACGTATGAAACTTTTGTGTAACGCGTAGCGTTAATATAAATATGAATTATTTATACATTCGGAAGTGTATAATACGTTTGCATCAAACTTCTACAGTTTATACAAGTATGATGCTTATATGAGAATGATTGCAGATGTACAGAATTGTTCGGTATAACACGTATTTTGTGAAGCATTAGATATGTACGGAGGGTATAAGGGAGAAGGAAGAAAGCGTAAACGGATGAAGCAGTAGAAGTGTCAGTCTTTGTCGGGAGACTGTATAACAATTTTCATTTAATTCATATTCAATGTAGAACTGAAATTGAATTTGGAAGCTCGCGAACCTGTATGAGTTCGTATTAATTTATTTAAATCGGAACCATCCGTGGTCAATATTCGATTTCTGGTGTACAGAATGTGAATCACTCGACATTTCTGACAGAGTCGCGTCAAGGGCTGATCTTTCTTTCCCACGTCCCTCGTTCGACTTTAGGCACGTCTCGAACTGAAACCTGTATGTGATACAATTTCCTTTAGGAGAGAGTATGGAAGAGAAGAAGAAGCGTCCTTGCGTATCCCTTATTAATTTAATAAATTCATGTTGTAAGTAGGTAACTATCGCAATTGAACAAAAGTCCGCGCAATGGAAAATCAAAGTGAAAATTAACTGTTGAGTCGATATCGCTGGTTGCTTCGTTAGAAGAAAACCAGCGGAGCATCGTAACGAGAATCATCAATATCCCGAATGTCTGCAATGTGTCTGGTTTTGCCGCGGCATCGTAATGAAAGTTGTATTAATTCTATTGTGCAATACGCGTGCGGATTGTCGTAGGACGGTAATATTTCATAAACTCGAGAACCTTCGCGGAAAGATGTTGCGTCGTGCAAAAGATTGACTCCGCCTCCAAGCGCTATGACTGTACAATTGTATTTGTATCGTTCCATTATCAATTTGTGTCACGTGGAGAGTCGTGGGTACGCAGAATTTGCGCGCGATCCGTACGAATGCATCTTTCATTATCAAACCACGGCCTTTCCGAGGATCGTGTTTTATTTGTATATTGCTCAATAGTTTATATTATAAGAATGTGTTATCTGTTGTATCATTTTTTATAAGAAATAGAAGATGTTGCTGCATTTTACATACTTTGTGAATTTATTTGTCATGATAAAATTGTATTTTCCAGAGTAACTGTAACTTAATGTTATCGCGATAAATCTTTACTCAATGCAGAAAATAATTGATGCGTAAACTGCATTGATTTGTAACGAGTTCTCTCGCTACAGTATCATGAGTTAAACTTAGATAAAATTTAATATTTTTATTTAATTGTATGACTACGCAAATGGCTTAGAATGAAAGTGATCCAAAGCCAATTTAAAATTGACTCAATTGTTATAAATTATATTGTCTTAAATCTGAGATTAGAAATATGTCGTGAATAGTCTACTTACATTCCGAACGATCGATGCATATCAAAAGAATAAGACAGTGTTCCAAATTAAAAATTTACTACTAAAATATAGTGTAACACTTACTGAATATACCAAATTGACTTTCCATCAATTAAATGATCAACTTTCATTGCTTACTATTACTGTAAATTTAGTTTCTCTGCTACGTTTCTACAACTATTGCAAATGTACACCCTGGGCACGGAATACGTATTTCTGTATTTTTCATCTGTAGGTATTCCTTTTGTATCGTATAATTACTGCCACATCGACACCAATAAGTCATAGAGTCCTCGTCGTTCGAAGTTTCCAGTTCGTCCGGTGATAGTCTGGCGTACACCAAAGAGCTTTCCAGATTTAGCTCCAATTGTTTACGCCTGGCGTCGTAATCCTTTCTCAGTAGAGGATCTTGCAGCACCTTCCAAGCTTCGTCGATAAGATGAAATTTACAAGCACTAACTTCTGAATTTGTACTTTTATCCGGATGAAACCGACGGGCTTGTTTATGGTAAGCACGTTTCAACTCTTCCTGCGTTGATGTTTTGGAGCATCCGAGAATATCGTAATAATCGCGAGTAGATTCCTCCATCACGGTTGCATTCACACAAATTTGTCAATGTAACTAATCGGAAGCTTTACAAAACTGTGCTTACATGCTTCGATTTTCGGAGTAATCATCGTGGTTATTTAAAAATGGAGCAGGTGACACGTGAAGTAATTCAGCTGGTTTCGTGACCTTCAAGGCAATCCCGTTTACAATGAACGAAGCGATTTTTCGACTACCGTATGAACTTCTTGTTATTTCATTAGCCGCTGCCTTATGGCTTACTACGCTATTGGTTGTATGCTCACACGTGCGATCTGGACAAAACTATCGACTCTACAACCAATCAGTTATTCAAATTTGCACCCATTCCGCTCTGTCATTGGCTCCTACTTTCGCGCCACGCATTCCGCGCGGAAATCACCGCCGTGGTTCGCGACTGATATTTCAATGCAACGCCATTCCCACACTGCATTCAGTTCAGTTTATGCCCGTAATCGGAACCAACAAATATTTTCGTGGATGACGTTTGATCCAGTTTAATCGCCGAAGTGCAATAATTGGTTGGATTGATCAAATTATAAATCAATTTTTATCCGTTCTTTTCGTTAATCCCGTCGACAGATTCGCGGTGTTGCGTAATGGAGAGCATATTCCACGAGAAGGTGAGCAGGAATTTGGATGATACATCATACGTGTATCGCGTTCCCAGGGTCCGCTCTTTCCGATTTTAAACGAGGAATCATATTGTTGCAGCAAGAGGGATATTTATGCGCTCAGCATTGTCTGAATGCTCTTCTGCAAGGGCCGTATTTCAATGCGGTAGATCTTGCCAATCTTGCACAACAAATGGACGAAGAGGAACGGATTAGAATGGCCGAATCTGGAGTCGACAGTGAAGAGTATAGACTCTTTTTGGAGGTAAAGTGCATAAAATCGTGATGCTTTCACTTTTAGTAATGAAGACGGGACTAAGAACGACATATTCGAATTGTACAAGTTAATAAAAGTACAGGCACGGAAATAAATGATCCTAATTTCACACAAACCACATTTGTGTACCTATATTTGAGTTATGTTGAAATCCGATGACGTGACGAGTTATTACAAGATCTCGTATTTCCTAATATGTGCCCACAGAAAATGTGGAAAACTTAATCGCAACATTACAATTTCTGAAGTACATTTCAATTTCTGTATTTAGAATAGTCATATTTGCATTTATTTTGAATATACAGAGAATCCAAATTTAAACCTGTATTCACATACGGCGATCGAAGTAGTAAATTTTCTTTTGTAATTTGTATCGGCATGTGTGAGAGTACTCTATTTCTGTGTTTAGCAACCATCAGGGAATATGGATGACAGTGGATACTTTTCCGTGCAAGTTATAAGCAGTGCATTGAAAGTGTGGGGTCTCGAATTGATTCCGTACAACAGCACTGAGCCAACTGCTTTATTGGCCCAAAATGATCCTTCGTAGGTTATTATTAATTGTCTCATCACACCTGATAACGTTTTTAACATTGCTAATTAGACAAGCTTTGCAGATTAACTTTTCATAACAATCTCTATATTATATTTATAACATTTTAGTACTCAATTACCAAGTTAACTGCTTGATTCCATTTTACCTACAGAACTTAACAATGATATCGGAGATTAAATGGTTTAACTTACGTCTTTGAGTAAAACTCTGAGTTCTAAATATGATCATTTCTACTTAAACCTCTATGCATTAAGAATAGCGAACCGTTTATGTACTCAGGATTCTATCATATCGCATACTTGAAGTAGTCGAGCGATCGCGCTAACGGAATTTGCATTATTTTCAGGCAGATGAAAGCATACATATGCAACTACAAAGGTCATTGGTTCACTATAAGGAAACTTGGAAATCAATGGTTTAATCTCAACTCGATGCTGAATGGACCGCAGCCTATATCGGATATGTACTTAGCGATGTATTTGGCTCAGTTACTGCAGGAAGGTATGCTTGTTAGAGTTTTGTAACCCTCTACCTATAATATCTTTACGCCGAAAGTTTACCGTGTAATTCTTTGCAGGATATTCTATCTTTATAGTCATCGGTACATTTCCACAATGCCTCGCCGATGACGTACTTTCGAAAACTCGCGTAATCGTTGCACCAAGAGTAAAGGAGGCCACGAAAGACGAGACAAATCTCACGTCCAAGGGTTACCGCCTAGGTTCGAGGGACGAAGACGACGCTAAGATTTTGAAGGCTGCTCTGGCACTGGGAGAAGTAAAAGTCCCAGATTCGTATCATTCCGTGGGACCGTCGACATCCGCGAATCCGATAATTCGCGGCGCATCGACAGTTAACGATGACAGACAAGCGCACGTAGCTCCAAAACCGCGCGAAAGAATAATCCCTATAAGAGTCGAGGGTCGCGATTACGAGAACGACGAAGAAGAAGCCGAACTGCAGAGGGCCCTTCAGTTGAGTTTGCAAGACAGCAATGAGGAGATTGACAAATCGCTTAAGCTGAGGCTGGATTTGGACACCGACGAAACTCGTCTGCCGAATTTGCCGGAGGATGGCGACGAGGACGACGACGACTTGAGAAAAGCCCTGCAGTTGAGCCTGGAATGCGTAACCGCACCGCCGACTCCCGATCCGGACGATTTGCGTTGGCGCCGTCTCGCTTACTTGGGCATACACACCAGAACGCCGAATACCGAATCCTCGACGAAATTAAATACGTAACAGTAATATTACCCTCGTTTTTTATCGTTGCTGATGTTATTCTTGAAGCAAATTTAATGTTTAAATTATAATTAACTGATAATCAGTGGGACAGAGTGTCATTTTATATACTAATATTATTGATCTTAAATAGTAATAAAAAAAAACTTACTTTGTTTCATGATTAGTATCTTACAAAGTTTCATAGATTGGTCGTATCATCTTCCAGGTGAAGTTTGCTCTCTTTTTGAACCTACAAGAACAAACGAGTAGCATTTGACAGCTTCACTTGTTTGTCTAACGAATTCGTTTTACGTGGAGAATGGAATGACCAGCTACTTTAATATTTATAATCTCATTCTAGTCACTGCGATATTTGAATTGACCATCCGTTTACATTGTTACGCTACACTCGGCGCAATATCGATGAATTTAATACGAAAAAATTGACTTATTCCGACTGGGTACTACATACTTCTGACGTCACGGATTCTGTCGCTGGTGACTTTAAAATGTGTCAATGAATAATCAATTTTCATGCTCTCATTGGCAAGAGCAATTGCTGCCGTAGCTAACGAGAGAGAGCATGTGAATTAATTGTTTATTGGCTGGTATACTTAAAAATGACATTTTGAAAAATCACCAGGAACAGAAAAAATAGTGTAACTGCACTGGTATTTAACAATGAATTTACTAGAAAATAACGATGTACGCGAAGCCTCTTTCCTTTAAACAATAGGGATCCACGCACACATGGATGAGAGGCATCACCTTTCTGTTAATAACTATATTGGAAGAATGAAAATAAAAATTCGTACTGGATTAATTTCCACGATTGAAGGTAGCTCTCTAGATAAGGTTCTTTTTAAGTAAGTATCCTTACTTCAATAAAGTGAATCGCGCGACGTTTATTGGAAGCGATCGTCTTTCAAAATGAGACCCTTGTTGGTAATTGACAATAAACAAATAGAAACTAAGCATCGTAAATGCATTCGTCACGATTCCTCTTCTAGAATTACGGATTCTGTTATCTGCGCGTGTACAAAGTACAATTGGTTCAATTATAATCCGATGATTTAGAACTTCCAACATTAGGACCAATATAAATTGAGCTCAATAAGCAATCAGTTTCTTTTTTTTCATTTTTGAAATTGTCTTTTCTAAAGATAAAAGTTTCAAATCACGAACGATCAGATAGAGGGCTCAAAGCGCGTGCGTACTGATAATGGCTGCAGGTTTGTTTGTGTTTCAAGTTCCTTGCAAATTTTGTCAGTTTCGTTGATTTTTGAGTAATTGAATTGCGATTGAACAAGTGATACCTTTTCACAGTAAATGCATCTGTAAACCAGTTTGGCATTGAAAATGTGGTTACTGAAAAATTCTGAAGGTTTGTACAAATTTATTTACTTTGTATATTTTGCTTTTATTATAACCCCTTTTATACCTAGGTATTATGCTCGCTTTATCACTTCTTTTGAAAACTACTACATTTTTCAGGTAAACTGCTGTATATAAAACCGAATAAAATAATAAATGTCGGTAGGAAACAAGGTGAACTAATCTTAGAAAATGACGAGTCTGTCAGTAGAAAACATGCCTCTATTATTGTCCAGCGTAATGAAGATGCAAAGGTAAAACATTCATATTGTGCATCTTTTATATTTATTTCTTCTTTAATGTCTGAATAATTTTTATTAGATAGGCGAACCTATAACGATTTGTGCGGTTAAAGACGTCGCCTCGAAGTACGGAAGCACCATCCAACGCGGAAATGTATCTATTAAAGTAACCAGAGAAGGATGCATTTTGAAGCCTTCTGATAAAATTAAGTTTGGTCTTCAACATTACGAGTTTTCGTAAGTTTCTCTTTACGAACAAAGTATGCTGCGAACGACACATTAAGACCAATATCTCGATCCTTCTTTCAGTGTGGACTATGTACCTTTTATAACAGCAACCTCTAATTTGGAAGACTGTGATAAACTGAACTTGAGAAATATCATGGATACTCTTGGTGGTCACATAGGACTTGATTGCACAACTGCCTGGACTCACTTAACCGTAACTACAGTTATATTCACTGAAAAGGTAACTTCCATGTCTATGTCCATGTCCATGTCCATGTCTAACTTGTTTATGTGTATCTCTATTTGTATTATTCTGTAATGCTATTATTATTCATTTCCAAATTCCTTTTTTAGATTGGTTACGCACTAGCTGCTGGTATACCAATAGTCAACGTACGCTATTGGAACGCTGTATTAAAAGCTGCAGAGGAAAATTTACCATTGCCAGATTTTAGAACATTCCCAGTCGAGATAAAAGAACCTTTGATCAGTAAGGAGAGTGAAAAACTTCATCCGAATGAAAATCGCAGTAAAATCTTCTTCAATTTACTTTTCGTTCACTTTTGTAAGAGGCAATACAGTCTATTTGAACGGATGATTAGGGCAGCAGGTCAGTATTATATTAACATTGCAAAATATTATCCTTAGGGAAATAAAGAACAGAGGAGAAAGAAAATGGCTTATTTTAAAAAGGTAACTGATAAATATCACATTTTAGGAGGCAAGTCGATATTATACTCGAAAAAACCATTGACTACAGATAAACTCTGTTTTCAAAACGTGATTGTACTGCAACCTTCAATTCAATTTACGCAATCGACCAGTGCATACAATTCGGATTACGATTCAGCATGTAAGCTGCCTATCCTATTTCTTATTACTTTTCTTTTTCAGTCTTTACTAGCTTTTCCTGGTAATATGATATTAGTTTGAGAAAAAATTTAAATATTTCAGGTGCTGCATTGTTCGAGCGCAAACGTCGCACGATACCCGACTCCGAAATACCGCTAGCTATATTTTATTGCTCAACTGAAAAATACTGCAATCCAACGTTTAATTTCGGAAAACTTCTTTGCGTTGAGAAATCAGCAGATAAGGATATCATACGATCAAAGATTCTTGTACCGGATACAGAAGATATTACGCCAACGTCGCAAATATTAGGAGTGGTACCCGATAGTTATTCTAGTGGTGGACTAGATGTGAGAGAACAAAAGGCCAGTACTTCGTTGATGAAGGATGATCATTATATCGATGAGACTGCCGACTCCTCTTACGCTTCAACTCAAACGTCAGGAAAGGGAACTACTTCTAAAAGCGAATCGAGTGTATCCATCCAAAGCGATACATCGAGAAAGAGGGATAGAGTCGAGCCCGGAGATGATTTAGAAAGATCTGAAGATTCTTCTATTCAAGTCAAAGCAAAGAGGACTTGCCTGGAAGACCTCGGCACTCGCGTAATGTGTGAGATGGAAGAATCAAAAACAGAAGAAGAAGATATATTTCGTGATAGGGATACAAGTCACCTTGATACGTCAAATCAATGCGTATCAAAGGAACCAGTACCGGAAAATGTTAAGAAATCTGGCGATTATGTTAGAGTTGCAAATCTGCAAAAGCATAATACCACGGCATCATCGTCCGCCAAATCAAAAGATGCAAGAGGTGGCATTGTAACTCTATCTGACGATGACAGTGCAGTACCTCGAGATGGCAAACGATACGCCGAAGGTAAAAGGAAGAGAAGCAATGAGACTGTTTCAATGGATCCATGGATTATAAAGAAACCAGCGATAGATTCGGAGAAACAAACAAACTCGCGAGTTGAAAAGCCGACTCGTTGGAAGAAGAAAGAAACGGAAAAAGTTAAATTGCCTGACAGAAACATGTGGGGACTCATTAAAGATGATCCAGAGGAATCTGACTCTGACGATTCAGAAATAATTCCGATTGATCGTGACCCGGTGAAGAAGGAGTCTCAAGTGAAAGAAGAGCCGGAGGAAAGAAAAAGTGAGTCCTCTTCGGAGGATGGAACGTTGAATCGCGAATGGAAGCGGCACAAAGCCAGTGTTGAATCGATAGAAAGTTATAGCGAGGAAGAAAATATGTCATTTGGTTACAAGACGAATTCAGAAGTAAGTAGCTCAAACATATTCACGTACTGTATAGACATTTCTTGTTATTTTACAAAGTTATTTCAACTTGGTAACGTGCATCGATTTTTTATTTACCCCATTAATGCATTCGTAACACGATTACAGAACAGTTACAATTGTTTATCAACCATAACGCCACTTCTTCGTACGGATATCAAAGTGGAGTCAAATTCTATACTCGAATCCGCTCGTTTCCAAAAGGTCAGCGCTATAAATACTGATAGCGGTCAATGTACTACTATATGCGTTATTCATTTTCTTAATTTATTTATAATACAGGTTTACGATTTGACTCCTGTAAAAAGAATCACGCTCAGTGACATGTACACATGGAATGCGAGCCAGTTGGGAGACGCTGTCACTGTGAAAGAATCATCGCCAGATTCAAGCGACAAAGAACTGGGAGAATTCGCTTCTTTCAATAAAAGACCGAGAAAAACATTCAGGATATAAATCTAATCTTCATTCTATGCTGTGTGTAATTAATATATTGTTTCTTGTGATTCGGTTACATCCGTAAGCGATAACCGATACTGGTGCGATGGTACAATCTTTTTTACATTTCTATATTATTTACTGTTACTTCCTTTCATTGACTACGCCATTCTAATTTAAAGAAAAACGAAGATATATAATCATCACACGTTTTTTTTAAATCCAGTATCCGAAGCTCGGTACAAAACGATTCTTTTTTTTTATTATCCTCTATAGTAGTTTTCAACTACTCCAAAAGTATCATATATTTGATGTAATACTTACTTCGCACATTATATATACTGATATCCTTTTATATATGTAATACAGAGCTTGATAATTAAACATTTTCAATTTGTCAAATATCCGGTAAATTCGTCGTCGGAGTTTTTATTATCAGCGATGTATCCACAGCTGTGCACGGAGTGAGGGGTCCTGTCTTTCGGACTCAACACCGATCGCGGACTATTTTTATTGCTGAATGAAGCGTCCATTATTCTTGCATATCTTGTCGTTTTATTTTCCTTGGTTTCCTTTTTCAGTTCATTGTCCTTCGAGAATATCATTTCTAAACCGCAGATAACATTTACTAGTTCTTCCTCCAATTGAGGATCGCACGAGAAGGATACCATTCCCGGCTCACAACCAGGAGCACCTTTTAGAAATTAAACAAATATCGTACGGAATCTACGATTTAGCTGTATTTTTGATCGATTTATCCGGCACTGTAACGGCGCATATTCTCGCCTCTGTAATCTTTTTCTCATAAAAATGAAGAAATTTTACTCAAAGTATAAAGAATACTCCAGGGTGGAAGAAGAATAAAGACCTTGCGTATCCTGCACATTTTCCCAACGAGTGAGAGCTTCGCGTAAGGGTTTATAGAGTTGCCGTCGACTTGAACTATACCACGTTCGCACCTTGCTATCCAATTCCTCTCGCTCGTCAGAACTTAGCAGGCTCCAACTTAGAAATAGTTGTTTCAATCGAGGCACTACCCCAAATGCTATTTTAGTTTACTCTATTCAGTCGCAAATTTTCAAAAGTCAGAAGCAGAAGGGCAAAGCTAAATACCAAAGCAAAAATAAATCGTATAGAAGTTCTCGTGAATAGGATACATAAAAAAGTCAAGCGTAAGAATGTACCTTCAGGAATCAATGTAAATATCGCGTCACAAATCTGTTCAAACACAGTTTCATCCATCTGTTTTATTGAATTTAATTCACTGCTGATAGTGAGCGAAGATTTTGACTGCATCTCACATTCCTTATCATGAAGAAATATTCGTCAATCCATCAGAAACATTAGACTGACGCAGTTTTTGAAACAATCTCATTCAATTTACCGGATATGTTCAAGTCGTTAAGAGACTTGGTAAAATATCGCGTCAAAAACTAAAACGTGTAAGCCTGCCAGTATTCTAAATTAAATTTATTGAATCAATAGCGCGTTCGTTCTGTTAAGTTAATATAATCGTAAAACAGAAAATTCGATTGCTAAAGTGGATAATCGCGTATCTGAAAATTGTTTCTATAGTTGAATTGTTGTAACTAGTTTTCCTCCTGTCTTAAAAATATACGATTTTGTAGGTATGGGGTTCAGCATTTCTGCCATAAAAATAATTCATTTTCGCAGTTTACAGAGCGTTTATTTCAAAAATTGAACAGTTACTTCTTTGTTGGTTTCTTAGTGGTTTTAGATGCGGCTGCTTTTCCTGCCTTTGCTTTCTTCGCCTTCTTCTTCAGACGGTAGAAGGCATCTGTCCGCAACTTGTTTCGGATTTGCCTTGCTTTTCGTAGCTTGAACCGATCAAAATCACTGAGCTGGGCTCTCTGTAAAATTACAAATGTTTTTGCATGAAAAAACTCTTGTACAGTAGAAAGAGAACAACTGCATAGAGTTAATTGGTGTTTTCAGAAAAAAGTATGGCTTCATTTATGCATCAGCCGGCAATTCCTATCAAGAATTAAGGATCATCATTAACAAAACATGTTTCATTGGCAATATTCTTCGATTAAGTCCTGATAACGAGTAATAAGTATTAATATTTAAAACCAATATACAAGGACAAAGTAGAAGAAGCATGGTCCCATATATTGCACCTAGATAACTTTCTCACCTTTTTCTTAGCTTCCACCTTTCTGGCCCACATACTGTCTTGCCACAGCTCGTCGATTTTTCCAGCTTCCCAAGCCTTGCGCACAACACTTGTTGAACCAGTGTATGGGAATCGCAGTGCAAACTTAGTCAGATGAAGTTGACTCAACCTCATCTGGCCTCGCGGTACATTTGATTTAGGTCCATCGACCAAAACCTGCAACACGTTGGAATTTTTAAATTAAAAACATTTCAACCCACACATGCTCATGGATAATAAGTTATATTTATAATTTCAGAAACAATTTGTTGGCATCAGTAAAGTGATCAGCCGGCAATTCCTATCAAGAATGTGGGTTCATCATTGATCGATCAATTGAATGATTAATGTTGACAATATTGTAATTATTACAAATGTAGTTTTTGCAGCATAGAAACTTTCTTATAAGATAAAAGGAACAATATTATATTAATTTATGACGTTAAAAAAATTGTAATGGTATGTTTTACGTATTGAATGGAAACGTTATATTTTACTAGACCAAGAGAAACAGTTTCTTACTCTATTCTGGTCAATAATGTCGACAATTGTGACCAGTTTGCCCTGATGAGCACCATCGCTCACATAGGCAACTCGGCCTGTCTCCACAAACCTCTCGAACGGCTGTAAAGCGAAAACACAATTTAGGAATCATATATAAATATCATTGCGTTCAACCTTAAACATTTTAATGTCAATTTGCACAGGTAACAGTGGAATTGTATGAAACGCATGCATCCGAATAATTTAGTCTTTTTATGGATGACACGACATCATTGCGATACATCCTCGAAGTGTTTAATTCATGGTATTGCGAAATATGGATCGCAGAAATATCGGTAGACTTCAAGAAAACATTGAAATAAATAGACAAGTGATGGATACACCATGTGGCTGGTGACTGGCGACTCCGGTAAGGTTACGTTTATCACGTTCCACTTCTATTTCGGGCGCATTGGAGTAATGTTTTTCTTTACCACTCCAAGTATAGCGCAAGAATCCGACTATCACAATAGTTTAGCACTTCCAGGCGCACTTTGTCTTGTAAAATAATCGTAATTCGGGAACCTTATAACACTCACCATGGTTAACCGGAAGGGAAAGAACTAAAAAACGGGAACACGAAACTGTTGGACCGAACGGACCGAACCGAAGATATTCTAAGGTCAAGTGAAGTCTTGTATCTAAAAGCGGGGTTCTCATGCATGCGGAGTGCGGCATGCGGATCGGTGCAGATAGGCTGGGTTCACATGGACGCGGAAGGCTTGCGGAATGCGGAAACATCGTTAGCTAATCAGCTCTTCCGCATGCGTACTGCCTGTCAATCCGTATCGATCCGCATGCCGCACTCCGCATGCCTTCCGCGTCCATGTGAACCCAGCCATAGGCAGGCAATAACGCACGCGGAAGATCTGATTGGCTGACGGTGTTTACGCATTCCGCATTCCGCAAGCCTTACGGATGCATGAGAACACCGCTTAATGATTTAATTATTTTTTTTAAGAATACTTTATTTTCACAGTAGTATAATAAAAAATTAGGTAATTAAATATTTTTAAAACGTCAAATTGTTTGGAAATGTAACGTGAGAGAGAGAATAAGAATTTAAAGTAGTACCTACGTTAGCTTCGGGTCAGCTGCGCCGTAGTATTCAATATGGTGCCCAATGTGATTGATGTCTGTTACGCTGAATAGTGCAAAGAAATAAGCGTAATTATTCGTAGATATTTGTGTACTGTGCTGTCGAACATATTTCCTGTTCTAATCAGAGTAATCTTCTACTTAATCGTTTATTTGTTTTGTAAATAGAATGTTTTTTTATTCTCACGCGCAATTAATATGGAAGGGACACTGCTGAAGGAGATTTCTTACCTAACTAGTAAGTTGAAAAAGGGAAAATAATTTTGCTAACCTAACATTGCGAATGTCCGTTACTTCGTGGTCATTATTAACATAGTTAAAAACTCTCCGCGTGCAGTGTTCTACCAAATATATTAGGACCCCGTATAGTTGACTCATCACTGTTTCCTACGCGACAAATTACCTCCTTGTTCTAAGAACCTATGCAGTGTCAGACTTATTGTTCATGATAGAGAATAATTGGTATTTATTTGACCGATGTATATAGGGTTGGTAATATGTAGTGATTTTTCCCCCAGATTATAATTTTTCCCATTTGACTATGTATAAAAATTATAATTGTATTCACTCGTTTCAATTGATTATTTACTTTCTTTTCAATGAAATTTCCAGAAATTACTTTAACGTCATATTACGGAGCTATCAGCAGTGTGTAGTTATTTAGTATTGATTTCAGGATTAATAGAGCAGCATAAACAGACCGCCTTTCAAAATTCTTGCGAAAATTCAAACGCAGTGAAACGTAATAGCGTACACGAGGTAGCAAATTTGCAAAGAGCTGCACCCACAATGCAAATTCCTTCAGCAATGAATTGGCAAGCACAAAACAAATATCATTACGTAAAACCTGAAGTAAGAACGGGTACCAAAGTTCACATAAATCCAAATTTCAATTTGAAGAATCCTACTATACATATTAATCCAAAAATACAAAAGAAGCCTTCCGTTCATGTAAATCCAAACATGATGAAGAGAGTCATTGCTCCCAGAAAAGAGGAGAAAAAAAGTGAGCAAGAGCTACAAAGAAAAAGTCAGCAGGAATCACAGAGAAAAGCTACTGCTATTGTATCGCAACAGGTAGAACATTCGGTATACGTTAATCCGAAATTGATGAAGGAATTGAAATCTTTGTCAACTTCCTCCACGAGGAGTGTACCCTTGAAGAAAAAAGCCACCTCTATCGGAAATGATTCCATAATACGTTCGAAAATGAAAATTGTTAATAACACTGTACTTACGAGCTCGACGCTAAAGAGGAATTTAAATTCCAGTTTTATTTCTTTGTCTCGAAGAAAGCTCGTAAGAGTAAAGCGTTACAGTAAAGGATCACCTGGTGTTCTTATGGTGAATCCGGGAAGGGTACGGAAATTGTCATCTTCTGGAAACAGGAAAACGAAAATCGTCTCAAAATACAAATTAGTTATGGACGATGTTAACAAAAAAGGCGAGTCTAGCGGAGTTCCCAAAAGTCTCAAGAATGGTAATAAAATTGCTTCCAATAAATACAAAATCGATAGAACTTTATCACAAATTCAGAAGAGTAAGAGGACAGGAGAGGGCAATGTCAAAAGGACCATGTGAGTCTCATTTCAGGCAAAATTCGCGTGATCGGGCAAATAATTTAGCACAAGTTCATTACCCGAGAGTTTAATAATGATATCGTACTTAAATTTTTACCAATTGTTTTTAATTAAATTCGGCGAATGTAATTACAGATGTTCTACAACAGGATTAATCAGAATTGGTGGAATCTTATATAAATCATCGAGAAATCAATTGGTCCGCAGCAACACCAACACACCTTTGTCAAAGAGTATAATCGTTATATTTTTTAGTACTTCTCTTTCTATTTTTTTTTGACAAATCTGTTAGATTTAGAGAAACTGCTGCTGTTGATACGCGAATTGTAGCATTTACACGTCATCTATGTTTTGTAGGAAGACGTTGTATTATAAATATTAAAGGAGACAGATTTTTAATGGCTACCAATGGAAAGAAACTTCATAGATTGAGTTTATCAAATGAACGTTCTGGAAATTTGAATACCTCCTCCACTGTGTCCAGAGTCGACATTGGTGGAATGACATTTGTTGAGAAGAGTCCTAATGTATTAGTCAGATCGAATGTTAAAAACATCATTAGGTAACCACATTCATATACCTATGCTTTGTATTTTAATGTGCCAACTTCCCTGTTAATGATTCAAATGAATTTTACTAAGATTATGTATATAGTTAAGGATTGAAGCAAAGATTTTCTGTATTATTTCTTTTTCAGCAACAAAGTTAAACAAAAGAGTATACAAATATTGCGAAACAAGATGCGAAAAAACAATCAACCGTGCTTGTTCTTCCAAAAGTTTGGATATTGCACCAATCAGGATAAGGGATGCTGTTCTAAATTACACGACAAGAAACAAGTAGCACTTTGTAAAAAGTAAATCAGTGATTCTTACTTTTATTATTTAACATGCTTCAGCCACTACAATTTTTTTCTGAGACTTACATATATGTATCAGATTAATTTGTTCTTGCTATAAAAGTGGTTTTAAAAGCGATTCAGCGGTGATATATGAATCATTGCGCTACTTATAAGAAGATATCGCGATGTAGCCACCTCCTGTTTTGATGAAATTCGACGAATTTGAAATTTGTCGAAGAATGAAAAAGATCTTAAAAATGCACAATTTTTGCTTTAGAAATTCAATCAACTTTCCAAAGCTCTACTTCAAAATCGGTGTAAAAATATGAAATCTGCCTAGTTTCATCAAAATTGAAGTCGAACTATAGCTGCGTTTCCTTGTTAGTTAACAAATGTATTATGTGCCTCTTAATTATGTGTATATTTAGTTTTTTGCAGGGGAAATGTCTCTTGGATAACTGTCCAATGTCACATGATGTTGGTCCGGAAAAGATGCCCACATGCAAGTATTTCTTAGAGGGTTGTTGCAGTCGGGATGCTTGCCCGTATCTTCACGTCAAAGTCTCGCCCAACACACCAATTTGCTTACAATTTTTACGAGGTTATTGCGCTGCAGCTAACAAGGTGAAATTCCCGATACTTTGAATATCTATATATATTTTTAGTCACATTCAGAGTCAGCTCCGTGTATAACTGTAATTTACTGTAAATAATTAATCCTACCTAATTTCCTTACAGTGTAAACTACGTCACGTGCGCGCTTGTCCTGAGTTCGATAGGACGAGGAAGTGCAGTAAAGGTAAGCATTGCCCTTATCCTCACAAAACAAATGTTACACCACCCAAAAGATTACGTAAAATTGCACAAGGAAAAGATGACACGTCGAAAAAAGTGGTAGAGAAAACTACAGTGGAAACTGTGGTCGACAGTGACGCACTGTTGAATACCGAAAGCAGGAAACGATATTACGATGAGGTGGGTAGTGCTCCTGACGATGTTAACAGTAAAAAGAGAGATACGCTTATGAGAAAAATTCAAATAGTGAAAAGTATGCATGTCGATGAATGTACTCATTCGAGTACTTCCAAAGAAATCGTTTTCGAGCATAAAAAGAATCCCGTTGATCAAGACGAATTTTGTACAGAGACAAATGTCAAACATGAAAGTGAAAGACCTAAAAGACTTCCGATTGGATCACTACCTGCTTATATCCCCATTAATTGATGGTCGGGCCTGGTTTGCTAATAATATTTACTTTGCAAGACTGTCTGGGAAAAAAGTGCAAAATTAATCAATATCTCTTCTTATGTCTCTACATGGTTATTATTCGTTTTCTTTGAATTGAAATGTTTCTGGGAAACTGGTGGGCGTGCTTTTATTATTTTAACTGCATCATTTAGCTAATCGTTATTTTTCTTTTCATGCTATGACTAACTACTTATTGTTTTCCCCATTAATCTGTTATTTTGTAGAAATTATATATAAAAGAAAGAGCGTGAAATGTTTTAAAATTGAGACGAGATAAAAAAAAGAGGGTACTAATTTATACAAAGACTATATATTTATAAAAGATCTTGATTAACTAGACTATCAAACATTTTTCCCAGTCAGATTAGCACGGTCTGTGATAATTTTGAATTGAAAATTTGTACAGAAATTGACATGTCATACATCCATGTCTGTGCTACGTTCATGATATAATATTATTGATAGATATATTTTGTAATTTATATGTGACATCTCTGTAATAATAAATATTGCTATTTTACAATAAATATATTTTATTCAAATACGAAATATTTACATTGTTATTTTCTACCTATACAAGTCACATATTTCTTAGTTGCCAGATTTGTAAAGACGCACAAAAGGTAACTGTAAAGAATAGTTTTAAAAGATAGCTCATAGGAAATGCGTACTTTAGAATTCCTCAAGGAAGATGCCCTATCAGTTCAGTGTCGGGCTTATTTTAGTCTGTAAGTCTTATATAATCGATGAATATGAAGATGAATATTGTCATTACATACTTCCTTATACAATCTGAACTTATTTGGTTGTGAACTTCAATCAATTCGCTTTAATTATATGTATGTAGTTTGAAAAAATCATGCGTATGCGCGAGCGTCTATTTGTAGCTGGTCTTTACAAAACGTTGGATGGTACTTAATATGTGTTCGATCTTCTAGTGATAGAGAAGAGTCCAATTAGTCGCTTGATTGTAAGCTAATAAGATGGGGCAGTGTAAAAGTAGGGATATACTGTTTTCATCAACTACAGCCGACACTGTAATCCATTTATTCAGCCATATCTGCATATCTTCAGTCGACATATTGGCTGGATTTAATCCTCTAAATAATAGTGCCTGAAATATTGGATAATTTCTATTAGGCGATGCTCATTCAAAGTATCAAGATTTTGAAGAGATTTTCAAAAGAATTTAATTACCCAACGTAACGCATCGATCGGCATTTCTTTAGGGCCTCCTTCTCTTTGGATAGCCGTATCCATCTTTTTGATCAAAA
This sequence comes from Xiphydria camelus, assembly GCA_963678675.1. Taxonomy (NCBI): domain Eukaryota; kingdom Metazoa; phylum Arthropoda; class Insecta; order Hymenoptera; family Xiphydriidae; genus Xiphydria; species Xiphydria camelus. The sequence continues at coordinate 6,265,273 of OY783201.1, forward strand.
CTCCCCTTTTCAATAGTCTTCTCCTTCTAAAGGGCTTCCAGCGAGACATTCCGTGAATTGCTAACAATTCTCTCTGAAAATAATTCATTGCTTTCATTATCTGATAAGAACGTAATTTTAACATATATTCGCAGTAAGATAATTACTTATCCATTGCATAATTATTAAATTGACTTAACGACGTACTAAATGTTTGCCCTTTAGCAAGCTCAACGCATAAGGAGGTCCCGTAAATAGCTTCAAACAAGCTATGATATCAGACGTTGTCGAATGAGTTCCACTACCCAAAGAAGCAATAATATCGGACCATGCATTTTTTAATGCAAGATCTTCGATAGACTGAAGCTCTTCTTGCATGCATCTTAACAATGATTTATTATGCTTTAATTTTTGTTTATGGCCCTGAAGAGCAAACTCTGCTCTCTGTTGCAATGACCAATAATGAGAGGTCAGTAATTGTTTTGGCAAGAAATATGCCAACGGAAATATTATGTAATTAGTGAACGGCACAGCCGACACTATTGTAACTGGAAGCATTTTCACCATATCCTTGGGCACTGTATAGTACAACTGTAGTTCGTTTCTGGAGAGACTGTCCATGCCATCTTTCATCAGTTTCTGTCGTATGGCTATGTATTTCTTCACATCAAAGAACAGGTCTTTTCCACCGATGCTGAATACGCGAAATACATGCATCATTCTTGGAAATTTCTTTTCCATAGTTTGTTGATACTTCGTAAAGTAAACCATAAATTTTTGCAGCCAAGCATTTCTCAGAAAAGACATTTTTGTGTATTTCTCTCTTATACTTTTGTCCTCGGTGTATCGTTTCTGGTGATTGAGTGAGCAGATAGGCCATTGCGTTCTTATAGAAACGTCTCGAATTAAAGTTTTAGGTATAACTTTATACATGTTACTATAATTGTGTCGTACTATGTCGCTTCTTTGTCTATACACAATTGTTAGCGCATTTAAATGCATGTACGTATAAAAATACACTGTCTCCAATCAGCCGAGCGTGTGTTGAGATTCGAGGTTATTTTCTGAAAATATACCAACTACACTTGAAATTTCCAATGATCCTCGTTTCCATTGGTTTGTTTAAGAATTTTAATAGATGTACTATGCAATACATGGCGTGTTTTTCTCATCTCCAGTGTTTAAAAGGGTCCAGTTAGCATTTTTCGTCTCGTTATGAGTAGACTGCATATGACTTCGTTGTAAGTACTTACAAATAGTTTATCCAGGTTTATCTTCTCCGTGGTTTTCCGTACTGCCGGTGGTGGCAGATAAGACGACCAACATTTGCAATATTGCGAGTAGGTATATCATTCGCACGTAAATTAAGAGACATGCGAATCAAAGTGTTAGTGTCGTGCGCTGGTTTATTTAATTAATTAATGGGATTCGATAGATTTTCGCAAGTTGATTGCAAGATAGGCCGGGAAATTTCAGCCTGCAATTATTTCGCACGTTCCAAGCCAAATGTATACAGGTATGTATCATTATGTACACATATACCTATAGAGGAAGATGGTGCAATAATGAAACGAATCGAAGAATCTTATAAATATTAATCAAGCTAATTGTTTACCATACAAAATAATATTTGAAGTATTGCTACATTTCTTTTCTTTCATTGCTTCTCAGGTAGTACCTCGGAGCCTGTAATTAGGCTGAAGTGAGATTTCAAATGATGAATAACAAGGCACGTCGAAACGTCCTAAAGTGTTCAGTTTTATATTTAATTACTAGTTGATAGTAAAAGTGGGAAGAATTCTCGCGATAGTTCCTATAAGATTTATGTTTACTTCGCCACCTGCGAGTTGTCATAATGACCTCACCGATGCAAAAGGCGTGCAAAGCAGAATCTTTGCCCAGGATCAAGACTTTCATATTCTTTGATCTAGAAACGACTGGCCTGATAAAAAGAGGGAATATACCTGAGATTACTGAGATTTCTTTAATTGCTGTAGATAGAGATCATGTATCGGTCAATGATTCCACTTTGCCAAGAGTAATGAACAAATTGGTAATACCGATTAACCCTTGCAAGAATATACCCCCCATAGTAACCCGTTTGACGAGTACGTATTCAATTTACGATTTATTACAGCTTTTTTTGTAAGAAGGAAAGTAAATTTGCAATAAATCAATTTGTAATGTTTCTTCGCAGAGCTTTCCAACATGAATTTAAAAAACGCAAAACGATTTCAAAGTGCAACATATGAATTATTGATGCAATTTATTAAAATATTACCATCACCGGTGTGCTTTGTGGCACACAATGGAAATAAATTTGATTATCCTATTATATTAGAGGAATTTCAAAGGATTGGAAAGGTGAGCGTTAGGATTTTGTGAAAAAATAAGTACTTAGCTATACCAGTTTTAAAATACTGCGGCTTCTCCCACACATCAAATTTTTACTGATTCATAGAACGTCACATCTTTCTGCAGGATTTCCCAGAAGAGATTCTATGCATTGATACTTTAATCGCATTCAAAGATTTCTCTGACAAGAGTGAAATAGACGAAGAAGATTCGAATCCTCCTCAAAGCAATTCTCACCATGGTCCTAAAATGTATCCAGCTATAAACCGTGATACTGGCGGTAATTACAATCCCTTTTTAAAAAATGGTCTAGACGAAGAATTTGACGGGGGAGACGACAGTAATTGCAATCCCTTTTTAAACGAAGAATTCGACGGGGGAGACGACAGTAATTGCAATCCCTTTTTAAACGAAGAATTTGACGGGGGAGACTTTTGTCCCCTTCAAAATAATTCTCTCTGTCCCGAAGTTTATCCTACTACGGATTGCGATGCTTTTGGAAAGTACGACTTTTTGTTAGAAGATGGTTTAGACGACGAACTTTCCCGTTCGCTCGATACGGTTATCAATGTTGAATCCATGGGAAATCAAGGCACTTCCTCATGTTGTGAGGTTGTTGTGCATGGAACATTGAGTGTAAATAATCTTTCGACTAAAATATTTGATGCAAATGCAATTGACGGTAATGGATTTCCGACGTGTAAGGAGCAAACGATGCAAGAGAAAAATGAGAAAACTCCGATTAGGCAGATTATAAAACGGGACTATGTAAAGAATAAAAGATTGCATAAGAAAAAGGAATCTACCTTGAAAAAACGAATAGGAGTATTTTATAAAAAGCCAACTAATTTTAAACTGTCAACTTTGTATGAGCATTTGATTGGCCATCCCCCTGAACATGCACACACTGCGGAAGGGGATTGCCTTACAATGCTCCAATGCGTCAGCAAACTTGGAAGTGACTTTCTCAAGTGGGCAGATTGCAATGCAACTCCACTGATATCATATCGAATGACACGAATGTAACGAATTGACCCCCTTTTTCAATCTGGCTGTTAGAATAATAATTGAAAGCTATTTTAATATTACAATTTTAATTAGTACGGAAGGTGAATTAAGAAAGAAGAAAGATAAATGGACTGCATAGAGTACATTAGTTGTATTTATAATTAAAGTGTTTTTATATGTATAGGTATATAATAGGTATGCAACTTTGCTTCTGCCGTTTTTTCGAAATTCGAGGCTTTATTGTAAAAAACTGGTTATACATTTATGATTCAAAGTATTGTCCATCACTGGTCACTACTTTCAACTAGTCATCTTTTGAAGCGATCCACGATAGGAAAACGGCGGAAGCAAAGTTGTACACCTAATACATAAATATTATATATTAAACAAAGTACGCGTGATTGTTTTAAAAACGTTAATTTCATAAAAATATGTCACTTCCATTTTCGTCATAATACTTATCAAAGAGATATTTAATTACAATTTATGATATCAAAGGGTTTTAAAATATTGCTGCATATAAGAAATAATGCAGTCATTTACATATAAGAATCTTAATATTTGTTAACATTGGAGAGTGAAAAAAATAGTCTCCGAATGCTTAGGCTTACAGGATGGTGCAATTCCAATTTTTCTCTTCATCTGCTGCGTATTGCTCCACTTTGGTCACTTGTTCCTCGATTTTATTTTGTTCTCCTTGTCTTAAAATATGTAGTTTAATTGAAGATACTAAAAGTTTAATAAAACACGTTTGTACCAAGCCAATATAGAGACTATTAATTTTTAAACTATTGTACGGACTTTTGTATACTTATGGACAACACTTGCTATATGTGTGGGTTCCATTGAATTTGCGATTCAATTAACTTAATAATTTTGGCTAGCCGGCAGTAGATGTTATTTAACTCCTCTCATGAGATTTTGCTCAATCAATTATTATTGCGACACCAAATGTTACGTAATTCTCATAACTATTGGTATTTTTAATTAATCGCTATATGCACTCCAAATAATGGAGTTGTTTTATACAAATAGCAGAAGATATTAATTTATGTATTACAAACCATGTTTATATTAGAAAAATGACAATTCTTCAACTCTCACAGAACTAGACTCATCCACCAGCAACTCGCACGAAAGGAATCCTGATGAGTACTGACAAACACTTAGCTGATTCTATAGGTCCAGGCTGTTCACCATTTTTCACTACAGACTGCACCCATCTACTTACTCTCAATACATGTTGATAGTGTATATACATGATCCTTTATACGTACATACTCAATTGATATATTAACTGGAAACTAATGCAAAGGCATTTATGTACTTCTAGTCTGAACGATTTGCATGTTTTTTTTCCATTTAATTAATAACGGTTCGGACGCGGGTATATGATGTATTGTCATCACAGGCAGTACACTACGAAGTGTAATAGCGCGAATAATGACTACTAAACTTTTTATTACCCGACTTGTCTTTTGGTAGAAGAAATAGGAAGAAAAGAAATAGAACTTAACAAAATAGACTAGTTATCCATTCTCTCTCTTTTGCGTAAAAATCATTTACAAACGATAATCAATTATTTTAAAAATTGGTAGTTTAATTAAATCAGCCCTCAGCATACATGTATATCCGTTCTGCTTATTGTTAGTTCAAATCGAATTTATTCTTTAAAGACTAAAAATATCGCATGTATAAATACAAATGTACAAGAGTATATTCAAGACTCTCATGAGTTTCACAAAGGGGAATTATTCCTGAGTCTTGGAACTAGCAGCAACATGGATTGTTAATACTTTAGAAACCTAAGATCTGATTGAAAGAATTCTTATATACTTCAATCGAATATCCGGCTAGAGATTATTCGAATCTTTTCCAAGGAACTCTTAGAAAGATCATTTTTTCTTTTTAGTATATACTCAAATTCTTCGCACAGAAATTTTACGCGTTTTTCAAGATCCACTGTAGTCACAGGGGGCTGAATTACAGCAGGTTCATCCAACTTCGAGCGTTTTTCGTCTCTAGCACGATTGCTTCTATCGTAGCATGTGTGTCGTTGCGCGTCGGCGTATTCAGATTCTTCAGACAATCGTTGTAAATACGCTCCGGTGGTAGGGAACGCCGTAAGTTTACTATACGGCGTGCCTGATAAGTACGCAGGTAAAACTTCCTTTATGAGTGGTCTTCCAGCGACGGCAGTAACTATTCTCGTAACAAGCTCTTCGTTGGTACACGCGTGAACCACACGATCAAAGCTCTCGAATGCTTCTTGCCGAACCAAAGGATTCTCGTCTTCCAATAGGGAACAATATAATTTCGATAGCAAGTCCGCTACGTTTGGTCTGCAGTCGTTAAATATCTCGACGTTGTCTTTCAAGTAGTGCGATATTTTCAACCGCACATGAGTAGTTGCATATGATGTCAACGAAATCATAGCCGATAAAATCTGAAATTGAGAGTTCACGTTACGTATTTTCATAGCTTCGATCTGTTGCTAAAATCAGTTGAAGTTTCATCCCTTATTAAAGCTACGCCGGAAATAAATCGGTAGTTTCTACCGCTCAAAACAATCGCAATCAGGGAAAGAATTGTTGACTCTAAATATTTGGAATCATTCACTCACCAAAGAAAATTGCTCGTTAGAAATCGTATCATATCGAGTACTTTCGAACAGAACCATTATTAATTCAGTCAGAAGATATGATTGTATCCCTTCAGATTCTTCGCTAGCTCTGGTAATGCAATTCCAAATCTCAGTCAGTACTTTCGTAGTATTTTCATCCTTTTTTCGACCAAATGCTCCGAGCTTCGTTAACTTTGAGATCTGATTTTGATACAAGAGTCATTTTACAATTACAATGATTTCTCAAGTGTATTAGGGTTATAATAACCGTGATGCTCGCTTACTAGACGATTCCAGTTATTCACCGTCGATTCTTCATTTAAATCCGAAAAAATTCCGGAAATGTCATCGGTATCGGTTGACGATCTCTCGCACAGGCGCGATTTTTCTTGGGGAGATAAAAATTGTGATACTGGCGTCCATAGTGACGGATTGTTAGCGTCTAGGTTTTCTACAAGGATATTCCTCAGGTCGGCAGGAAGTAAAGTGAACAGTCTACCGATCAAGTTGGACAGAAAAATCACCTCGAGACTATTTTTTCTCGGTACCAGAGCCTCGTATACTCGCATTAAGTACTTTACATGATGGTAACATAATTCTGAAGAGCCCAATCTGCAATTTATAGGTGAACGATAAGATAAGTTCCAAGTACCTAGTTATTTAGGTGAAAGTGCCACACGCTCATTCCTATTATTAAGCTGAAACAGACATGCTGTCGTAGTATCATTTTTTAGTCCATTATCTCGAGCATGCTTGAATGATACAGTACGTTCGATGATAATGAAAGGAGTTCCGTATATCATACGCGATACGGACCTGTTAACAAAACACCAGACATCCGAGGCGAGTAAAGAAGACCAGAAGCGGCCGCTTAGAAGTTGTTTCAATAAGAGTAACTCGACCCTGTTAAATTCCGATGTTGGAATTTGGCTGACCAAGCCACAAATTGGCACCAAAGTTGCCTCGTAAAGACCAACCTGTCTCGTTTGTTCTCCCAACTCGTGGAAACCTTCTAGCCGCACGTGTCCAGCGCAAAGATCACCTTCAACTTCTCGAAATAAGAAATTGCAAATTACAAATATTTCGGTCTACCCGATATAGAGTTAAATAAGCATATTGTCCTCATGTCTGTCTACCAATAATTGGCCTATTGCGATTAGTAAAACACCATTGTTAAAATACTAACGAAAATTGATGTTGCCCATAACAATATCTAAAATGGTCTTTGGTCCCGTCAGCCAATCGCTAGCACATTCATTTGGCATGCTTATCAGCTTCTTAGTGATACTGAGCGTTAGCAGATGATAGCCGGCTCTGTCTAGCTTTTCCTGCGTGTCATATTCGAAGAAGACCTACGATTGAAATATGTAACATTAAATTCCACAATTTACTTACATAAATTGAAATACGACCTTATTTCATCGACGTAATTTTAGTACTAACCCGCCTGAAATGAACATTCCCAATGATTGTTTTCAAGAAAGGATCCGCACCGATTGAAATGTTTATCCTCACGTAATCGATGATTTTAGAGTCTAGGTTCATAGTTTTTAAAAATGGGGGAGAATGCCTGACGAGGAACAGAGAATGTAGCTAATTCTGTATTGATTGGAAGTAAAGGAGCGCGATTGAACTACATATCGCGAATTTCAAACGATCTCAAGTGAATATAAAATTAACCTGTGAAGTTGGACCAGCAATTGAACGAAGGGGAGAGCAACCTCGTTGGTTAAACTTTTTGAGTAGCATACGCAGAGTTTATCGAGTAATTTTAGCAATAAACCTCCGCATTTAATTGTCCTTTCGCCATTTTTCCCATCGCGAACCTATGCAAATTTGGTCTGTTATTAGGTTCTACACATATAATATAATTGCAATTATAAGTAATTTAATTATAATTGCATCACTGTGTACGATAGGTCAACGATAAGAAATGTTTATCGCATTGCAGTTACAGAGTAAGCCCGATAATGATTTCCTAAAATCGACAATCATCCGGACCTCCTCACGAGATACCGGATAGACTTTTTCTATCAGCCGGGATTTGAATATTTCCGCTGCACACTACCGGAAGAATGTAGTATGTATGTACGACGCCACGATCTCACGACATTCACAGCATGCGACATTAATTCAGCGGTAAATACTTGAATGACTGCGTGCAAGAAGGAAATGATATTGTTTGCCATGGACACCAAGTGCGACGTAACGCACGACGATAATTGTGCTCGTATCAAGTCGTCTTTGTAAGTCACTGCCAATTTTCCAAATGCTTTCCAAACGTTAGCCACAGTTTGCAGGTCCATTCCATTTACCAAAACGGCAATGTCACCGATTGCGTTAATTACTGTAAAAAAAATTTAAGAAAAAAATGCGCGCGAATATTTCGAACCCTTGGCATACCTCTTCGTCACCTGTATTGTGATTCTCTATTAATTTTTTCTAATCCTTAACTCCACTACTCACGTCTTGCTAAAATCGTCATTTCCAACTCTACTTTAGAATCGAAAATGATTGGACCATCGAGAGCAGCAAAAAATAAATTCAGTATGTTATTGGTTTTTCGAAAGAGGATCGTCAATTCGTTCGTCGCCTCTTTGAAGAAATTCCCATAGATCCTTTCGCTGCAAATTACGCGATTAAAATATAAAGAAATTATAAAGTGATTATATATATATATATATTACTTCAAAATTGAATTGAAAAATGAAGTGTTTCATTTTGGAGCATCACAGTATTTTGTAAACACCTTTATTTATCGCTTAAGTGGCACTTTTGCAAAGCAAGGGGAATTCGAATCTGCAATACCTGGCTTTGCAATGCTCGAACGAGCATTTTATTACTTGTGGAAGTAATTCAGGAAAGCTTTTAATATTGGAGACCGATATCTTTTGAAGCCAGTCTATGTGCTCTAAACATTTCTCCCAGCAATCCAATAAACATTTGCACGAATAGAGTTTTTGTTTAATGTCCCGCAAAGTCGCCAGACTGGTGTTCATCAGGATCTCGTTAAGCTCTTCGATTGTCTGCGAATTTTTGAGAGAAGAGATAGAGGTATTTCTTTCTTATTTGATTGCTATTGATGTATTTAATAAATATCTCAGATTTTTAAAATTGATACCAACATTTTCAAAGTGGGCGATAATGAACATATAGAAATGTCTTCATAGAAGATGCCGTTCTACAGTCATAGGACTTTTTATAAAAATTACCTCAAAAAAAAGTTGATGAGCAACGGGAAGTGCGATCGAGAAAAGTTTCTCTTCGAGTAGATTCGGTGAACATATGCGTAAACCCTCCCTCAACATTGCCTGCATCGTTTCTATTTGATCATTACGATTTGCATTTTCTAAAGATGCGTAAAAAACGTATGTTAAGAAATTCAATTGCTGCAATAGGTTAAAAATACCATCCCCACTGACCAGAAATAATCAGAGAAGAATTAAATTTGAGAAAGGATATTTTCATCTTCGACAAGCAGTATTCCGTATCATCTGTTAAAGTTGAAGAGCCGACATATTTCGAATGGAACGCTGTAGAAGAGTCATGGCTCGTCATTTGTTCAATATTCATATTCAACAAATCCGCATCATCCGATGTAGTTGAAAAGCTCGGATTTTTGGAGCAGGACGTCGGCGATGAGTTTTGGCTCGTCATCCCCTCAAATGCATATACAGTAGATGGTAACCCTGATAAAAAAATGTCATAACTTCAGTCATTCAGGTCGACCTTTATCGTTGGACATATCAAGCCTCGTAGTATACATATAGAAATGACGAGTGATTTGATTCTTAGGAAATTTCCTTCGAAACGGGCGAGCTCCCAAATTTCTCGCGAAACTTGAACGCTGAGTTTCAGATGGGATATAAGATACCTCCAGATACACAATCCCTCGAGGCCAACTCGGCTATCAGATAAGCGTGCCAATTAAAGTGAGTCATTAATGGGCGCACTTCATTCTGCAGCAGACCAAGTTGGCCCAAGTTGCATAAGTTAAAAGTTCCTATTTAAAGTTTGGGGTGAGCGAGAACGATTTGAATGATCGGTGAGCGATACCATGGCAACTGCGGACAACAAGCTGTCAGATGATAGGTAAAGTTTTGATCAATAACAGGTGACTACTAGAGTTGAGTCGAGTTCGGTACTGCCGGTGGTGTAGTAAACGTCATGACTGTGTGGAGGCAGCAATGTAGGGGTGGTTTACACAGTTGTGTTAGTAGCAGTGGGAGGGTAGGGTAGTATTGGTAGTAGTACTAGTCCTTATGGAAGAGGGCAATGGATGGAGTAGAAGTTGGCGAGGTTGAGGAGTCAGTCAGTCGGCGTGTGCCAGCGCCGGCGGCTCACCAAGACTACATCCTCTACGCATCATCGGATCTTCGACCCCTCAATGAAGCTCCGAGTAAGTCGTACGATTTCCGTCATTGAAAGCTCATCTGCCATTTTCAAAGTGCGGCTTGCACTATAAAGTTCGAACGCGGTAAAGAAACAAGAGCACGGGAGAGGCTGCGTTATATTCATTCTGCGAAACGAATCTAATCATTGCTGCGAAGCGACGGTAGTCATTTCATCGTGATTTTCATTGATACCTGCTATACGACGCTGTTTACTTCGGAAAGCGAAGGGGTCGTTGATCTTCTCTCTCTCTCTCTCTCTTCCTTTCTTCGATCCGTTCACTACAAAACTTAACAATAAAACAGCTCGTAGCTCTCATCTTTTTACACTTAGATGATATACTTATTGTAGTTCGACGTAAAAGACTTTAATTTAATCTTTGACAGTATTCAAAATTAGTCCACTCAGCACAACTATACACTCTTTAAAATCATAAATAAATCGTCGCACGACCTGATACTTAAATGCACAGCTGACAAATGACATAAATTGAAGGACCAAAGTCTCCTTTGTGCACGTAATACTAAAAAAAATATCCAGCCGTATTCACGCTTCATTGACAGGATGTAGATGCACTAGTGAGGTAGCCAAGAGTCCGCCTCGAATGACCGCAACGTCGAGCAAAGGATGTCGAGTCTTCGGCGCCCGCCGGGGCCGGTTAGGCAGCTTTCGCTGCAGCAGCCACCGCGTCGCCAGCAGATCAGAAGGCAGAGATCGGCGGAAGAGGACAAGCCGCTGCAGATCTATGCGAATCCGATTCGCACGAAATTGGGTGCAGCTGGGAAGGCGGAAACGGAACGGCCTAAAGTTCGGATCGCCTGGACGGAGCAACATGGAGTCGATTCAAATCAGGTCGAGGTCATCGCGCGTCAGATTCCTAGTAAGTCAAGGCCGCCAACAGCTAAATCCGTTAAAATCGGGACTCGAGCGACGATTGGCGATAAAGCCACCATCCTATATTCCCGGCAAGAACTCGCGGAAAGATTGCGACTCGCCTGGAAGCAACGGGAGGAAAACAAATCTAACATCGACATCTTTCTGGCGCACAACGCATTGAGCGACGAGCGTTGCGATTCGCAGTTATCAACCTGCACGACCAACACTGCACCACCCACTCCAGCTCCCAAACTGGAGAAACCTCCTTGTAAAGCGGAGGAGTATGATATTCCCAGCATCCTGATTAACAGTGAACCCGTCTCCCTGGTCGACCAGATCCAGGTTCAAAAATCGGAGCTCACTGATTTTCAGTATCTCTCTGAGACAACGTTTTCCGCTGATGTTTCCGGAAAGAAATTGATAGATATTTCAAGGGTTACAATAGCAGATGAAGAGAAGTATGATGAGTTGGATTTGGAATCGAAGAAGGGGCATGTTTCTCTCACCCCGATTCAAAGAGACACGCAGAAAAATGAAACCACGGACGAACAAATAACTCTGGATACCGAAAAGAAGATAGCAAATTATATAGAAAGAAACTTTTGCGAGGTCGTCGTACAGTTCGAAGAAAAGGAGCAAGCACCAAGAAACAATCTTGAGGAAGGGGTGACGTTCACCGAAACGGTCGTGGAAAAAGAATCCGAAAATGGGACCAACAACGTTGAGTGCATCGACATTAAGAAAACCTCCATCAAGATTAACTGTCTAAACGAAAGTACCTCTTCTTTCCGTAACTTAACGGCGAATTCTGTCGACTCCAAGCAAAAGGACCAAACGTGTCAGGAAACCTCGACGAAGCTACCGATCCTGCAGGACAAGGACCTTTCTCAAGCGACGTTGAGTGCCAAGATCAAAAGAGCCAACTTCCACAATTGCACGAACAAAGCCTTCGTTGCTCCCATCATTGAAAAGCCTGCAACGAAAGAGAAACTTACTAATTGCAAGGAGACAACGAGAAGGACCAGCTCAGCTCCCCCTCAGAGGCGTCTAACGACGAGTACTTCCGGTCGTACTCAAGTAAGCATCGTAATAGACGCTCCCTCAATTTCCAAGCCCGATTCACCTCCGGTGCAAGAAGCTAAATTGCTCGATCGCAAGGATACGGTATCACCGACCACGACATGCAACGAGGTGGTCGTAAAGACTGCAATTGCCAATCGGGCGATAAAATCGGCCCCGATGAAAAGGCGTGCGAAGAGCGGAAAACGACGAGTGCCTGGTGGGGCCGGCGGCAAAGAGGGGGAGGAGGATCAGGATAAGCCGCGACGTAATCGCGGAAAGCCCTGCTTGGATACGAAGACCTCCGACGTCGTCACTATGGTTTCTCTGGTGAGCTCCGCCGATAGTGACAGCGACATCGATCAGAACTCATCGCGGGATGACAAGCTTATTTACGAACTACGTAATAAGCTCCCCACGACGCCGATCATTAAGACTTCCGGGTGTCCCGCGATAGCCAATGCCGCCAGCAGGAAGCCAATTAAGTCAGGTAAATTGCGATCCTCTCTCTCTCTGGATCGGATGGGATGTTTAGAAATATCGAGCGAAGAGCGGATATAGGGAATCGATACCATGAAAAAGGAAAGAATTTTTCTCTTAATTTTTTTGTTCACCGTACTCCTCTTACTCGAGCCGGAATTAAAAGTACGGGGAAGTTTTCGTAATAACACGAAACTGTTCCCCGAAAGGATAATCACTGCCAATCTCGAGCGGCGGAGCAATTTAATAATAAGCCTGCAATTACGCCAGGACCGTGAAGAGGCCGCGATAATTGACCAAGTTAATTAGAAAAGACGCGACACGCAAGCTCCGCATTCCGCGAATAATTCCAAGTCGCCGGTCGCTTTCCCTCTCTCCTGCTCTATAGCACCCGCAGAACTTGCGCGTCGAGGCGCCCTGGATATATCGTCGAAAGCCCTCTCGGGGAAGCGAACTTCAATTGAAACTTCCAACGCCGCGCCTAACGAAGCGAAATTGTTTTAACTGCCACCTCCGAAGACATGCTTTGCAATTTGGAAATGGGATTGTGTAGACTACGAATTGGATAGGCGAAGATTGCTTCGGAAGGCCGAGACGAACTCCAGGGTGTATCTACCGTGGAAACCCGACCCGGGAAATCGACAGTAATCAATCAAGGGTATATAGGGCGAAGAGGGAAGGGAAATGCGTTAGCTTAATGAAGGGAAGGTCAAATGTGCTGCACCGAAGATATCGCGAGAAGACAAAATCGATGATACCCCTGGGGCAATATACCTGGCCTAGTTTTTACCAACGGCTCTGCCAGTCAGTTACTCTAACGTGGATCAAACCGGGTTACACCGCGAGTATACACATTTGGCAGTAAAATCTGAAATTTAGGGTAAACCGAGGTGCATCACCGCGCCATGCACCGTTGACCCAAGCCGAACTGCAGCAGTTAACGAGCGATCACGAGACAGGTGCACGGATGCACTGAATTCGACAAACCAGTAAACTGTACGCGACTGGTAATTTCCCGAGAAGAATACAGTCCATCATAAAATAGGCCAATGTTGAATATCGATCATCGAATTGATGGCTTGTTATTAAAAAAAATCGTAAAACCGTACCTAGTAGTTACGTGGATATTTTGTTCTCCACGGTAACAATACATTTAAAAATTAGCTGGAATTGATCAGGGGATGATCGCGATGCAATCATTCGCAATGTTGTAAAAATATTGAGTTATTCTGGGGCAGGAATGTAAGAAGTCTTCGTAGTGTCTTTTCAGCAAGATTCCTTCGATGCCGAGAGGGAAGAGAAGGCGAAGGAAGAGAAGAAAGTCTCTCAAACGTATTATACGGTTGCCTCTCGTGGAAAGTGTACTACGCCCCCGAGTTCGGAAGAGACTACCACGAGGAAACCGGACGTTGTTAACCCCGTTCAATCGGAACCTATACCCACTCACGTGTACGATGAACCAGCGGATATTCCGGTGACGGATCGTGAAAAGAGGTGTTTGGCCGTTCCTATTGGCGACCTCAGGGACAAGAAGCGAAAATTATTGCGGACTCGGAGCACCCCACCTCGACCGACGTGAGTTTCTCATACACTGAAAATAGAACAAAAAATGTTTTTCATTCAAACGAATAGTATTCGACCTGAATAAATATTTCTCCATAAGTCGTAAACGAAAGTAGGGGTAGATTTTCTGCGTGAAAAGGGATCGCGATGGTTGTAATTCACCTATTCTTTGCTTTTCTTGCCCACGATAACGGCATAACGAGTTGTATTAATTTACATCCGTAAAATTCGTTTGCTCTCGGTTCTTCAATTTTTGCAACGTCCTTACAAATCGCGATAAAATTATGCGAATCAGCCTCGCTCGCCACTTTGATCAATCGTCCCGGAGGTCACGTATATATATAAAACGAAGAAAAATATATTCCACGACGTTTATATATACGTATCCATACATACATCCTATACCGACGAAATTCGCGAGCAGCTCGGGAGCGCATGGATTGATTTCGATTGCCTCAGGATTTATGATATCGGGAGAAAAGTGGAGCGATACCAGATAGGAAACGCGATGGGGAAGGGCGACACGGCGGGGTACCATCGTACGCTGGAACCGGCTATATCTAGCCCTTTGCATATTTTGCAAGGACTTATTCGCGAATATCGATGGCTTGTTCTGTTATACAACAGGGGTTCCGAATATAGGAATATTTTGCCCGATGGAAATTGAAAGATTCTTTCAACCCGAAATTTTATTTTTCTACTTTGCCGTTGCTAAACAAAATTAGAATATCGAGCTTCCTGATGTATTCCGTCGATACGGATACTTCCCAGATATATTACGAGGCGTTGAAAGTGAATCATTATACGATGAATATGACGCCAAGATCGCTTATACGCAAATGCTTCAAGTCGGTTACGAGGCAAATTTAGTCGATCATTAATCAACCACCTCCGAGCATTCATCCCTCTGTCGCCTTTAATCATTTTTGCAACTAAGCTCTGACCCCCCGATAGAAATGAAATATTGTCAACGACTCTTAAAGAAAATTAGCACACTTCGTGAAAGCTGATTCACAACGAGTCGATATCCTCTGTGGAGCATTCATTGGCCCTAAATCGAAGCTCGGTCGAAAGAAGCAGAAGCGATCCCGAAACAAGCTTATTTAAAGAAAACTAGGACGAGAGGCCTCCTTGACGAACAGCCTATTACAAATGCTACCTTTCTAGGGCGGCCTTGAGTTAGGTATAGCTTTGAGCTCGTAAATTAGAGCATCCTTCTGAATAGTCATGGAAATACAGAATTGAATTTGTTGCGGCATTTCTTCTTCGATAAATTGGCCACAGACGCGATTTAAAAAAAAATCGAAATTATACTACTGCGCGTATATCACATTGAAATCTTAAAGCAAAACCAGAATATAAAAAAGAATCAGCTTAAATAAATATCGGCCTTTTTTTCATTACTTTTGCAGCGGAGTCGAAAGGCAACCCGTAACGGGTGAAAGAAGCACGTCCTATCAGCAAGTTGATAGTTCGAATATCGAAAACAATAGGAACTTGACACAGCAAACTCTGTCCACAACACTGGTAGAGCATTCGATATTAAAGGTATAGCTTATAACACTGAGATATCATAGAAAATTTCCTTATTTCATATCCTACATCATTTCTTACCTATCTCATCATTACAGTAGGACGTCAGTTATCCAAATTGATGATGGATACCATAATATTAATTTATTTAAAAATATTGATTAAGTATCTGAAATTCCCCTTGGCTCTTAATTGATTTGACTAATAAAGTTTAGCGCGAGAGAAAAATTTTAACGAGCAGAAATAACACAGGTGGATGTAAATCGAGCAGCCACTGCATCAGAAGTGAACTGCAGCGCGCCTACAACATCGGAGGAGCCACAATTTCAGACGATAAAGGAAAAAGAATGCTGGCATCTTTACAGACGTATGCGCGACAAAGGAGTATATGTATCATTCGATACGGTTTTGAGGTGAGTTAATGAAATTTACTAAAATGATAATAATGAGAATCAACTAATCAAATTTTCTTACAGGGGTATGCTTACACCTACGGAGTACCGATTACGGCAGAGAGAAGTGATCGACGAATGTTGATACGCGAGCTATTACTCCTAGTTAGAAGAGGATATAAATAAACCCATCGAACGTCGTCTACTAGATACGATCGCGTTGGAGGAGAAAATGAAATAAACTCAGAATTTGATACTCAAATGAAAAAAGAAACTCATAAGTAATTAACTCGATATATATTAAGAAAAACAGCTGCAATACCGCGGCGCGTTGAAAATCCTCTCACGGAAGATGAAGTCGTCTGCATCGAGAAATGATACGTGCAAAAAGTGTATTTATACAAATGTCAAGTAATATTGCCTGTTAAAAAAATGATTGAACATAATTGCTCAGAGTTTTAGCGACTCTGAGAGGCTAGTCGAATGTACTAAGTAATGCCTAAACGAGAGTTTATGCAAGAACTCGCTGCCTAGTGCGTAATATAACAATTAGTTTCTACGAGCTTCAAATACCAACTGGCTATTTTTAGATCGTATATGACACTGTAGAAGTGTAGACTGTTAATACCGTACTAAAGAATACCAGAGATTTGCCAACAGTTTTTTATTGTTTCTATAAGAAACCAGCTCCTAGTATTATATTACTCCTTTCGATTCTTTTGTATTTGTATACCATTTTCGATAAATTGTTTTGTAAAATACTATGTATTGCTCAATAAACAGTTAACATGTTGTTATTATAGTGTGCTGAATTCAATTGACTTCCTATATACCTCAAACTAGGGATTCATTTACCTGTTATATGAATAATATGATGATTATATAACAGCTATATAAAAAAATAGCTGTTACAAACTGTATATAATTATTATAAATTGTATTTGCTAAGAATCATGATATTCTATATTGCACATCTACCGTTTAATTAACTATACGTAATCGTTATGAGGAAAACAGCTCAAGATTGCAATAACTCTTTCATATTACGCATTATTTCACATCTTAACATTTGGAAAAATCCATAAACGCCACATGCAATAATAAAAACTTCCTTATCGGCTGTAAGTACAAAGCTTTCAGTAAAAAGGCAGCGAGAAACTGGGATGACTCACATCTCACACTTGGTAATGGGTAGTTAATGCCATCACACATATGATGAACTTGACAACTCCAGAAAGGTGTGCTCCGGAATAAAGTAAACATTGAGTATGAACAGTTGCGATGACATGTAATTTTTTACACTTATCAATTGTCACGTTATTGACACTGTCGTGAAATGTAGTCAATAATGTCTTTGCCTAAGAAATATGAAAATAAGGGACAAGTCGACTATAAGGCTCGCTTGGAACACAAATTATACTTGGTACGTACGCATCGAGATATAACAGATTAAAGATAAAATTACTACCAAATTGTCATTTTAAAGACCTGCCTTCGAACTGACATGCTTCGTCAGCTCAACGTCTACTGCGAACGTTTGATCACTATCATTCACGTACGTTTGTACCTCACTTGATCTGATACTAATTTGTAATTAGGCCAGGGAGAATCCAGAACCAATATTTGACGTTTCGGAATGTGCTTTAAAGCAAGTGCCCTCTGGTATTTATTCGCTGTGCAAAGTGTTCAGAAAGAAGGCGTTATGGATGCACTGCAACAAGTTGAACTGCCTCTCAGGCGGAGGTGCCTTGAGCGATCTTTCGCTCCTAGTCATATTAGACCTCCATGATAACCGTTTTACGAGTTTGCCGCCGGAAATTGCGTACCTCACTTCATTAAAGGTAGATTTTCTCGGCCATTGATAATGTGATTACCAACAGTAATCTATTTCGAACATTTCTCAGGAACTGTACCTACGAGAGAATACCATTCGCAAGCTACCAAATGAAATAGCATACTTGACGAACTTATCAATCCTCGACGTGTCTCAGAATAATTTGAAATACTTACCAGAAGCTATGGGTAGTCTGCGACAACTCACGGTGCTCGACGTCAGTCACAATAAGTCCTTGCAAAAGCTGCCAAAGTCTCTCGGTCAGGCGCAGCAGTTGCTGGAAATAAAAATGGATAGTTTAAACATTTCTTATCCACCCAAAGACATTCTCATTGGAGGTGCTCCTGTGATCGTGGCATTTCTAGCAAACGAAAGTGGCATCGGATACTCGCCAGAAGACTCTATTCTAGATGCAGACTTTTCGCGAGATACAAGCTCGGATGACGTACAAAGTCTCTACCAGAATAAAGACAATGACGTTCAGGTCTTGCTCGTTATAAATGCCGCCCAGTCGATGTTGTGCTGCACTATTTAATTTTTTCGTTTCTTACTTTTAGGCAACGTTAATGAAGCTAGAAAAAATAAAGGCATGTGACTGCTTTTTAAGTTTTTGTACGCTTTTAATTTTTTTAAAAATACATTTTGCTCTCCATTGTTCGATATAAAATATGGAGATCTTAAATAATATTGACTTGAGCTAATTTTGTCTTTATGTTTTAATATGTAGTAGGCGCACCATGAATTTAAAACTCTGCTCTATGTATACATATAATGTTTGATCTAGTCGGCTTTTATTCATTAGGAGAACCTGTGTCATGAAAAATTCTCGCTCTAGCTATATTTTAATTTTAGGAGCAACGACAAAATGCTCTTCTAGAAGTGGAAAGGAACATCAGGCAGCAACAGGAATATGAGCTAGAATTACAATCCACGCTCAAAGTGCACAAAGAAAGGGTAACATTAATTTATATTGATTGATTCTCACGATTCAAAAGTATCTCTTCGTGTTACTTGCAATTGTTTATGTCTAAAGCTTTTGGAAAACTTGGCTATGCAACAAGCACAATTAGAGCACGAAATTGAAAAAGTACAGCTGGAGAGGGATAATAACAGAGCACGACTCCTTTCCTACATTTACAATGGTAAAAACGCAATCGTCTTCTTAACAATAAATTATTGCGTAGTTTGATTCAATAAGAAATATATAAACGGCCTTAATTACAGTTGAAAGGGAGGCTGATAATGTGATAAAAGAGTTTTTGAAAAATAGCGAAGAAGAACGGCAGAGTCAGGCTGAACTTATCGAACAAGAGAAACGAGAGGAGATGCAACTACTGTCGGCATGTCATTCGGAACAATTTATGTTGCGAACCAAAGATACTCTTTGTACGTATTACAACTTTCTCATAAAAAATAATCAATCTAGCAAATGAAGAAATGAGTTCTATTTATCCAAATATTCTTTCTTTAGCTGCCATGGAAAAATTATTGGATGAAGAATTTCTAAAGGAACAAATGCTCGAGGAATATACTAAATTTCGAGATTACACGGCACAATCACTGCTCAGTTTGTAAATATAATCTTCGTTAATATATTCGATTAATAAACTGGAATGTAAGTGTCCGTAGTTTTATCCTTCCGCCAATTACATTCCAGAGAAGTTAGAAATAACGACGACTTATCGCGACTCGTACAAAATCAAGAAAGGAGTAGGCAAGGATTGGTAAATAATCTTAGAAAGGACGAAGCATTACAAAAAGCTGCAGTGACAGCTTTATTGGAACGCAGCGACGCGCGATCTTGGAGTATCGTGCAGCAAGTGAATTTGGTGCAATCGCAATTAGCAACACTCACGAATATCGAGTTGGAAAGAAGGAAATTGGAAATTAGTCAGCAACTTGTATGTACTTTAGCGTTAATTCTATCGGTTGATTTTCTGCTTTCAATCATTACCGAAGAATCATATTTGATTTCCAGAATGATATTGCAGATAAGAGAGTGACCTTAAGTGCTATTTTAATAAATCTGTTGAAGCAACAAGAACAGCGAAGAGAACAACTTTTAGATACTATCAGACAAATAGAGGAACAGAGATGTACTGACGTACGTACCACGTAATTGGAAATTATTTTATCTGTTGCTTTCTATAATGGCAATACACTTATCCATTTCAGCGTGCACGAAGGGATAGTCTATTCTGGCTGATGCATTATCAATCTTTAATGGAAGCGCGTCCACAAGGATTACTGGAATCCCTTGAACCTACATTAGTACGACACGTAGCAATTGCTGGAGCTCTTCACTGTTTACCCTTTTTATCCACGCTCCCATCATTGTTACCAAATATTAGTGACGATCAATTAAAAGAAGTAGGAAAAAATGAATAGAAAAATAGATCGACTGGTTCTTGATATAAAGAGAAATTAACATTCCATTCATTTACAGATCGGTATACACTGCGGAAACGATCGGGCGGCAATAATGTTAGCGGTTGAAAATTATTTAGCAGAGAAGAAAACCGTTTCTCACGAGCAAGCGAATACTTTGCTTATTCATCCTTCTGCGCCCGTGGAAGAGCCTTGTACCAGTTCAAAAAAAGAAGAAAATGACGAATTACGGGGCATTACCGCTGCCGAATGTGTTGTTTGCATGGATTCACATGTAAGGTTCAATTAATCTCTTGTATGTTTTGATCTAAAGATATCAAATAATTTGTTATATCCTCATTAATAAACAATGCCTGATTATTGTTTCAGTGTGAGGTGATTTTTTTACCATGTGGACATCTGTGTTGCTGTGCAACTTGTGCAGACAAAGTCACAACAGAGTGCCCAATGTGTCGCAGTACAATAGATCGTAAGGTTCGAGTCGTACTACCTTGAACTAGACAGGTTTTTATAATAATTGCACAATGAAAAATTGTCAATACTCGGTATATTTAATACATAAAAGAGATAATGAAAGCAACGTAACTACGACAGTGTTATTTGTGATGGAAGTGACTATATAGTGATTTTTTTGAATTATCAACTCAACTATTTAGTACATTCACAAAAGGAGACTGGATTAAAATTTGCCTACCGTTCTGCTTCAACTAGAATATTAGAGTTTCATTTGATTATTGAGCATAATCTTTTAAACTGTAATTGGCTACCTAACGCAGAAAGAGGCGTTATGGTGTTACCAAAAATGACAACCAGAGAAAAGTTATTTTCCCCAGAGGCTTACATTTATACCAAAAAATAAAGTAGGTAGGAATTCAAGTAATCAAAATTCAGTGAATTAGTAATGTATTTATATGTATATATTTGCCGTGCGTCTTTTTATACTAAAAAAAAGTATGTATGAACTTTTATATAAAAATACAGTTTCTTCAAGCAAATTGACATAGCCTTTAACACTTATAAAATAATATTTAGAACTGGAGAAACACTTCCGCTTACAGCATTTTGAGATTGTTAGTTACGTTACATTACCAACAAATATATATTTTAAAGTCTTAGATACTTATAATATGATAAAGATACACTAGTCTTTGTTTTTGTACGATAGTTGAAGTGCCATCGCTATAGCATTATACAAAATGTAAATTCCTGTAATTCTTGGACAATGGAACTGAAAATATATAATATTAGATATTTCTAAACATTTTCAAATAGAATAACTATTCTTAAGGTCAGAATTATCCATGCCTAATAAAATTATAGCATTATTATGAAGTGTGACTTTATTCAGAATATAATTTTATATAATACTGCAGTAGTTTGAGCACTTTATTACGTGGAAAAAGTTATACGGAATATATATAAAAGTATGTTGAAAGCAAATTCGTTAAGAATGAATTACTCCCTCCTTTTACTTTAAGTATGATAATTTTCTTCATTCAAAGATACATCATATTGTTACGATTCTCTTCTCTGTTTAACAATGAATTCCATTGAAGATTCATAACTTCAGAAAATCTTTGAAACTATCATATTAGGTTACAGAGATGAACAACTTGCAACATTTTAGAAAAATATTCTGTATTGCATCGGCATGAACATTGTACATGGTACATAAATAAGATTAAATGTTTGTTCAGTACTAAATTTACTCATCGTCTGCTACATCCATACCATCATCTCCTTCCTTCTTCTGTTGCTTTCTCTTCGACGTCGCATCTTTCTTTTCCTTTTGGGACTTCTTAAAGTTTTCTAACGCCTCTTGCAGAGAGTCGATGAACTGATCGAATTCTATCTCCTCCATTGCCTGAATGACATCTAGGCCACTGACAGTTTTACGACTTGCTTTCTTGGCGATCGTATTCGCGGCTGACGTGAGGTACAGAATGAAGATTGATGCAGCTTTTGCGACCGCAGCCCGAGCTTCTTTTCCGACCGTAACTCCATCCGGTAATGCTTCTTTGATAATTCTTGTTACAACTGCATTTGGAAGGTTTAGATCTTCTAGTCGTTCAGCCATCTGTTGTGATAGATATAGTTATTATAATCAAATAAAAACTTCGTTACAATCAACTATCAAACATTAAATAGATAAATAATTAGTAACGGTGCGAAAGTTTCGTTAATTTGAGGTTAGCATTTAACTTAGAAAATTTTTTTGATACTTACTTTCGTTTCTGTAGATAATTAATTATCACTATATATAAAACGGCGTTTCTAGTATTCTCTTCTTAATGAATTAATTACATGAAATTCGCAAAGAAAACCTAGCAAAAACACTCGTTCCAACTTATTTCCCGCCGATATCAAAAGAATTCTACGCCGCGTTCGAACGAACTCGTTTCCTCTAATCTATCAGAGATGGCGTTAAATTAAAATTCCAGGTCAGTTTTACGTGCGGAATTCATTGTCGCAGTGCGATTTGACAGGTAAAATTCTATTTCGTACTGACAGTCACAGTAACGTCAATTTATTGGTATAATATTTACCTTTACGGTAAATTAATTACAACCACCATTCTTAAAAGAATGTCAAAAATTGAAGAAGGAAATGCTCACATTCGTCAAGCTGAAAAAAGGTGCGGTGGCTAGGATCAAGTGCTCTTGAAAAAATCTGTATTTTTATGTTTTTGACACGACGCTACATTGACAGTATTCCTAAATTCCTTTTCCAGCTTGAGGACATCACTTTTGAAGTGGCGACCGGATATTGAAATAGCGGCCGACGAATATAGCCATGCTGGTAGGTTTCGATTGTTACTCATCTTGCAAGGATAAACTTGCCTCTATCTTTTATTACAGCTACCTGTTTTCGCGTCGCCAAGTCTTTTCAACAATGTAAAGACTGTTTTATGAAGGCATCGGAATATTACAAACAAAATAGATCGTATCCTTTTCATATGTTATGAAGTAAAATACATTAAATCCTTGTCTTTTAAAAGTAAAACTTTTCAATTCACACCATTATTCTATCCATGTCTTTTGGTTACTGTTTATCTTTGAATCATTGCATTGTTAATTTAATTCTCCTTAACGGCAATAAAGATGGTTTCATGCTGCAAAGTAAGTGTCCTGACTGTCAGCACAAATAAAGACTTCAAATTGCACTTTTCTCAAAGGTCCTTTTTCAAAAAATAATACATATTTTAGGAGTTTGGAGCAAGCCGTGCTGATCTGCAAGGAAATGGGAGTTCTCACGGATGTACCAAAACTAGCACACTCTGCCTGTTCTCTTTATCAGCAACACGGCTCGCCCGAATCAGGTGCTACAGTACTGGACAAAGCTGGGAAGATTTTGGAGCATACCGAGCCAGAACAAGCCTTACAATTATTCCAACGCGCGGCTGACATCGTCATGGTACCATACTGTCTAATAACTGATATTCGCGTGATAGAAACAATTTTTTAAAAACACTTTTTTTCAAGGGTGAGGACAGCCCAAGGCAAGCAGCTGAATACATGAGCAAGGCGGCAAGGATTTTAGTCAAGTTAAAGATGTACGACCAGGCAGCAGATGCAATCAGGAGGGAAATTGGGATGCATCAGCAAATAGATCATATTCCATCTGTTGGTCGTTTAGCCGTAGCGCTTGTACTGGTACAATTAGCTAGAGGAGATCAAGTAGCTGCTGAGAAAGCGTTCAAAGAGTGGGGAAACTGTTGCGACGCTCCAGAAGTATACATCGAATTTGAGCGTTTATTAAATTATGAAGTAAAATCCACATTTCATTGATCAATTCAATTAAATCTGAATTGTTTCGGGGGACAGGTGCGGACACTGGACATGTTACTGCAAGCGTACGACAACGAGGATGCAGATTCTGCTAGATCAGCTTTGAATAGCCCGTTCATAAAACACATGGATGTTGAGTATGCAAAGTTAGCTCGAGGATTGCCGTTGCCTCAACAAGAGTACTCTGTACCACCGGCAGGGGTGAGACCGAATGCTGCAGCTTCCTATATCTCTCCCAATGCTACTAAACTAACTGGTCAAGCAACAATTGAGGCAGAAGTGAACCACGTAAGTATTATATATCCTATAAAAATAATCTATTTATAAGATATTTTTTTTTCAATAAATTTTATTCAACAGGAGAACGAGTCAGCAGCACCTACAAGCAGTGTGTCTAGAAAGACTGAAACCGAACCAAAACCAATTTCTACACCCTCAAAATCAGTTAAGGTAGCTGACAGAAAGGAAGAAGAAGATAAAGAGAATGAAGAAATACAAGGACCCACTTTTTCAAAGCCCGTAAGTATTATATATTCTATAAAAATATTCTATTTATAAGATATTTTATTTTTTTTCCAATAAATTGTATTCAACAGGAGGACGACTCAGCAGCACCTACAAGCAGTGCGTCTAGAAAGACTGAAACCGAACCGAAACCAATTTCTACACCCTCAAAATCAGTGAAGTCAGCTGATAGAAAGGAAGAAGAAGAAGATAAAGAGAATGAAGAAATGCAAAGACCCACTTTTTCAAAGCTTTCAACGCCCGTGGATAAACCAGAAGAAGAAGATGACGAGTACGAGGAAGGACTCTGTTGATTAACTCGACCTCGTGCAACTTACCGCATGTCGCGATAAGATAATAGCCATTCTTGCTGTTATCTGCTGATCGCATGCAGTGAATGTTACTTCATTCATAATTTAAGAAACTTAAATAGACTAGAGATGCTCATAATGTGACGCAATGATTACTGCACATTTTAAAAATATACTCTAGCTTTCAATCGCTGTATTAAAAAAAGCAACCTGTTGTATTCTATATATGGCTTCAAAAATAAAGTATGATGTACAAGAACCGACGATAGGTTAAGTATTCTAAGAATATTTTATGAAAATATTGCAAAAGAATTACATTTACCTTTTATTATTATTTATGTTGAACCAGAAATGACGAACCTTCCAATAATACTTTTGCTTCGATCGACACGAATTACATATTTCAATCAAAGATAATTACGGTAAAATATCCTTATAAGTACTCTTTGTTAATTGTGTTGCAGAGCAATAGTAACGAAATTGTTATCCGGGCGAATTATATGTTAAATAAAGATAAACATTCAATAAAATTTGTAAAACTCACTTTGATGTGATACACTTTTTTAATATTTTCTTTCCTATAATATACATGCTCTATCCAGGCAGCATTACTTGTAAATTGAATAAATTCTAATGTACTTTAGAAATACGCAAACAAATTTGACTTTTGACAAAACGGTATTCTGCTGACGTATAAAAATTGGAACTGCTCGACTATTTCTTATAGCGACACTATAAATAATTGTATACCATGCGAAGCGCTCTGCATTGTCATCTAATTTATATCGAATTCCACATTAAAAACATTCGTTGAGAAACACATAGGTTATGGATGTCGATAATCATTCTAGAGAATAAATAAACCGGCAATTTTTAACTCAACGTATTTTTATTTTCCTTACCTCCCACCAGACGAAGTATGAAACCAAATCTTCAATCCGAACCACAGACACCTGATATTCACTCTCGCGAATTCATACACAATTAATTCACAACTTTTACCGAACTGTACCGCGCATCGCGCTATTCGAAGGAAAATCTCAACTTTCGAAAATACGGAAGCCGCCATTTGCATTACCGTTGCTACTCGCGCGCACGAAAGGATCCGTTCGATGAATTTATTCGCAGAGTACACGGAATCGTTATTGCCGTCGATGGCGAGTAAACACGTTCAAGAGATCCGCTTGATCGCGTCGATTTTTTCCCTGCTACTGCGTTTAGGTTTAGATTTACAAGTTTCAAAATTATCACGAAAAACCGCGAAAATTTCCCGCGAGGAACGCAGATTACTGCATCACCGACTACCGCGACGCAACTGACTTCCGTTACCGAAAAACGGCGCAGCGCAGTGCTGTTCCCTGGCGGGAAAAATGTGATATAAACTTCAAAATTCCGTATTCGATCACACGCGTAAAAGTGATATGCATTCATGCACTCTCACACGAGTGCCACGAGTGTGAATCAGGTCCACACGAGACGCTGCTCCGGATAGAAGCGCAGTGGCCGTTCCGCGTGCATACAGGTGCGGTCTGACGGTACGAGCGGTTTCGCGCTTTCATTGTTCAGTCTTCCGCGAACGACGGACTGGCGAGTAAAGTGTACGGGGAAAGTGTACGGTGACACCGAGTCTGTTGCATTGCGTTTACCTTGCGTTTATGCGCTCTGTGCATCGCCTCGGACAATCGATTCTCTCGCGACAGCCGTCCGAAATTCAGTGACCGCTGCCAGTTTTTCGGTAAGTATTCTGGTGGGAATCGGGGAGCACGAGGAACGGAGAACAGAGGCTATTATTAGAGATCATAAGCGGGTTTTTTCTCCGACACAGCTGTGCAAGAGATATTCGTGGCAGGGGGGCACGGCTTACACACCCACCGTGCCGACCAATCCTGGCTCGAGTTTTGTACCTTCGGGTCAGATTTATGGGCGGTCGAGGACGGAAAAGATCCGATCAAAATAAACCGAACTAAACCGAGCATCTCGTTGGTCCGTTCCGTCGACGATCGATGGACTCGCGCGAATCTCGTAGATCCGGGTGAAAATCGAGTTTTCGACGCTCCGATTCTACTGCGTTCAATGAAACTTTTGATGATGGACTCTGAACTCATAGCACTTGCGCAAGGAGGGGGAACAACGTAGAATAGACAAAACAAACTGTATCCTCGCGTTGTGACTACTAACGACGATACCTGTTAGACAAAGCTAAGAGGTGAAGTTAATATGATCGGTTTAATATTAGACGCGAAAACTGCGACGCAACCGCATTCCACACGACGCAGTTGTGAAAACTCCGCTCTCCCTTTCGAAACGGCGTTTCCATCAGAATTCTAATTGTGTCGATAAATTGATCGTTGTTAAAAAATATTTTTAAACGTTATCTGTAATTTCGATTTTTTCGTGACTGGGAGGGGGGAGGAGAGGATGCAAATACCAATATACAAGCTAAATTGCGCGCAACTTGTCGAATTTACCGATTATACCACATATGAGGCAAAACTTATACGCCAAGAAAAAAACTTCAATCATTATTATCTCATTACCTATGAGCTTTTGGCTGATATTTGTAAAAGTAATACTTTTTTGAAGATTACGTTTTTATCTACAATAAAGTCTTATATCGATATAGGCAGAACATTTATAAATAATGAGATAATAACGATTGAAGTTTAGCCTCGCATGGTATAATTTGGTTTTGCAAGAAAAATTAATTCGAAAAATCATCGATTTCATAATCGCGCAGCTTCCCGTAAAAATGCAACGTTGAAGGAAAAGAATTACTCGCGTCCGAGCGACGTCGATAACGCGTGATAAAAATTCTGGCGGAAATAGTTACTTGACTCCAAGGCCGCTGCTTAGAGCAGATACCGCGAGTCCGCTGTTCGCGGCCACCAAATCTCCCGCGAACGACGACGCGTACCTACGGGAAATCCGACGCGCGTGCATACGATTTTCAGCAGGTGAGAAAAGTGCAGCGACCGAGGTAAGCCGCTCAAGTACCCCGATCGCGTGTAAAGCGGCCCTCACACGATCAGTATTACTGACAGTATTAATTACTGACAGTATTTCATAAGTATTTCATAATTCACCGCACACGATCAGTATTTATGTCAGTATAGATTTGTAGTTCGTAGAACGTCGTTGTTTTTCTGTACTATAATTTTAAAGAATGGGCAAGAAACAAAAGGCTTGCATTGCAATTACATTATATTGTACAAGCTTAAAGGATCGCAAAAAGAAAAAAAATTGACGTAAAGTTTTATATCCTCTTTTTTTGTGTCCCAATCTGAATATTCTTTCGTTGTGATGTTCACAACTCGGGTATTGACCTATATACATCGATAAATCTTTTTAGTACGAATTTTTTGGTTTCTTCTTGTTCATTCCCGAAATCGGAGCCGGGTGAGCCTATGTACGACGGCACGGGCAACGTTGCTTCCATGGCTGCGCTTGGAATACTGTTCAATGGCTGATGCTCTTGCACTCAGACTATCAGTATTTTCATCAGTATTTTGGCTCCGCCCAAATACTTTCAGGATCCCGAAAGTATCATCAGTATACTGATAGTCCATCAGTATTTGCCCTCACACGGTCAGTAATATTGTCAGTATTTCGAAATACTGTCAGTAATACTGATCGTGTGAGGGCCGCTTAACATGGACCTGACCTACGAGCACGTCTCTTTATCTACTCCGTCGTCGCTCGAACAAAGAACATTGCTCGAATGACTTTAACGAGAACTCCGAGGATTGACGGTGCCATCTGAGAAATATAGGTACCACCGAGCGCGAAATTAGCGAGGGAAAACACAAATTACGTAATGCTTCTAGCTACGCATAAATCGAAAACAGGTTTTATATTCTAACGTTTTCGCGCACAGCGAAAGGCGTGAGATAGCACCTGAAATTGTTCGTACACCGATGATAACCTGCACTAGCTCGTGAAAATAATCGTAATCGCTAAAAAAAAAAGCAGCGTTTGAGCGGATCCCCAATTGTTTCGAACGACGTTCCAGGAATAAGCAGAGCGCAGTATCATTGAATATTCAAATAAGTGTTTTATCGTCAGCCGCTTTATTTATTCCTGTGCGAAACAAAGTTAATCTTAGCATTTGTAATGGTTTGTGGTAGATTTCGAGATAGAGCCAACTCACATTGTTACACCCACAATTGTAATTATCGCAACAATGTGTGCCACTTATCTTGGAATTTATCAGAAACAACTGTGAGTATTGGGATTAATTTTTTTTGTGCATTGTGCGTGATTAGTTCAACAGTTGCAAAGTCTCGTCCGTATAAAACGTATCGCCACGTGACAGACTTTGATCCATCCTACAGGGTCGAGTTTTTGATGTGATGACGCTATATTTGCAAGAAAAAATCTCTCGCACAGCATTGTCAATGTTGAAGTAAAACCACTGACCTTCTTTTCTTTTCGTAATTAAATTTCCTCGTCGAAAAATATTGAAAATCCGGCAGTTTCGGCTGTGAAGGATTTAAACAAACAGAAAACGTGATTTAATGATTTGTTGTAGATTCTATTCCGATGTATTATCGTCGCGTATATGTATCTGCATAATATATGCATAAGTGTTCGAGTACAGCCAATTAGCATAGCCGTTGTTTTAGTATGTAACGCTGACCCGACACGGTAAACAATGTTCGCGAGTGTCAGATACCTTTGCCGCAGAAAAGTCACGTAAAGTTATAAATCTAAATTGATTTCAATATACATTTTTTTGAACGCGGCAAAGAAATTTGAATGTTTCTTATTTTTGTGAGGAAAACATTAATTCGGACGGAGTAGATTGACGTCAAACGGTTTTAAATTTATTCCTACGACTAATACGATAAGCAATGATAGCCGGGGACCAATATACGTATCTATAATTACCACGCGTTCTTCCTTGTAATATAGGTAGATATTGATATATTGAAATTTGATTTTTACTGATAATTTTTAACGGCTTAACAGTAACTAATTATCGTAATTATGACGAGGTACTGTACAGTCTGTCATTTCTTGGCAATAAAATTGCCGAAGTTGCTGTTTCATCGTGTGTTATGACATGATTAGGGGACTCGCGAGGAATTACAATTTTTCTTCACCGTCTGTTCACACGCGAAAATGCAAATAAGAGGACGTACTTCGAAGGAAAAATACGGAAGCTCACTAGACTCCTCATAATTAATTTATACGACAAACCCCAATAATAATTCTAGCGTGCTCGATGCATATGCATATCGACACTGTGACTGGCGAGCGCTGAATTATTTGCTGACGATGAACAGACGCTTTTCGTGCGGCTCTTATACATAATAATGCCGATTTTCCAAAACCCAATGGACAATTTACCTTGGGGCAATGAATAAAAAGCTACTGAAAAAACCTGGGGAGTTCTGGCAGAATGTTATTTATTATATGCGGTAACTGATTTTCCTGGAATGCACGTGGAAAATTTTGCGAAGTGCCACTCGGACGAGCGAACGAATTATGCAACGTGCGATGCTCCGAGAAAGCGAGTTTCAGGATATGTAATTCGAAGTTGAATATGCGTATTCGTGGATGACGTCACCTAAACGTTTCGCGTATGCATGCGACGCCGATGCACGCTTAACGAACGCGGTGTACGCAGTTTTCGGTAAATTCCATTGCGTCGCTTACCGCGAGGCAGTTTTGATACTAGACTCTTAGCCTTTTGAAGCAAAATTGCCATCGGAAAGTTGGAAAGCGTTTACGCGCCGTCGGGTGCCTCTTGATAACAGTGCTGATAAAAATTCAACCACTGGCATTTAGGAAAATGTTGCGATATGGTATTTAAAAAACATTCGCTCATTAATATTATTAGACTACACATGTTTTTCGAAAGAAGATTACTCGTTTTTATATAATTCATAAAATTCATCGTTTGGTTTGGAATTGGGGATTCGATAAGGCTCCAAGATCAAGAAAGAATTCCACGGTGATGACCAACCTTCGATCGCACGACCGATGGGGTCAGCTATTAACATGCCGTTATACGATTTATTGTTTGTCGAGTGAATATCTGATCTGACAGTAAAATGAACGCTTCTTTTTAACGCTGTCTGGGCAATTGTGTTAGTCCGCAGACGAGACTTGTTTGTCTATTTGCCGGAAATAATTACTTCCGGACGCGTTTTGCTGACACCACTCGGTCTGGTGAATATTCGAGTAGAGCACGCATAAGTCCCCGTCGACTCTGAATAAAAGGAGACCAAAAAAGACTTATGACGTAGTCAAATAGTTAAATGAATATTATGATCTGCACCGTTATGTACTCTGTCTCGTGACGAACGTCATAAAATATCCCGATAGAGCTGTCAGAGGAGTGAATATGAATAAATTAGGAACGCGTAATGACAACACTCTCCTTGTTGAATTCCTGCAGTTTCGAGTAAAACG
Organism: Xiphydria camelus; assembly: GCA_963678675.1. Taxonomy (NCBI): domain Eukaryota; kingdom Metazoa; phylum Arthropoda; class Insecta; order Hymenoptera; family Xiphydriidae; genus Xiphydria; species Xiphydria camelus. The sequence continues at coordinate 6,296,775 of OY783201.1, forward strand.
AAAAAGAGTATCGTGGTGTTATACACTGCGCCGTACAGAAATCAAGTACCTATTGGAAAAAAAACTATTATACTCCACGAACAAAAACAAATAAACAGTTCAATAGATATTAGACAAATACATTTCGAAATCGTCCAAACAGAAGTCGATAAAGTATAATATCTTATTTAATGACTAAACGGAATAGTTTGTCGCTTGTTACGATGGACGTACAGCCTTTTTGAACTTACATTCTTTATCTTACGAGAATGGACGTCTTCGCCGGTGGTTCTAATAAGATTAATTATTTCGTACTGGGTCAGAAGTCACGTTACGTTATTGACGGAGGACAAATGTTTCGAGACAAACGTTTACACGGTGTTGTAACGTTTCGTCGTTACTTTATCGAATCGTGACAACAATCGTATCTACTACTTAGTGCATAGTCGCTCCTACGATCAGATAATCGTACAGATCAGAAAATCGCCGTATTTACTGGTAACTACAAACTCGTTTAAGCTTATTTGCTTAACTGATTATAGTCGGGGATAATCTTTAAAATCTACGCACTACCTACTCGATAAACGAGATTGCAGTTTATTGTTAGTGTGGTGTAAAGATCCGAAGAAATGATTTTTAAGCGTAATTTTTGAGTGAAAAACGTCATCCTTAGACTGCTAACGACTTTAACTATAATTACCTTGTAACCTGCTGACTTTGTTAGAAAAAAGATTCTGCGCAAATGCGGGTAAAAAATTCACAGGTCATGAAATAACAACTACCACCTATTTGAAATTAGGGTTTTGAAAGAGAATTTTTCTGTTGTGCCTCCGGGAAATTTATATATCAATACTATTAATAATTGCGCGGTATCTCTTGGTTATTTAATTATTTAAAATAACACAAAGTAAGATACTATATTATATCCGTTAAGTAACTTTCGAATTATTATCGAAATTGCACGTATTCGTATTTGAAATATATGAGGTAATTTGATTCGACGTTGACTGCATGGCTATTGCATCTGGCGTTCCCCTTCATTATTTTTTATCCAGAAAAACTAAAGCAACGAAAGTCATGCGTAAGACATCCCACGCACCTTTGTTTGAATATATATTATTACGCAATAGACTAGCGTCATTGTACGGCGTTGGATCATCGCTCTGTGTCAAAGTACACCAAGTCTGAGTAGATATATGTACGTTGAAAAGGTCCAATGTCTACGAAAATAACGTGATCGGTCACGTTTTTTTTGGCACGTTAAGCATACACTCCACGTCGGCAATTCTGTACAACGTGAGAATGTATATGTGGAGCACGAGTAGCTAGATTCCGCGCGAACTCTAATAGACCCAAGAAATGAACGATCTTGTTTATTTCCCCCCGCGCTAAGAAAAAAGGATACAGTTAGTTTTTACCAGCCAGGAAGTAAAATCCACAAACACGTATTTTCTAGTCGGCCTCTTGTACAATCGTAGGTCCAGAGTCTAAGATTTGGTGGATCTTCGTTCGCTTTTAAATGACGGGATGAAATTGGAACTTTTTACTCGGCGTAAAGAACGTTGAATATTTGTCGCCCGCGTATCTACGCTAATGTCTTGTTTGTATCGCTCGCGATGAGCTTACTCAAGTAGCAAAAGATATCTGTCAGACATCTACGCGCTGTCTATACCTAGATTTCAACCACATTTATACCAAATATATATGTAATTTTCTAGACATATAGACATCTTGTAGATGTCTGACAGATATCTTTTGCTACTTGGGTAGACTTTGAACACCTATTTTTAAATTTTTACTCGATTAGTTGATAATCCTCCTGTAACCAATACAAATCTACTGATACAAATTAAATTTGAAAATAAAATTCAATCAGGCAATGTGAATCTAGTGAAGTAAATTTAAGATCCCCCATTGAATACGTTGTAATTAAAATGTTTTGAAACTTTTCGTTGTATTTCATCTTTTCGTCAACTGAAGATGCAAAGGTCCCTTAATTTTCAGACCCATGGATTATAACTCGATAACATTGCCCGGTGATGACGCAATCAGGTAGAATTTTAATAGAAAAACGCGATTGAAAAATCATGCCCGAATCTGATGTGGTCGAACGATCGAAGTGGATTGTTTTTTTAATTTAATTTCCGCCGTATAAGCTTAGGTTTATAAACGCGACAATATGCGGACGCGTCGCCGGAAGTTATACATCACTATACTACTCGAAGTGATATATATAATATATCATACATTTTATCAAACGACGAGGTGCTATTGTTCTACATAAAACGTTTAATGGACAGGTATAGATATCCGCGTCTACCTTTATATTTGTATATCTATGTATATATGTCACGTAAGCTGATATATATGAGCTTCGAATGAGATACACGACTACACACATTGGCAGTCACATCAAATTGATTCAAGGTCGAGTGACTAATCGCGCCAAATGTGCCTTTACTACGAGCGTAAACGCAGGTATGCTGCTGGTCTTTACGAGATATCTCTGTAATTCGTTATACGAGGCACTCTTGAGTGACTTTGAACTGTATGTGGGACCACAACGAAGAGCCGAAATAAGGCCGTCTCACGTGGAGAAGTCAGTGGCCGAGGAAGGACGCTTTATCGTTAGCCGTGCGATATGTTATCTAGCGTGGCTTGATGAATATAGTGAAGATTATATGATCAAACCGCTGCCGCTATTCCACCGTATATACATATATCTTTTTATGTATTTATATATTACCATTTGTAGCCCTTGCTGTATTAGTGTTGATGTATATCATGAAATGACTTTGATACAAATAAACGCTCTTGAACAAATCTATTATTAGGTGTGTAGCTTTGCTTCCGCCGTTTTTTATATATTTGTACACGTAAAAAACGGCGGAAGCAAAGCTGTACACCTAATACTTCATTCCTCGATTTGATATTTCTTTGAATTAAATTAATTTTAACTTAAATCTATTCTATTCAACTATTATATTCAAATACAATGATAATAAAGTGATTCCAGATAGTTGCATTTGTAACATCCATCGCAGTGATTGATCAAACCGATCGTTTAATCGATCCGTTTAGATTAAACGAGCATGAGTACGCTTCGTAAAATATACGTTCGACGCAGACGTAACATGCCCTCTGTCAAGTATACTGGAACGTATATTTTTCACCTTATCGGTTATCAACGATTGCGACGCTCCGCGTCGAGAGCGTCACAGTTTATCCAACGACGGTTTTTCTACGAACGTCGGCTTGCGTGTTGTTTATCTGTGTCTCTTATCGCGGAACTCGTAACCACGTGTATGAATTGATACCGAACGAGAGATATCACGAGTCACGGTATTTCGGTCAGACTTGTTTACGTCTGCAATTGATTTCCCTCATATTGCACTGCCGAGCCTCCAGAGAGAATGACTCACCGATTATTTCTAATCGATCACATATGTACAACTACGAGCTGATATTTCGTCGCAATTTCAAAATTGTACCTGTCGACGACGAATGGAAAGTTGATTTAGAAATTAGAAAGTTGCTCGTTTTTGGGCTGTTTAAAAAAATATCATTTATTTTTTGAATAGAATTTAGATGTGCATACGTCACTTTTAATATAGAGTCACTTAAAAAATGTATCTAATGCGAACGCGCGTATTTATGTGAGGGGAGCAGTAAACTCGCGATATTATTTACGAAATTCATTCTAGCCTTTCCCGCCAAACGAGTCGCGTTCAAAGTCCAAGGCTGACTGAAAATTACTCGCACGCGGTCAACCGTTTATTATTACGGATCTCTTCTCGCTCGAACGTTCCAATGATTCTGTATCTTATCTGTTGACTTAAAATTTTAGTAACATTGCTATGCGATAATCGCGTCTATTCTAAAGAGTTTGAACTATTCGACTTATTCGCTCTTGACGATCATATTCATATGTGTATACATATATCATATTGATATGAGCGAGTGGTTTTTCTTTTTTTTGCACAATTGGAATCATAAACTAAGGTCAACTAGCCCATATATACGTACACTTGCTCAGCATATTGCAGCGTTATAATATATTGCGCGCCTACACGTTGTATTTATCGTCCCTACGTTTCTCAGCGTTAATAAGTTATAAGCGAAAACTGACGGAACTCACCAAAAATTGCACAGTTGCAAAAGTTCCATCCATAATTGCTCGTAATTTTGAACAGAATGTCCCAGTTCATGGATGGTAAATATTCAAGGTATTCTTCCAGATCAGTAACGAGTTGTTGGAAGAATGGCGGAAGCCCATTCAGCCGTTGCCTTCAGTTTTTCCATAACTCACGAAGGATGGGACGTGAACTTCGACAGAGAAGTGCTCCACTTGGTTTGGCAATCGGGCGTTCGCTCCTGGAAGAAAAGATTCTTTAGGTTCCAAGTAGGTTCTACATGTATGCCCTCTTGGGGAGCAAATCTTTTGCTTCAAAATAAGTCTTTCAGTATTGTTAACTTTCGTTTGATTTCAGAATAACTTGAAAGCTGGAGTTTATCCAGCTTCCTTGCACAGTCTATGGCTTACAGTGGCAATAGTGACTGCAGTTCATTTCATCGGCTATAAAGTTCCATACGATCCCGTAGGCAAAGTAGCACCACATATTTCTGGGTAAATCAATTTCCAGTTTAAAAAAATAAATACAAGGAATGAACCGATTCTTGAAAGAACTGTTAGTTAAATTAAACGCTCGTATTTTCGCAGGTCCGCTGTAATAGCCCACCTTGCGGGATCATTTTTAGTAGCCGTTTTACTGTGGCTATTAGTGATCTACGCAATTCGATATACGCTAAAATTGTTGCTGATGTACAAAGGATGGATGTACGAAGCAAGGGGTAAAGGCTGTCGCATTTCGACCCTCACCACTCTCTGGTTCGCTATGGTCAAGCTACTCTCCGGATGGAAGAGACCGATGCTCTATAGTTTCCAGGGATCTCTGCCGAGGCTGCCGCTTCCATCTCTCGAAGACACCATGCAAAGGGTTAAGTCACAACATACTAATTGTACTTAATTCGTGAGTAAGTACTCGCTTACCGATTAGCCTTTGGTGGTCATTCGTCCACATCGTTTCTATCTTTTCTGAGTGGAGTTTTGTTAGGAAGATTGCTCTATTTTCCTGTAAATAAAAATATCTATTCTCTTCACAACAGTATCTGCGAAGTGTACGGCCTCTGCTCGACGATGAAAATTACGCTCGCATGGAAAAGTTGGCGAAAGAGTTCCAAGCTGGTATTGGAGTCAAGCTTCAGCGTTATTTGATACTAAAATCCTGGTGGGCCACTAATTATGTCTCGGATTGGTGGGAGGAATACGTCTATCTCCGCGGGAGATCTCCTCTCATGGTGAATTCCAATTTTTACGGGATAGACGCTATTCTTTTAACCACGACGACAAGTCAATCGGCCCGTGCCGCAAGCGTCATTCACAGTTGTCTACAATATAGGCGCCTTATCGAACGACAGGAATTGGAACCGGTAAGCGGACGAATACGAAATAAGAAGCATTTGATCGGTGTATTTTTTTAACTTACGAACGTTCGTCATAATCTTCTACCACCGTATACTCTTCCTTCAGATTTTAGTTCAAGGACTGGTGCCTTTGTGTTCCTGGCAATACGAGAGGTTGTTCAATACTACGAGAGTACCGGGCATTGAAGCTGATAAGATCGTTCACTTCCAAGACTCCAAACACATCGTTGTATACCACAAGGGGAAATATTTCAAAGTACTCATCTACTACAGAAACAGAATCCTTCAGCCTTGCGAAATAGAACAGTAAGTTCACGATGAAAGTCGACGATAACGTGATCGGGTAGTTACTATAGTAGATATTGTTCTAACTTTTAATTAATCTACAGCCAAATTCAACAAATTTTGGATGATAAAACAGTACCATCGGAAGGCGAGGAAAAACTAGCCGCATTAACTGCTGGAGAGAGGACTGCCTGGGCACGAACGAGGGAGGAGTATTTTGCAAAGGGAGTTAACAGAGTTTCGTTGGACCTCATTGAGAAGGCTGCTTTTGTCGTAGCCCTGGATGACTATCCGTACGAGTTCGATCCGGTAATGAAATCAGTTATTCTCCCGCTTGCGAAAAGTATTACGGATCATTCAACAGATCGTTTCTCGATTTTAGGGACACCCTGAAAAGTTGGACAGATACGGTAGAATATTGTTACATGGAAAGGGATACGACCGTTGGTTCGATAAATCTTTTACACTGTGTTTTGGAAGTAATGGCAGGGTGAGTAATGAAAGGATTATATAAAAAATGTCTCGAGATTTTTTAATATTTTCTTTTTTTTTTAAACATATTTCTTTTTTATATTAGATTGGATTCAATGCAGAACATTCCTGGTGAGTAGAAGCTATCTTTTCAAATAATTCTGTAGGTTTAACGCGCGTAGTAACACCATTTACAATAAGCCAATGTCTGATTGTATCCATTGGTAGAGAAATCGTCAATTACATTTTCTATATTTTGAGAAAATTATTAAAAGGTTTTCATGTAAATTCATTTCTTGAGCTGATGTTTAAAGTTGGTCTAGTGAGAATAATAGTGTTGAGAGATAAAGAGGTAACGTGGTGTAATTGAATAATAATTTCAAGGAAACGGGATAATCGGCTTTTGATAAACAAGTTTAGGAAACATTATATTCTTCGCCCGTGAACACTAATTTATCTGCGTAAAATGTATACACATACATATTTACGTGTGACTCGACAGGGACTATTGTATTTTCTGAATTGTAACGATGAAGTGCGCGATTTTCGATCTGGAAGTATCTCTAAATTTCAAAATTCAAATAACTTATTTAATTGAAAAATCTTTAAAAAATACGAGGACTAAAAGTTCTGTTGATCGCTTCGCCTGGGAACTCTCTAGAAGTAAAACCTCGTTACTGTATAATGTCAAGACCCCAAATGTAATGATAAGTGATGAGCAGGGCTGACGCTGCAGTGATGTCGCACTTGTGGGAGTACCTGATTTGCGAGGAAAACATCAACGTAGAGTAAGGATCCCAAATGCACCAGTCCTACGATATTTTCGTTCTCTCTATACTCTGTGATTTCCTTACGCTTTGAGGAAATGCCTATCACACAAGTGCTTCTTTTTCGGTGTATGTACGCGAGGAACTGCTTAGAAGGTCACATCATTGCGATAATTTCATAGAAAAATCGCGCCCGTATGTGATCCTTCCATGCTGTTGCGACATATATGTAAAGTTTTGTATGTGTAAGGGATATATTTCAGTTGCCTTGTACCTATGCTGCAATCTGATGAATGTTGCTGACGACTCTCTTCGCGGTATTATTTCTTCGTCCTGGTTATGGTTACTTGACAAAAAGGCAATAGGTTTAATGTGACTTTAAACGGTTCTTCTTATTCTGTGGTTATCAGGGCTGATGCTCCGGTGATGGGGCACATGTGGGAATACATTATCGGTACTGATGTGGAAATTGGGTAATTTCACTTTCTTTCGGCTTTTCTCTACTAACACAACTAATGAAACTTACGAATAACTATGCAGCGCAGGAGATACCGCGATAGATGCTGGAAAAATAAAGCCGATTTCAGGTCGCAACTTAATAAAATATTCTATCCTATATGCAGTGTCAGTGTGTAACACTTGATAGTCATTAATGCGAATTTTTTAGAAGCCTTCACATACTTTCAACAAATGAGACTATTATCCTATTTATGGCTTTGCATTTATAAATGATATCTCCTATGCTACACGCTAATTGTTTTGTAAATATATTTAACTCAAGGTTAAATTGTAACTCGTAAAAACTTATCGATAGTTCAAACTTATAAAGATTCAATTTAATATCAAGTGACAGTTAATAGGCAATGCTTTGAAATTTGATTTTTTAACTTTTTTTGAAATGTCATACATTTTTTTATATTGCCTTTAGTGATGTATCGATAAGATTTGTAAATAATTTCAGTGTCTTAATACTTTTTAAAAAGAAGATGCGGATAATCAAATAGAATTAAATGCTACAGCTTCATGTTCACGTAACTTTGACATCTATGAACAAAAGATAAAAGATGTTTCTGCCAGAAGATAAGAAAAAATACGGTTTTATAACAAAAATACGGATTTATATCAGCACCTCTAATGGGTTATTCATGTTCGAGGAACGGGGTATTAATTAAGGTTTCCTTCAAAACGCCTTTTTTCTTTTCTATTAAATAAAAATTGATCGGTTGAGGTCATACTCTCATACGCCGTGTCTTCTAAGAATTTTTAAATAAATTGTTGAATTCAGTACCTATAGAATTGAGAAGAGTAGAGCTGTACTTTGTTGGTGATTATTCTTTTTTTTTTAAGAATTCCAAGTCGCGAAACTATTATTGAAGACTGCTTTTTAGAGATTGTTCGTTGTTTTACAAAACATCCGACATCAAAATCAATGGAAAGTTTTTCGGAAATTCATAGCTCTACTCTATCCTATACTATTTCATGGAAAAAGATAATTTTTCTTCGAATACGAGCAATACAAAATTTAATTTATAAAATAACAATTTGCTTCATTCATATCTCTTTGCTGTGACTAATATTAGCTCTGAACATTCGTACGAATTTAACGATTTGCTTGTATTCCCAATATTAAGATACAGAGAGGACGGACACACTAAGGGTACGCCTGAGTTCACACCACCGGCTCCCGCTCGTCTTCAATGGGACTTGAGCCCTAAATGTATCAATTGTATTGAGCAGTCATACTTGGTACAGTCGATATTTTGTATGAAATAATTCAATAATTGCTCATAACAATTACATACGCGTGTAATATATTCGATAATTCGTCGTTTTAGGTGGCTGAAAGATTACTGAATGACGTGGAACTACGTATTTACATGCACACCGCGTATGGCAAGGGTTTCATGAAAGAATGTCGCATGTCACCAGACGGGTACATACAGTTGGCCCTCCAATTAGCGTACTTCCGCGATGCCGGAAAATTCAGTTTAACGTACGAAGCTTCTATGACGAGACTCTTCCGAGAAGGTAGAACGGAAACAGTTCGGCCCTGTACCATCGAATCTTCTGCCTGGGTTAAATCGATGGAGGATAAATCTTCTACGGCAAGAAAGACAATACACATGCTGCTATTCAATCGCCAATATTTCTAACGATTCGCACATTTCTGTTAATCACTTTGTCTTTCATTTACACAGATTGAAGAGAGATATAAATTATTCGTCGCAGCGGCTAAGCAACATCAAGCAGGCTATCAAGATGCCATGTGCGGCAAAGGAATAGACAGGCATCTCTTTTGCCTTTACGTAGTTTCAAAATATTTAGAAGTTGATTCTCCGTTTCTCAAGGTGAGCTATTTTCATGATAAAGCCTACCGTAATCTTGTGATAGTAGTCTAATTATTATTAATTAACCGCTTCAGGAAGTATTAAGCGAACCTTGGAAGCTATCTACGTCACAAACGCCGCACGGACAAACACCGAAGCTGGATCTGCAGAAACACCCTAACTGTATTTCCGCGGGCGGTGGTTTCGGACCCGTAGCCGACGACGGTTACGGTGTTTCTTACATCATCGCGGGAGAAGACATTATTTTCTTCCACATCTCCAGCAAGCAAAGTTCTCCGGAAACTGTAAGCATCGATGAGTAATCCGTAATTAATCGCGTTAAAAAAAAGCACCGGCTGTAAGTGATATCGTAAAAAACATCCACTTTTTTTTTTACAGAACTCAACGAGATTTGCTAAACACATAGAAAAAGCGCTTGGCGACTTGAGAAACCTCTTTTTGGAGTACAAGAGATCGCATCAAAAGAATGGGTCGACGTAGTAACAATGGGCCATCGAATGCGAATGTACTCCAACTGTTTACAGATTGTCAATTATCGATGAGATATTTTCGTCTCTTGATCGAGGGGTTTGGAAGGAACAGAGCGCGCATATCTCGAGATAGTTAGCAAGCAATTTATAAAGAATGTCACTTATATAATTTTTCTTTGCACTCCTCGAATAAGGAGTCGTCGTACAATTCTGTAAATACAGTCTGCCATCGCAATGGTTTTATCGCGTGTTCGTAGGCGTTCTTAGATAGGAAGTATTAAATGAAATGTCACTCATTATAGATCGTAGGTATACGTGACAAATGATCGATTGGATGATAATTTGTAGCTCGATCATTGTTGGTTAAACAAGTGATTAACAATGGATATTTCGACAGGAGAGTAGTTTTTAAATCGCGGAAAAGATAGGAGCAGACAAGAGTGTGAAAAGCATTTGCTGTTACCAGGTTAATAGTAATAAATTAATGAATTACAATTTGAAAAGGAAATCTCGCAATGGTCAGGCGTCTGTAACAGTACCTCAATAGCATATTCTCCAATACAGTCGTTACATAATTTGTGTAAAAGACGCAATGATTTTAACATATTTTTTGTCTATATCAGAAAATATTAGTAGCAATCAATGGAGATATTTCAGATATATTTTTTCAACTAAAAACAAGTGACGTATTCTAACAGCGTTTAAAAAATTGTCGGTGTTTTTTCACACTGTATGCATAAAAAAATATGAGTATCCACTTTATTTTGTAAACTATTAGATGATTTTCGAGCAATAGGGTAGTATTCGTTTACCATTAATATTTGCCTAGATACGTCATATCAAAAGAAAGTTGTACTTGTCGCGTCAGTTTACGTCTGATAAGAAAGATCATCTCTCTCTATTTCAGGTATTAGGAGTGTAATATTAAACTTGACATATGTCGCAGTAAAGAAAGGAGGCGCTTACGACCAAATGAAATGTGTTCAAAAATTTTCTTAAAAATCAAAGTCGACTGAATTCGTAAAACGAAAAGAGTTTTGCGCGCTAAAGAATTATGTTTCCCGGGAAAGCGCGACAATGCGAATCGATGCAAGCAACTAAGCAATGCCATAAAAGATTCATGTGCAACCTATCAATGCAAAATATTTTAATGTTACAAGTAATTTTATACGTGGGAGTTTATGTTACTACAATCTCTATATTTGTTAAAAGTATATTTAGTGGTATCGGTGCTTCGAAAACCAGTCTCAGGTGGAGTCACGATAATTTTTATTTATTCTTACGCGTAACGTGGAAGAATGATAGCAAATCACTACTATACGTAAAAATGCGACGAAACTATGGTCTATCCTTTCGATTTGTATTTTAATTGTAAATAATATACTTGATACCGTGATTCCAATGCAGACCTTCATCGTGCTTACGGGAGAAAGAGAAATACACCACTTAAGTACATTAAAATGTGTTGAATTAAAGAACCTTATCCAGTAGAATTAAGAGTTAGAAATTATATTCAAAAACTAGTTGAAAATATTTGTATTTACAAGTTGATTACTAACTCCTGCATTAGTCTCCAATGAAAAAATATTTATATATACATAGATTTTTCTAGGCGAACAGGAACAGTGACATATTCATCAGAAATAACTTTGTTAAAGTACTATAATTTGTGGAGAAACAAAATAAATAAGAGTGTATTTACAAGTACATAAATATATCCATTTTCTCTCTGTGCTTTCACTTGCTAGTATTCGTTTCTAGGTGATCCTCCGAAATTTTAGTCGTCTTCGACGAGCGATGCTTGTTGGAAAGAACTGCATTACGAAGTGTCGAATGAAGAAATCGTTTATTAATAGTTTGTTTTGATTTTACCCATCCAGTAGGACCAACTATCTCGGCTCTCCTCGCGCCGAGTTTGGCTTCTTCGAGTAGAGCTTCAACGGCGAGCCTAAAAATATGATTAACTTTCTTAAATACTAATACCCAATTATAACAAATACCAAATAACGAACGTGTCAAAGTTCTCTTGCACCTGTTCAATGTTTCCTCGTCCATGATACGATTTCTTCTATATTCTTAAACACGAAATGCAAGTCTTCCCAAACCATATGAGAGAAAGCGATAACAGGTGATAATGTTTATGAATTTTGACATTGGAACGAATGATACGAATCGCAAACCCCTGCCGCCATTTTGAAACAACTTGTGCGACCACCGCCATAATCAATGGATTTCTTTCTGTTTTTTTTTTTAATTTGAAAGGGAACTTGTGATTATTATTAAAGCAATACGTTAAGAAATTTTTTAATGAGTGTAGTTCCGGTATGAATAATAATCATCGATTTAAATCAAGACATATCTGAGCTTGAATAAATAAGTTCCAACGTTGGCTAACTTGAAACAACGTAGCAGTGTTCACACCGGAAGTTATGTAAGATGATGTACATTTGTATGTACCTATTACTTTCAATAAATACACTAATTTTATACGTTATTTAGTACGTGGAATAAAGTTTAAAAGAACATTCGCTATATTGCACTATAAATACTGGGTAATTAGATTCATTTTTATTCCTGTAATTTTTATAATTGTTCACAGATTCGCCGCCAGGCGTCTGCAAGTCCTGCAGCATTGCCGAACTCGAATATCTTGATCGATCGAGAAACATTGCTACCAATTAGGATCGACAACTTCAATACTGAAGGTAATCGGTCATTTAAGCGGCCCTCACACGATCAGTATTACTGACAGTATTAATTACTGACAGTATTTCATAAGTATTTCATAATTCACCGCACACGATCAGTATTTATGTCAGTATAGATTTGTAGTTCGTAGAACGTCGTTGTTTTTCTGTACTATAATTTTAAAGAATGGGCAAGAAACAAAAGGCTTGCATTGCAATTACATTATATTGTACAAGCTTAAAGGATCGCAAAAAGAAAAAAAATTGACGTAAAGTTTTATATCCTCTTTTTTTGTGTCCCAATCTGAATATTCTTTCGTTGTGATGTTCACAACTCGGGCATTGACCTATATACATCGATAAATCTTTTTAGTACGAATTTTTTGGTTTCTTCTTGTTCATTCCCGAAATCGGAGCCGGGTGAGCCTATGTACGACGGCACGGGCAACGTTGCTTCCATGGCTGCGCTTGGAATACTGTTCAATGGCTGATGCTCTTGCACTCAGCTATCAGTATTTTCATCAGTATTTTGGCTCCGCCCAAATACTTTCAGGATCCCGAAAGTATCATCAGTATACTGATAGTCCATCAGTATTTGCCCTCACACGGTCAGTAATATTGTCAGTATTTCGAAATACTGTCAGTAATACTGATCGTGTGAGGGCCGCTTTAGGGCAGTGTACCGCACAGTGTACTCTGCAGCATCCTCATGAATGTTAGTGTCATCTTCTCAGGTTATAGTTCAATGAATGGTGGACTTTGACAGTACACGTATTGTGCCTTGCGAATGATATAACTGGAAATACTTTCGACGCGAACGCGCGTGTGGTACTGGACTTGGCCGGTATGCATGGTGTACAGCGCACCGAAGATCTTTCGCTTAGATAAATAATAATCAGTTCTTTATCATCGTACACGAGCTGCCGGCCCAAGGTACCGATCAAAGTGTCACTTGCAAATATTGAAAATGGAAGTGAGTCCGCAACTAATTGCTGAGCTGCGCGAGAAATTCTTAACAAAGTTGGAGGAGGAAGGAGCACCGGATCGTAGTACGTATACGTTGTTTTTTAATAATAAAATCAGACATTCTTAATTCGATCGAGCACTTCTCGCTCTGATCTGGATGACGAAAAGGTATAATTACGACGATACATCTTCGGTAGCTGTCAAAAATCTCAAGGATTAATATGAAACTTTAGTTCATTCGTTTGGAATATTTTATTTCATTGACAGTTACTGATAATTTGTTTACGATCTTAATATGTGGTCTGTTAAATAAATTTTGCCATGAAAAACATCCTCCTATTTCGTATATTACAATTTTAATAAATTCAAAGGTGAGAACAGTGTTACTGCGTCTTGAAAATAAAAAAAAATTCATAATTATTCATGAAATTTATTAACATAATTGAGTAAAAAATGCTAGAATGTTTTATGGAAAATTAGCAGAAGATTTGTTGATAAGGGCAAGGTCAAACAAGAAGAATAAATAATTTATTATTAATTATCAGGCTTTTGCTTAGGATTTGCACTATGTCTTTCCATTTGCAACAAAATTTTTGCATCACAGGTGGCTTCCATCCAGCTGACATGGCTAGGATAAAAAATACGGATGACTGGTTGAAAAGATTTCTTGAACACAATGAATTGAACATGCAAGAATCTTTGAATATGCTGTGGGAGTGCTGTGATTGGAGAAAGAATTTTGGCACTAATGGTAAGTAAGAGTTTGGATATTTAGTTAAGAAGTTGCATGATATTTACATACATTAATTATGCTGACAAACGACATGTTTATATGACTGTCTGTACAGTCAAATCAAATCTTTGGGTTTGATTTTACTCTATAAAAAGATTAAATTCTAGCCAAGGCAAATTCGCGAAATTGTATGAACAGAGCGTTTAGAGTGTATAATTCATTAGTGATTGGGAACATGGATAGACTAAGTTTTCCTCTGATAAGATCTTAGTAGATTGATTAAAAGATAGATAAGCGCTTATTCTAATAGCTATGTGTCCTCTTTAATCTCTGACCTTACAAATTTATCCATCACCAAAACTCTTGGAATGATAAAGACAGACACTAAATGGTACCATCTTCTTCAATCGCGATCATTGCATTCTTTTTACAGACATCACAGAATTTAATGTCAAAAGAGAGTACTTGGAGGAAGGTATCTTTTATGGCTATGGAAAAGACAAAGACGGAAAGACGCTTTTTGTATTCAAGTCCAAGCACCATGTAAAAGGTACCAGGGACGTCGGAGAATTACAGAGATGCGTTGTCTATTGGTTTGAGAGATTACAGAGGTATTACTCGTCATCAATATGAATTATTAGAGATACCGAGACATGCGCCACGCAGCATGTGATACTTACCCGGTTAAAAGATGTGGTCATGCATTTAAGAACGATCCAATGAGGATGCATAACTATTTAGACTAATGGTCGCACGATGAATGCTCTCATGCGGGGTTCATTGTTCCAGGGAAGGAAATGGAGATCAGATATCGATATTCTTTGATATGGCAGATGCAGGCCTTTCAAATATGGATATGGAGTTTACAAAGTACCTGATCAACCTATTCAAGACATATTATCCTAATTTTCTAAATTATATCATAATTTACGAGATGCCATGGATCCTGAACGCGGCGTTTAAGATAATCAAGTCATGGCTTCCGGCTAAAGCGATTCCAAGAATTAAGTTCGTGGACAAGAAGACGCTAAAAGATTTCGTAGATCCACAAGATGCATTGAAGTATTGGGGTGCCAATAGCGATTACACTTTTACGTTTCTACCGGAAGTGCGGACAGCGGCAGCGGTAATGAACGGCAGACTTGAGAACAAAAAGGTTTTCATTTTTATTGAGTTGCTCCTTCTTTTTTATCCAACATCTTAAAGTTGCTTTATCGTAGAACCGTTTGTGGTCTCACCTTTTTTTTTTATCCACGATCACGATATGACTATAGATTTTTCTGTTTTTATTCACATATTTACACGCTTCATGCTTTTCAGAGGGTTTTAAACAGAGCCTAACAATCGCGTTCGCCCGGTTTTTTTATTAGCAAGTAGAACAGGCTATAAGAAAGCAGTAAAGTTTGACATTTCTCGGATTTGTTTCTGTTCCCTCTCGTTCACGACGTACTATACTATGTATAGAGAGTTAATCGAGAATCAAGGACAACGAATCGATACCGCCAACCTGATATTTCTTCCAGCTCGAATCTCCGTTACGTCAATGAGGTCACCGACCCAGATTGTGTATCGTAAATGGGGACCCCTTTCCCCTTTTATTTCTGTCCCCCACTCAATCTAATTGTGGCATTTTGTTGGAAAGGCCAACTTACACCACTGCTCCGAGCTATGCAATTTTGTCAATAGCGCGACAACGACGGGAGCAGCCTATCTTGCACTTTCCCCCTTCTGCACTTCAATCGCTATCGTTTATTTTCATTTCCCTGTCTCATCACCTTACATTTTTTTCTGGCGCAGTTACTCATCCGTGATCGCGAAGACACGACATTCCACACTCTGTACATACTAACATGGAAAGTAATCACCAGGTACACCTTCGATCGCGGAGAGAGAGTCATTGTTGAACAATGAAAGTCATTACTTTAACGTCTCACATTTTTTTGACTGCAACTAGCATATCTTGCTTTTGATTTTATACAGAGAGTCGCTTTCCGAGTAACTTTACTCTATAAAAACGCAACGATGTAACCAATGAGTATTAATTTCGTTAGTTCTCTTGGTCTTAGACTGAGAGAAAAATTGAGAATAAGAACAAACGGCTTCTCCTGGTTTTTAGATATGAAACTGGCATTTTTAGACCACATTTTGGTCATTGCATTCGCTGATACCGTATGTGCTTTGTGTACAGGTACACTTTGCCGAGGGTTCTCCAATGATAGAGCAACAACCCGGCTTGAGTGGCTCGGGTGAACAATCGAACGAAGATCCATGTAAGTAACATGATACCTATATGCTTGCGTCAATTTGCTTCACGAGTCTTTGAGGTAGACGTACCGTAGAAGAATACGATAAAATGATGGAAAAAATTTTCAGCGTGTAAATTTCTCAAATATTTTCACGCGCACATAAGTTTATGTACTTTTTGCAGTGTTGTCCGTTGATCCGGAAGTAATAGCGTTTATCAAAGAGGGAAATGAAATTACTGGAACGATTACTCTTAAAAATCTTACTTCGGATAAATGTCTCTCTTATAAGGTAATTATGCCTAATCCATCGCGCATTTCCATCCATTTATTCGACTTGGCATTTATAATAACATTATGACTCTTCTACTTTAGATTAAAACAACATCACCCGAGAAATTTAGAGTAAGACCGAGTACAGGGATTCTAAAACCAACCCAGCAATGCAGTGTCGTAATTATGCTGCAACCTGGTTTTAATTTGCACGGATTACTACGCATCGATCGATTTCTAGTCATGTGTTTGCCTATGAAAGACACCAAAATGACTCAACAAGAATTAAGTGAATTTTGGAAGGTAAGCTTCTGATTTTATCTCGTTTCGTGTAACATGGCGATAATTTTGAGCTTGACATCTATTCCTTTTTTTTTGTGAGAGTTGTAACGAATTCATGTTTCAATTATAGACTGAAGGAAAGGCAGCCGAGCAACATAGATTGACATGCACCAATGGCGCAAACGAAAACGGCGATATGCAAAAACCTAGCTCTCTTTCATCCAATTCAATGGCAAGAAACGATCGCTCAATTGGCAAACTGTTTTCGAAGGTGAGTATCTCGAACTCCGTTTCTCCCTCGTCTTTCTATTTGCCGGAGCAGTGAATTTCACGTTGTTATAGTATCAAACGTAATACAGTAATCTCATCGATCGTTTCAGATAAATTGTTTGGAAGAGTGCCATAGTAAGCTTCACACGGAATTAATATTCTTGAAGAGATTGCATATGGTATCCATCATTTTAACGGTGCTAATGGCTGTGGCCATCATTTACATTCTGAAGAAGGACGTTAGAAGTTCTGTCGAAGAAGGAGACTGCCATCTTTGGCATGAAAAGAGTAATCTATACAGCCATGATGACTAATGTTCAGAGAGTGGAGCTCGTCCCGGTGATACTGGCGAATTCGAGTTTTTCTCGCCTTTTGATATTTTTTTTTTATAAAGGGAAACGTGCACATGGTATTTCTACATTTCATAGAATTACGTTGTATTGGTTTTTGAAAATGATTTATCAAGTATTTCTTACTACATCACATATACATCTTTGGCATTGAGGTTTACATGTTTTAAGATTTACACATCCACTGTATACTCGCGTTAATAATTGTAGTCGACATCGTAAGTCGGGGAAATTTCTATTTTTCGGTTGTCGGAAGACGAATTGATAGCTACATATATTCAAGATGAGCGAGTCGTAGATAAACTCCTGTAACGTCTTCTATAATATCGTATAAGGCATGAGCAAACGTCGCATTGTGAAACATATTTGTAGTGCCGCGAAACTGCATTGAAACTATTTTTGTAAGCTTTTATAAATACATCACTATTAAGAATTGTCTTAGAATTGTATTTGCGGTGTGTTGACGTGATTCAAGCAGCGGCACAAGTCACATTTATGCTTTTGCTGGATGTATAAAATTGTATATAACGTCCGCTGTCAGAAAGTCCGTTTAAATCAAGATCTAAACAATCTCAGTTTGTTTCAATTGTACGTCGCTGAAATTTGACAGTGCTATGTTACATTGTTTGCCACTTGTGAAAAGTTAATCACTGCAGAGGTCCTCTTTTTAGTTTATGTGGAAAACACGAAAAATGTTTATTTTTATTTTTACATTTATTTTTCTTCAAATGTTCAATATGATGACATCACATGAGCCAGTGTATCAAAGTGAGATTATCTTTGTTGTATATGTAGTTCTCCAAATTAACTGTTATATATTCAAAATGAACTTGCAGTCTAGGTATAGCAATGCCCAAGCTCGTTTGTCTTCATCTGTTTTATATATCACAGCAACATATTTATATAACTGAAGGTCATTCATGAAATTTATCTTGCAATCCTTCGTTTTTTTTTATAATTTAAGTTTTATATGTATTGTTCGTTAAAGAAGATATTATATTTTGTTAATGCGTCTTTTAGAAATAATTATCCCCCCATATTTTTCCTGTCACGATGTACGGCCTACCTGAGCTATTTTCTTTGTGCATTGTCCATTATTTAGACCGTAAAATGTTGAAGTTCACACAAAGAAATAGTGGAAATAAATAAAATTAACACATTTTCTAACAGAGATTTTACGCGATGCGTCTATTTCTTTCCCATTCAAGCAGAAAATTTAAAGCAATAAAGAATCCGCATAATTAAATGTTTATGGAGACAAAAAACGTAATATCTTGTATTTATAGAGAATATTCAATTAAAATTTGGCATGCGGATTAGATGGAATTCGCAGCGTGCGTATTTCGAGTGTAACAAAAAGTCGGTCTAATTGAATGTAACAGTGGTGGTAAAGGCCACGTAGGAACGTCGAAATAGGTGTACCCCCCTCCCCAAAGGTTTTTATCTTCTTCCCCAGATTTCCCGCCCTTCCACATGGCGTCATTTTTTCAAGCGGCGTTACCAATAAAGTACGCGATCGCTGCGGACAACGCAATGCGTATTTCGCGTGACGCGCGTTCGAGCGCGCAATATCAGCGGTCGTAGATTTTTCGAAAATTTCTTCGAAATGCTGCAAAGGGTTTAAAGGAGGATCCCCCACGAAAAACGTATCGCCGTAGCCGCAAAGCACCCGGAAACTCGATAATGGGAAGTTTGACGAATCGTGCGGTGTAAACACGACGAATGACGCGTGCCACTGCGCAGTGCCCGACGCGCAGCATTTGAACTTTCGCAGTTCGATCGGCCATATTGGCCTCTGACTCTTACACAACGCCCTCACACGAATAATTCAGAGTTAAGAGGTAAGCGAATAATTCGATATTCAGTGGTACGGACGGTCTGTGCGGGTGAAAATATGCGATAATTACTGAAAACCCGAGAGCCCCCGTGATTTGGCAGTGATTTCGACGCGTGGATCGTAAGGGAAACGTTGAAACAGCGGTGAGTTGCTCGTGGCACGAAACAGAACGAACGACATCCCTTTGGCTGCGTCCTCCATATTGATGACAGCGCCGACGGTGATAATTTTCTGAAATTTTTGTCGTTAATGCCCCCTGTGTCCTGAAGTCGAAAGCACCCGCGTTGTCTTAAAAGCTTCCCGACAGAATGCGCGGTTTCTGGGGCCCGGGCGCCGAGCAGAAGTCGGTGATTTCGGGTTCCTGGACGCTTCCTGGGATTTCCATGCGCTCGGCGCCCACCGCCGTTTATAATTCGCCCATGGCGTCCTTCCTCGCTTCGACTCCTCCGCACGTCTCATGGCGTTTCACGGTTGGCATCGGTGCTTCTCCGCGGTTTCGGAGCTCGTGAGTCTGCCGACGAGCCCCCCCCTCGCAATAATCGGTCCTCTTCGGAAAAAGAAATTATGCGGTTCGCTCACGCGTGATCGTGAATACCGCGGATTTGTGCCCTGATAAACATTTTTCTCCCGTTTGGTATTGATTTTTCCTTAATTTTGCGGGAGCACTGATGTCTCGTGGATGCCACGCGAACGCATGTGAAGAGTGGTCGACGAGGAGTGCTTGAACCTCTGGAGGCTTCGTTATCACGATGACGGAGAAGTTCTCGTCGTCGTGAATAAAACCAGGTCTCGATAGATCCTGAGCCATGATCTGCGATAAGCCTTTACGGAGATGTCCCTAGCTGAAACTCCATACTTCCTCTCTTAGTATAATTTTAAACCTTATTGCAACTTTCTTCGTATTACCGAAGATTGTTTCTTCGATCGCCATTCGTTACCTTCGTAATAAGTACAAGTCGAATGGTAATATTGTATCAACCGGTAGGATTTCAACATTTTTCTTTCATAAAAATGCCCTTGTAATCATACCCTGCATCGAATTTACGTATGCCGTACATTGCTTTACCTTTACAAGATCTGTTACTCGAGTCGTATTATTTTTCATTAAAATGGAAGAAGCTGACTAATGTCTCAGTTTCCCTGCGTATCGTTGGATTTTAATGAGCTTTCTCGCAGTGATTAGAAAAATAAATGCTACGGTTTTTTTTTTCTAGACTAATAGTACAAAGGACGTCGAGAATCCGTGAATTAATGGTTCGACCATGTCTGCCAACGTCGCGACTATAAAGCTAGAGGAGGGACAGGAGTCCGTGACGGAGATACAAACGTATCTCGAGACGTTCAACAAAGAGATAGAAGGCGGCCAGGGAGAGCAATTGCAGCACGTGCAATGTTAGTAGTCGATTGTCTAATCGATAGTTTGAACATTAACGTGGGAATGCTATAATCTTATGTCTCGTTGCAGTGCAACAAGTGGAAGGCCTCTCCGGAGGAGAGGATGGAGGCACCTATTTTGTAGACCAATCTGG
Organism: Xiphydria camelus; assembly: GCA_963678675.1. NCBI lineage: Eukaryota > Metazoa > Arthropoda > Insecta > Hymenoptera > Xiphydriidae > Xiphydria > Xiphydria camelus. Next base: position 6,317,749 of record OY783201.1, read on the forward strand.
TCAGTATTATTATCAGGCGAGCGGGGACGATGCACCTGTTATGACGCAAGTGCAAATTCAGGAAGTCGAAGATACAGATGGTCAGCAGGATGGCGACGGTGGTCAGGAAGAGCAGTATCATGAAATGGAAGAATTGGAAACTGTTGAAGGTGATGACGAAGTGAGTAATAAAAAGGTTTGTTCAATTTTTTGTTTCTTAAAAGCTTCTTAATCTAAATTCCTTTTTATCGATGCACCATTTTCCGACTATTCGTAATGCAGTTAGCCGTTAAAATTATAAAAGTAGTGAGAAAGTGGGATGAAAGTTGTTCTGGAGAGGTTCACTGTAGATATCTCAAGAATTTGTATTATCCAGAGGCTTTCAATAGCATTGATTTTCAGGGCCAAGTAACGAACAGTGAAAACGGTCAAGTAGTTATCAATTCAGGAGATGCGTACCAGACAGTAACCATTGTACCCTCTGATACGAATCCTGGCGAGGTCAGTTATGTGTTGATTGTGCAACAACCGGAATCGGAAGATAAGGATAGTAGAGGGGCAGAGGGTGACGGAGGCGAAGGAGAAGAGGGTGAGGGCGAGCAAGACCTGACCGTCTATGATTTCGAAGATAATGAAGATAATGACGCTCCCATGGAATCGGAAGCCGAGGATGATAAGACCAAGATCATCAAATTCATACCAAAGAAGTCGCAAACTGTTACCCAGGCTCACATGTGTAATTATTGCAATTATACGAGTCCGAAACGGTAAGTCCTCACAGTATTACTGTTGCGTATTTTACTGCACGAAGCTTCAGCATTCTCTTCTCTACTTTTCTGCGGCAATTGACGTATCATTAATTTAAACAGTTCCTTACATCAAACTTGCTTGGTAGAATTTTAACAGCAGACTTACAATTTGAGCATTTTGCCCGATTTTTATCCATCAACCTGACGCAACAGAGAGGCTGAGGTTGCTGTAACACTAGATCACTTTTGTTCGTAACAGGTATCTATTATCGCGACATATGAAGTCTCACTCCGAGGAGCGACCGCACAAGTGCAGCGTCTGTGAAAGGGGTTTCAAAACTCTGGCTTCTCTCCAGAATCACGTGAACACACACACAGGGACCAAACCGCACCACTGCAAGTTTTGTGACAGCGCTTTTACCACGTCCGGTGAGTGAAAAATGTTTTCGACATTTTTTTTTACAATGTTGCGAGGGTACCCTAGATTATGTATCATTAAAAATCGATTTTTAATGGAGAATATACGTAATTATTCTCATTCATTAAATTCTTTTTCCCCGCTCGGAATCATTGCCAAGTTTTATAAGTATTAAACAATATCGTAGAATTTAGATTTCTCTTGATTTTACTGAGTTTTAATGTATTCAATTGTGTCTTGAAAATGTAGAAACGCATCTATATTTTTTAATAATCTCGTTGAGTTCGTCGAGATGCTGAAATATTATATGTTAATGCTTGTGAATTTGTGTATTTGCATGCGTTGTGTGTACCGACATGTTACTTTTCTAACGAGCTTCAATATTTTCCCAACTACGACCTGCTTTCTTGAGCGGACACACTCAGCTCTCGATCCTAAAATGTAAACTTTCCGGAACCTCGCCTATTTGAACCAATTGAGAATTGCCCGGCTACCTGTTTACAGGAAGTAGAAGTCTTCGCTTTAGCGCTCATCCTCACTTTCGATTTATAGTCGTAAAAGTGGGGAGTTACGTGAAACGTTCAAACGGGCAAGGTTCGACTGTATAATTTTGGTACTTTAACTTCACGAAAGAAGAAGGCTGTTGATGGGAGAATGCTTCTTTTTTTAAACGATCAGTGTTCTTTCATCCGTGAAACTGAAATATCGAGAGCATGTAGGTGCCCCGAGAATCGAGTATGTCCCTTTAAGTAATTAACAGTAGCGCTGTTATCCAACCATAGTTGTGCATTTAATTTTTTTTTTAGAAATACTTCACGTTCTTGAATTTCTCTGTGTGTTACCTGATAGATTGAACAGAATCGTTATATCTCTTTAATCATGTGATCACTCTCTTCCTTTCCTTCTTCACATTTGCTCGCGCGAAATTGGTAGCGGTAAGGTTGGTAACTACGGTGGGTATCTTTGGTTGCAGGTGAACTTGTAAGACATGTTCGGTACAGACACACCCATGAAAAACCGCACAAATGCCACGAGTGTGATTATGCGTCCGTTGAGCTGTCCAAACTCAAGCGACATATTAGGTGTCACACCGGAGAACGCCCATATCAGGTACGTTACATGACTGCTTCCTTCTTAATTTAGGTGAGCTGGTGCGCCACACTCGGTATAGACACACCCGTGACAAACCGCACAAGTGCAACCTGTGTGATTATGCGAGTGTCGAGAAGAACAAGCTGCGTAATCACATACGTATACACACCGGAGAACGTCCTTACGAGGTCCATTTACCTTAAACACGATTAAGTCGCTTGGATGCTTTGTCTTCGTTTCGTACTGATCTTGCTTTTCACCTTCCACAGTGCCCACACTGTACATACGCAAGCCCGGATACGTTCAAGCTGAAGCGTCATTTGCGCATCCACACCGGCGAGAAACCGTACGAATGTGACATTTGTCAAGCCAGATTTACGCAATCCAACAGCTTGAAGGCTCATAAGCTCGTGCACAATGGTAAGTTTATCAGAAGAATGCGATAGCTAGATATCGGGCCTCACAGTTTGTCCTTGCTTACTCTAAAAGTGCCCTGTTTTAGCACCGTATCCTAAAAGTACCCTAATATTGTAAAATATCCCTAAAAACACCCTTTGAATAATTTGAACGAGGATGTAAAAATACCCAGACAGCGAACAAGCTAAATGAAGCCTTTATGTCGTCTTCAAAACATCTTGTGTCCCACTTTCTTAAGTCCAAAAGTGAGATAAGACGTCTTTTAGCTCTGCGTTATCTGGAATATTCTTACATTCATGAAGATGAACTGCGTTTAACTATTATCAACTGAGTTGATCTCATTCATACTGATTGTATAAAGCATGATTTGATATTGTTATAAAATGTGTGAGGTATATTTTATATATAAACATCATTTTCGTTGTCAAAAACTTTTTTTTCTTTATTATTAGAATGTACCTGCAGTTGTTATTTTATGTTTCTGTTAAATATACAAGTCATGTTTAAACTAAACTGCATTTAATTACTGTCTAGAAAGAAAGTATAGAAAAAGTATATGAGGAGCACAGTTCCAAGACTCGTTTAGTCCATTCGCAGTTTGTCCTATAATTGCTAATAGTTTAGCGATTATAAGACAAACTGCGAATGGATTAAATGAGTTTTGGAACTGTGCTCCTCATATATATTATTCAAAAAAGCCTAAGAAGAGATCAAAACTTAGCAGAAACTAAGTTTGTCTTATTTTTAGACCTGTTTATTTAATAGATACATGTTTTTATACTTTGAAAGATGATTGCATATTTTATTATTGGCCATATACCCTGATTTGCCCCCATTTTGAAAAAAATGTACCCTATTTCCCCCCTGACACAAAGTTTAGCGATGCTATGAGACCTCAGATATGCAAACGTATTTCGACCTATTCGTGCATTCAAAGCGTATTACTTTCTTTACAGTGGGAGACAAACCAATATTCCAGTGCGAACTATGTCCCACCACATGCGGGAGAAAGACGGATCTTCGAATTCACGTGCAAAAGTTGCACACATCCGACAAGCCATTGAAGTGCAAACGGTGTGGCAAGACATTCCCCGATAGGTAAGGATTAATCTACGAACGACTTGGTGGTTAGCGGTACGGTTACAGGCGAGCGATTGCTTTAACATTTTATCTCACTTGACAACAGGTACAGCTACAAATTGCACAGTAAAACTCACGAGGGGGAAAAATGTTACAAGTGCGATCTTTGTCCGTATGCGTCAATATCAGCTCGTCACCTTGAGAGCCATATGCTTATACATACGGATCAGAAACCATATCAATGTGATCACTGTTATCAATCATTCAGACAGAAGCAGTTACTTAAACGGCACTGCAACCTTTACCATAATCCGTCGTACGTACCTCCGCCACCGCAAGAGAAGACGCATCAATGTCCCGAGTGCGAAAGGACATTCAGGTATGTTCTCGCTCGGTGCACTCTACAAGACATGCTCTTTTTCGAAGTAAAACTTCATGTAACACCTTTTTTTTTTTGTCACAGACACAAAGGAAACCTCATCCGGCATATGGCTGTACACGATCCGGAGTCTTCGCTTCAGGAGAAGCAACACGCCCTCAAGATTGGTAGACAGAAGAAGATCCAAATCATCGACGGTCAAAGGGTTGAAGTTATGACAGGTTAGTTAAATAACATTCCGTGCAGTTGATAAGAAATCGATGTGAGTAATACGTTGCGTTTATAATTTACTAATGAAGCGGAAAGTACATATTGTCGAGTATCTATCTGTGCCTGCAGTCCAACCTCTAGCGATGTTGTAATTTGGTAAATAGCATTATAGTCGAATAAATGGACTTTAGTTCGGTTTGTCGTCGGACCGGAAGGTCACATCACCAGAGGTTGAATGTAATAGAAGGAAAAGTTGAAGGGAATTTCGATAGATACATGTACCAGCAAGATTCACGAGGATGCTTACGATATGATTTTGATCATTGACTAATCACCGTGTGTTATGTTGTGACGGCAGGTGATTTAGCTTCTAAAATTAAAGGTTATGAAGACGAAGACGAAGAAGACGAGGATGACATGATGGCCGTTGAAGGGACCGACGGTCAGCAATACGTTGTTCTGGAAGTTATTCAGTTAGCAGACAATCAGGGAAATGACCAGGTAATCGGATCGAGAAATACAACCGAAGATTATAAACGAAACGATCGAGTTTCACTCAGGTATCGACGATCGAATGACTCTGATAAATTGATATCTTGCGATAGATGGCCGTTGTGGCTAACGAAGATGGAGATCTCGTGATGCAGGATCCTCTGAGCCAGGACGGCGAGATCGTTGCTGAAGGGGGGGAAGAGGTCGATGACGAAGAAGACGCAACGGAAATGGACGATTTGAAGATAGAACCCACGACTCCCACTAAATCTATCAATCAAAATGATCCGAAATTGCGGAAAGAAATGGAAACCTGTTTTGGATTCGACGAGGTGAGTCTATAATTGATTTTTTTACTTCAGTTAACCGTGATTCATCTTGTAACATCAATCTGAAATTACCGTTGTACGCTTATACAGGAGGAAGACGAAGAAGACGAAGAAACGGAGGGCAACATTCATCTCTTGCAGACAATTTCGTAATGCAAAGGACAAACGGGAGAGTAACGTACCTACTTAATAGTCAAATATTTTTCTCCTCACAGTATCGGCGTATAAGTGGTGTGGCATTGCAGAGACTGTGGAAGCAGTGTACATTAGATACATATAATAATTTATGAATATACGGTAGTCTTATAGTTTTATAGAGAGTATCAGGTAAACTGTACAACCACAATAATGTAAAATATCGGGGGGCGAGTTTGTCATCGCGATGATTGTTCATCTCGAGGAGATCGTCGAGGGATCGCGAAGAAATAGAAATTGCGATCAATGAAATGCCGCATAATCTCACGTTTGAAAAGGGTCACGCCTTTCAAATGACGCGATACGACGCATGGGAGCTAATTGCCGTTCGGGAACGGGGGGCTGAGATTCGTTTCAGTTGGCCCTGACAAAAAGAGGTACCCATTGTTGTCTGTCAGACCGCAATATCGCAGCGAGTAGTGTGAGGCTGTATTGTAAATAAATGCTTTTCATTGTCCTTTATTTCATAGTTAATTGTAAGTTGTCAGGCTAAGTAGAACGATAAGTTAGGAATATCCAGTGTATTAGATTTACTTGTGTTAGACGAATTAAACTATGTCTTCTACCGCAAGCACATCTTTACGACTATGTCGGAGGAATACGATTAAGAATTCACAATGTATTACGATATTGTGTGCGTCGCCTTCCAGTTGACCTGCGCGTAAAGATTGCGATTGAGATCGAGAGGCTCCTAAAAGGCGTGTAAAGTACTGAGAAGAACCGGTGAATGTTTAGATACTTGGTGTACCGTGATTTTCTGTGAACATTTTTCCGTGTGCAACTCGAATGCAACTTTCGTACGGCGTACGTGAAGTATAATACATATGAGGATATACGAAATGTTGATTTACGGAATGCAGTTTTCGAGTTGGGATCATTCAAAGCACGGGGCAAGGAAAGGTCGCTCCACGTAGCATCGGCGAGATTATTGGTTGAAAGATGGATCATCCACAGTCCGTTACGACTGCTACTTTGGAGCAAATTTTGCTTCAAGCGTTCAGTTAATCGATCCGTCAGACTTATCAATTCGGAAACTGTCAAAACGGAATATAACTCGAATATTTCGAAGGTTACAAAATCTTCTACAAAATTCCATTTCACGTTATGTGTAATGGCGGTTACAAATCTTAGGGACAATTGTGTCAATCGATGCCAGGTCAACTGGAAGTGCTCGTTGTTAAAATAAGGTTAATAAGTTATTTTTTAAAGTGTGAAAGAAAATTAAAGCTAAAGCATGTACCGAGCAGAGGAGCGCCTTTGGCTCTTTCTTTACTGCCTCTCATCGTTTATATCTTTTTTGACACGCGCGAGAGGGCAGTATTTCAGTTTCCTCGAGGATCGAGAAAATTTTAATTGAGGTAAATTAGATAAGATCGGTAGCCAGGGATAATTCTGTTATCGTTCTCGCATTAGCGTTATTTGGTAACCTACATACACAGGTACATACATAGTACGTTTGCACGTTGAGATATGTACATTGGACGTGTCGATAGATAAGTTTCTCTGCTCGCCTCGCAGAATAGAATGAAAGAAAAGAAACTGAAAAATTGTAAAAAATATGTACAATTTTTTATGGACAAATATTGTACAGATTTAGTTAACTCATCATCACCTTAAGCTGTCTAAAATTGTGCACTTTCTTACATAATTCCAAAGAAAATCAGTGTAGCATTTTCTCTATAATAAACATTAACCCATCGAAACTTCCGGTTGCGTACTTTATTAAAACCTGTGAACGTATGAAAACGAGCATCGCGCGTAACACTGCCGGGGTTTTATAGTTCGCATGCTCTCTCGTAACAAGTGGATATATCTGAGTTTGCCCCGGCCTTTAGCGTTATTACCAAGAGCCACACCCAAGTGCACCCCTGGTCAACAACCCCAGAACACATCGCACTAATACTACGGTTTCCCGAG